>CM030181.1:8026014-8156014 GCA_017639675.1 Aplochiton taeniatus | reverse complement strand
TTTTCGTGGAAAGTCACGAACTTGTTGCATTCCTATTAAACAAAAAAAAGGTGCAATGAACAATAATTCTGAATGTGGAATCTCTAACATCTCTAACATAACTTTAAATCTGTTTGAAACTTCTAACTAAATCCATAAGTAATATAATATATCCTCCACTAGAAGGTGCTGTTGTTTGCGGAGAAAAAATACAGACCTGTTTTGAGACGAGACAGCAGGCTAATGTCCTTGACATTCATTGGATCTCGTCCTTCAAGATGCCGTATTCCCCCCAAAAAATTAATCTTTTGTAATTTTTCTATAGCCTCGTGCAATGCTTGTAAATCATCTCTTGTACGTCCGTATCCTTTATGAAATGTAGAAGATAATTGGTTGAATGCATCATCTTTTGCCTTATGAGTAGTCACCTTAACATGCATTTCTAGCCTTTGGAATATTTAAGACTGACCACTGGCCTACGGTCATATGGGATACATTATAAGACATAAGATGATCTTAAGCAGGGAACCAAGGAGGATAAGAGGGGTCATAAAGTTTAATTCCCGAATGAGTCGCTAAACTCAAAACCTTCCATCACAAAAACGAACTTTCTTGCTGTCGTGGTGATTACCAGACCCACATTCAGAGCAAGCTGTGCAGGTGCCAATCCCCATGCAAACGCCAGACAGATGGGGGATACAACCGCAGAGCCCAAGGAGGAGCCCACACACAGGCAGAGAGGGGGGCCGTGCAGGTGACAATCCCCTTGTAGACAGCACGCAGCTCAGAAGCTCAGCACACACACACACACACGAACCAAGTCCGACACACAATTGTCTGGGAGTGAAGAACCCAAAGGAGCCTACAGCGAATTCTCAGTTAACCCATGGGTAGCTCAGACAGGGGACCTTTGAACCTTTCACCTGTTTAAAACGTCACAGAGGCAGCAACATCTCGCACGTTAACAGATAGTAGTATAGTCTAGAAAGGGATGGGAAAGCTTGTCCAAAGGCCAGCGGTGTGGTGCCTTGCTTCTCCGTAGTCACTCAACGCATGATGTGTAGCAAATGCAACTCGATTGGATGCCACTTAAATACATCAGAGACCTTTGGTTCAAGTCAGCCAAGTATCCATTTAACATGTTCTTTGGTTTTACAAGGTTTCCATCTTGATTGTCTCATTCCCCTTTTGAAGACGCTCCTAAAACGCACCTCATAATTCCATGCTCCCATCTTCACCCTGCTTGATTTAACCGAAGGCTTTGTGAAGTGTTGTGGGGTGAATACATTGCGTGTCGGGCTGTCATGTCTGTCCAAACACAGGTCAACCCAGAGGAAATTAATTATTTTGTGAACTGTGGTAGCGTAGTTGAACCTTAGTCACCCTCCGTCTTAAACTTTCTCTCGGTATTGAATTTCCATTCCATTGTGTCTCTCTAAAAGAACACATAGAACCAACAATGGATGTTCAGTTTTTTTCCCCTGGTGGTTACATGATGAGGGCACTTAAATAATCCTTTTAACCCAGCAAACCTACCAAATTATGAAAAGTGCAAAACTTTTGGAACAAATCCCACTCTTTTTGTTCAAATAAGATTTCCACCAGGCTGACGGCATGGGTGTTCTGGGCGTCAGCCATCGTGAGCTGTGGGGATGGATGGCTGAAGGGGCAAAGTAGGCACATGGCTGCTAGGGTAAAGCAGTAGGGGGTAATTGTCTGGCCTCCACGAGGCTTTATTGCTCAAAGAGTTGGCCTGAGCTCTGAGAGCATCGGAGTGGGAGCTCATACTAATCACAAAGTGGGCCTTTGTGTGACGTGACACGTGTGGGTGGGGGGCTACGCCACAAGACCAAATTAGGCCTCGGGTGTTTGTGTGTCTGTCTGTGTGTGTTTCTGGGAGACACACACTGTAAAACTTCTTTGTATGATATTCATAACCGTCCGCAGACTTTGAATTTGATAAGAGTTACACTAGATCAACTGGGGATTTCCGGACCATAGAGATTCCATGCGTGGAAGGGAGTGTCTTAAATTTGGGTGTGTATGCTCAAGGGCTGCTCTTAGTCCCTGCCTTTATTCGAGTTACTCCTGGCAGGGAGAGAGTGAAGAGTCTTAATGGTTCTCTGGCCAAATACAGTATCCCACACACTGCAGCACAAACCGCCTCTTTCAGAGCCCAACAGTGAGTCATATGGAGGTGGAAGAACATGACATCCACTGAAGTTATATTTACTTATTAACAACTCAACCAGATGTATATCATAAGGGGAAGGAATTCACTGTAAATAAAATGGTATAGCTTTTACTTGATAAAAGTAAGTTATGGGGCTGCTTCAAACTTGGAACTTGATATTAAAGCGGTATGATTTGCCTGCCTGCCTGCCCCCCCCCCCCCCCCCCCCCCTCCCTCTCTCTCTCTCTCTCTCTCTCTCTCTCTCCTAAGGTCAACTACAGCCAGAATGTCTGTGTAGTACTTGCTCCATGTAGTAGCAGATAAAGTTACACCTCACACAGATCCTCGACGACCTCTGATTAGGGGAGAGGCAGGGTTTGCATGTGTCTCAGTGTGTTTGATTTGCCATGTCCTGGCCAAAGGGCAACGGCTGATATGACTTTGTTCCCCTGTAGGCTAACAGCCCCAGTGATTGTGCGTCCTGTCCCAAACCAAATGAATTGGTCTGAAAAGCAAGTGTAGACTGTGAGAGGCCAGAGCATGTCTGGGCATGCCTAAAATTGAAAGAGGCTGAAAAATCGAGGGAGAAAGAAAGAGGCCGACAAAAAGGAAAAGATAAGAAGACCCACCCTGGGGAGTTATGCTCGGATATGTGTCGTGTGTTTCTTTGTTTCTTGTCCGGCTCTTATCTGTGTTGCTCCTGGTTAGGTGTTGCCGCTGAGGATCAAAGACACTGAGTCGGGTTGAGATAACTTTGTCGAGTAGGCTAATCCACCAGAACCAAGTGGCCACAACAGGATTAGGATCTGTTAAGACCAATGAATCACCTTTCAACAGAACGCCCAGGCTTCTAAAAACGGACATCATTTTCAGAGTGTTTCACTTGGGCATTTATAATAATAATTCTTATCTTCATGGTAACCATTGATTCCCAACCGAGCAGGAACTAATTCGGGCAGTATGATGCATATGCAATATAAAATGCATGTTGAGAGACATTTAGATAAAAGGCATTGGTAAATACGCAGTGAGTCCCTGAGCATGAGGTGAGAAATATAGATGACTCATCAAAATAAACTAAAGTAAAGAAAATAAAAAGTTCTAAAGAAAGTTCAGCGTTCAGTATGTTGCTCAGGCTATTCAAGGTGTCTAAATGGCCACCGGCTGTCTGGCGGCATGACAACCAACCATGATGATTGAAGGGGAAGAAATTGGTCTCACTGTAGATGCTTGCGGCATGTCACGCGGCAGAATCAAACTGAATCGAGTTTCACTGCTCCGGCTTGATGATTCACCAACTACGCGTTGTGAAGTGGTGTTGGGAAAGGAAACGGAACAGGATGTCATTGGAACCAGCTCAGTTCAGGTACAAGTCAGCCCCTTAAGAGTAGCGAGGCGTGGACAGAGGCTGGGTTGCCGAGGCAGCCTTTTCTTTTAGGAAACACTCCTACACCATTGTCTGTTATTGCATGATTACATGGCAGGAAAGGGTAATGTCGGGGTGGAACCCTTGTGGTTCCCAGCAGCCTATGTTCAAGCTGCTTATTATGACAGTAGCCTACATTAGCAGTAATTTAACACAACACTTGTAGCTAAAGTTTTATACCAGTTATTTTAGGAGTTACCACGGCAACACTGCGCAAGTGTGTGCATGTGTGTTTGTGAAGAGGTAGTAACTGTCTGGAGTCATACTACACTTGTTGGGTCTTGCTATAAAACACTCTCGCATCCAAATTTAAACAGGCACACTGTGGCCTACAAAGAGCTACAGTAAGACGCTTAAAAAGTTTGAATTGAGTAAAAGCTGTAGGAGCCTGCTCTAGAAAAAAGCAAACCGCATTGCTTTTAATTTGCTGTCAGCAAAGACATTTGACTGTTTAAAGAATATTGTTTCATGGGCATGAATGTTGTTAAAGCACACTTAGTCTGGCCAATCACGATAGGTCTTTCCAGCTTGGTGAAGCCTGTCAGGAGTCTCCTTTCAGGTCACGGAAGTGCGCAAAGCCTCAGAGGAACAAGGTGGCTGTCCCTGGGTGACAAAATAAACCCATCCGCCACGGGTTAGAGCATGACAGCAAACAGAAAGAGAGAAAGGCCATGGGAAAATATTCCGGCAAATGGAGGGGGCGGTTGTAAAACGAAAACAGAAAACAATGTTGGACCTTTATTGGTCTGCAGTAAATGAAAGGAGACGAAAGGAAAGAGATAGAGAAAAAGACAGCTTGCCTACCTTAAGCAGTGGCCAACTCTCACCTTACGAACTAGTAACTGTAGAGGATGAAAGTGCAGTCAACACACAACACAAGATAAATAGATTCATTTAAGGTTGCTTGTTGTTGCTGTTAGTGATATGATCGTATCTTTTCAAACAGCATTATTCGTCTTCACACCTACAATTAACTAGTCCTTGGTTGGATATAGCATGCCTCCTTTAGTGTGCCATAATTACCTATCTATGAGCAGGCAGTATAACCGAACAAAAAGCCAATGTCGGCCACATGAGGAACCAGCTGGCCACCAACCAATCTGTGTCCAAGAAATAGGCGGTCACAGTGCCCTAGCGTCTCTCCACCAAACAACTGTTCCTGGATTGTATTAACTGAAGTAAAAGCGATGGCATGAGGTCACACAACTGTGTGTAGCGTGTGTGTGTGTGTGTTTGTGTGTGTGTGTGTGTGTGTGTGTGTGTGTGTGTGTGTGAAATTCAATATCCCTGCCATACATGCTGCCCGGATCAGTGTGAGCATTAGTGCAGAGAAGTGACACGAGGGAGAGGTGGACGGCCTCGCCATGTTGTTGATTTAGTGGACTGCCTCTGGCCTCTCCTCCAGGGCCGTGGAACGACCACTCATCAAGGACATTTGCTCAATTGGATTTTGGATGGGGGATTGACTCTTGTTACCACCCCACACACACCTATACAAGCATTTTGTATTACTTTTGTAAGGCAGCAGCAAGGACATAGGTTTACATATGGATGGTAGGGACATGTCTGATAAGATTTTGGGAGGACAGAATTGTCCCACCAAATATTTGAGCGTACTCGTTCACATTAACTTGTTGTGTCCCTCTTCATGTTGAGACCAAACCTACGCCCTGGGCAGCAGTATGTTTATATTTTGTCTGACCACATCCAAACCCCAAATCATCCGTTGACAGACACATCTCACACATACAGTATTATTGAAACATAAACCCGAATAAGATTTGTTTTACTGTACATGTAGTAAAGACTCAACACACACCACTGAAATGTTCTGTTGTAGAGGACATTATTGTGGCATCAGATGTTTGACAAGGAGGTTATGGCACACAGCAAGTCCTATGTGTATTACTTTGTGGGATTGCCTGTTCGTGTACGTGTTTGGATGAATGTGTAGTGTGTGTGTGTGTGTGTGTGTGTGTGTGTGTGTGTGTGTGTGTATGTGTGTGTGTGTTGTCAGACTGCCCACTCAGCTCATCCACAGGCCTAGATTCCAGTGGACCTCCCTAGTGGGGCGGGGGGTTAGGGCAGGCTTTGAAGGGTGCTCCAGTGACTCATAATCCAACTATCCATGGCCCCCCAGCCACAGCCCTTGTTCCTTTGGCTCGGCCAGCCAGAATACAGGCCCTGCACTCTTCCCGCTGAAGAAAGGAGATTCTGTTTCCAGCTCCAAAGAAACAGGGTTCGGTGTGAAAGCGCGTGTGTGTGTGTGTGTGTGTGTGTGTGTGTGTGTGTGTGCGCGTGTGTTTTTTTGTTCATGTCGGGGTGTTTTACGCGCATGTGTGACCTCGTGTAGGATTGTGCATGCACATGAATGTGTGCACAAAAAACACCCATTTAATGTGAATCTGTATGTCGCTGCTACACTATGTCATTGTTAATAATAAGGCATCCATTTTACTTTACACACTACTACAACACACTACTACATTCAATCTTTCTGCCATCTGTCCCCTTGAACATAATTTCCTCATGTATCCTCTAGGCTATGTAAACCTACTCTACATCCTGTCTGTCTGTCCGGACCCCCTGTCTGTTCCCAGCACTCAGATTCGACAGACACACCCCCACCTTTATGGTGTCGAGCACTGTATATGGACTTAGCATGTGGAATTCTCACAGCTGTTCCTGTGTTTTTACCATTCCAACAGGATATGCTTCTAGCACATTGATGTCTGCATTTGTGTGTGGTTAAGGGATGAAGTCATCGTGCGACTTAGGCCTTTTGCCAGTGCCTGCCCTAATGACAGAGGTATTGAGTTATCATTTTTACATACGCACTTTGCAAACCTATAAGGGGGCGGGGGTACTCATTTCTTCCTCATTATTGGTTGAAACTTTAGAATTGAAGATATTTGACAATGCCTTTATTAACAAAGATGAACACACTAATAACCATCCGGTTCTTGTGACCAGCTGTCATGTTTGAAGCGTTCTCTTACAGCATTTTGACATTTTGTCCCACCCCAATAAATATATATATATAAAGAAATGGCATTCAAATAGCTTAAGCATTTTTTGTATCATGTAAAACAACAGCTATCAGTTTACTTTTGTTTAGGGGCTAGCTACATATCATACTGCACTAGGCACTGATAACACATCCCTCAATGCTGAGGTTAAGGGGGCTCCACTTTACTGGAAGGTTGACATTTCCTCTGACCAGAGCCAGTCTTTGATCTTGGGAGACCCCCAATATGTGTGTGTTGGTATGAGGGTTTGGGGGTCACCAACCCCCAACCCATCAGGCCACTTCACTGAAGTGTATCAGTGTTAAGCCTTAAGTGTGTTTTCTCATGTGTCTAACTTGATTAAGGGTCCTCAATACAACCGTGGCCTATCTGGGAACTCGTCCCTACCACTCAGCCTGCAGCATGACAAAGAGGGCGATTGTGAGGTGGCCTAATCCTTGGGAAAGACCCTTGAGCATGACAAACAGGAAATACCCTATTCTAAACCCGTTCTCCATTTCACCCACCCAAGGGCGGTTCCACTTAAAATTCTCTATGGTAATGCTAAAAAAAAAAAACAATGTCCCCCCAAATTACTGTCTATAAAGGAACGCTGCATGACTTTAATACGGATAAAGTTTCAGTTCTACATCATGATAGTCAGAAGTCAATACGGCTTTATATGTTTTCATTTCACTGAAATAACAAAAGCTGTTCAACTGTATTGCCAAGGAAGGAAAACATAATTTCTAAAAGGCAGTTAAAGTGTGCAACAGCATATATGAGCATGATTTCATTTTGGATGTAATATACATTTGGCTGTCGTCCTATTAGCGGTGCTGTACGGGGGTGAGAGGTGTGGTTGCGAGGCCCCTAAGGCTGCCTTGCGTATCTATCTTTCATCATTTAGTTCCTGCATGTCAGAGAACCGCCCCCTTAACCCACGCCCACACAGCTTCCAGCTCACCCTGGGTGCCCCGGATCGATTACCCCCCCTGCAGCTCTGTGGGGGTACGTGGCATGCACCTGGAACAGGACCCGTCTCAGGCTGTCTCAGAGTCACACCTCTGCGGCGTGGAGTGGGTGGGCTAGGGGTCTTTCTCTGCGGTGGAAGTGATCGGAGACATGGGGAGGGAGCCGTAAAACGTTCTCAGAGGTCTGGGGGGCATGTGGAATGCATTGTGTAAAAACCTGTATTGTGATAAGGGGCTTGCCACGTTCTCGTCACCTCTTCTCGTGGTCTGATCATGCTGGGAAATTCATTTTAAGATGCCAAAACAATTTTTCCCTCAGGTTGCGACAGGAAGTATTAGGAGGAGGAGGAGGAGGAGGAAGTAGGGTTGCCACGGCAGCACCTTTTTCGTCAAATGAATGGCTTTGAGGTTGACAATAATGGCGTTAAAAAAACTACTTTTCCTGACAAAAAAAATATATCCCTGTAAGATTGTTTTGATTGTTTAGCTTTAATTTATCATGCCTTAAACAGTAAAGAGAAGGGGGAATATGTATAACTATATAATACCATCTTATTCTCACCTATTTCCCATGCTATGAATTCCTCTTGCCTTAATAGGACAAACACTTTAGGGTACCAGGACAGTTTACTGGGAACCGCTCTCCCACGGGCTGTGTTTCCTTGAATAGGCAACGGCCGTAATTTTAATATAAATTCAGAGACTTGTCTCATATATAATTCATCAAAAGTCATTTCACAATGGCAGATTCATTTGTAATTATAGTTCAAGCTGTTGCTGGTCATCTCTTCGCACACCCACTCGGGTAGTTAGTCGGTAAGCCATCTTCTCCCCCAGGGCCCTGTCAGACTGCGAGATCAGACTGTGGGATCAGAGCAGCAGCAGGAACCAGGCCAGGGCCTGGAGCTCGGCTCTCGCTTTGCTCAGTTCTCACCCCAAGCTGCAGCTGACACCTCCCTACTGACAGGCCCCCTGAAGCCAAACCGCCCTCCTTTATTCCCTCTCTCCAGTCTCACAGCATACTTTTTCTTTCTCTCAACTCTTTTCATTTTTTAATTTCTCTCCTTTCTCTGTATTTCTTTTTTTCCGTTTCACCCTCTGATGTTTTGTCTTTCTCCAAAACCCACTTGCTTTTGCTCTTCCATCTTTCTCAGAGGCCACAGAGTACATGTGCAACTATTTCATCCTGACCTCTCCGCCCCCTCGCTCTCTCCCTTGTAGACATTCCTCCAAGCGTCTCCTCTCCCTGTCGGAAACGTCTCCGGACAGCTGGGCCGTAGCAACACCAGCTCAACTTACAGCCTTGCCGACAGTGTGTGTGTGTGTGTACGCTATTTACCCCTGTGTCTAAGACGCGAGAGGAGCCACATTCATAAGATTCCCATAAAAAAGCAGACCCACAAGAGGGAACACACTACACTCAGGAAATATCCCCTTTCGCTAACGCATGTTGACTTTGCTTGTTTTTCTGAACCCCTGTCTGAATTTGTTTGGCACAGCTGTCATCTGAAGGTAACAGCCTGCGGCTTTATTTGAAGACATCTCACAGACAGCCTCCAGCTTTCTCCAGCCGCTGTTCTTGTGTGGTAATCTGTTTTGGACTAAACAACATCACACTCCATAAACAACAGCACAACACCGACTTGACCTTTGACCTTTCATCTGAACGGAGGATTACTGCCAGTTCGGTTTTGCTTTGAAACATTTCAGAACTTCCTGACTCCAGTGCCATCTTCATGAAATAGGATGATGGAAAGTGGTAAAACAGCATGCATGGGCAAATGGGCTTTAATAAATCAGATTCCCATACAAAAGTTATGGGTTGGGCTCGGGTAAAGCTCTGGGTTATCTGATCTGAGATGGGAATCTTGTGAGTTCGTGTCTTTTGACTCATTAGACAGAAATGGACTGCTAACAAGCAACAAATACCGTTGTCATGGATACAGGCAGTTAGAAGCATGGTGTCTTTGTGAAACCGATAAAGGGCAACTCTTATTATTATTTACATCACCAAGTCTGGGGGGGAAAAAGATGACCGTTGTTGTATTTTAGAATTAGAGATGGGAGAAGGGAAAACGTTTTGAAACATGCATGGCTATATTGAACTGGTTGGAATGTCTTTGCCGCCCGTTCCGCTCTCGTTTTACCAACAGAGAGCGAAATACCATACCTCAGTTATAGCCCTTAGGTGTGTGTCAGACGCGCAATGCGTACAGGTATGCACTTAACTTTTCTTTTACCCTGGGCAGTCGTCATTGTCACCCACTGGAAAGGATGATTCAAACTTACAGAAAAGGGCTTGTTAATCCCACAGTATTGAGCTAACTGTAATTTTCATACTAAAAGTGTTTATCAACCATGGGTGGAATAAACATGACTCAAACGTCAAACTGCTTCACTTTTCCCAGCCTACACTTGGATTTGTGTCGACATTTAGACGGCAACCAAAATACGCTCGAATTCGGAAGAGGTCTGTGTTGACAGTCCATGACGCAATCTCAAGGGCTTGTTAGTATTCCCACAGAGGCCTGAGCATTGCTCAGCCCTCCGTAGCCTATGCTGTTTGGTTTACATGGGATAGTGTTTACATACAGTAGGCCCACGGCATGGTTGAGGTGCTGGCAAGGGGTCGCTGCACTGACGGTAACAACACGTTTGAGGAGAATTCGTGAATGAGCCATGGTGGGAAAATGACAGCGTTCCTTACGTCACAAAGGTTTGTCTGGAATCGGAGAGGCGCCTCCCACCGCAGACAGAGGTGGGCTGCACCGACTACCTGCACACGTGCAGAAGCCTCACCTTGTTTCAGGGACATCAGGGGTCAGCCTATCAGTCAGTCCCCTTTAATTTGGCCTGTAGTGGCTAGGTGTGTAGTCAGGGAATTATTAATTTGGCCTGTAGTGGTTAGGTGTGTAGTCAGGGAATGATTAACTTGCCAGGCAGCGTGACAGCGCAGAGGCCAAAGGACTACTACGGCAGTCTCATGCCATGTAGACATAAAAGGCAGCCGTGATCAATGTAAAGCATTAGTTCAGCCTGGGGAGTAGTTTGCTATGGTGACATGCAGAAAAAGTCACGGTCCAAGAGTGAACTTGAGTCTGCCTTAATCAATAGAGGAACCCTTTTCCGGTGGGAGTGCCAGTAGGTGAGAGAGTGGAGGGTAACAGCCATTAGCACATCAGAGGAGCCGTGAAGGAGAGGCTTATCTCTGCCTGATAAAACGGAGTGAGACATGCTTCCGCCAGCTGCCCAAACCCTCACCACACGACACAACCTTCACTAGTCACCCCGCAGCTCAAACACACCCGACTTCAAGTCAGAACGGCTGCTAGTATTTACCAACGGTTAATTCGGGTTCCCTTGAGACTGTATCTTCAGTTGGCTGCAATAAATTGGTTTGAGGCTGAGTCAATGTGTATAGGGAGTAAATTGGCGATTGGGTCAGAGATGCACTTATTTATGTTCCTGATTTAATTTTTATTTTTTACCTTCTCCTGTTGAAAGCACTATTTAGTTTAAATAAGTCGTACGTTTCTTGGAAGAAAAATGCCCGCTAAATGACAGTAATGTAATTTAATGTAAACTGGAAACAATGGTCTGAGGGTCTGTAACGTCTGCCTCTAGTTTGGTCTTTGGTTTTGTTCATAGTGTCTTTCATGGCCCCAGCTCACCTCACCTCCATTATCTCTCTATTGTTTTTGGCCTGGGTCACAGGACGTCCGCCCTCACAATGCATTCTCTGTTTCACCCCTTTCCACAGTCCCCGTCATGACAGCTTATGGTGCGATGACGCTGGGCCTAGAAGTATGCGTCACAGGATGTTTATGGAGCCACAACTCCAGAGGAAAGACACAGTCTTTCTGCACTTTATCGGTCTGCCTGGTGGCCGGAAGATAAAAAAAGAGCCCCCTGTGAACTTGTTCAATCCAGAAGCTTTATTATTTATGACGTTTCTGGGTGCTTTTTTTGTTGTTGTTGATATCGCATTCTGTTTATTCTTCAATCCATTTCGCTCAGAAATAATCCCTAATGGTCATTATGTGGAAGGGATTTACTGATTTCACTGAGACTCGGGAAGAAATAAAGAGTAAAAAAGCTTTGGTACTCTTAAACTTTAAGGCGGGGAGAGTTCTTTGTTGTTGTTTTTTCCATCCGCCTCCTCTTCAGTTTAGACATGGCCAGGAATGGTGGCGACACCCAACACATGGACATAACCTCACCAACTCAGCATGGTCGTGGGCCCAGGGGGCCAGAGGTGTGCGTTAGATTAAAGCGGTGCCAATTTGCGGAGGTGGTATTTTTAGAGAGGAAACCCGTCCTCCCCGCTAATACTCCTCAGATCAGTGGGTCCTTTGATGTGTTCATTGTAGTGTGATCCGGCTTCAAAGGCATGGGGGACAGGAGGGGAGGGGACGGGATGGAGTGTAACACAGGGCTCGGTAATGCAGTTCAGAGGCTCAGCTTTCAGTCACCTCCTGACCCTGCCCATGTGGACTCACGACAAACAGCACAGGGCCGGCACCATGCTCGTGGAGAAAGTGGTGTGCATAGTATAAGTATATTGCATTATAATTACCCTCAACTAAACACATTTCAAGCATGGTAAAGCATTCATAAAAAATTCATAAAAGAAACTTGGTTATTAAATCTTTATCGACTCAGTTGGAACATTGGAATATTCACTTTAAGATCATTTGTTGCATTTTGAAAGATCCTCCTAACTTTATTACAAAGAAACTTTTCCCATATCTCTAAAACACAGGCTCTGTGTCTACATGTATAATTTGTTTATATGGTATATGAAATGATATATGTAAAGGGACTATACATGTACAGGATATATAATGTCCATTTAGGCTGATAGTAGAATTCGATTGTATGAAGACTAAATGAGAAGAGCATTACATAACCTATATGGTTACAGTATGAAACATTTATTGCCTAATTTTATAGAGCAATAAATCCGTAATGGTTTCAGTATCACGAGCAAGTACTTTTAAACACGCACACACAGACTAACAATACAAACACGTTTGGCATCACTGCCATTTAATGTCTTCAACCATTTCATATCCTTATAAACTTCACAGGTGCTTGGGAATTGTAAATGAATCGTATGTATTTCAATATTAAGGGATTGACTGTAGGTTGTATAGCATTGTCCTCCTCTGCCCAGACTTTAATGCCAAGATAAAAGGGTGTTTCAGCCGAATTGCTAAGTACATCTCGCAATTTGACGTGCTTTGTGTCTGAAGTAATTAAACATAGTTTGAGAAAATGTTTTGCTTTGCAAACAGTCAGAAAAATCTGTTACTCGCACAGAAACGTATTGAGACTCTTTATCTCCTCAGTGCCAGTTTGAATTCAATGAATTCCAATAAAGCTTATTTGGTTGTTTTCAGGAATTCCCTCCCCCGCAGTTTCTACTTGCACCACACCCTAGTCACAAAGGTGTGTTCAAAGGCACAGGAAATGGCACCTAGTAAAACATATGCTTATCGGTCTCAAAGATGTAGTAAAGAATGACACCACACAAGGTGATGTCAAGTGCACACAACACCTGACAGGGACTTTCCTACTCTCTATTGACTGTGGTATGTATCTCTGGCATGCATTGTAATATGTAACGGTTGCACCTTTAGTGCAACGCCATGGGGAAATGACATTGAAACCTTTTTATCCCACACTTTTTTGTATGACTGATAAACATAATATACTCCAAAATCATTTACCAGTGTATAAATTAACCCATCTAAAATGAGTTATGAATTGAATAGTATTTAATATGATGAGCTGTTTCAGCCCGATTTGATCAAAGAAAAAACAAAGCATGGAATTATGTCAAAAAATGTATGAATGTTTATTCAAATAAATACTCACTTAGATTGTAAATAATTTAAACATAAGTAGTGCTCAAGAACGACAATAGTCTGGAAACAAATAAATAACACAATATCGTCTATAGGGCGCATGCCAGGAAACAAACTTGAAAATGACAATTCAAGGATTCAGTCTTGCTTGTAGACCGTTTGAAATTCTATTTCAGTCTTTTAAGAATTTAAGGATCGGTTACAATCCTTCGTCCTCGGACCGGATGTCTCCCATTCTTGGTCCAAGTATTCTTCATGGTCCATAATGACACAAAAAAAAAAAAACACAAGAGTTTCATTAATACAAGTTTAAAAACGAATCTCAAATCGTGTCTCAATAAGCAGAATTTTATAGGACTGACTAAACCAATAGAAATCTTTTTTTATTTTATGACATAGTACAAAAGGTAACTAATGAATTGCCATTGACCATTGTATTTTATATTGATATCTATGTCATGACGTGTGCTAAATGCTATTTAGCTCACCGTTTTCGGGTGGTTATTGATTGTCCCAAAGTCATTCAGGGCGCTCTGGCCATGCGTCTTTCCTGCTGTCCAGGCGACGCACTCTCATTGTCCTGTCGCGTTTTGAAGTCCTGGATAGCTTTTTTGTTCTGAAAATCTATCAGAGCCATGGTGATCACTGCATTCCAACAGTTATCCTCTCCGGTGCATCGGAAATCAATTTCCTTATTGTCCGTAGTAACGATGGTGAAGTAGACGAACTTGCCGGTGCGTTCAACGCAGTCCACTTTCTTGATGGACTGTAGTTTGAGCTCCTTGGTTTTAGAGCGCTTCTGAGTGTCGGCGTAGATATTGAGGGAGTCCGTGGTCAGAACGCATGTCTTCCTCTTCCAAAACTGGAGCAGGTTATCGCTCCTCTTCTCCAGCTCTCCCTCTTTCAAAATCTGTGAAATCTCGTCAGCTGACATTTTCATGGTTTTAATTGCGTCGAGTGAACGATTGTTATTGTTACACTGGAGCAGGGTTCTGTAGATTTGGTAGATTCCCCTCTTGTGTTTTGTATGAAGACCCCGGAGAAGGAGCTTCTCGGCGAAGGCGTGGTAATCCAGAGTTGCGTTATGAATGAACATGAGCAGTGGAAGGTTTATTTATACGGAAGGTTGTCCCTACCCACTCTACTTGACGTCACATAGTTTAGGAATGCATCAACAGTTGCCTGAGCAGTAGAACGTGGGCGGAAGCTCCCGCAAATGGAGGTGGAGGAAGTCTTAACGTGGAACTAATTACAATGCCAACATGTTAATTAGTAATCCACATCCTACTTTTGGGAATGACTCCAAATATTGACCAGCACGTGACACATACAGAAAAGCGAAACATAATAGGTTTATTGCGGATGCATGCTAAGGGGGTCGTTAATGTACTGTGTAAAATACGTTTGGGATGGTTCACATATATTATTTTAGTTATCTGGGTAATATTTGCTCATGACAAATTAAAATGGTCAACCAGTATTTAGTAAATCCAAGATCAACCTCAATTCCTGCCATAAAACAATAAAAATTACAATGCATTTCTAAAAACATAAAACGTGATTTTGTTTAATTAAAAGCCTGATTGAAAAGGTGTGTTTTGTATTGACTGATTCAGCCTACCAAATATGGCTTGGAGGGGAATTCCAGTTTTGGGGCCGAAAACATTGGAAACCACATCAAAATCATTGAGCTTGGCTATCCCCCTCTAGTTTCAAAATGGACGTTTCTTTGCCGATGAAGGGATACTGTGATCTAAGAGACAGAAGCCTCCTCCAGGATATCCAGTCAAATCGGTATAACCAGGAATCAAAACCAAAAACGAAAGTAGCTTAGTTAATCATCGCATGTTTGACTTTTTATGGGACTTTAGGTGTGTGTGTGTGTGTCCTTGCCTATCCCTGTTCCTTGGCCGCAGCAACTCCAAAGTAAAGCTTGGTCGCTGACGAAAGGGCCAAGTGTTACTTTGTCAGGTCCCTCTCACTGAGCCCCATGGGTGTTTCTTTGACCTTGCCAGACAATAACCACAGTCTCCTGGTTTGCTGTTGGAGCCTGTGTGGGACCGTGGTGGAGACTATCGAGCAGGGAGATGTCATCAGCTCTTTACTCTAAAGTCTGCCCTGACGCCAGTGTGACAGAGGTCACTCAGACACGAGGTTAACCCGTGTCCCGACTTCAGTCTCTTCTCTCTCCCTTTCTCTCTCTCTGTGTCTAGGTCTCCTTTTCTCCTGCTTTGACTCCCCCAGCCTCTCTCTCACACATAAGCGTTCGGCTGTGTGTGTGCCTCTAGGCTCATGCCGATGAGCGTGCACCGCACACCCACTCCAGGTCGTCTCACAGACGTTCAGGGGCAGACAAACCACGGCTTGGCACACACTATCGTTACCCCACGATGTCTCATCGAAAAACGTCTCAAAATGTCTGACTCGTTAACACTTGCCTATCATCTTATTAGCGCTCATTGGTGGTGATGCCACAGGCCCCCTATAGTAGCAGCTATATTGTTTATGAGGCCAACGTAACCCTTTGTGCTCGGAGGTGAAGACACCACGTACATGTCCGCCTATAGTTTGAACCCGACACACCTGTCTCTTTGACCGCTCCCAAGGCCTCCCCCTCTCCTCCGGTAGTCTAGCCTCCAAGTTCTTTGCTTAAGCTAGTTGTCTTCCTGTCGCCTGTGTGTGTGTGTGTGTGTGTGTGTGTGTGTGTGTGTGTGTGTGTGTGTGTGTGTTTAATGGGTGTGTGTGTGTGTGTGTTGGGGAAGTTGTGGTGGAGACACAGAGACATGCCTGGGCAGTGAATCAGCAAGTGGGTTAGCTTTTCAGGGAGGAGGCTGCTTGCAAAGGGAGGGCCAGGTGTATGTGGGTGGGAGGGTAGAGAGAAAGAGAGACAGAGAGGAAGGGAGTGAGACTCTTTATTATCTTTGCCTATATGACCCTTTCAATAGGTCTATTGACATAACCCCGTCTTAGGCCCTTCTTTTCATCTCTTACGACTCAGGCCCTCGGGCCGTTCGACATCACATACCAAGCAGGCTGTAGCCACTACCGGGCGGAAGGAGAACCATTGCACACTCCCAGTCACTCTCCGTGAAGCCTGCAGTCTGACAGTATAATCACGCCGGCCGTGTAAATAGGATCCGCCGCGGTTATCCCTCACCGTCAGCCGTGTGGGAGAGGACAGCTCACCCAGGAAGAAGCTGTGATAATAATGGGATCCTGGAGGTGTGTTATGAGAACCTTGGATCCAAATCAACCCCGTTGTCATCTCAGCCTAGACACAATAGTCTGCCAAGGGAGAGAGAGGGGGACAGAAAGAGAGAGAGAGAGAGAGAGAGAGAGAGAGAGAGAGAGAGAGAGAGAGAGAGAGAGAGAGAGGGGGGGGGGGGTCATCAACTGCTTTGCTGGTAGAAGGAGGACTTGGTGTTCCTCAACAAATATCACGCTGTTTGCAATACAAAGTTAACGTGGGAAGTGGGACGCGGAAAAGACAAGGAAACACACCCGTCCTATTTCCACAGACAGAGCCCAAACAGAGAAAGGCCGTTGCCATGCCGTCTGTCTGTCTCTTGGAGTGTGCTGTCACGCCACGCCAAAACAGAGAGGCTTCTCTGACTCAACCCTGCACACATTATTAGGCCCGCTTCACCAGAAGATGAAAGCAGATGAGCACACCAGTTATACTCATAATCTTTGAAACAAGATGCATAATAGCTCTGTGTGCGTGTGTGTGTGTGTGTGTGTGTGTGTGTGTGTGGGTGTGTGTGGGTGTGATTGGAACTGGAGGCCTAGTGAATCTTACACTATACATAGGCAGCCTGAACAATGGAGAACATTGTGAATGGGCTGGTGGCGATGAGTTGTTGACAAGTACAACAGGACAGGAGTCAGCAGGTAACAGCTGCACGGTGGGACACGTTTATGACTGTGGCCGGTCTCACACACACACACACACACACACACACAGATACACACACACAGACACACACATGCAGACCCTGCTGCTCTCCAGTGACATGCCCTTGTGATGAGGCTCGGTAGCTATTCGAGGCATTGTTCAGATAAGCCCTGTGTATGTGTGTGTGTCTTTGGCCACCCTAACATTCATGAGCGTGGGAAAAAGAACAAATGGCAGAGAAGAGGAAAGGATATAGAAAGACAATGCTAGTTGAGAGACGGACTGTTCATGGAACAGAGGAGGTATTCAGCTGTATATGGTGCATTGTATCCTACCGGCAGAAAACCATACTGACAAAGGTTTAAAACTGGCTAACTAAGGTCATTGGTGTGGTTCAGCATAGATGAGCATGCTACTTTAATGATCAATCTTAACACTTGTCTCAGCGATAAAAACCTCTCTGCACCAAACACGTCTCTCATACCTTTATGGAATGTAGTTTGGCCACTGCTTTTTATCTCTCTTGTATCTTTACTAACCCTATGTGGTCAGTCATTCTTAAGTGAAAGCTTTTTGCTAATAAGAAAGATAATCGCTGTGTCAACGAATCCAACACCTCATCCACCTCAGCCTGTTTCTGGGAGGAATGGTAGGTATGTGGGCCTGCAAGGCCTCTGGCAGGCAGGAATGTCCCATTCACTATTGTCCCTGCTACACAGCTTTAGCATAGCTTATGCGGTGAAGACGCCTTCCCACACAAACTAATCTGCACTTCATCCACGCGGAAGGTGGCGGCTGCGAAACGTCTACTGAACCTATTGTTTTGAACACGCTCTTGTTCAGCAGGGGAAACGTTCTGGCATTTCCAGGTTCATTTGGAAGAAATCCTTCACTTATCAATAAATGTTTGAAGAAAGAAAACATGCGACCAGTCCTCTGACGTGTGCTCCACCATCGTATGCATCACTGTATTGCATTCTGTCGTGCGCATGTCACAAGAGACCGCTCACCGGTTTACTGTGGCATTGTCTTCAGGTGACAATGCGGCGCATTGCAGGCGTTCTTTGTTCACCTGTCCTTCCCCAGAAGCAATGTTACAGTATGTGACAGAGGAAATGCTTACAGTAAGTGAGAAGAATGAGCCCAGGGGAAACCCTACAAACAGGCCGATCAAAAGGCAAATTGCCTTGAATCAAATTCCATCAACTTTACACAAGCCTTCAAACCAGTAAACCACCGTGTGTTTAATTGGTGGTGGAGCAGAGAGGGTGGTGTTCACCATAGCACAGGGATTTCAACACCCCCTAAATGCAAACCTGAAGAAAAAGGAAGTTTGAGATTTGCATGTACTGATTATTAAGCGTTGATGTTGATCTCTTCCCCAGCTTAAAAAGTCTGATGTGTAGCCAAACAGCATGATTCAGGTTAAACATGCCCTACCCCGCTCCCCATTCATAATTCCGAAGAGACGGCAAGAGCAATGCAGCGATTGGGTGTGCTGCATTCTTTCCCACACTTGCTCTGGGGTTGGGCCATTGATAATAATGTGATTAAACAGAGACAAGGAACTATTCTGCCATTGTGCCACACCAATTGCTGAATAATACACATGCTGTGTAGCACCATGTACACATAAGCTCACGGGGACTAGTTCACTTGTACTAATAATACATTTCCTGTCTATCCTAGGAGCCGAATCATAACCTTATTACCTACGAATTGTTATGAACGTAGCTTATTCAGACGTACGGTTTAGAAATGAGCAGAAGCGGAGACAAGAGAACTGTTTTAAAGTACCTTTCTTGGGCCTTGGCTAAACAACCTTTTTAGCTGACAGTTTTTTCCTGTGGGCTACTTCCGTTCTCTACAGAACCCACTCCTGTTCCCTCCTTTATCTCATTATTTATAAATGTTGCCCCCAAACATCTTTCTTTCCCCATGCCCACATACATTATAAACATCTTTCCCCGTACAAAGACTTATAACAAGAATGAATCTTTCTCTGAGCAATGTAATCTCTTGAAGCTTGTGTAGCTCTGTCTCCCCCATATCTCCCTTCAAGGACGCTACCTCCCCTCCCAGTGGCATTATGCACCGCATTTCCCATCAGCGCCCTGCAATGTGTGGTCAGACACGTTTATGTGAGCATCCAGTTCCTCGGGGGGAAGTCATTGTGATAGCAGAACAGTTGCATTTGCATTTCTGTTTTTTTTTCAGTGACTTCTGTATTTTTGAGCTATTAAAGGGACAGTTCAACATTTTGGGAAATAAGATATGCACCAACTTACTCCTAATCAGATGAGGTGATTGATATCAATTTTATGTCCGTGTGTCCAGTATTGAGTTAGTTTTGTGGTAGTCGTAAAATTTGCCTAGTGTAGCAGTAAGCTCAAGGTAACCACTAGCATGGCTCCCAAAAGTGACTAAATACTTTTTTCTTTATCCAAGCTGTGTTATTTACTTGTTATATCTTCTGTATTTCGTGTGTGTCAAAATTAAAATGTAAAAGCAAGACAGTGTTGCTATTACATATTGTCAATACAAACAGTATATGTCTATGGTCACCACTCTACTTCAGATGTTAGATCCCTCACCTACCGGACATAAGGTGAAACAAAGGTTCCGCATTGCAATAGCTCCAATGGTCTATCTGTTTCATTAACAACAACGTGTTGCTTTTACATTTTCGTTTCGGCACGTGCAAAATACAGAAGATTTAGCATTTACATAACACAGCTGTGGAATTTTTTAAAGGAGTATTTAGTCACTTTTGGGAGCTATGCAAGTGGTTACCTCAAGCATACTGCTTTTGCTAGGCTACTTTTACAACTACCATGTAACTAACTCAATACTGGACGTACAGACATAAAATTGATAGCAATAATCTCGCCTGACATGGGGTAAATTGGGGCATATCTTATTTCCCAAAATGTTGAACTATCACTTTAAACCCACTTAACCTCCCAAGTGCTGTTTTTGCTGGTGATGTGTTGTGCTGTTTAGGTATCCGACCAGCTTTAACCCAACAGGATACACACACACTAGCACAAGTTAGAAGTCTAAGAAGATTCCCAACTAGTCAATAGGAGAAGTAGGACAAGTTAAATGCCTGTGTGTCAGCGCTGCCAGGGTCACTATCGGCAGATCTGAGTGGTGCCGGGGTCTTTCTGGTGCTGCTGTCTGTTGATCTTATTCAGACTGAACACAGAGACAGTCTTCAGCTGTATAAAGAACATCTCTATTCCTCCCTGTCCCTTTGGACCACTATCTGGCTCAAATCGCTTCCGACTGGGGAGGGTTGAAAAAGCCCCACACATACTCACATTCACACCCCACAGGCACACACCCTTCAGCCGTGCCAGGTGCACCTTGCTGCCAAGTGTGTGGAGGTTGCAGCTGCAGCTGGGAGGAAGGGCAGAAGGCCGGCTACACCCTTTACTCTTCTCCTGGACAGATCAAATGAGACTACGGGGAAACAGATAAGGGTGTCATCGTGGTTCGAATCTTATGATCCATCTCTATGCTTTCTTTAATGCTGTTTTTTTATTCAATTGACATACACATCACTTAGTGTGCAGGGTTATTTAATCTATAAATCCAACCAGAGGCAGTGTTTGTTGCTTGCTTTCTTTTATGTTGTTTATATAGGGAACTATTCTCATCTTGGTCTTCAGAGTTTGCTGTTAGTATGCTTAGGATGTCCCAACTGATTGCCCACACATTGAACAGTGGCTTTAAAGACTAAGCTTTTCTACAATGTATCACCTGGACACACCTTGTGACAGGGTTACAATAAGCTACACCCTTAGACTAATCAAATATATTCATACCCACACGATTGAGAGAAGAGAACAAACAGCATCTCTGTAGTCTATTTCCTCCCTTCTTTCAACATGACTCAATTATCTTTCTTCTGAAGTGAGGCCAGTGCCTTCTGGGCCATACCATCTTACACCAGTATCCTACACAGTTCCTTAAAAATTGGAGATTTGCCTACGGTGCAACACAACATCCAAGATAAGAACTAGATTTTTTTCTGACAACAAAAAAACAGAAGGTTGAGAATACCTGATCAAAGTTATGTACTTTTAACTTTCTGTTCTAATGTATGACTCACAGCACCTAACCATCTGCCTTAGGAGAGAGCAAGGTACATTTTGATGCTATAAAGAAATCCTGCTCAACCTGTCTTTGGACCTATTACAAGGAACATAACCTGATGGAATAGAACATCTCCAGCAGCAGACCATGCCGAGTTCTGATTCTGAAGATAATTGCTGAACAGCACAATGGCATGCAGTGCAAACTGTCAGCTAGGGATAAAAGCGTTTCTTTATCACTTCCATAATGATCTAAGATGATGCTGATTCTATTTCCCTGGTAACTGAGTCCTTTAGATACAAACTTGTTCCCACAAGGCTTTTAAACACTAACCCATCCCCCCAACACAATTGTCTGAATAGTGACTTGTTCAAAGACCAGTAGGTCAAGCCAGTTCCTGTATGTAACAGCGTTTTTAGGCTGGGACTGGAGTGCTTTGGGGTTGTAATGCTAATTACATGAATATTAACCACCTTATACTTCATTCCAGTTCCCATCTACAGCAGTGATCAGCGTCTTGTCCTGGCACAGTTGAAGGAACAAACCCCCAGGCTGTAAATTTGATCTTAACCAGCCTGCTGTGCCAACATGGTCACAGTCCACACCTCTGCTTCTATGAAAAGGTACACGCACAGCCTTCTCTTAACGGCATGTATGTGGAAAGCGCGACAAGTACCTGTTTTCAATTGGCAGAAATTACAGGTTGCTCAGATACGCTTTCACGTCATGCTTCAGACATTTAAAATCCCTCATCTCTCAGAATGCATTAGCATGGTCTAACAGTGGACCTTTCATGCCTTTGCTATCAGCCTATCACGATGGAGATTCCCAGCATACCACATGCCTGATCTTTGGCAGTGAGCTGGTGCTTTTTGCTAGGATACCAGTCTGGTACTGGCATGGCAAACTCTTGTTTTGATGCCAATTATTATGCTTATGCCAGGACATGTCAGATATGATTTTTTTTTTTTAACAGAACCTTGGACATTCTGTCTAATGTATCACAAATGCCTGCCATGTCAGAACCCCCCCCCCCCCCCCCCCCCCCCCCCCCAGAACACAAACAGGACAGTCATTCATGTTGTACAACTTTAATAGAATATTTTAACTAATTCTGTACAAATTGAAAAGAAATATTGCGCAAGTAACAAATTGTGAAGAACCAGATAAGGCCATTGCTAGCACACGGTCCAATATGGGGCGCTTGCAGAGGGTCACCGTGGCTGAGAGATTTGTCCAAGTGATATACAATCTTTCTTCAAAAACAGGGAGGACATGACGTGTGCTACCACACCATCAATTATCAAAGACACCCACAGTACCAACCAACCCAGATCCAAGTGCAGAGGAGTATGAAGTACATAGTCAAACAGCTACCTCAACGTTGGTTTCCAGAAACCTTCTAGCAGGGACGACCGTAATGCAATCGTCAGAACTAAATTATTTTAAAACATTTTCATGGATTGGATTATACTTGGTGTTCACTAAAGGAATAGCATAACATGTATAGTAGCAGTATTCAGGGCTTTTACTTTAATATTATTATTATTATTATTATGTTATGACGGTGGGGTCAAAATATCACAACACAAACGTGTTCTCTGGCGTGGTCCAAAACCAGACCCCTTTCCTGATCCACCTTGGCTGACTTGGAAAACAGATTCTAGAACACTGAGGTCAAAATGTTAAGCACCAGTCTCATTTGCTTTCACCTATCCAGATCCTACAAATCTCCCAATATCTACAATCACTTGTCCAAGGCTTCGGAGAGGGGCTGGTATAGATCGATGCCAGTTTTAAAACTTATCAAATTGTCTTTTCTTAAAGAAACCTGAAGCTCCATCTCAAATCTACTTATGTCCTCTTTAATCTTGTCAAAACAATCTGAAAGGGCAGATAACAGAAGTCGAAGAGGAGAGAGGACACAAGTAATCCCAGACGTACTTGAGATTCAGAGCACGTCAACAAATCAATGGTCCCATTTGAAAGGGTGACCTAATGCACGCCCACTCGAGCTAGTTATGTTATTAATTCTTGGTTTATGTTACGCCCAATACCTTTGGACACAAAGGAGTATAAGTGCACAAACACATTTTCCTAATGCTTGAAAGCAGTTCATATTAAAAATACAATTTGGCAGTACATACATTTCATGAATCTGCAAAGCCTGAATGGGACGTGGATCGAGACTAGGATTTTACTATAATGGGCGGACATACAATGCTTTCCCATCATGCACCAATTTGTACAACTGCATGAGACGAGAATAAATAGTCCAATGGCATGACAATCAACAATTTAAAAAAAAAGCAAATCAAATAAAAAAAATGATACATTGTCTCTCTCTTGAAAACACCATAACAAAGAAGGAAAAAGACTTATCAGCAACCCCAGTGATATATTAAGTCAAACCTGTTCAGCAGTTTCCTGGTAAACTAACACTTATCTTATTGGCATTAAAAAACCCTGAGTAACTGATTTTTTTCAAGAAAACTAACGTTGGGGAGGCATTCCATTCCATGTTCAGCATTTTCAATTCCAGAATATTCGGAGGTTATTGGCAGTAGTCTCCTACCATGAAGTAGACTCTTACTCTGCAGTGTCGTAACAGAATGTCACATTTGCTTTGAGAATGAATTAATGCAAATGGGGGCTTTGACAGAAAAAATTAAATAAAAAAAAGTCATGCACGTCTTAAAAATACTGTTTGGTTGTTTTCTATTGCGTTTATATAAGTTCATAAGGGGCGGTGCCTGCGGGGGTGGAAGGACTTGCTGATCGGATGAGGACTGGTTTGACGGACAACAGGCCTTTGCAAAGCTCACCTGCTCACCACGGTTACTGCTGTTTGCATTCGGCAGGCTGCGGCTCTTCTTTCTGTGGAGAGGGGTGAGACAGGAGAACGGGGGTGAACACGGCAGCGCTGAACGAGGCTGCCGGCGAAAAGGAATGTCAGCCAGTCTAGGTGCTACAAGAACAGATTAAGACAGAAGACAACTGAAAAGAAAGACAACAAATACAAAGAGGGGAAAGCAGACGGGGAGCGGACACCAGCATGGGAGGGGAACTGGGCCTTGGGCGTAACACCAACGGAACTATGTTATGGATACCTGGTACAGTTAGGATTATAAGTGATGAGAGACTGAAGAGTGGCTAGGTGTGGATGGGAAGGGTATTAGGGATCTGACAGGGGTGAGTCGGGACAAAGCCAGACGGCTGGGACTAATGTTGCCGGGGGGGGGGGGGGGAGGAAATCGGGGATGGACTGACGGTAGAGAGAAAGTCAGCAAGCCAAAGCCAAAATGACAGGAGACTTAATGGATGGCCGGCCTGGTTACCCCCTTACCTAGAAATGCACGGCGTGAGAATGATTGATTATGCCTGTAATGGGGGGGGGGGGGGGGGGGGGGGGGGGGGGTAGGGAGAAGGAGAGACAACAATATACGTGGGTTTAATGGTCAGGATCAGACTACGGGCTTATTCAGACAGAAATGCAACACGATAACCTACTTTAACAGGTGGGTTTGCCATTCAGTGCATTTCAGATGATAACCACTCAAATAAGCCCCAGCACCTACCAGCCAATTCCACTAACAACTCAAGACCGTGTGGTAGGACTTGTCATGAGCTCATATCCCCATAAATTTGGTGCTGTAAAAATAGTTGAAATGGAAACTAGGCTAGGGATATCGACTAGAGGCGTTCAAGGGAAGGTGGCTAGATCAAGGATCGACTCGAGGTCAAACACGCACAGACAGCAAGGCAAAGACTAGGTGGGTCTGCCCGCCTTCACAGGGGGATAGAACCGTGTAAATCACAGTGAGGGGGAAACCATGTGCTCAGAACACTTGTCAACAGAAACCTTTGCATGATACTGGGGGAAATAGGGAAGCACAATCCTTAAGGCGCGCCGTGTTCCTGTTTAAACACGGAGCAGAAAGGGAACACTGACCTTGGTGTCATAATCTCCCTCATCATCATCATCATCATCCCCCTCTTCGTCTTGTTCCTGAAAACGCACACAGCCAGACAATATATATAATATAGTCATTATGATTTCCTGGTGGCAAAATTGGCATCGCATGCAAAATCACACACACGCCAGACCTACCTCTTCATCTCCCTCTTCCAGCTCCTCTTCCTCAAACTAGAGAGATATAAAAAGGGTAACAGTAAGAAAAACCACCGTGCCAAATTATGAACCCAGTTTAGATCAGAGCCCAGGCTGGGAGAGAGGGCCCCCTGGTGTGCAGGGGTTCACTCACGCTCTCGTCATCCTCCAGGGCCTCTCCAGTGAAGTACAGCACAGCTCTGGGGACTATCCTTTCACGGAAGAAGTGGCCAATCTCAAAGTCTGTGGCTAAGGTGAACTCCGAGTCCTCGTCCTGTAGAAGCAAAGCCGGGATTCAAAACGACATTGACATGCGTCACATGCACTTAACAGGTGACACGCACTCCGACTACATAGCGCCAATGTTTTCTGAAAATTGGAAACTTTATTTTACTCACCATCTCTCCATCTGGTAAAACTGTGAAAAAAAGGGAAAACCGGTTTTACTTTACAGAAATGTGTAATATAAATCCCTAAACTGATAAAACAATCCATCAAATCCTTGTTTAAAAAAACAACAACATTTAAACAAAATCAGTGTAATGTGTTTTTTCCATGACAAAGTGTGACAGTGTTGTGCCACTAGCACTGATAGGGGTGACGTCATCCGTTCTTTTCTCCAAGACTCGGACCATTGTGTTGGGAAACACATTCACCCTCCGTAACTGTCAACAATTTAGGCTACATGTACTTAGACACCTCGCACAGGACAGCATGTCACAATGGATAAATCCTACCAGCCAACCACTTCGCCCACAACGGTTTCCCAAGCTATGGATAAGATTAGCTCATAAGCCAGAGGCATTCCCCTCAAATTACGTCCCATATAGCCTGAGAGACTATGCGGATGAAGAAAGGAAGACTGACAGGTCAAAGAACCTCCAATTTCTTTGAAGGGAGTTGGCCACAGGCATGTGTCTATTATTACACTGGGTTGCTATGGGGAACTGGACTAGCAGTCTAGAACCTACCTACGTCCCAGCCTAGGGTCATAACCCTTTGCACATATTGGACAATATGAGTTCTCTTTAAACACCACTGAGGCCACCTAAGGTATAGGAAATATGTTTCAAGTTATGAGGGTCAGGGTTGGTCCCGGCAGTTGTGACCAGCTGCCTACATTCACACGTTTAGAAAAGATGATTCAGTGTTCAAACAAAGGTGTGTGTTGGCTATTTGACATTGAAAAAATGAACTCTGATAGAACGCAGACACATTTGACTCACGCCTCAATCCTGTCAGCTAGATTTCAAATGCTTATCTGTGAACCATTCCTTTAGCCTAACCAGGAGTAGTCACTCCATTGAAAGTGACTGGTTACACACTTCCTGATGTCTGATCGGAAATATGTTTTGAATATATGTTTTTCTCTTTTGCAATGAGTTACTACCATTTCTCAGCTCAACTAAACTGAACCTCAAAGCGGTTTTGGAAAAAAGGGAGAGTTACCAAGAAAAAAAAGGAGAATAAAAGTTTAGACATGTGATATGCTTTTGACGCCCTCTGAACACTAGTGACGATAATGAGTTTTACTTCAGGTCACAAAAGCTCTTTCAGAGGAGCTGCACATTCCAGAGTGACAAAATTAACTAAAAATGGCGCCCTGAGCCATTGTGTGAGAAATGGGCTGCGGTCCAGAATTCAAACTAATATTGTATTCAATCGGTTTTTCGAATTAACATACAGTACCCTCTGTGTATTTATATGGAACTTTGTGGTCCGAGTTGGAACCACACCACAAACCTTAGTAATACCACTGACATGCTCTAGCCATCTCTCTACCCCGGAATTAATTACATGCTGGCATTAACAGTTTCAAGACGCTTGAGAAAAGGATATTCCAGTCCCACGGTGTGCCAAAAAAACAAACAAACTAACGTTTCATTAACTATAGTATGCACATATGGAATTATGAGAGAAAGGTAGAGTACATGGAAAAGGTTTCCTGACAATACAAGAGCAGCTTGGGAGCCACCACCCATCGTAGGAGAGGGAGACTCGCGCCCCCTCCTGGTGGAGCACTATACTGCCCACCTACTTCAGTTTACTGGTCAGACAGGAAACAGGAAGATTATTTGGACACCTCAGTTGGACCGACCTCCAATAGGAGAACACAATGCAAGACTGAGAAGGCAGTCAAAAGTCAAACTAACATGCTCAAACTGTGATTGAGAGCATTCGCATTGCTGGAAAAGGGGCGTGCCTTTGGTCACATGCTATATTGTCCTAGTTAAGTGTGTGGGAAAACTACTGTTCACTCACCTTTGATGGGGTTGAAGAAGTTAAAGAAGGAGTCGTTGGGAACCTGCTTGGTGACTGTGCGCACGGTACCGCGACCTTTGTGCTTCTGCTTCTTCTTAATTGTCTTCACCGTCACATCCTTGCCCTTGTGCCAGTCTATCTGACAGCTGGGAAAGAGAAAGAGTGAGGAAAGACCTTTGGTCAGCCAACCAGCAACAAAACAAGTCTAAAGAGAAAAGACCACCTTCAGTTGACTCTGTTGCTAGACAACTTAAAAAGAGGTCAGGATTATGGTGCACGGCTTGACCCATGGTGATGGCCGTTTTCAGAACGTCTTAGTGCAGGAGCCTATGCAGACTGAATGGAACTCATTGTGGGGAGGTAGGAGAAGGTGTGCTATACATCATATTCAAACTGGTAGAACGTGTGTAGGGCCAACAGCTTGCCGGGTTAGGCCAATCAACGGCCAGAGGAAGAAAAAAAAAAAAAAAAACAAGCCCAACAGCATGTCTGCTGAAATGTTTCCTATTGTCTAATGATCTAGTGCTTCTATGTTCAGACAAGCAACTTGTTTCATTCAATCTGTTTCTCTCACCCTTCATAGTCGATGATCTCTGGGCCCTCAAACGAGAAGGGGTCTGCCGTTTCGGGCTCCGACTTCATCTTGTAGACTTTAGTGAGGACAGCATTGTTAAAGAAGCCGTTGGGCTCAAAGTGGAACTCTAGGGTGAAACTCTTCAGGGAAGAAAGAGGAAGGAAAATAGCATTACAGCTCAAGAAACCGTTTTCTAAGTTGAAATTAATCTAACCAATGACCTCCATGCAACAAAGTAATGCTCTTAATGAAACAATAGTAACAGGACTACGCTTACCATAGGCTGCCCAGGCTCAGAGAACTTGACCTGGATATCTAAGAGGTGCTTCAGAATGGGTTCGTCGTGTTCCTAGTCAAAAGAGAGAGGGATTGGGATCCAACACAAACATTTGCAAGTGTGAGCGAATGGGTTTGTGGGAGTCTAATTAAGAGTGTTTGGGTGCGGGTGTGTGTGTGTGTGTGTGTGTGTGTGTATACCTGTAGCAAGTCACTGAGCATATCCACACTCTTAAAGATGGTGAGCCAGAACTCAGGGATGCCTTTGGGGTCTGCCTCTGGGGTGGCCTCTTCCTTCTTCTCCTCTACTGCAGCCTTCTTCTTTAGCTCCTCCTTTAAAAAAAAAACAGAGGAGGGACATTACACTAGATCACACACCCATTGGTAAGCCTGTACGACAGCAATGTTTTGTGGCATGACGGGGTTGGACTGACACAGGAAGTTGAGCTAAATCAAGTTCTCCTTACCGCTAGCTCCTCCTCTTCCTCTCGGTCGCTGTGCCACTCACACTCCTCATCTGTTGGCTCCACTGTGCCAGTCACAGTATCTCGTCTCTACACACCGATAAAACACAGAGCATTGTCAACTCATCGGAATCATTGGCAAGAAACACATTTCGTACATCAGCATTTATTGATAGATAACCAGTTGTCATCCACCAAAACATTTTACCATCGAGTGTGAACTTTTACATTCTTCATATGTCTAACATACAAAACGACAGGTGTGGCAGGATTAGCACTCCCAATCTTGACTTAGCACAGTGCTTGTGCCCAGCTCTGGAAATAGCCCCGGCCGATTGAGGGACGGCTGGCTACTCGTTGCACTGGTGTTCGAGTCTAGCACTGAGTTCCTCCCCGAAACATGATCAAAGGGTCAAGCGGGGTTACAACACAAGTGCACCCCATGAGTGATTGTGTTTGAAGTGCTGAGAGAAATCTGTTGGTCTGCATCCAAATAGTCTAAAAGGGGATTATCGTAAAGTAATGGTTCCTAGTAGGCATCCTTAGGCGGCCTCCACACCTAGGGCGATAGCCATAACACTAACTATAAAAAATATTAAAATCGTTCCAAGTCCGATAAAGCAGCATGTTCACACTGCAACCATAACTTAGTGGAGAACGATATCTTTCTGATGGCTTTCATAGCCATTTTTTCCATATCCTTTGAACAATAACCTGTTGAAATCAAAAATCAAAAACGTATTCTACATTGGAACTCAAAGGTTTGCCTTCAATAACATTAATAATAGAGACACATGATATCAGGTACATTACTAACTATATTAAAATAACAGATTTTAAACTACGATCAGACAAAGACATGGGGCTTTCCACAAAGTATAAAAGCAGCAGGTGATTAAAATAGTCTTTGTACATGTCAATAACATTGGGTCAAATAAAGGAAGGCTTTGCAGCACTCGCAAATGATATGGTTGTTTCATGTGGACGCTAGCGAAAATATAAATCGTTACAGTTATGGCTATCGTCCTAGATGTGGAGGCCACCGTACACTAAGCTATCACTGTGCTGGAAAGAAAGCATCTGAGAAATGTAAGAGGAGAATTTTAGCTGGTAGCAGGTATTTCTGATATTCAATAGGCTACACACTAAGGTGATCAGTGTAAGGGGAAAGGAAAATAACAGAACACCGGTGTCACCAGATAGTACGACAGGCAGTTTATGTACCTTGTCGAAGATTGGCTGGTAAAGGGCGGCGTACTTTCTCTCCAGCTCATGAACCTCTTCGTAGAATTTGGCCTCTATATGGGCACACTGCACCTGTAGCCTCTTCAGGGCATGGACTCGCCTCTTCACTGCCTTGGGGAGCACACTTGGGGCAGGAGAGAGGAGAAGAAAGGTAACACCGTTGAAAGAAGAAATGTGTGAATAAGATGGGTAAGAGTTCAGTGCAACATGACAATTTTGAAGAACAAACTTCCGCCCTCCTCACCTTTCCATGGGGAGGCTCTCAGGTCTGTCCAACGGTCCACCTGGACTCTGCATGGCCTGGTCTCCTTTACCTGTCAAATAACAAAAGGCATGCCGTTGTCAAACTAAAGCGCATTACATATACATACATATTTATATAAAAATATAAAACTGTTGTGTGGACATAGTAATGTGTTTGGGGTGCTGCAGCACAGCCCTCTAACAGAAGGAAACAGATACAGCACAGCCTAGTGGATGCTTCCTTTTGCAAACAGCAGCTCACTTGGATGCATATCTACCTTTGCCTTTACCTTTGTTGGCTTCCATTTGTCAATCACAACTCCTTCCTTCAATGAAAGAGACAGAGGCCAACGTTAGACGAAGATGGTAAACATGTAATGTGGCGATGCTGCTATCACCCAACCTAAGTAAAGACCAATGGTGCATCAATTTCACGCATCCACATATGCCCGATTGTGGAAAGTATGGCTGTAAGCCGATTTGCGCGGTAGACCAAATAGCCGAAACGCAGCACTTACAACTTACATAACGTTGCAAGTATTGTGAAATCAACACGGCCCGGGCAAAATAAAACCAGCGCAACCCGATGACGCATCACACTTGGCACACTGAACAACATGCTAGCCCCAGACAGTGAGCAAGCACGGGTTTTCTAGTAGGAATCAAGCCCGTTCAGTTAGCTTAGCAAACGTTAAGAAAATACAATGACATAACTGAAGTAAAACGTTTGCCCTGCTTGGTCCTTTGTTTAGCTATTCATTAACGACAGCAGTTTAGCCAACGTTAAATAAATAGCTAGCACTGATACACACATGACAAACTAACGTTAGCGTTAGCTAACGTTAGCTGGGCGGTGCCACACAGGAAAACCATGCGGGAGCGGGGTCAATGAGCTCAGTTTAGATAAACTGTAATATAAGCTAGCTAAGGTTAGAACGTTACTTTTTACGACGGAAGTTGGTTATGCTTAGCTAATGTTACCATTTCATATAAGCCGATTGACGTTAGATTTCTTAAGTAACGAAAATAGCTAATTGCTACCAATTTTAAAGGCCGATATGATAGCTTAGTCATCATGGAAACTAGAGTAATTCTACTACTTTCAACAAAATGTAACATTATCGGTAGCATCGTTATCGTTGGAATAAGATCTTTAGCCTGGACGCATGCAAACGTTAGTAAGATAATGCTAGTGGTACAAGCTAACTCAGCTAATACCCGAAAGATAGGTTACTAGCTAGCCAGCTTGCACGCGAGGCGCTGAGAACATACGCAAACATATAGAGCACATTTAACACGCTAACCGCGTAGCTTAGCGTTGTCAAGACAGCGTTTTAGCAACTTTAGCAAGCTGCTAACACTTGCTAAATAGCCAGCAACAACACTGTCAAACCTCACAAAATTACTGTAAACATATGCTATAATTTTGAATGATTATGTTAATCCAATTGGTTATGCATTAACATAACTGACAAATGTTCTAATCAAACTTACCAGAGTCAGACAAACTGCTTGCTGTTCACTTCACGCGTCTTCTACCACAACGAGCCCAAGATGCACTGCACAGCATCCCCAACTCTCATTGGATACAGTGCTTGGGGGCGGGAGTGGAGGGGGGCGGCTGGAAGCTCATCATCATTGTCCTTCACTTCATCATCACTTGACTTGTGTTTGTTGAGTTTGGTGGTGATGTTGAGAATCTGTATAGCACTACACGCTATTTACGTTTGTGAAGTATCCGTACCTATAGCTATTTTGATGGTTGCTGATAAGCAATGCCTTGCTTTGATTAGTCCCGAAATTAAAAGAATTTGAACTGTCATATAAAGTCAACAGGTGGGCCACAGCATATAGAAGAAAATCTAAAACCAACACAGGAAACGCTGCTAAATTACCTATTAAGGCATGTTTTATACAATTAAGTTATCTTTGCTATTTTGTAGTGTAGTGCAAATAATCACTCCCAGATAAACAACATGACAAGTGCTCTTGCATTGTGTTAGTTGTCTTGGCTGCTGACAGATATTTATTATGTTTTTGGGGCTAGTTCAAGCTCTCACTTGCACACGTTTTTTCAGTCATAAACTTGCTCAAAAGGGCCATGGTGCAGGGAGTCATGGGCTAGTATATTTAGTTGGTATTGTGTGTTATTTTTGTGTTATTTTTTATTAAACTACTAAAAACTAAATAACAAAGAATGTAGTTGAACAGATTGCATAATGTATTTGTCAGATATCTTAATTGCAGGAAACGTCTCCCCAGCACTGATTGATGCCATATTGGCCCGGAAAGGTGAATACTGAAAATGACATCCAAGCAGTGAGCTGTTTGGTTGACAGATTGCTATTGACTATTTACAGCAGCAACTATGTGATTGAAATATGTGTCTATTCCCGCCTGACAGAGCTAGATAATAATTACCAAATGCAGACTAATAAACTAAACCAATTCAGCCTACATGGCTTAAAATGGTCAAGTTGTATTTGTCAGACATAAAAAAAATAAAAATAATAGATTAAAAGGCCTTTCTTGATAATATTAAATTAAATGCTGTGGTATTACTGATCTAGTATTACAATTGAATTAGAGGATTTCAAAAGAGTTTGGTGTAGTCCGATTACTATGGTAAGAGAATAGGTAGCCAACTCCTCAGTTCTTCTTGCTGTGAGCTATATAAGCCACAAGGGGGCTTCCTATAACCATGCTCCACAAAGTGCAGTGTCATAAGTGTTCTGTGCAAAGGAGAGGCATATACACAAGGACCTACTCTACAGATGTGGAAAGTATGTTCTGGGTGTTAAATCCAAGCCAGGCTTTCAAATGTACAGCAGAGAATTAGAGTAGCGACAGCCAATAGTGCTCTTCTGTAAAAAGGTTATGTGAATTGGCAACATACTCGAAGAGCAATCTAAAACAATTGGTCAGTTATCTATCTTTGTCTGTGCCCACTTAATTTGTCTTGTCCTGTTACATTTTTAGTTCAAACATAATTTACATTGTTTCTGTGGAGTGGTAGTCTGGCACGTTCAGAGAAAATGAAAGGCTATTTTGTGCGTTGAGGCACCACATCTTAATTACATCGAAGGCAACTCAAAGACAAACTGAGTAATCAAAGCAAACACAGTAACATTGTGATTTGATGGGATTCAAAGCAGTGCTAACGCAGCGACTCAGGAACGGTGTCTTAACTTTGTTAAATAATTATTGTGTGAGCCCAGTAACCAGCAGAGAAAAATACCGAAATTAAGTGAAATTGGTAATTGCCATAGCTCTTTTAGCCTTTCCAGTTCGTTTTCTTTTCTATTTTTGACAGGATTGTCATCTACAGTTAGAGATCATCCTTATGAACATACAATTTATCTTTACAGTAATCAGATGTGTAACTTAATCAATCTAACTTAGTTATTTGATAGTTCTCTGTACAGTACCTGTAACAGCATTTACTGTACACTTTCTTTTTCAGACTACACATGCAGACAAGACAAACAACAACAACAAAAAATGAATGACAAATACAGGCTATTCAAACTATGAAACAGCACCACATACAAAGGAAATGCTACAATTACACATCCTAGCTATTTTATTGTGGCCAATCAAAGAAGTCCCCCACACATAAGCCCAGTGGTGGACAGTAACAAAGTACATGCTTACTTCTTTACTGTACTTAACTACCTTTTCAAGTATCTGTATTTAACTGAAGCGTATCCATTTTGGAGGACTTTTTACTTTCACTCCACTACATTTGAAACTATAATACCCTACTTTTGTGCGATTACTGTTGTTACTCGTTACTTTGATGTGTACAAAATTGATTGTCTAAAAGATCCTATAGAATAATAAAGCTAACCCAGCAGGACACAGCAGGCATTTTGATCGGCTAATTAACATTCGTTTGAACCATAGGCGTTAAATAGACTGATGCACAGAAGAGCCTGATAAGCGTCAGGACTAGGAAAATGTCTGACAGTCTCTTGCCTACGGAGGTCGGGGCACTGCAACACACATGGGTATATTTCAAAGCCCTGTGGAGTTCTAATTTGGCTACTGTAACAGCCAAATTATTCTGAATTGTAAAACAAAACTATTTTCTATATATTTTCTTATTCTGCAAGGGGAATCAAGCTGCATGAAAGATCTATTAAAGATAACCTACTCTTTTCTACCAGTCTGCTCCGTCCTATGCCCCTTTCTTCACCTGAACTCAAATTTTCAGTGAGAAAACAATGCAGAGACAGAACTTAAAGATGGATGTTCTGATATACAATGGCTAATGGGACATAACTGGGGGTTACACATATGCATGTTATAGTGTTCGTTTTCCTGTGTGGAAAACTGTAAGAAAAGAACATTACATAGGTTAATGGGAGGGGGGGCAGAAAGTCACACAGTCTGACCTCTTCTCAGCTTGCTGTCAGGCACTACCGGGTCCACACACTCAACAGGAAGTGACAGGCCCAGAGGCCCTTGGGGCATGATTGTGGCGTCCAGGCTTGTGCCTGTCATGGTTTGACATTTACCAGTAGGATCTGCTCTCAAAGAAAGAATCAAATGTGATTGTGTAGCATTTGGAAGGAGTCGAGGTCTGCAGGCGATCCGTAATTGCTGTTTTCCGTGAAACTGTAGATGGTAGTTGTGTTTGAAGAGACGGTTGTATTAGAAACTGAATGTATTGTACCTTTGTTAATGACTGTCATGCCAATTCCTCCAAATACTTATCGTCTCTTGAGCAACGCAGTTTATGCTTATACCTAAGGAGCATCTTGCAAGTAATCTTAGAAAGTGCTGGTTGTTTGGGTGAAAACCAAATCCAAACAATGAAAAGTTGAAATTAATTAGTTGGGTTAGCTAAGGGGAAACCACTGAGGAGATGCTACTCCCGAGGCTTCTGGGACCCTCTTGATAAGCTGCTAAACTGTTCAAATGTTAGCTTAGGGCATCATCGACCGGTTTCAAGTGTGTGTGTTGAGTCGTGCTATTGGGAATTGTTTGCACAGTACATGTGGCGATGCAAGATATAGCCTTGTCCCACTCCTGTTCGCTCTGTCAGATAGGGAAGATAATACATAGCATTATCTTCGTTAACCCAGGATTCCTTTAAAATGGCCATCGCCATTTAAAAAATAAATGTATTTTCCCCATCCACATGTTTACAACTTGAAATCTTTGTTTGTCTTACATAGTGAAGGTTAGAAGGTGAAGAACCCACAGGGTACGACACAGGGTTTATGCCCTGCATCATGGCTCCTCTGCCTGCCTCATGTAATACCAAGAGTAGCCTAAAGACATCCTGGCATTCTGTCTGATCTGACCCGGCACACTATAGGTTAATACCACATGGCCTTTTTCTAAATATAGCAGGTATTTTTTTTTTCCTCTGTCTGCGTGAATGTCTATTTCTTGTGCACACATAATACACACGCATAGTACATATCCTTTTTCTTTCTTTCTTTCTTTCTTTCTTTCTTTCTTTCTTTCTTTCTTTCTTTCTTTCTTTCTTTCTTTCTTTCTTTCTTTCTTTCTTTCTTTCTTTCTTTCTTTCTTTCTTTCTTTCTTTCTTTCTTTCTTTCTTTCTTTCTTTCCTGTATTATTTCCTAAATTCTTTCATTTTTCTATTCCCGACAATGATCATCATCACCACACCGATCATTTTTGTCGGATTGAGCGGCAGGGTCTGCCTCTCGAGAGCCTCATCCCGCTGGGGTATTGGGTTTGGGAATGAAGTGGCCCAACTCCCAGGTGGCCGTATTGATGGCTCTGAGGACAAGCCTGTCCGTGCATGTCCTGCCTTCCATTAGGCCCCTCTTCTGCTAACGCATAGGTAATGGCCTGTCTGTGTGCCCTAATCAGACACACAAACTGAAAAGAGCCATCATACACAAACCCCTCTAACCAGACCACCCCAGGATCATGTACATACACACATACACACACAGTCAGTGGTCAAAGTGGCCGCAGCTGCAGCCATTATTCACATAGGGTGGTCTGGGCCTGGGGTGGGGGGGAGATGGCCACAAATGGCAAGAGGGACTATTACATCGATATCTGTGAGGTGTCTGCGCCACAAGTCCAGCATGCCTAACAAATTCATAGGGGCATTGATATAACTTATGGTGTGCAGAGCTTTCCAGTCACGCCTTGTGCGGCTTGTGAGGGCCATTTACTTCCATCTGCGCTGATAAGCAATTTCAGTCATAAGGTCTTATTTGTCATTTCTGTTTGTTTGTTGTCCTCCACGGTTGCCCTCATCCCCGTTGTATGGAACAGCTAAACCTTTTAGTCCTGTATCCTGCAATTTGCATGTCATCAACAGGCGTCAGAAAAGCATACCCTTCCCGGTCAAACACTGATTGATAAGGGTATCCTGTCCTGATTTCCTCAATGTCAATCATACATATATTTCAGTACACATGCTAGATTAAATAAAATTGCTAGTTTAGCAAAATGATATTGGAACACAATGGCAAGGACATTTATGTGGGTTTAACTATTGTGTTTTTGTACAGTTGTAGATTGCTTTTCAAAAGAGCTGCACGGGATGCTTTCTTAACACAAAAAGGTACTCTTGGTCATAACTATGATTATAAATTACCTCTAAATTAAATAGTTTACTTATCACTCTTCAACATTAACCTCAGACAACATGTATTCGCCACATTTTCCATTACAAGGAGTCAAACAAACTTAAGGATTAGTGTAGGTAGTGTCAACTTTTTTATGTGGCAATAATTATCTTCATCATGATATGGATATGCATGTAATTAATTACTTTTTGTCATTGTGTGTGTATTGACTACGTGCAAATTTTTTATTGAGAGGCAGAACCTGGCGTTGTATTAACAGTCTGCACCAAAGTACCTTTTAGACATAGAAATGGTTTATATACTTTTTAACAACATTGGACAGATTCAGAACATTCAGATTGGACCCAATAATTACTTACATGGCCAATACAGTCAATACAAGAATAATAATAAAGTACATTACAGTTTTTACATCGCTTCGGCATTAATTTCAAAACCCTCATTTTTCAAAACTCTAGACACTGAACCCAGAGCAGCTCACTCTAAACCCTTTTTTTCAATTACTTGGATACAAAACACATAACCCTTAGACCATTTGTTCATTGAATGTATTACTATTCCAAAATTGAACTAATATCAACTAATACAACTGCTTAAAATAATAAGTAACTGTTGCATTATTCCAAGTGCGTTGATTTATGGAAACAGATAAACAATATTCCATGTTTTGATCTTGAAAGTTCCAGGGTAAAGACATCCATTGACACCAATGACCGTGGGACATGAATCACAAAATGCATGGATGTAGTAATTTAATGGCATTCTTTATCAGACATTGTTTCTATGGTCCCATGTATCACTGTTCCAGACAACTTTTTCAGGTTGGACAGTATGTATACGCAGGTCCTTGCCATTGCTTTTGCAATGCTGACAACTTGCTACTACTGATTGATTTCACATTGTAGTAAGAATATAAAAGGGTTAGTGTTCATCTGCAACAACATAGCAACAACATGGAGCAGGCAGGTGAGGCAGGTCAAACAAGAGATCAAGCAGTGAGAAGAGAAGGAGGAGGAGGAGGAAGAGGATTTGGCAGTGAAAGGGATGGCAGGGGACAAGTATACGCCTTCTGAGAGGTGTCCGGGACCTCGATTTAGAGGTGGTCATGAGCCTCGTTGGAGAGGTGGTGTGAGGGGACGTGGAAGAAGACGGTTTTGTATTTCAAAAGTCGGTTGAGGAAGAGGATTTGGTTGGACATATTTTGTAGTTGTGCTTATTTTTGTTTTGACCTAAGTTTGTGATTTTATTTCATACAGTAAACTAGTAATTACAGTAAACTTAAAATGTTGTTTGATGATTCCACTGTCTTTCTACACCTACTTTACAGAAATGCATCTTGAACCATATTGATATGTTGATATGATATTGATGTATCAGGTATTTTATACTTCTATATTATAGAATTGTGCAAACAACTAAACAGTGAAGTTATTGGTATCTTGTGTGTGGGTGGTCTAAACTAATGTTCCTATGGTATTTCATGATAAATCAGTCATTTGAACTAATGATTCTGACGTTGCAAGGTATCTTCAAAGAAATTATTTTGAACACACAACCGCCTGTTTTGCAAATGGTGACATATTTTGAGTGCTGTGTCTAAGGTTTTGATAAATGGATAAATGATAAATGAAGATTCTGTTATTACTGCCAAACCGTTTGTAAAAACAAAAACGTAAACATGGGAGGGGTACAAAGTTATAATAAATGCCAGGGAGCACAGAGATACAGCAGAAGGGGACCCTGGTTGCAGCATGATCATCATCCAGTGTAGCAATAGCATGGCCCTCGGGCATATGGCTAACATGGATCCATTAGGAAAAAGGTCAATTGAATCAGGAGTCTATCCAGCGACGGTGCTGTGTGTCACTGCTGCAGGGGCAATGGCTGGTTCTGCAACATCATTAGACTACTCTGCCAACCCTGGCTCAGGCTAAATAATTGTATGTTACTTTAAGGTGGTCTATATTTACCCTCTGGCTAGATATTCCTGGACACCAAGAGGGTGAGGTCACCAGGGGCCATGGTTGGGAGTTGGTGCCTTCTACCATGAGACAGGTGTAAACCCCATTATACAGGTCAATCTACGTGCTGGAGAATCACTCTTATATCAAATAAAGTGTATTGAGTTGGCCTAGACGATTTTTTTTAAAGCATTCCTCATTAAAAAATGTATTTGGGTATCTGGTGTAAACAAGACAGACAATAAATACAGCAGGTAATTCCAGGTGAACCAGAAAGTACTCAAGCCGATTAACATGATTGATGAAAACAGCTGTTCGGTGATTTATAGTTGCACAGTTAAATTCTCCTTGCGGGCAGAAAACACGTTTTGCCATCTCAGAATGACATGACACGCAGCTTTCCAAAGTCACCCCGACTGCATATAGACTATATTGGAGTTGACATTTGACGACGTGCCATCTTGCTCATAACAGAAACAGTTTTGCCAATGCCTCACACACATGCACACACTCACAAAACACATACGCACATATGCACACACACACGCACGCGCGCGCACACACACGCACGCACACACACACACACACACACACACACACACACACACACACACACACACACACACACACCCCTTCACCCTTGAGCCTCTTGTCTTCTGTAAGCTGCCGAGGGACTTCAAGGTTCAAGTTGGTTGTACTACTTCAGCTCAGCCAGTACTTTCCCGGTGTGAGATTCTGGAGAACAGCCTGCTGGCCAGATCATTGTCTGGCTGTTAATCATTTCCCTCCATATGCCTTGCTTGCTGCCTTAGCAAACAGCACTCTTGCCGTTACAGCCCTAGTGGTTGATACAAAAAGGAGAATGCAAAGGTTAATGGCCGCTCCGATTACATAAAGTAAGCAGAAACATACTGGAGGAGGGTTTATAGGAGCCTGTTACCTCATGATTGTCATCGTGGCTGTACCGTTACAGCAAGGCAGTTGGTTGGTACTGTTATAATCTACAATGTATAATGTTGATTGACATGAACATTAATCATATTTCAACTCAACTCCTCCCACACCTTCTTTTATTGAAACCGTCCCACAGACCTTTCCGCTGTGATTTGTTGCTATTTCCCTTAAAATCATGTGACGGGCTCACATGTTCCCTGGCAAAAATTGTTCCAAAGTGTCTTTGAACAAAGCCTCAAGCACAAAGTAACATCCTCACCATAAAATACACCGAATGGGAATCTAAGACCATAGACCAATATGACATTTGCAATTATTAAAATACAGCATATCAGGCAGACTTTTGATCTACACTTTGAATCGACACGATAAAATGATCCAAACCGATAGAGCTTACAGATCTGACAAGGGCAGGACATCCTCCTAGGAGCAGGCTATTGTCCCCGCCTGCGCATGCAGTCGTGCCACGGCTGTACTTAGGAGCTGTGATGCCGGCGCAATTGTGACAATGGCAGTTACCACGGTCGGCTGAGCGTCTCTCAGTCACCAAATGCCCGCCCTCAAAAACACTCCGCCACAGCTGTCAAATTACACATGTAGCGAGGGGACATGGGGGAGCACTCTCTGTGATCAGCCATTTCACTTGGCAGCTGTATTTTGACACGCACGTAAGCCATCAAAGTGTCCACCATAGCTTCCCCGGTGGAAGGTATAGGGGATTGACAGGAAATGGAGACATCCAGCGTCTACCTGTTGTGTGGTCACAATGATAGGGATTTACAAAGCCTATTTAGACAATTTTTTCTGCTCCTCGGGGAGGAAATCGAACAACCGTGTTATGCCAAACGTATAGTATTGTTTTTGGTTTGATCTGTTTTCTTACATTATTATTATTATTGGATTGGCTCCTGGAACACTTGTGTCCCTTGTGTCTTTCGCATGATTCTGCATTCAGCCTATCTCTCCACCCAGTCTATCCAGACAAGGCAGTCATTGACCCTTTATATGGTTTGAATTTCCTCTGGGGAAATTCATTTCAGAGGGGATTTTCCTTGGTGGGGTACCATAAACATTGCCCAAAGAATGTATGCAGTTTCCTCTGAATTAGAGCAAGTTGTTGGTGTTGATGCTGATGCCCTTCCCTCATTGACAACTCAGACAAAGGTCAATCGTTTGTTTCCCCTATGATAACCTAAACTAGCATGACTTACAGGGAGGCTGAGAACTTTTGTGACCCTTCCGAGGGCTGGGACATTCTTGCAACATTGAAACAATGGATGTTGCAACTAGTGTTCAATTAGGTAAAACTTGCTGTTCCATTACTTAAGTTATTTTTTGTCCTTCTGTGACTGTTGCCGACAACTTTGTTTCCCTTTTAGACTAGATTGTTCTCAGTTTTTGCTACACCAGTGTTGATTTAGAGTGTAATGTTCCACTGGGGGAACACTACTTAAAGAACAGCACGTGCCATTTCGGCAAAAAGTGGAAGGTCCCTCCTCTGATTTCCCCTGTCTATGAATGAGAGTGCATGGGGCTACTATGCACAGGGCCAAAAGAGATCAACATCTATTTATGATTACTCACTTTTTCCTCACACAAACACAACTGATAAAATGTGTGTGCGTGTGTGTGTGTGTGTGTGTGTGTGTGTGTGTGTGCGTGCGTGTGCGTGCGTGCGTGCATGCGTGCGTGAGTGCGTGCCTGCGTGTGTGTGAAGCATGGGTGGGGATTAATTAAATATAACATTAATATTTGCTCCTCCATATGTACCTTAACTACAAAATATCAAAACCTCTCATCTGCAACCAACTGTGTGAATGTGACGAGTGTGGTCTACTGTGGTGAGAGTACTACATCCAACTGATATGGTTATTATGATGCTTACCCAACATCATTGGGATTAATAGAGCATTAATTTGGGTTCCGTCTTTTCTCATCCAATGGCAGAGTGTAATGACCACCACAAAGAAGACTGGCAACATTCAATGCAGAGAGAAAGGAAATGTGGAGGACGGCGAATAATCGTCCAGCTGGGCGCGCTGCAATTACCTCGTCTGAAGTCCGCCAATTACGCGGGGGAAAGCTGACACGCACAATGCCACAACGCTGCGACCGAATCAATACATAATTGTCATAATTATCGTCCCTGTGTCATCTGTGGGCCCTCTAAGACTTCCAGAAAAGGATAGAGAACTGGATAAACATAGAGGGATGAATGGCACGGGATGTCGCCTTGTCACGCACGACATTTATAACAAAAGGTGGGCTCGATACCTGGCGTGAGCAGTGGTGTGGCTAGGTTCATTGAGCGAGATGAGTCATTAGAACTGAGGAACGTCTCCATCAAACCTTGCACTTCTTTTCGTGCTAAAATAGTTGGTGGTTGTAAAAGTGATATGGTTAACCAATAACACGAATCACCAATGATAAAATCAGTCTTTAAGCATCAAAGACCTTCAAAGAGATACGAATGAGCAATTTCAAAACGACGGGAAAACTTTCCTCAAAAGATTTTCAGCTTTATTCAGCTACAATATCTCTCTAAAAGGTTCACTTTGCGATACAATGGTGGGGTGAATCTCTCAGGGTTGTGTCAAACTGTCAGAGCAGTTCCACAAGCAACGATTCAGGAAAACAGACATATAGAGGGACAACAACATATTAGTTTATCTTTCTCATTTGCCATTTGCTGCCCCTTTTCAGACACAGAAGATTTGGTTGAAACTTAACGAACCAAGACTGGTACATTTTCATTAAAACTCCCAGGGCTTGGAAACTAAATTACACTGGTTTGTTTGGAACTAACTCGTAAAACCTTTTTTTCTCTAACTAGATCATTACTGCACATTGCCTTTGCGATTTACACTTGTTTCAACTCTGCATATTTCTTCAGACATATTTTAAATATGTATTAAATACAATTAAATAATTGTATAACATGATTATAGTTTTGGGTGGATACTAAATAATTTAATAATTAGAGAGATCCATGTCTAAACATCAGGTGATTTTAAGAATTAATATCAATTTTACGCTATCCTCCAATTGTTCAAGATCAAAATGAAAAAGAAAAAACACTTTTTTAATCCCTAAAGATACCCATTCAACCAGATCTCTGGGAGAAAATTAGCTTAACCAAGTGGAAAATCTCTGTGTTTTGTGCCTTAATGTCAGGCTTTATCTCTTCCCATCCTTCCTTTGACTGTCCCCACCAATAAAGAAAGACCAGTCATTGCCTGTGCCTGGGGCTATCGAGTGCTCTTTCGCATTTCCAGTCTGTAAATTCAGGGGCACACTGTGGCCCAATAGTGCCTACACCGGGGCTTCTGGCTGTGGCAGCACGCGGGTGAGGCACCGTGGATAATCCCTTTAACTCCTCCTGCCTTTGGGCTCTGTACATCACTTCATAATCATGTTAGCCATCAAACTGTTCGCTATCGGGGGCCACAAACCACTTGACGATGTTGTTGCTGAGGTGAGGGGCAGACGAGAAAACAACCAATGGGTCTCTTGTTCTTTTTTTGCCCCCCCCCCCCCCCCCCCCCCCCCCAATCCCAATCCAATTTGAGTGTAGCTGTGGAGATTGGATTGAAGTGATAAATTGACTTAATTTTCCACAGCTGACTTTCTTGGGGTCTAACCATTGTGTAAACTCTTTGGGGTGAGACTGCATGGAGGCCAATGTATAACTCAATTAATTTATATGAAATCTGTATCTAATTATACTGACATTATACTACTCTATACTACTGTACTACTAATACTACCGCTAATAATAATAACAATAATAACACTATAAAAATTATATTATTATTATTGGAAAAGCTGGTCAAAACAAAAGAGCAAGATTAATAAAAAAAATAAAACTTAGATTATATTGACGACAGACCGTCCTTCAATGTTTTAGTTATTACAACGAAAATGTTGACATAATGTTTCTGGACAGATTTAGCATTTTTTTTGACAGTATAAGAAACGATTTAGGCAACAAGTTTGTTGGAGTTTATATATTTTGCTGTCTGGCGAAAAGGATTCCATGTATTGGTCACTGGAAATCAATGTAATTCCCGAGATAATTCAACCCATTATGAGCAAACCACACCACCACAAAATACCTTTTATAATGCCACTGGCGTCGTTAAATAAAAAAATAAGTAAAATAGGCTTGTGTGAAATGGATACTGTGCGTTGATTGATAAGCAGATCGAGACCGTTTGACGTCAGGAAGAACAAATAAATGACCCTCCATAAATAAGACACACAACATGAGCGACGGTGTAAAAAAGTCTCCGCGCGCATAGCAAAGCCAACGAAGGTTCAGGGAGCAGCCAAAACACGAGTCACACTTACACGCATTTTCTCGCACAGGCACACACATAACCACCAACACATTAAGTACGCGCACACACACACACATGCAAACATACATGTAAGTAAACATAAGAACACACTTTAAAAATGCCAATTTCAAGCAGCTCTACATCCTCTACTAAGAGTATCCGCAGGGCAGTGTCCGAGATGGAGAGGTCTGATTCCGTGACGGTAAGAAAAATTCATTAATTAATCTGGACATCCACCTAATTGATTGAAGTGGTCACAATTAGATTATATTACCAATCACATGCCAATCTCAATTGAATGGCCTTCCTAAAGCTGCCCTTATGCGCGCGGAGACCCTGCATTTACGGCGAGGTCAACTTTACGCACTAGTATTATGCATATGTTAGCATTGCACATTTTAAGTTAAAGGGTTGGAAAATATAAGGTTTATGTAGCAGCATGTAAGTCCAATTAGCTGTCTCACTGAGCTATGCGACAGGTTTACTTAGACTGCATTGCCGTTCTTATGCGCTTTTGGAGATGCAAAGCGCTCCCCTCTGATATCCAAAAGGATATCCACAAGGTAGGTATCAAGGTATAATACTCGTTCCACCAACTATGGTTCATTTGTATCTTAGTCTTTCGGAAGAAGATAAATGTGCTCACAAGTATGACCTTTTTTTCTATGTTTGTTTTTTCTTTCCTCCGCGGTGCAGTCTCCCAGATTCATTGGCAGAAGGCAGAGTTTGATTGAAGATGCGCGCAAAGAGCGGGAGGCAGCGGTCGCGGCAGCTGAGGCTGCAGAAGCAAATGAACAGATTGTGTTTGAGGAGGAAGATGGAAAAGCTCTCGTCAATCTTTTCTTTACGCTAGGAACTTCGAAAACACCGGCATTATCCCGCTCTCTCAAGGTTTTTGAGGTAAGACTATAGTATCACGTTTAAGATATATGAGTTTAGTTTAATTCATGAAAATATCTTGCCATGCTGTATGAAATTAGGTGTGACAGATTTTTTGAGTATTTAAAAATAATAAGAACCACCCCCAACTAAACAATACAAGTTCACAGACAATAGTCACTATAGGCACGAAGAAATATGAAAACAAGGATTTGATATTGTAAGTACATTTTCATTTGGCACACCTTTAAATTATGCTGAATATGCCTTGATATCTAAAAGGTATCTAAAGAGCCAAGTAAACACACCAGATAATCCTATCCATATTCTGGCATACTACAGGGAACCAAGTTGTTGGTCTGAAATCTGGCATCATTCTAAATAGGTGACACTAGTAAATAGTTTTTAGTCACGTTAGGCAAATATGTTTATGGACGTGTTAAACGCCGATTTTTATTATTATTATTATTATTATTATTATTATTATTTTTGTTATTATTATTATTTTGTTGCAGACATTTGAGGCAAAGATCCATCACTTGGAGACCCGGCCATGCAGGAAACCCAAGGACAGCTTGGAGGGGCTGGAGTACTTTGTCCGCTGCGAGGTACACCTGTCAGACGTCAACACGCTCATTAGCTCCATCAAGAGGATCGCCGAGGACGTTAAAACCACCAAAGAAGTTAAATGTAAGGTTTTCTCACAGCTCCTGAGTCATAAACAATTTTAGAAAAATTCTAGGCTGTTATAAACTTATAAACATCTCAAACTGGAACAAAACATTTTCCCAGAGATTCTTTTAATCAGACATTTTCAAATGTCTTAACTTTTTAAGTCTTATTAATTTGTCCCTTCTTTAGTTCACTGGTTCCCAAAGAAAATTTCAGAGCTGGATAAATGTCACCATCTTGTTACCAAGTTTGATCCAGATTTAGACCAGGATCACCCAGTGAGTTAACCAATCCTCAATTCACAAATATGTACTTTACTTTATGCTGCTGCAGAAGAGTTTTAGTGAGGAATCTACTTTATATTCTATAACTGGAATTTTTATTTTACAGGGCTTCACCGATCCTGTCTATAGACAGAGGAGAAAGATGATTGGAGACATTGCCTTCAGATTCAGGCAGTAATATGCAATCTCACTGTCTCTCTATCACATCCTTAATATTTTATTTTTCATTTACTGCATCCAATAACAAAAATGTGTGAGGACCCCGTTGTGGTTTTCATTTTGTTTGAATTGCCAAACAAACTGCAGAATGAGATTCAGTGCTAAAATGTCATTTCTAACCATTGAGCCTTTTGCTCCTAGTGGAGATCCCATTCCCAGAGTGGAGTACACTGCAGAGGAGATAGGTACATGGTAAGTGCTCCTGCTATTGTTCTTTACTTCATCCTCTGATTCATCCTGATGAATGATAGAGCCTGTGAGAAGAAGTTCAAGAACGTGTTGCGTATTTTTGGGGAAAGGTTATCATACACTTACAGAGATGTTTATGTAGCAGGTTGGACGGAGTTATGAGCTTTGTTGCTGGAGAAATGTATGACTAATCACATTTGGGAGGAAAAAAAACATAGCCAAACCCATTGTAAAAGAAAAGCAATGCAAGTGATCCAATCACCTGTTGATATGATTGCAGATTATTGCTTATAGCATCCATGGCAACTTGCTACTGCACCTTGTTGAAATGTTCAAGTAAGCCCAAATCGACAGTTGCCCAGCATTAGAGAAAATAAAGAGGGCCAGGTTTTTTTTCTTCTTTTACAAAGAAGAAAAGACCAAAAACAGTTGTCATTCATTAGTATTTAGATCTATTTTTAGTTTATTGATTAATTATGAGCCACCGTTAAATGATACAATCCATACTTGTCTTCTTACCATTGATCAACACGTGGTATAAACAACAACCGTTATCATATGGGTTCTAATATCCTGTCATTCTGGGTGGACATTCAGAGAACAACCTCTTCTAAGACCTTCAGATTACCCAGAGGACCCCTCTCTGATCCTAAAGTTTATACTAGGTTATGACTTGCCTAAATTACTCATTCTTCAGGAATACGAGGACAAACACTAACACTGCTTCCCTGACATTAATCTCAGACTACACCTGGCATTAACCATTCGAAAAAAAAGTCACCTGTGTGGCAGACATGATTAGCATGAAGGGTCTTTTCTTTATATGATTATGTGTGATGACTGTGTATGATGATTTCACTTTTTCTATCTGTATATAATATGTCTGTATATATGCATTTCTGATTATCCACATAATTTTGTTTTGTTTGTTTGTGTGATGGTCTGTGTATGTGTGTGTGTGTGTGTGTGTGTGTGTGTGTGTGTGTGTGTGTGTGTGTGTGTGTGTGTGTGTGTGTGTGTGTGTTTGTCTGTGTGTGTGTGTGTGTGTGTGTGTGTGTGTGTGTGTGTGTCTGTGTGTGTGCATACACATGCTCTCCTGGCAGGAGAGAAGTGTATTCCACACTAAGGGACCTGTACACCACCCATGCCTGCAGCGAGCACCTGGATGCCTTCCGCTTGCTGGAGAGGCATTGTGGGTACAGCCCAGACAACATTCCCCAGTTGGAGGACGTGTCACGCTTCCTCAGAGGTAATAACTGGACAGGAAATGACCCCATGGGCACTGATATTCCGCACAGAGGCATTTCTCTAAGTGTCTACATGGTCAGGTCCATGGGGTATTTTGCCCTTTACTCTTGGCACTCAAAGAAAAAAGCTCTGATCATCGACTTATTCGTTTGAGTTGATTTTAAGTGTACAGGTGAAATCACGGATAAGATCCATGCAAATTGCACGTCCACACTGAACCATTAAGGCAAGCAAAGAGTGATTCTATTTTTTATAGATCTATATTTCTTAATGTCTTTTTCTTTTTTAGGGCTGCAACTGAAGTATTGAAGGCATTTATTTCCTTTTAAGAGAGTTCCTTGGTAATTTTGTGCTGAATCTCTGATTCCATCCTCCCAATCAACCCCCCTCACCTTTCTCTTGCGTTTTGTTTTTGGGTTAGGGTTATTATAATTTTTTTGCAATTCTGTGTACAAGATGTGTCAATTCCAGAGAGAAAAAGACTACTGATTAGAAGAATCTCCTGCATGAATTGATCTGTTCATTGTGCATGCATTGATTAACACACTTCCTCTCTCTGCCAATCTCGTCGTCCTTTCTCTCTTCCTCTCGGTTGTTTCCTCCTCTGCAAACCAAAACACACAATCACACACTCTCTCACAGAGCGCACAGGGTTCCAGTTGCGCCCCGTCGCTGGTTTGCTCTCCGCCAGAGACTTCCTGGCCAGTTTGGCGTTCCGCGTGTTTCAGTGTACACAGTACATTCGCCACGCCTCCTCCCCCATGCACTCCCCAGAGCCGTGAGTATACTACCCCTCCCCTCCCCTCCCCTCCCCTCCCCTCCCCTCCCCTCCCCTCCCCTCCCCTCCCCCTTCGTTTCTGTCTCTCTCTCTCTCTCTCTCTCTCTCTCTCCCTCTCTCTCTCTCTCTCTCTCTCACTCTCTCTCTCTCTCTCTCTCTCTCTCTCTCTCTCTCTCACTCTCTCTCTCTCTCTCTCTCCCTCTCTCTCTCTCCCTCTGTCTCTCCCTCTCTCTCTATCTTCCCCTCCCTCTTTCTAACCCTTTCCATATTGTTGTTGTCGGTATATTCTGTTCCTCTTTCCCAACACATCTCTCCCTCATGTGGTTTTGCAGCGACTGCGTCCATGAGCTGTTAGGCCATGTTCCCATCCTGGCGGATCGCACGTTCGCCCAGTTTTCTCAGGTGAACAATCAATCACGCTAAACGACCACATTCACCCCACAACAAACTGTCACCGACAGACTAGTTTACTGCCAGCGACCTCTTCAATGTATTAGGAGATGACATTTGTCATAAATTTCAGCTTTGGCAAACAGAGCAGAGCGTGTAACGCTTCCCTTATTGACTGTTGTTCTGAACTGCAGTTGACACAAGCGTGGTCATGCAACGCTAACAAATACCAACTGCCTCTCTACAGAACATTGGCCTCGCGTCATTGGGGGCTTCCGAGGAAGACATTGAGAAACTGTCCACGGTGAGGCGGTGCTAGTGGTGCCAGGAATACTTTCTTTAATCGCGTACTCATGTCAGGACATGTCCCCGAAATGAGCCCAACACGACTGTTTTTTGTTGTTGTTGTTGTTGTTGTTGTTGTTTCCCCCCGCTCTGTCTGCCCTCTGTATATCTCAGCTGTACTGGTTCACCGTGGAGTTTGGGTTGTGTAAACAGGGAGGCATCGTGAAGGCCTACGGCGCCGGCTTGCTGTCGTCATACGGGGAGCTCGTAGTGAGAACACCACTTCTTTCAACCTCCCTTGCTGTTTCACTTTCTTTCTTTTTTTTGATCTCTCTCTTTCCATCTCTCTCCCTCTGACCATTCACTCTCGTCAACACCCTGCTTTCTTTCTCTCCCTCCCGTCCAGCATGCTCTGTCTGATGAGCCCGAAAGGAGGGAGTTTGACCCGGAGGCAGCGGCTATAGAGCCCTACCAAGATCAGAACTACCAGTCGGTCTACTTTGTGTCAGAGAGCTTCACAGACGTCAAGGAGAAACTCAGGTGTGGTATTGTGCAAACCGGCACACACACATGCACACACACAAACACACACACATTGAGGTTGTATAAGGACAAGTAAGGACAAGGTCACAGAACAGTCTGCCATGGGGCCACAACGTTTTGTAGGTCAGACTTAACTGCAAGAGCACAGCTGGTACCAATGTATTCTTCTTTGCGGGGCAAAATACTGATATTTTTCTTGGCAGCCAGATCAAGTGCTGTCCTTCAAAACACGTAGCTTTACTGCCTGTTTATTCTGTTTGTTCTCTTCCAAGAGACTAAAGCATGACATCGCTCTCATATTGGATTCATAATAATGGGAGCAGCTTGGGAAAGTTACCACACACGTTGCAATAGAAAGTCATATAGTAGCTATTTCATATGCAATATCCACTGCTGTTTTCTCTGACAGGGTATATGTGGCTGGTATTAAGCGGCCCTTCTCGGTCAGGTTCGACCCCTACACTAACAGCATCGAGGTGCTGGACAACCCAATGAAGATCCGAGGCGGTCTGGAGGTTGTGAAGGACGAGCTCAAGATGCTGACAGATGCCCTCAACGTGCTAGCATGATGTCTTCTCCCGCCATCACCGTGCTTATCGATATCGCTGCTCCGCTCTGTGCAATTTGACGTGTGACACGTCCATTGTAGTTTGTAAAGTTATTGTGCTTACACAATGTCTCCGCTGTATGAGATGTTGCTTTAAATGACTTCACACTATCCTCAAACATACGAACCTCACAAGGCGTTGTTACCAAATATGTGATAATTGCCCAAAACTAGTCCTTATAACTGATAACGTTATTGAGGTATGATCTCAGTCATTTTATTAATTGGAATTTAGAATTAGATTTATCTATTTGGTGCATTCTGAAATGCCACATGGAAAAAAACTTTACAATTTTAAGAGGAATTTAAATAGGTTGCATGACAAATATATCCAAATATAAAGAAATTGTGAACATGAATGTATTAAACAATTATAAAATAAAGATAGAATAGATAGAATATCAGAACTTTAAATTAAAAAAACATTTATTGTTGTCATAATGGAGATTAAACTGTATATTGTAAACACAATGCATGTCATTTCATCATAAATCATCATAAAACAACATAGCAAAATAACCCTTGTATGTAAAATAGTTAATAATTTTCCTAAGTGGATTTGCTATTTGGGTATTTCCCTTCATTTGCAGTTTGAATTGTATGCAATTGTATTGCTTATTGCCATGTAAAAGCAAAATAAAACACAAAGACTATTACTTGCCTTCTTTCACTTGGAGGTTAATTGTTGTGCTTCTGTAAAAAGTAACATAAACCCTGCTTATTGGATCAAATCAGCAATCACAACCTTGTAAGAAAAAAAAAGATTTTTCATTATATTAGCAATCTTTTATTGGACAGTTAAAACTTGTGGTCGGATGACAAGAACTGGAGTAGCAAAGTTTAAACTGCCCTTTAGGGATCATCCCTGTAAAGATTTGAGAAAATGTTATTTTATATATTTTCCACTAGAGGGAGCAATCCAATTGCAAACAGTATGTTACACCACATGTGAGCCATCACATTCCTGCAGGTTCTCAATATCCTTTGAGCGTCTGCTTGATTATCTTCGATGCTGCCCTGACTTTTACCACAAGATTCCATGAATATTATGAGGTGGTATTCAAAGAAACGTTATTCACCTCTAATTGCAAAGTGGGCCTATGTGATTTTAGAATGGGTAAGAAAATAATGATGTTAAAGCTCTGGGTCAAAGATGACACGTGCTAAATTTGAAGGCAGAAGTGATTTCTTCTGACAAGAAGATCCAACTATATGTATACTCTGTGAACACTTATTTCCCACAAGTGCGGTTAATTTTAACTTTTAACTTTAACTTTGGACTCGACACCATAAACATATATATATATATATATATATATATATATATATATATATATATATATATATATATATATATATATATATATATATATATATATACTTAAAGTGAATTAGTTCATTGACAAATAGCGCTTATTTAAGGTGTAGCAGTGTAGCAGTGAGCTGGCATATAATAACTTGCATGTATGCAGTATTTTTGGTACTCCCCGACCGATATTTTTTATTTTTCGGGGGCTTTTCAATCTTGATTAGGGGGTTTAGACCGCCATCTAAACCCCCACATTAAACTGGGCTTTCATTGTTCTGAGACGTCCCCAAATCTGAGACAAACAAACAGTTCTTTAGAAGGCCACTAGATGTCAGTCTTAGATATATTCAATTAGAGCACCCAGTGTTGCGAAAAGACTTACCAAATCATCACATACTGTATGTCACGTTGCTCTGAATAACAAATAAGTGGAGTTTAATGGATTTAATGTGCAAAAAAATCCTCCAATGACTAATTTCTCTCACCTGCATGAACACCATTACCTGAAGGGGCTCAATTGTCGCGTAAATCATCAGCATGATGACCAAATACGGCACAGTGATTTGGGTCATAGTATATTTTATCCATCATCATCATCATCATGAATTATATATAAATAAATAAATTGTATCCACAAGGGGCATAATACCATCTTTCATCTGTCCATTGTAGTCCTGTGCACAGTGCACTAATAATTATTTTAGATGGGCCTATTCATGTATCTATGCCATATATTTCCTTCAACCAGATATAAAGGATTTGTGCCATCACAGGAGTAAACAGTAGGCCTACGAATGAATTAATTGCTAGCTATCACCTGATTATTTGCCTGTCCCTTGCTTGGCTTCTTAACTCATGGTCTCTCTTGATTCCCAGTCAGTTTAAAACAAAACGTGTTTACACTCAATATACACACTGTTAGTTTGAAGGCATCGGTCATTGCAAAGCCCACCATCATCAGTGATGACGCAAAACTTGACAACCGTCCGTCACCCGTCCGTCCAACCCAGTGCCAAAAAAATAAAAATAAAAAAACAGTCCGTGTTTTTTTTTTAATGCAGTCTGAAAGCTTGCCAGTGTAACAAAATGTATTCCACACAAAATAACTATGTTCTTATATGTTAGTTTGGGACTCTGTTGTTGTTGTTGTAACTTAGTGCTAAAGCAATTGTTTCCAGTAGGCCTAGAAGTGGGCAGTAAGACACTTGAACAAATTACCCTTTGTAAGTTGTATTGAAAGTTGTATAGTGCGTAGATATGGAAAATGACTATAGAACTGTTCCATATTTGGAGTCTCCCCCTCCTCCCCTAAGAACACACACTCATGCATAGACGAGCATGCGCGCGCGCGCGCACACACACACACACACGCGCGCGCGCGCGCGCGGACACACACCTCTCTCTCTTTCTCGCCCTCTAACACTTTTCCATGGAGCGTCGCTGGACCACTTACCATCCCAGCGAAGCTCTCTCGGTTCAGACATGCGCAAGGAGGGGGCATGGAGAGGGGGAGGTAAGGGGCGGGTTTGGTATATAATACTTCTCCCTGAGAACTTTTGCCTGTCGCCTGGTCTTTGGGACAGCCTTTCACACACCATCACCATAGCCCCACCAACTGGGAAACTTACTCACCTGCCTGCCACCTCTCGAACCAAATAGCGCTCACGTTTTAATACTGCCATCGGAAATGGAAACCCTGCAAAGTCACGGACATCACTCAGTTTGCCACACCTGCAGGAGAACAGAAAACAGAAGAATGAAGGTAGGATAATACAAATACTTGTTTTTTATGCCCTTGTGTGATGGGCGTTTATAGCCTACCTGTGTTATGTTATTCAAAGTGCTGTTCCCTGAACAAAAATAATATTAGCCTAATACTGAGTAGCATAACCAGTTTATCTTCTTGCAATTTTAGGTATCGATGGTTATTTTACGAATGTACAGCCAAATAATTTGGCGATGCACTGGCGTGTGCGTAAACACTTTGCTCTAAGTATAAATGTCAGACATTTAGACTGGGTAAATAGTATGCCTGTTTTATTACTCTCGTTCTGTGCGTCCCTTTGCTGAACTCGTGAACAAATAGCAGGTGCTGTTCCCGTTGGCAGGCCTAGGGGGCGATAGGTCTTTGGGTCAGAGAGCTCACAGCAGGGTGAGCAAGGGAAAAATATATGCTGAGTATGGAAATTGAGATAGTTGACTATTGAGCAGACTCCCTTGCAACTTGTTGCACGTTGTGTAAGAGTGCGGCAGCAGATATCGCCTCGTTTTGCCCCAGAATAAGACATTCTGTGTGGTGCAATAGCGTGATAACCGTTGATGATTGTTAGGTGCGCTACCTTAAAGTGCGTAGTTGCAGAAAATGTGGAACTAGTACATTTGAATACATGCTGATGTTAGAAATGCTCATGTGTATGGTTTTGAAAAAGTTGCATAGCTTAAAGGAAATTTGGTTGTACATAGGGGCCAATAACTTACTGCTAAGCAGAGATGCCATTTGTGCAGTACCACATAATACATATGTAGCCTAATAAAAATGATAAAACATCTGCTGCTCGAATTAATTCATAACATTTTTTATCATACAATATTTGATTTCATTACATTAATTAAACCTTTTCTAAAAATGTTGCTTTCTGTCTACAGGTCAAAAAGATGTCTTCGTCTAGTCGAGCGTTGGTCATTGCGCTGGCAATGACGCTGTACATAGTCGAAGTGGCCTCAGGAGAAACTCTATGTGGAGGAGAGCTGGTCGATGCTCTGCAGTTTGTCTGTGAAGATAGAGGATTCTATTTCAGTACGTTTCTTTTTTTTTGTCAATTTTTTTTTAATACATGTTAGTTAACTTCACTCTATGGCCTCTATCGTGATTGCACATCTGTCTGCGTTACCCTAGGGTCATGCCGACACAGTATCTGTGTGTGTGCCATGATTAGTATCGCTCTCTATTCCTTTCTGTCACACACGCACACACACACACAAACACACATACACACACACACACACACGCCCCCCCCCCCCCCCCCCCCCCCCACACACACACACACACTCAGAGAGAGAGAGACACAGCTGTGAAGCTCAGTGTCTCAAGATGTTAGTCTTGGCTCCAGAGCTGAGGGGGCGCATTTTGCCTCCATTGCCGATACCTCTGATTGCATATGAAAAGGCGGCCAGCACTGAAGGCCCACACGACTCAATGCAACACAATGGCCTGCTTGTTTACCAGTGAAATTCCAGGGGGGAAAGTAATAGCACCCCAAGAGGCATAACAGTCACCTCAGCACCAGTGTTCCCAGGCTAGGCCACCACATGGGTGATTAGGGGGAAATGTTTTTGATGTAAAGCGTTAATCATTTGAATGAGACAAGGTCATTAACATAAAGGATAGCCATTATCCTCATTGAGGGCCTAATGACTCTAGTTCCAGCTTAGTGACATCCTTCATATGCACATGTCCTAAATACGTATGTTCAAGAATCGACGGCTTAAAGCTTAGTTTGTTTTCATCCACGCCAGCAGCCAACGTTATCAGTATTTGACACAGAAGCTGACATCATTTCATTCACTTCTTCACTAACTCTCCAGTAGCACCTTGCTTGCTTGGATTATTTGTCACATCCCACCCGAGGCTTAGACAAACAGTCTGTCTCTTTGTGCTTGCCACGGTAGCTCTTCTCTACTCAGAGATCATTATCCAATTTGGGCCAATGTTGCCCCCCCCCCCCCCCGCCCCCATCTCTCTCCCTCTTCTCTTTTCTCTCTTATGCCTCTCATCCTGCTATCCTCTGGCCTGCCGTTTCATGTGATTTCATTAACAATATGTGTGGTGCAGGATGTCAACCAAGGCCTTGATTGGTTGTTGATACGGTTCTGCTTCTCTCTCTTTCTGCATGTATTTGACCCTGCAAAACCCTATTTCTAATTTCAGCTTTTATCCCATTCTCCCCCAACACCAACAGTCCATTAGTCCACCCCTGCTTCCTGTCTTTATTTCCCTCCTTGTCTATTTTCCTCCTTTCTTTCTGTCTTTTTGTTAAATCTCCACTGAGTAGGCAAAGGACAAGGTCAAAGGATACTATCCACAGTGTGTGTTTGCTCACCTCCCATGTCTGTTCTGGCGTGTGTGCGTGTGTGTGTCTGGAATCGGCCAGACAACCCAGTGTTTACTTGTGTATTTATTCATTAAAGGACTTAAAGGTAGCCTAATCAGATTACTCTTTACAAACAAAGACCCTTTCTTACGGCCAGCCACAGATTGACTTTTATCCTCTTTGTGTAATGGGCCACCGAGATTGTCAAAGTAATCTAGGAAAGAAAAAAAAAAACATTGATTCTCCATGGTTCCCAGTGCTGCAATTTGTTTGACTAGCGGGGTTCACATTCTGTACTTTTTCAACAGCTACTGTTGGTTAGGTCATGTTGTCTCTGTACTAATGGTCACGTTCTTTTTTTTCTCTCCCCCCTTCACCCTCTGTGCCTCCGCAGGTCGCCCAACTAGCAGGGCCAGCAACCGACGGCCCCAGCACCGCGGCATCGTGGAGGAGTGCTGTTTCCATGGCTGCGACCTGAACCTGCTGGAGCAGTACTGCGCCAAACCTGCCAAGTCAGAGAGGGACGTGTCCGCCACATCCCTACAGGTCATACCTGTGATGCCCGCACTCAAACAGGTAGGAACCACTCTCACCCAGTTGCCCTATCTGTCCTGCCATCTGCCCTGGTGCTGACTGTGGGAACCGATTCCCAACCCATGCGGGATCCGGTTTATCTGGTCTGGGTAGCTGCTAGTAAGCAAGTATCAGCTGCGGCAAGTGCTGACCACCGTGGAAAATCATGAGAGAAGACAGTAAGGCAGTGTAGGGTCACCTTATTAGATTGTGTGTGTGTGTGTGTGTGTGTGCTGGCATGTGTGCATGACAGAAACTACGGGCCTGTTGTTGCGACATGCGACACCTCACCTCCAAAACAACAGTCTGTTCCAAGTCACGGAACAATAGCCACTGGAACACCTGCGTGCTCATTGGGTTCCATTGTCTCACCGTAAACACCCGTTAGAAGTCTGAAGGATCATATAGAAGCGCCAAAATGAACAAAGGAGGATCTAAAAAACATGCCCTACTGACTCAAAGCTTTCGCATCTCAAGCTCAGATTGGGCCGCTGGGGAATTAGTTGGGGCATGTCCTCAGATAGCCTCGGCAGGGAGAGGGAGACACGTTGGGTACAGTCTGCCCTCAGAGAGACAGCTGTTCCTAGTCTATTGAGCCGGCCCTGCAGTGAATGAGGGGGGATAAACTTCAAGTAGCCGGACCCAAAGCAAGCTGTTGAGAACGGCGCTAGCTACTTACACATTCATTCGGGCCTGACCACCGCTACTCCAAGCATGTCTCGTCCACCGCCTTGGATCGCTCTCTCAAAGCACCGTTTCAACGAGCCTCTCGTCCGCCCATTGAGGCTGTTGAAGCGAGAATGTGATGAATTTGGTTTATTTACAGGGGGTTAGCTAATGGGTGGTTTGAGAGAACAATGAGTTGTTCCACGTATGCATATGAGGGGTGTGCCTCCTATTCACATTGGCATTATTTTAAAGGGGCTGAACTAAGAACTTGTTGACAGCTCAAGGAAACCGAAACAAGGACAAGTACGAGGCCCGCCGAGTCTGTTTTGACTCCTGGCACTTGAGTGTCTAGAATGACATCCGATTTGCCTTTGACTGATCCAACAACGACCCAATGTCTCCCCAGTATCAACATGCTTTTCCTCTATTCTCATAACCGCTTGCATCTGAACGCTTAAGTAATCTTTTGTTTTCTTTGATCTTTTTTTTCCCGCCGTAGGATGTCCCAAGGAAGCAGCACGTGACCGTGAAGTATTCCAAATACGAGGTGTGGCAGAGGAAGGCGGCCCAGAGGCTCCGGAGGGGCGTCCCTGGCATCCTCAAGTCCAGAAAGTTCCGGAGGCAGGCCGAGAAAATCAAGGCCCAGGAGCAAGCGGACTTCCACAGGTCTCTGATCAGCCTGCCCAGCAAACTGCCCCCTGTCCTGCTCCCCACGGACAACTATGTCAGCCACAAATGAGCCCCCCCCCCACCCACCCCCAACCCTAGCCCCCCACCCCACCATTGCCAGCCCTTTGCACAGTTTGGAGGGTGAGAAAAAAAAGACTAGGGGATTATAGCTTTGTCTCTGACGTCATTTCTGTGGCAGTCCTCTTTGACCTCCCCTGCCCTGTCCGAGCCCATCGACCCCCCCTTGCTCTCATCTTCCACTTCTTAACCCCCTGCCCCCTCCCCTCTGCCCCTCCTTCCCCAGCACACAAACATGCCTTCACATTCTTCCTGTCTCGACTCTCTCGCTTTCTCCCTCCCTTTCATTCACTGACACAAAAGGCACAAGCACAAATGATGAACAAAAAGTTAACAATTAGGCTGAATGCAATTCAGGTGGATCCTTAAGCAAAAGAGAAAAGGAAAGGAAGAAAAGGAGATGAAAGAGATCTATGGACTGAAAGTGTCAAGAGGACACCCAGAGGAATGTCTTTTTGTCCTTGTGGAAGACAACAGAGAGTGAAGAGCGGCTTGCATGAAAGAATCCATTCCACAACACTTTCCTGAGGAAAAACAAAAAAATCTCTGTTAGTCCTTTTCCTTATTAGTTTGCACTCTAACTATAAAGGGACATCCACACTGTAAGGAATTATTTTGTAAAATTAGATTCCTGTTCCAGCACCTTTTAATCACAAACAAAAAGCATAAAAGAGTCTGCAAAATTGCACATTGCCACGGATTACGTCAAAGTAAAGAAAAAAAGGCACAATTTTTTTATGAACAATGAACGTGTAGCTTAAAAAATGTCATGGTGCTAGCTTTGGGAATGGACTCAAAGAAGAAGAGGTTGAAAAGCACGTTTTTTTTTCTTTTTCTTTTAATACATATTAAACTTTCCGTTTTAAGGAAAGTGTGACTTTTCAAAAGCAAGATAAAGGATAAGGGGGAGTTCCTGGCTTTGGCAGTGGAAAGGGGGAAAAGTAATTGAAAGATACTGCCGGCCGTGTTAGCATCTCGGCTAACAGCATGTGCCAGCAGCTGCTCATCGTTAGCAGTGGAAGTGGCAAGGGGGACCTGAGACGCAATCCCTACTTCTCCTCGTACCTCTGAGGCCGCTGGAGAGGAGGATCAGTGTAGGGACACTAGCGGGATACCTTGGACCGCCTGGAATGGGACAGTACTTTAAGTTCTGGGACAGTACTTCCTGTTTGCCATGGCTTTGTAGACTGCTCTGACCGGAGGTGACATGTTTTGGACACAGAGCAAGTGGGATAATGAATATGTTTTGTTTTTGTCTTATTTTCTGTTTTCTTTTCATATCGGTGTTTCAAGGAAAAAAGGAAAACCCTGTCAGTTTCTGGTACCGTGACATTCCTGTTTTTTGCAAGTTAGGCATTTTTTTTCATGGTTATTGTTATAATATTATTTTACAGTTCAAAAGAAAGGCACACATTTCAATTCAAAGGGAAAAAAACAGCAATAATGTCAACTAACATCTTATCTTCATTGTATATCAGTAGTATTCACATGCTTTTGCCTGAAAACAAATACTTGAATATATATATATATAAATATATAGATATATAATTAGTTTCCAGGGACGTCGTGTTATTTTCCTTTAGTCTGAGCTGTATCTTGCGTAATGAGCCGCCAAGCTTTTTTGTTTGTTTGTTGAAATACAAATAAGGGCACTGTATAAAGGCATTATTTATTTTGTTATAAAATATATATGAAAATTGGTCCAAATAATATACGTAGCACTGATGCTCAACTGACGGATTTATTTTGTATGATCTCTTTTTTTCCCATTGGACTTGTAATGCTTTTTTTGTAGATGCTTTGTACCAAAAATATTTCCTTTTTTCCTTTTTCGTTTGCCAGAGTTACTTTAAATTAATATTTTAACAGCAGCATAGCCTGGATTGCTTGGGCATGTTATGTCACAGAAATAGGCACATACTCTGAATACGCTGGTCTGCATGGATATTCAGAAGCCGGCAAGGGCTCTCTGTGAATAGGAAGCCCTGTATGCCATGACTCTCATCATTAGAAAATAACTGTTCAATATCATGCATTGATTGTACTCAGCCCACTATGTTTGAAAGCCACTTTAGTATTGATGGCGGGGAGTGATCAGTCCTTTATTAAATCATGTCTGTGTAAGTGTGCTTGGTGTCCTATCATGTTATAAGGGGCCTTGATGTCTTTGTGCCAGTGCCATTGATGTTGTGGCGTACGACGTGGTTCGCGGCCACACACATCCAGTAGAGTTGAGACAAACTTCCTGCACCGCCGAGAGCATTATCTTGCATCGGCTCGGGTAGATCGTGGGGGCAGGGGGTCGTGGAATAGGGAGCGTACCGTTTGCGGTGTACCAACCCAGACCCTGTGTTTCAACTCTCACTCATCGCTTCTCGTAGTCTCTCTCTTTTTTTTGTCAAGGACAGGCCCAAGATCTTATACAGTATATATATATATATATATATATATATATATATATATATACATATATCTGCCATTAAGATGGGAACGGAGGGGATGCCGTCAGCCTCCAACCCCCCCCCCCCCCCACCCCACCCACCCCCACCCTGATGTTCATCCATTATATATTTGATTAAAGGGCTACCATTCTAACCATTTTTGCAGCAGTTGAAATACTCAGGAAAAATCTATGGTTTATGAGAGAGATGGGCAGCAGAAGCTGAGTGACAGTGAGGAACCGGCGCGGGGTGTGCGGTGGACGTTCTTGCCCCTATCGGACCACAGCGATAAGAGCTCTCTGTGACCAGCCGCTCATCCCCGTGCGACAACAAAACACACTATAACGCTGGGCCTTCCTCAGTTTCATTTTTTTTTTTTTGTATCGCCCCCATCAAATGGAGACTTAAAGAATACTCGCCTCACTCTGGGGGAGGAATCGAGCTAGTACCCCTTGTGTGACAATGTATGAATCTGAAGAGTGGCATCCTCTAGCAAATTGATACCTATGTCCTGAATATATTCCACTTCAGTTGTGTAAACAAACTGTGCAATTATTATTATTATCATTATTATTATGGATATAATATTCCCCCAGATGTAAACAGCAATCTTGTTTCCAAACAACAACACAAGTTGATATTTTCTATTTTATTTTATTCCTGCTAGAACTGCATTCATTCACTATAGTAATGTTTCAACTGGCTACTCTACTTTTGAATTGCGTGAAAGACAACCACTTCTTTTCGCTGAATATGAAGGGATCTATTGCCAAGCAAAGGCAACTTTTTTTCTGTCAGTAGCCCACTCAGACTGTGTGTATTTTATTGATTTAACCTCTGCACGCTAGAACGTCCGAAATGCACAAATCATGTACTTTCATTTTTAATATCAATAAAAGAAAAAAACATTTTATCAAACACAGCAGCTATTTAGTGTGTGTCTATCTATGTGTGCGGATTGCATCGGTGGTTCTATGTCAGTGAGGGTGTATGAATGTGAAAGTGATCCGTTGAAAATTGTGACCTTTTCCTGAATCTCTTTATCATTTATACCTTGTGTGCACCGTAAATGATTTAGCACATCTCAAAGACTCTCCTTAGTGCTGCTTTTAGCACCCTATGCCTCTCTCTCACTCTCTCTCTCTCTCTCTCTCTCTCTCTCTCTCTCTCTCTCTCTCTCTCTCTCTCTCACTCTCTCTCTCGCTCTGTCTCTGTCTCTGTCTCTTTGCCCCTGGCTCCTGTGTGAGAAGAAAGTGTGCCGACGTGCAGAGCAGCACTCAGTGTCAGGCAGGCCGGCCGGCCGGCCCGGGTCCCTCTGCTGCACGCCACACTAAGGAAAAGCAGGCCTGAGCACTCTCTCACACATCTACCTCCTCTCATCCCTCCATCATCTCCTCCATCCTCCCATCCATCCACCCATCCATACATCCATTCCTTAGTGACTCGCTGCCAAATGGAGCAAGCTCTATTTCAGAATCTAAGTTCAAATTGCCAACATGTTTTGAGAGCAGAACATTTGTAGGTCACCTGGTTGGCACATTCACAATGATAAACACACAAACATTCTCACACACAAACAAACACAAACAAACACATTGAAACACTCGCTCTCTTTTCCTGTGGTCACCGAGCAGATTACGGTGATATTTAGTTCCCAGAACGGTGTGTGTTTTGAGAATGGGGTGCTATCCAGGTAAGCGCGGACACCTGGTGCCTCTCAACGTGTTGCACTACAGTATCAGTAGCATTGAACTTGAGAAGTGGAACACAATCTCATTTTCTTTGGCCATTCAAGTTTTCAAATAGTTTTCAGGCTTCGGTAGCTCTGTGAAAACTGCAAGCGTGCCTCCCAGGAAAAAGGAACGCCTTACATCAGAGGGGATTGCTAAGCTCCCTATCACTGGCCCGCCTGTTAATGTTCATGGCCATAAACCGCTCAATTACCTTTGCCTGTCCCATGAAAACGTATTGCACCACTAAAACAACCGATCACCGTTCCTTCTGCAGAGGAAAATAGAACTCAACCGTGAGCGTTCGCTTTTTTCAAAGTAGGATGTTTATGAGTCGGATACACACACATAAAAAAAGAAAAGAAAACAGGCACACAGTGCTCGTGGTTCTCACATATTTGGAGAATACACATTGCGAAGAAATAGGTATGGGCCCGTTAATCTTGCAGCATTTGGCATTTTATACGAACTATTTATTAGAGACCATGAGTGCTTTGCTTTAAATGGATTTTGTGTTTTTCATTTAGAGAGTTTAGCTGTAGGCAAGCAGTCACATGCACACAACGTGTTTTTCGATCAAGCAGAGCTTTGAGCTTACTATAACTAAATATATTATCTCAACAACTACACTTCAGTCTTGATAAGGATGATCTTTTTTTGGTGAAAGATTATGGCCATAAAGGGCACTTCCATGTCCTTGTGAATTTCTTTATCTTCATATGGGTATCTGGAAAGGTCTGTTACTGGTTAACTTGTAAGTGTGAAGTTGCAGTGTGAAAGTCTCCCGCTAGAATATTTTCTTCAACAGGCTAAGCTGTTGTTCTTACTAAACACGTGTTACTCCACCTTGGATAAAATAGATTTGCGCGTGTGCATCCTCGCGTTGGTATGTGTGTGTGTGTGTGTGTGTGTGTGTGTGTGTGTGTGTGTGTGTGTGTGTGTGTGTGTGTGTGTGTGGCCGGCTTATTAGAATCCAGTAAGAGCGAATCGGTAAACAAGTCCAGCTCGGTGCTTGGCAGATTTGAATTTGGAGCCGGACGCTAATGGCTGGAGCTCTCCCCTTTCCTCCAAACGACCACGGCAATCACATTGTCAGGGAGGCTGTGTGGAGGAGCGGAGGAGATGTGGGTGGCACTGCTCTCCCAGGCCCTGACATTGTAAACTGCCAAAGAGCACACTGGCGTTACTTGTGGTTGGCCGGACGCATGGGGTGCACAGAAGCCCGGGCCAACTATTGAGGCAGGGGGTTTGGCAGAGCCAGACTAACTCTGCCCTGCCGGGCCACACAGGCCAATTAAGATGGCCCCTCGGTCCTCCGCTTCTCTGGTGTTCTCCACTCTTTTCCCATAGTCTCCCACTCGCTCGCTGAGTCTCTCTTTCGCCCTCATTTCCCTTATCGCGCTCACGGTTTGTGTGTCCCTTTTTCCTCATCTCCTCTCTCTATCGCTATTGCGCTCTGTCCCTCTCACTCAATCCGAGAAAGCGTGCTTACACATTCCTCTGTCCCCTCTTTGCCTCTCTAATTACTCTGAACTCAAAAGCGAGCAAGTGAGAGAGAGAGAGAGAGAGAGAGAGAGAGAGAGAGAGAGAGAGAGAGAGAGAGAGAGAGAGAGAGAGAGAGTGATGAGAGAGAGAGTGAGTGAGTGAGAGAGAGAGAGAGAGAGAGAGAGAGAGAGAGAGAGAGAGAGAGAGAGAGAGAGAGAGAGAGAGTGAGAGTGAGAGTGAGAGTGAGAGTGAGAGAGAGATGAGAGTGAGAGAGAGAGAGAGAGAGAGAGAGAGAGAGAGAGAGAGAGAGAGAGAGTGAGAGAGAGAGAGAGAGAGAGAGAGAGAGAGAGAGAGAGAGAGAGAGAGAGAGAGAGAAAGGGAAAAGGGAAAAGGGAAAAGGGAAAAGGGAAAAGGGAAAAGGGAAAGGGGGTCATACCACTGAACCTCAGTGACCAGAACAAGCTGTTCCAGCCACCTTCAAATAGTCACCGTCTCTATGGGTTTGTGTGTCCTGCATTCCCCTCTGTTTTCCTCAGTCCCCCATAAGGGTTTCATAATCGATCACATTTCTGCTTATTTCCACGAAAGGACCCGTGTCCCACAGCTTCCCTGCCATGAGTTTCTGGGGCCGAGCTGAGGCATAAAGACCAGGCTGTGTTTCTTCAGAGTGCCACAAAGCGATCTAATTGACAATTCCTAATCACCCAGGAGCTGTCAGGAGGACTTTCTATTACGTAACCACAGCTTCTGACATGTCAACAATGCAGTGAAACTTTTGTGGTTTGGATGTGTTTTTTGGTTTGAGGTAATGGGGCTGGCCGGACCATCGGAAAAGGGCAGTGAGATAAAAAAACAAAAAGGATATCCAAAGATAATCCACGGACCACATTTAAGATTATCAACCTCTTGTGAGGGTTCTCGCCTATAAAATATGTATCTGGTTGTTCCCCCGAAAACTGCGTTGGAGAAGAGACGAAAATCTACTTAAACAGTGAGGACAGACCATAATAGTTGTGTGCGTGTTTGTTTTGGCATTTGTTTGTCTACAGACCTTTGAAATGGCAGCAATGATAGACAGCAGGGGGGTTTGGATGTGACCGTGCGTGTGGGTGTACCATTGGCCATCGGGGAAGTGGTGAAGCAACACAACAGCATAGCAACATGGGAAGTGGCTTCCAGTGTGGTCACTGGGTCACTGCATGATCATGTCCTTTTACGGGAAAACAAGGGACACGGCTTTTCACCGAAAAAAATAGACACCGTGTGTGGTTTCGAGACTTACTTTCAAAGGTCAAATGTTACCGCACATCAGCTTAGCGGGCATAGCCTCAATTCTTTAGGATCAGCGGGGGGAAATGTTAACATACCATAATCCACACCCATGGTCATTGTGACCTGAATTGACTTTAGGCATTTCAACATTTTCATGGAGGCTTTTTTTTTTTCTTAGCGAATATTTGCTTGAATGTGTCTCAGGAAGAGTGAAGTTCACGGGGTGGCAGTAAATGTTTAAAAGCACAACACTGCACTTAATTAAACAAGCGGGTCAGCATCTTGTAACGTTTAAGGCCTCAGAGTCTTTAACTCGAACACTATCCAGGTGGCTCCTTCATTCACTCCCTCAGGGCATCCATCATGGCTGCACGTTTGTGTCACGCCACAGGGGTCACTGGGGCACTACCTGGAACTACCCTATCATGGACACACACACACACACACACCAACAGACCCAAACACATACATGCAGAAACACAAACACACACACACACACACACACACACACACACACACACACACACACACACACACACACACACACAGACACAGACACACACACACACACACACACACACACAGACACAGACACACAAACACACACACACACCGCAGGCACACACTTGCCCAACTTGAAGCTGTGGTTATTGCCCGCCACGCTCCATCGGGTAACTACATGGCGAGGCTGCGACGGACCCAAGACTGTGGGGCTTCCTTGCAGCCGGCAAAGGCCACCCAGGCTTCCTCCGAAACCTGAGGGGAGAAGGGGAGACAAGCGGCGGCCCCGAGCAGGCCCTCACGAGGACTGGGAAGCCGGGACAGTACTGGTCGGACAGGGGAGCGCCACTGGTGCCCGGGCAAGCCCCCAACCTCACCAGAGAGACACACCCCTCTCTATTTCAACAACATGTCATTAAGCATCGGGTAGGAGAGCTCATTCCGAGGGAAAATAGCAATCTGTACCTAATTACAAGGCAAGCCATGATCCATATCTATCCCTCGCTCCGAACGGTTCCATCAGCGTGTTCAGTCAAAGCCGTTTTGGATTTGCATAACAAGAGAACGGTACGGTTTCCCTCGGCTTGGCCTCGCGGACAGAACACAGCAACAATTTCGAATGAGATGCTAACACTCAAAAGTACACACCCGATGGCAAATACTAGGGTTGGCCGCAAGCTCTCGCAACAAAGTCCAGGGGAAAACGCTTGCTGGAGAACGGAATATGGTCAAACGTCTGACTGGCTAGATAAGTGTTGCCACGGCACTGGTTAACAAGCAGTGCAGTACCTAACGATACCAGATAGTGCACTGTTTCAATGAATGTGTGTTGTTGCCCCCTGCCCCCCCTCCAAGAGAAAAGCAGCACTGCCCAGTCTAACTCACTAACTGTGGGTCAACGGCGTGGACCCGACAGGCAGCGACGGGTAGCAACGTCGAGGCAACAGTTGAGTGTGTGCCAGGGTCAGCGCCGCAGTCCAGGCCAACATCGGCCTGCAGCAGCCACCCTGGATGTTCCTGTCTCCAGATCAGATGGGCACGTTATCTCCCCGCAACAAAAAACAGATAAGCACAGACCATTGGCCCTCGCCAAGGCTCAGGGGTTAAGGAGTTCTCTCCTATCGCTAAATTGCTCTCTCTCTCTCTCTCTCTCTCTCTCTCTCTCTCTCTCGCCCTCGCCCTCGCCCTCTCTCTCTCTCTGTCCCTTTCTATCCTTCTCTCTCTTTCTCTCTCCCTTTATATCATTCTCTCTCTCTCTCTCTCTCTCTCTCTCTCTCTCTCTCTCTCTCTCTCTCTCTCTCTCTCTCTCTCTCTCTCTCTCTCTCTCTCTCTCTCTCTCTCTCTCTCTCTCTTACTTTCTCTCTCTCTTTTGTTATGTTTCTTTGCCTTTCCTTCCACATGTTTTGAACATGGAAGAACGGGACAGTCTAGTATACTTCTGTAATACGTTCTCTCAAACACATTGCATCTTTCAGAAAACATGTCGAAAGCGTCTCATTTCTAATGAGGGGAAATGCCAGTCACAGTAACAAGCAACCTTGCCCCCTTATGGAGACCATATAACAACGGATAATAGAAACAAAACCACAATGACAAATTAGCTAGTACATTTACAATGTATTTTAAGCCAAAACACACACGAGTAAATAAACAAAGCCACACAGAAAGCACACATGGAGCCGCGTGAACCGCAAACATAAAAGCTATAGAATACAAACACCCACACGCCAAAACACTAAAGTATGTACACACGCACACACACACACATACACACACACACACACACACACACACACACACTGTTCAACTATGCCACCTGGCCACTCTTAATAAGTGTTAATTTAAAGTCGAAAAAGTTGGCAGTGGTTTTATATCTGCTGGTTATTGCTGTGCCATCTTCAAGATTGTCAATTTTATTTTCATTCTTAGCTACGATGGGAAATTCTCCTGCAATGCAACAAAAACGATTTTTTTCTATTTGTGTCTTCGCAAACGTGTTTGAGTTCTTGTGTGTGCTTGTGTGTGTGTGTGTGTGCACATGCACGCATGTCTGTGCACTTCAATAATGTGGCATTGCCAGCAGTCTGGCACGCAGGTGATGACAAAGTATTTTGTCAGTAGTTTAACACAAAAACACACACATACCTGCGGTCACACACACACACAAACACACACTCTCACTCTCTCACACACATACACACACACACACACACACACACATACACACACACGCAGACTTTTTGCTAATGATGGGTGGCAGCATGATGTTTGTGTGTGTGTTCGAAAAATGTTGGCTTAACTAGAATGGCCAGATCACCAGCCAACTGCAGCAGGCTATTAACAAAACTGTTTCTTTGTTCATTTTTTTCCTCCCTTTTTTCATGAGAGGCGCCAAGCAATTAATGGTCTGCCTTAAGGACCAAAACACTGTGCCACTGTGGAGAACATACACACTGGCAAACAATGATGCAAGAACCGAAAGAAAGGAGCTGCCGATGATATGGCTGGCTCACGTTCATCTTTCTGTTTTTGTTTTTATTATTGAATAAATAAAAGTTTTTGGGGCCGGCGTCCAAAGTTCAAAGTCAACAGCCCAACAAGTGGTGCGGATACAAATGGTACTGGTGGAGATGTTGAGACAGTGAGGGGGACTGTCATGCCCAGGTTCATAATCTCCACCCATCCAACACTCTCCATAATGTGCCCTTGATAAATAAGCCTACTGATGATAGCAGACGCTCGAAGAATACAGTGCTTAAAAGTGAGAATGATCCGTCTAAACTGCGGACAAAAAGAAGCCCTTCCTGTTCAATAACTTTGTTGCAAGATCCTCTGTGTTGGCCGTACTGACAAGGTACCGCAGCACGACCAATGGGTGTCCCAAAGGGCAATGCCACCTGAAGCAGCATGAGCATGGGAAAGAGAGCAAAAAGTAAATATTGACATCTGCCCTATCCAAAGGTGCATAAATCACATTGGATATGTGAGGAGAGATACGTACGTGCCAGATTGCGGAACACATGGATGTCAGTGTGGTCACCAGCCAGCGTTCGTCTTTACCAGCCCGTGATGGAGGGACGGTGCCCCCAGATCCCCCGCCGAACCTTGCCCGCAGCAAAACACAACCAGACGCTACAGCCATCGAGGGGGACTGTTTGTGCATGGCTCTGTGTACACGGGCAGGTGTGGGTGGAAGCGTGTTTTGGGAGTACCGCGTGTGTCGGCCGGCAAGCAGGCATTATCTCGTAGCCTAATCACAGAGACGGAGCGTATAGGGGGGCCGTGTGCCCGGGGGGGGGGGGGGGATTTGTTGGGCGCGGAGAGAGACGTTTACCTTGCTAGCCGTATCATTAGCACTAGCGCGAGTTAGCCTGTCGTTTCAAGCTGAGCGCAGCAAGCGGAGGTTTTCCCCAGACAGGCTGATGCATTCAAGCCCATGGCGTCAGTCTGCCGGTAGCAACACGCAAGTTCTGATGTGGTGGCTGCTTGGCCCGAAGATCGGTGCTAACACAACCGCCTTTGTGCACACATCTGTGCAGAGCTGACCACCTGCACGTTCCCCTGGTGAGCCTGGGAGTCTCTGTCTCTGGCACCAGGACACACTGTGTTTGTTTCTTCCAGAGAGTTCGGCAGGGGCCGTGCTTCTGTGACACCTGCTCCCCAACACCTGCATCTCTGTAATCTCCATGTGTGAGAGAGGAGGCAATATGAGGGAGAGACATAGAGCAAGAGAAGGCAGGAGAGAGACAGAGAGAGAGAGAGAGAGAGAGAGAGAGAGAGAGAGAGAGAGAGAGAGAGAGAGAGAGAGAGACGGATAGAGATAGTACAAGGACAGACCGACTCTTCATCTCCAGCTGTATCCACAGCAAAGTGTTTCTTGGTGGGAATGCCTTACTATATCAAAGCAGGCACAGGGCTACTGTTTACGCTAGCCCTGAATGCCTGAGAAGAACACAGTGCTCGAGCTTCAGCACCAAGGAACTGAACACATAAGTTTGCTCCTGTCTACATTTTTACGTCCACGCGTAATGAGATCCTATCATACCTTCGGCTACGCACTGATAATGGATCTTGCACAAGTCAGAGGGGAGACTGGAAAAATCCTGCCAGTGACTGGCAAACAAAACAAAAGATTGAGATAAACAGCGTCGGAGACAAAGTTTTATCAATAAAGATGTTCTTCCTGTAAAAATAACCCTGTGCGCCAAACAAAACACGCCGCAGGACGCAACCTTGTTGTTTTGTGCTCGCTGCCAGCACGCTCACTTATAGGAAACGGCTGCTCCAGCGGGGACATAGATGACACAGGGAGTCCTCCCCATCCCCCCCCGCCCCCCCCCACCCCCCCCCCCCCCCCCCCCCCCCCCCACCTGTCCCTTTCCACAATACTGAGTGTCACCTGCTCGACTATCCCTCCAGCGGGACATTCCACAGGGGCTACTGGGTCTGAGAGGGCCGGCGGGGGGGGAGAGGGGGGGGGGGGGGGGGGGGGGGGGGGGGGGGGGGGGGGGGGCGGACGACGAAGATGGGGGTAGCTCTCTTCGTCCAGCTCCTATGTGTCATCCGCTGGTGGAGGTGGGGTTGTTCCCAGAATGAGGAGATAACACCACAGTGGAAAAACAGGAAGGAACGGGGAGAATCTGTTCTCCTCTGTTCTTCTCTGATGTATTAATAGCACATAGTGCAGACATGATGTGTGTGTGTGTGTGTGTTTTTGTTTTTCATAACAGGGGCCAAGCACAACTAAAGAGACGAGGAAAACATAGTGGGGTTCGCTCACAGCCCTGCTCCCCGCACGTCGAGGGTCACACACATAAACACTTAGTGTTTGCCATGTGTGAGCGTGCGCAAAGTGTGACTGGGTGGTCGTGTGTGTGTGAGCGTGCCCGACGGTATGTGTGATACAATGTGTGTGTGTGTGAGCAGGTATGTGTGATAGATTCAATGTAAGTGTGAGGGATGAATTTTGGGAGGGTTTTCCATTGAAGCGTGTGTAGCCTCTCTTCCATATGCATTGAGTGGACCATCGCAAAGCGTGAGTAATGCCCCTCACTCGGACTCTGCTATGTTCATTTGGTTGCTACATTTGGTTGTGTGTGTAGCCGCTATGAAAGCTCTCATTGCTGCAGCAGCAGGAGGGCTTGGAGAGCATTCTGATATAATGCTAGCTGTCCCATTTTTAACGTCTTTGGATTTGTCGCGTACCAATAGAAAAAGAAGGCTTTACTGCAACTGATCGTGTTCCCCCAATTAGTATCGAATGGTCCATTCCTTCGAATCCCTGTTTAAACTTTGACAGAAGGGAACAATTTAGGAGTGTTTTTGTTGTAGAGAGCATGCATTATTCACAAAGGGCGATGGAAGTGGCTTAGTATGCACTTCTCCCCTCTCTCGTAATGGATATTTACTCGGGGAACATATGGTGTGTGTGTGTGTGTGTGTGTGTGTGTGTGTGTGGGGGGGGGGGATTTTTCAATATTAAAACGATACATATATGTGTGTCATGGGGCACGTAATGTTGAGTAATTCTGTATTGTTCCCCACATGAGTGCGGAGCCGAAAGGTGCTGCACGATTCCCATCCACCCTCTTCATACATCATCCCATCCCCATTCTATTATTCCCTCTCACGTATGCCTGACCTTAATGTAATCGTTTTTTGGGGTCACCGGGGTAAACGCGATATGTCTTCCATATGTTCGCGCTGTACGTTTGAATATTTTTGGGGTAGAATATGGAAACATTTTACCAAAACAATGCATAAAACATTATTCATAGCAGAGTTGGACCTGACTTTGACTTTCCCCGTGGGGAATGAATGGACATAAATAAGCGACCTGCGTTAACGCTTTGTGACACTTTTGGCCCCGGCCTCGCTGCTTATGAAACACACACATTTCAAATAGTACGTGCTGCTAGACACTGAATGTTTGCCCCTGTCCCCCACCTCCCAAACTTGATTCCCTCTGCCAAATCAAGTTATAAACAGCCTTTTTTCCGACCTTGAAGCCAGGTTGTCCCAGCATCATTAAAATGTATAGCCCTTGTTAGCGGGGCCCTTTTGGTTGCCGTGTTTTTTCTCTCCTTCCCCTTCCTCCCCGTTGTTTTTCCATCGGAGGCTCGGCCTCTCCCCACATGCCCCTGGTTGTCCTCGGCTGGGAGTTGAGCTGGCTGACCCCTGGTCCAGTTCAATGGGAGTTCCACTTCTATAGGCTCCCCCGTCCGGCCAGTCACCCCCGCCGCGGCCTACAGCTGGCCCTGTGGAACAGCAGCTCGTGGCAGCTGCACGCCGAGAGCGCTCTTGTTATGTCAAACACGGAGACATGGAGGAAGATGTGGGGCCACACTGACGAGAACTAAGGAGACGGTCATGTCAGTCTGTGCCTAATATTTGAATTGGAAGAACGTAATTGACAAAGAGTGCAACTACATTCCTCTAATGGAAATATGTGCAGCCTTACACTTTGAGCGAAACCCAGATGCCCGTGCCACTGTCACACTGGCCTGTATTTGAAATTGGTAAACACACTATCCATGGTAGTGACAGCTGCGGCGGTAAGAATTTGCGTTTAAGAGCAACTTATCAGGCTCAGCAATATCAGCATCAATCAACTTCAAGGACAGTTGTTGCTGGCCTGGTAGCACATTCTTGCCAGGCAGCCTACACGTAAATAAACAAACAATGCAAGGTATTTACCTCCTCTCACCCTGGGAGGAGGCCACTAAACGCTGTGTTTGTGTCCGTGAGCTCGTGGGGAACAGTGTGAGACGGGATTGTAAATAATAAGCCTGATCCCCAGGCAAAGGAATTCCAGGGTCGTTATTCTATGGAACATGCCCAGCCCTGAGAGCAGGCAAGCCCAGAGCCCCCTGGGCCAATTCATTCCTCAGCAACACTTCAACGATGCGCACGCACACACACACTCACACACACACACACACACGCACGCACGCACGCACGCACGCACGCACGCACGCACGCACGCACGCACACACACACACACACACACAGACAGCACAAACACACAGCAGACACACACACAGGCAGCAAAAACACACACACACACACACACACACACACGCACAAGCACACACGCACGCACGCACGCACACACACACAAACACACAGCAGACACACACTCACAGACCGTACAAACACACACACAGCAGACACACACACACACACACACACACACACACACACAAACACACACAGCACACACACACAAACACACACACACACACACACACACACACACACACACACACACAGACAGACAGACAGCAGACACACACACAGCAGACACACACACACACACACGCAGCAGACACACACAGCAGACACACAGCAGACATACCCCTGCCCCCTTCCCTTTGTTGTTGTTTTCTTTTCTCCCTGCCTCTGACAATGGAGAGGCATCTCAGCTCTCCCAGAGGCTACAATGGCCACTTTCTCACCAGCAGCAGCAACAATAACGACGGCGCCTGGACCCTACAGGCCCTCCCTGCACTGGCCCTGGACTCTAAACCGCTGTTAAGGGATAGCTCGACAAAGACAGCAAGGCCGACGTGTGAGCACAGCTTCAGATGGCTAAGATGCATGCACGCGCGCACAGACAAAGTCGACCAGCAGTCTTTTTTCAAAGACGTCCCTCGTGCGCACGTATTTGTGGACGAGGCCAGCGCAAGCACGCACTGCCATGTGGGGCTTCCGTCCCTCACAAAGCGCCTTTGAGGCAAAGTGGTGGCTCCTCCCCAGGCTTTTCTCTATGATTACTCAGCAATCTGGTATCATACAAGGGCCTGGCCTAGTTCTCGGCAGGAATTCGACCTATGACATCAGTCCGTCTGCTGCAAAGAGGGGCCAAAGTCTGCCCAGGGCCCTCTAAAGCTGGGGGGCTTTATTTAAAACCCGGGTGGCATGCTTTGAAGACTTTTGGGCGTTTTGAGTTTCCTATAAATGACCCCTCACCTCGCTCTCTTTCACTCATTCACCGAGACACACACACGCACACAGGCACTCAGACACACACACACACACACACACACAAGGCACTCAGACACACAGGCAGACACACACACACACACACTGGGGCAGAGGACGGATGGAGGAAGGGGGGAGGGAGGTGAGGAGCAGAGGTTGGGAGGGAGAGGGAAGGAAAACAGAAAACATGAGAACTGAAGTGGAGAAGAAAGACTTGATTAATCCTCTCTTTGGTGCCGATCTCGAGGCCCGCGATTGGCCTGCCGGTCCCTCTGAGGTGGTTTGATGTTACATTCTTTCTTATCAATAGCACCTTTGCATCAATTACCCAACAATAACAGTGTTCACTGGGCAGGGTAGGGGGGGAGGGAGAGAGGGGGGGGGGGGGGGGGGGGGGGGGGGTCTGAGGGGGGGTTGGGGGTAGTGAAGGGAGTGTGGGAGACTACCTCCTCGATGCACATTCCATGCTTTTGTCATTCTGGGAATTTGTTTCCTGTCAACGTCTTAAGCCAAAAGATAGTGAGTTATCAGAGCACAATTCAACTGGTGTTTTGGAGCGTCAGGAAATAACATTAAAGTGAGATGTTGCCTTTTCTGTAATAAAAAAAGCCACCCAAAAATGGAAGAGAGAAAAGAAGAGAAGGAAGAAAAAAATGGGGAAAGGCTAAGAGCACAGAGTAGGGGAGTAAACATGATTTAATTGAACAAGTTGTGAACAGGCAGCCAGAATCCTACTCAAAAAGGGAGAAAAAAAGATGTTTACTCATTTCTTTCTAATATGAATGTTTTGGGGTATTATTTCATAGCCATTTGGCTTAATTTACGAGGTGCTCTACACATGAGCTCCTTTGGTTTTATGGCCTCCCGCTTCCCTGCGTGTGTGTGCAGAGGGATGTGTGTGACCTCTGGACTGCCAGCCTGGGACCAGTAAACCTCTTTCTGCACAGTCAACCACAACCATTCCCCCCAAATTACATCACTTTTCCCAACGCCGCCGGTGGAACCCACTCTCAGCTGACGCTGGATTCACCTCTGCGCATCGTTTTTCTCTTTCAAACCTCCCTCCCTCCTTTCCTCCATCTCTCTGCCCCCCCCCCCCCCCCCCCCCCCCCCCCCTCCACACTTCCTTCCCCTTCTTCTCTTCCTCTCGCCCCTCTGTCCAACTCTATCCCTCATCTTATCTCTCCCCTGCATTGTTTCCCATTGTCTTTCGCGGCTCAGCTGTGTTTATCTCCCTCGCACAGAAAGAAATCCCTCCTTTGGTCTTCTTTTTGAAATGTTTCCTCCGGTTATTCCACGATTCATTTCCCTCCCTCGTCACACTTTCTCTCCTTTCTCCTCCACGTCTTGCCCTCTAACATCTCCCTGTCATCTGCGGGTCTAGCAGGGGAGGAGGAAATGACTGTGGGCCTGTGGTATTTGGGCAGTGTAAACAGTGGCTAGCCTTATCAGCTGCTGGCTGTCTGAGGGGACCTCTGCTCCCACTCCGCTCCGAGGTCCCGGCATGCGACTCACCCTTCCACATCCTCCTCCGCCTCCAGCCCATTCTTCCCACACCTCGGTGTTGTAAAAGGGAAAGGCCATGTTTTACTTCTTTACTGGGAGAGCAAACAAGCGGCCGGAGGTATGTTTGGAGGGAAACCGAACGCAGCATAAAGGGAGCAGCCGCCGGAGCCAGGACACAGGAATCCTGGAAGTCTGTTGACAAACAGCGGCCTGCTTTCTTGGACAACTATCGGAATGCGGAGGGATCTCTCCGTCAATCTGCCGGGCTCATTCTTCGCTCTCTCTTCTTGCTCTATGAGGGCGTCGTGGCGGTGGGTCGGATTTGTCCCTGGGGCCCTCCGCGGGCGCGCTGCTGTCACCGGTCGGCCCGTCAGACTGCGGCCCCCGGGCCTCCAGTGCCTCCCCCAGATGCCACACGCTTTGATTTGATTGCCCCGGAGTGTAGAATGCGTGTGATCTCCCGTCCGCCTCCCCCTCATCCATCTCGGCCAGGGCCAACGAGGGCACCGGGGTTCAGGAGGGGTGGGGTGGGGCGGAGTGGAAGAGGGAGGGAGGGAGGGCGGGGGTTTATCCCGAGAGAAAAATAGGGTCGAAGGTTAAAATAGGTTACCCCCGGGCTTTGGGTCCAAGTAGCATTCAAAAGGACCCTGTACGCAGGGCACAGACGACACACACACACACACACACACACACACACACACAAACACACACACACACTCACTTGCACCTTCCCATAGCCAGTAATAAAGCCTTCCACTGACATCTCGCCCATGTCTGTAACACAGCCGTTATTCATGCAGAGCGTGGCTGTCTTATTGAGTGCAGATGTGCGGCCGTAATGACTGCCTCTCACTCTGGCTGTGGCTCCACTGTGGATGAACAGAGGGCTGCGCTGTGCCCGCAGACGGAAAGAGACAGCGGGGGACAAGATGGATGGATGGAGAGAGCGAGAGAGAGGGAGAGAGAGAGAGATGGATGAGCTGAATGGGATGAGTCTCTTTCATGTAATGGACGTGTTGCGGTTGCGGTTGCGTTGAGACCAGCTGCAGGTGCGCTTGCTGGGGTTGTTTACCTGCCCTGTATAAATTCCCTCCCCCCATCCCCCATCAACCCCCACCCCCCCAAACACACCCGTCTGGGTGACGAGTGACAAGGGTACATGGAACAGTGGGCCGGCATGAAACATTCATTACACGTAGTACGTCTACCTTCTATATTTAGTCTTCAGTTCACAACAGATGTCACTTTGAATCGTTGTATTATTAGAACCATCTTAACATATGCTCTTGTGAAAACAGAGTGAAAGGTGAAGGGGGGGTAAAATCAATGGTGTGGTGGCTGATTGTGACAGCCCGTGCCAAGTCTAGTGGACAGATGCCGAGTGGCTGGGGTGACCTTTGGCCTCTGCCTATTGGACTTTCATCATCGATCTTTCCCAATCTCCCACCTTGGTAGGTGTGACGGGCGGGGGCTCAAAGTTCCCTCATCGGGGCGGTTACCTAACCCACCGCCAGCCCACACACCCTCCCCCGGGTTCATCCGAAGACTTCCATGCCTCCGAGCTCGAGTGTTGTTGAAGGGCCGGTGTCATGGCGCCTCTTCAGCCGCCCGGGCTCCACGGACCGAGGCTGCACTAGCGGAGAGAGTGGAAATCTTTTCCGAAGACAAACAGGCGTTTTTTCCCCTTCGGTCACGTTGAAGCAGCGCTTTTTACTTGAAAGGTCAGCAAAGCTGGGCTCTTACAGAGTTTCCGCTCTTGGAGGACGGCATTGAGCAACACGCACGTGGGCAGTGGAAAGTGGTTTCACTTCCCTTTAAAACCTATGGACTCCGGGCCCCGCAGATGATTCAACCGGGCTAAATATAGTCGGAGCCAATAAATCAAGGACTGGCATGTAAACGCCTGCTTCCATGTCTGTCTCCGTGGAAGATTTGTATGAAAGCCGCCCTCAGTAGTAGTTTTTTCCAAAGGCGTAGTGCATGGTCATAGATGTTCTGCGGGATCAATGTAATGTCTTACAGAGTGTTTGAATTTGGCAGATGTATTGAAGGCAGCTATGGTGTACTATTCACTCATAAATGACTCTCAGGTGTATTATTAATGTGCTTGACAACAGGGGCGCTCAGTACCGCAGTAAACCAAAGAAGGGTTCCCACTCACAGCCCAGGAAAATACGAGCCAGCGAGATGGAGATGGAGATGAAACGTCTTAGTCGACTCATTCCCTACTTTCTTATCACGCTGGTCAAATAAAGGACGCACATGGGTTAGAGTTCTGTCTAGCCGTCTCAGTGAGGCGGACGGTAATGCCCCTCACACGTGTAGCTGCCTGTCCAACTTGGCAACGAGCAAGCATGAGAAGACAGATCAACGGTGTCACATACCTCGCTACATGCAACCTTAATATCTCATTTACAATATCGAAACTAAAGACGACGGTGTTTTCATTAAAAACGTACAATTGTTTAGTTTTTTCAAGGACATGTCCCACCAAAAGATTCAGAGAGCATTTCTTCATATGTGGTTTCCGTTGTTCTGCGGTGAAGGGGGCGCTTCGACCTGTTTCTAGATCCAACGGTATGATTATGTCTATGGGAACCGCTCTAGTATTTTCATCAAGACTGTGCACTTGTCTAAGCGCTGTCCATGGTCCTGAACTACAAAGCTGCACCCAGAGATGTAGAGCACATAGAACGGACAGCGCTCTCTACATGGACAACTGCCACGTGGGCTGTTCTGTTGAGCGGCGGTAGAAGTTGAGGTGACTGACGCGGTTCATTTCAATGTCGGATCTTTCAGTTGTCAATGTCCTCGTAGCACACTCACTCCTTCCCTCGGTCGCACACTCACTCCTTCACTCACTCCTTCACTCACTCCTCCACTCACTCCTTCACTCACTCCTCCACTCACTCCTCCACTCACTCCTCCCCTCACTCCTCCACTCACTCTTCCACTGGCTCCCCTTGTTCCATTCCCATCCCCTTAAACCTCACTTATAATAATTTTCAGACATATCAGAATCAGGTCTCTCATAATTCAGTGGTGAAGGATAGTACAGTATGTATTATTCAAAAGCCTCCATAAAGTTGGTGCACAGAGCCAACTCTATCCACAGAGTTACTTCAACAGTTGTCTTCAGGGCCACGACCTAACCAATTCATACACAATTCAAAAGGTGCAGGAAAGTTGATGATTATAATTGTGTTTTCCTTGCCGCCATCATTTCCCCTCCTGTTCTCCACCAACGCCTGCCTCGGCCAGTCCCAGGAGAAGCTGGATCACACGAGTCAGTGAGTTTATATGACCGGGAAGGATGGGCCCTTCGTTTCACACAGGGCTGAGCAGCACACTCCCTGTGAACGCCAGATAAGACAAGGCAAGCCTAACATCCTCAAAGGAACCTCATGAAAGTTAAACGAGGCATCTGAAACTCTGTGCCTGAATCGCCTTCGATGTCTATCGGGGTGTGACTAACGGAGATCCTCTCTCCAAAAATTTGAAATACGCTGCATTAGCCAGCGATAACCCCGAAACATTTAGAACAAATCAATTAGTTAGTACCCCCTTCTGAATTTAACAGTGCAACGGTTCTAGCTGGCAGGCCTGTGAGCAGTGGCGGATGTGCAGATGTGTCTTACTCACCTAGCCAGACAGACCAATATCACAGCCGGAGCCTGCTCTGCTCTGACGACCTTTGACCTACCTAACGTTTAGGTCACTCACTCAGTGTTGCCCCGGGGACCTTATGCAGGGAGGGCTTCCTAAGGTCTCCCGTGTGATAAAAGAGGTTTGGGAGTGAGTGGTCAGGCGAAAAAGCGGGTTGGTGAGTGAGTGAAGTGAGCAAATGAGTCAATCAGTCAATCTGTCAGTGAATTATTTCGTTGAAATAAGGGAATCAAGGCATTGATGAATCCGTTATTGAATACCAGTCTAGCTGCTGTGAGTGTGACCTTTGCGTGAGTTTAAATATTGCATGTGTCTTTTTGTATGATGGTGTGTACTGTAGATATCTGGGGAGGGGGGGCATCTTTTCCGTCTAAAATCCTTCTCCACCTCTTCACTGTGTCCTCTCTATGTCTCTCCCTTGTTCTCTGTCTCCCTCTATAGCTTTGTGTCTTTTCTTCGGCGTCTGTGCATGCACGCACTCCCCTGCACTCCAGGCCCTACAATGCCCCGCCCCCCCCCCCCCCCCCCCCCGCACACACCCAGGCCCTACAACGCCCCCCGCACGCACTCCCCCGCACGCACCCAGGCCCTACAACGCCCCCCACCCCGACACACTCTTCACTGGAACCCACTAAACCTTCTTCTGCAGAGTTGAACAATCGCCGACGCCTCTCCAGATTCCGACTATTGTGACCGGCCGTTCCGAGCAGCGCGGTGGGTGTCGCAGCTGGCCCCGTCCTATCCCCGGCTCCAACCAGCTTCAACCGGTAACTGATTAACCCTGCGCCCAGATAAGATCTGCTGCTGCCGCTGATAAGGGGCTGGGTCCAACTCAAGGGGAGATCATTGACACTCGTATTAGGAAAGACAAATACCTGCGACTGAAATCCGTAGCACTGCGTGTTGGATGGACCTGTCTTTTCGTAGAAACCAGGGGTGACTGATACCCGCCTGGTCACCACAGGAACAAAAAAATCTGCCCTATGAGAATAATGTCAGTTCAATGTCTGCATTGCATATGGGAATAGGGGCAATAATGGTTATGATAAAGGATTTTTGATCATTGATTACGATGATTGCTTATGATAAATGATTATGATAAACGGTTATGATCAATTATTATGATGGATGACCGAGGGTCGACCTTTGTAGTTCACCTGCCGTAGTTGACGTAGCTTTGTTGTTTGACGACATATTTGTAAGATGCTCACACAACCGTAGCAATGTATGAGGAGTTAGAACGTTTACGTATTATAACATAATGTCAACTTTATTTGACACCATGTAGTTTGTTGTCATCTTACACCTTTCAGTGTGTGTGTGACTTTGTGTGTGTGTGTGTGTGTGTTGTGTTAGTGCACGTCTTACGCCAATCAGACCATGTGGCCGCCGCGGATGAGGTGGTGCCTCAAAGCCACAGAGGTCTCTAGGCGGAGCCAGCGGGTCCTCCCTGGGAACAGCCGGAGTGAGGATGCGCCGGTCAAGAAGATGAGAACACGGAGGACGGGATCGGGCGGGATCGATGGTGAACTGGGAATTCAGAGAAAGAGGAAGGCAGAGGGAGGGGAGGGGCAGGGGGGCACAGGGTTAAAAACTCCACCCAGACTCTGATTGGTGCAGAGGGGTTGAGTTGATGGAAGGTCATTCCTGGACCAGCCAACCCCCGTCCTCTCGACGTGGAGCACGGCCTTTAGTCGCTCATCGAATCCTCGAAAGCCCAAGATTTCAATCCAGCGCCGGGATTGGAAGAAAGCTGTTCTATGTAATAGGCTTGGGGAGACCTAAAAAGACCGACTTGTCCTGCATTTTGTTAACGGCAGCAAAGTGACTGAGCCATTTCAAAGATTTGGATGTTACTTAACAAAGGTAAACGTGCAGTTTTTTCCCCACAACTTCCGTTCAAATCATATTCACATTCCGTAGCTATATGTCCTGAAACCTTCAATTCAAATATTTCTCCCTCACGGTATCTGTCTCTAATCTGTGGTCTCTTTCTTCCTTCCATTTCGCACACACACACACACACACACACAAAAACACACACCGATACACAAGTCATCGAACATACAAACACTCTCTTTTCATGGGAACTAGGCTTCTGAGCAGGGAGCAAAAAACTTTGCTTAGCAGAGCTTGCCCTTGAATAGATAACGCTGTTTGACCAGGTAGCTTTTGGACTCTAGGGCCAGAAAAAAAGGCCTGGGAAAGAATATGGCTTCACATGACTGAAACGGGACAGGCTGTGTCGTGATGTCACCGTACTGTACATTCATTCCAACAGGTCTGCCGTCACGTGAGGAAGCGTTACGTAATGCAGGTGAGCCGCGTGCACTTGGCCTCGGAAGGACGAAGTTGTGGACGAAAAGCAAAGTCTATTCAAGAAGAGGTGAGAGGCATGACAGACGTAAGTCTATTATGACCAAAAAAAATAAATAAAAAGAGGGCTTCTCCCCCGACTTGGGGAAAACGGGGCGTTCCTTGTCCAAGGATTCCAGGTGTGAGACGCACAACATGGACAGGCTGCAGGGACAAACACAGACCTTTACAGAGCCCACAGGGATATGCTGCCATCTGCAGTTGCATAAACCAGTTTGTGCAGTGTTGACAGTGCATGTGCGGTGGCGGAGTGTGTGTTTGTGTGTGTGTCTCTAGCTGCGTGGCAGCGTTTAGAGTGTTGCCGGTACTCTTGTGTGTTGCGTCCGCAGTCTGAGTGCCGCCACTCTCCGCCGGGCAATGCAATTTAAATGTGCAAAAGAATGGGGCTTGATGTGCAATACCGTCTAGTTACCTTATCCTCACAGTCCCACTGCTCACTCGCTGCATACCAAGCAGCTGTTGGACACATTCCGTGAACTTTGACCCGAGCAGAACAAACAAGTGCTTGCGCTCCACTCCAAAACACGTCGGGAGAAACCATAGCACTCTTGCGAAAGATGGAGTTTGGTAACCTTCTAACTGTCACTCAAGAAACAAAACAACGAAATACAATAGTGAAGTAAAATGAAGTAGCAACAGGAATTTCTTTGTCTGGCTGGCCGTTTCCCAAGACCATGTTTAACTGCAATGTTAAACAACGGAAGGCAGAAAGGACGGACAATTGTCTCCCAGTAAGGTCAAAGGAATGTTTCCAATCAATCATGTCAATTAAATTCAAATTTTCATGAAATGTTTTTGTTAGCGCTTATAGTTACCAAAGTTACTGCATTCCTGTAAAGCCGTAATACAGCCAATTCCCATTGAGCTGGTATTTTGGTAGCTAGTTTGAGAAGAGCCTAAGGGTTACTGCATTTAGTCTGCAACCCCCCCCCCCCCCTGCCCCTCCCCTTCATCTCCCGTTTGAATTGGACAGGACAGGGCCAGGCCTTTCCCTCCGTACCGGACTTGACTGAGCCCACCCAATCTAAAAAACAAAATTGCCCCACCACCACGGGCCAGGAACAGCCAGCACCCAAACACGCACTGCCCACTGGCCTCCACGCGTCAGTGGGGTTAGCGCGGGGTCGGAGGGGAGACCGCGGAGGATGGTGACTCTCCTCTACCAGAGGCCATCAGACTTACTCAGCGTCACTCAGCTGGCAGTCTGGCCACTCCCAGCCCACAGTGGCCAAAGTGATTCCCCAGTGTTTCCAAAGGACACAGCCAGAGGCAGAGGTCAGATCTGTCTATAAATGAGGCTAAGCAGCAGTCTGGGTCTGACATGACATTCCTCCCATCTTCCTCTTGGCTCGTAATTGAAACACAGTGAAAAGGCATCAAGGCAACGAGGGAGCAGTTCGTTTCCCCTCCCCTGAGAAAAGCCACATTTAAGCGCATGGACAAGTGCAGACAGTGGCAAGTGGTGACCTGACATCATAGTGACATAATTTCCTTTTGACAGTTGCCCGTTTCATGTGGAAACGATTTAAAAAGTGGGGAGGGAGGGGTTGGGAGGGGGGGGGGGGTTAAAAAGGATTTCAAATGTCACAATTAAACTTAACCGCCAAATTACCTTGTCTTTTTTAGGTCATAAATAATAAAAGGTTTGCTGTTTTTTGCCCTCTTCCAGCCATTGTTCAACCTCCCCAGCGTGGGCGGAGGTTCTCTCTGGCTTTGGGATGGAACTTTCCCCGCAAGGGGCCAGACCACTGTCAGACATGCAGCTACTGTGGCACACAGCTCAGTGCACGAAACACTGGACATTAGATATCCAACCTACGCGCGCGCGTGCACACACACACACGCAAGCACACGCACGCACGCGCGCGCGCGCACACACACACACACACACACACACACACACACACACACACACACACACACACAGTGAAAGAGACCGATACACACCAGCCTACATTAAGCTCCTTAAATGTCTGTGGTTTCCAGGCGGGCCATCCCTCAAGCATCTGCTCATCATAACCAGGGCCGACTGTAGTTCCTGGAAAGCAATGGCAGGCCTTTTGCTGTGAGTTTATTATTTCGCACAGCTTAGGCCCATCCAAACCCCGGCCCCTGCTCAGCTGCGAAGCCATCACACGGGAGGATCTCTCAGCACTTTCGACCGGAATACCAAACGTCCTTCAGCCCCATTTGGTTGCTATTATCCTACCAACCGGCCTTACAGCAAATTGGTTCCTTTCTCCCCCTCCCTGCCCGCTTTCTGATTTGTATTATGAGGCTTTTTTGTTTTGCCTTGTTTGTTTCTCCGAGACTCCTTTCATCTCTGCGTCTGTCTGGCCTCATATCATTTTTCTGTAAGTGGACCCAAATGCTTTCCCTGGCCCCTTCCAGCCGCCACTTCCAGTAAGTCTGATAAACACAAGAAATGTCTGTAAAAAAAAGAAAAAACTACAAATAAATACAAGTGTAAGTTCAAGTAACTTCTTGGCGGTGGCCGTAGCAAACTTCTGTCTGTAATTAGTGGGCTGCCGACGGTGTTTGTGAGTGAATGTGTGTGCCTGTGTGCCTGTGTGTACTTGTGCGTAACCAAAGGACCCTATTAACCGACGTGTAAAAGGTCCCTGGGTGGGGGTGGAAATCCCAGGCGGGGGCCCCTTGGCGACAGCAAAAGCCTGTCCCTGACTTCGTCAGGGAGCCCATGCCCCCAAGTGGCTACCTTCAACTCCAGTCAACTTTGAACGCACTGCTTGGCTGCTCCACCGCGGCCTGCCTTCCAGCACAGCGTGGTTGCAGGGAGCAAAGAACAGAGGGGAAGGACCAGAGGAACCGAGAAAGATAAACTGGAGGGAAGGGGGGCGGGTAGAAGAAAAGAAAAAAGAGCCGCATGGTTGTCGTTGTGGAACATGATTCAGAGAAACCGAACGCCCGTCTGGCCTCCGCGGATGTCGTCATCAGAAATGACGGGCTATCCCTTCTGTTTTGTTGTTCTCAAGAGTCTCCGTGTGTCTGTCTGTTAGTCGTGTGTGTTTGTGTGTCAGGGTTAGGGTGGACCAGCAGCCAACACACCAGTGTGTACCGTACAGCCATGCCTGTGTGTGTGTGTGTGTGTGTATGTGTGTGTGTGTGTGTGTGTCAAACCGGAGCAGCGGACGGACGTGGCAGCGGTCAGCTCCGTGGGTCAGACCCACAATGGCCTCTTAGTGAGCAGGGTTTGGAAGACATACAGGGGAACCGAAGCCGGGAAAACGGGTTGTAGCATATCTGTGGTGTGTGTGTGTTTACGGGTGTGAGTGTGGGTGTGTGTCTGTTACATGTGGGCATTATATAGACCGAGTGGTCATGGTGTTCCAGACACGAGGGAGTTTGGCTGACTCATTCCCCGGTCTGATCAACGCCGCCGGACCCAAGTGGCCAGCCGTGATTGGACCTGACCAGACCCAACCCGACAGGAACAGAACATGGTGACCACATGCCCCCACAGACGGGGAGGCAACAAAGGCAAAGCCAAGGGCCACGCCGTGACCACTACCGCGACAAAACAAACGATCCAAAAGCAGTGTGACGCTGCGCTGTGAGTGAACACAAGTCACGGCGCCAACACAGTGGTTTTCCTGTTTGCCATGGCTCCACACACACACACACGACTCTTTTTTGCCCCCTCAAAAGCAGCCAAGCCCCGTGTTTCCAAGTCACATTGTTACCCGCCAAGTCATGATTGACACAGGGCTACTGGTGTCCTTAATATCCCTCAAAAGAACACAAGCCACCTGCTGCACGCCAACACTCCATAAAGGCTCTGCTTTCGAATGCCCCACAGATGACTCAAAAATCCTGGCTATGGACTCAGGCCCCGGGTTTTGAACGCCCCTATGAACAGCATACGTCTTGATTAGCTCCATGGTACATGCGTCTCCGAGAGCGTCCTCCCTTTCTCTGTTTCTGAGTAAGGGCGCCATACATCAGCGTGACCTCTCGGAAGGAGGTCTGCAGAGGCTCAGCACGCCAGCCCACGCACACGGACGTCCTCGCGGAGCGGTGAAGAAGAGGAAGAGAGAGAGAGAGAGAGAGAGAGAGAGAGAGAGAGAGAGAGAGAGAGAGAGAGAGAGGGAGGGAGAGAGAGAGGAAGAGGGAGAGAGAGGGAGGGAGAGAGAGAGGGAGAGGGAGATGGAGAGGGAGAGGGAGAGAGAGAGAGAGAGAAAGAGAGAGAGAGACAGAGAAAGCCTGTGGTATTTTTGTCCCATACGCCGCTGTTTTTCCGAACTGGAAACAGTGATGCCTTTATGTGTGGGGGTTTATCTCACTTGGACCACAGGAGAGAGCGGAGTGGCTTTGAGACGGCAGTGGCTTTGAGTGGCTTTGAGACGGCCCCCGCGCGGGTCAGTGTCGGCGATCTCCCCAGGCCACGGAACAAGAGAGAGAGCTTGGACCGGAGGGAGACACGGCCAGCAGAGAGAGGGGCGGTGGAGGACAGGACGAGAGAGACAGACGGTGTGTGCGCGGGGGGGAAAAAAGAAGAAAACCAAAGTTCATTAGCGTCAACGACGGGGGAAACAAGTGACGAAGATTAAGAGAGAGTGTGTGCGGGGGGGGGGGTGGGGGACGGTGTTGAAAGGAGAAATGGGGTCAGGAGGAAACCGAGGGGAGGCCGTGACTCACGCGCGCACTTTTCGTAGAACGACTCATCTCTCTTTCCGTATAGGCTCCGTTTGAATATATTTTTCCACAAAGAGAGTTTCTAGTGCACTTTACTCATCAAAAGGGCGGGGGTTGGGAGGGGGGGGGGGGGGGGGGACTCGTCACAGGAAGGTCTGTGAACGAGGCGGGACGAGGGGTTCCCCAGCTCGCCGCTCTTCGACTCCCCCTTAGAGGATTACAGTAAGACGAGCACAACAGGATCCACCGGGGTGGGTGTCCGTCAGACCAACGCTCTTGGCAATCAGCTAAAGGGGAATATGAAAACATGTTTTTCTGCCAATGCATTTGAAGAGCAGTGTCTCCCGACCCAAGCGCGGCATTACTGTCTGAATATGCAAACAGAGATATTTAACTTGGCTAAGAAGATTACGTTTTGTAAATGCTGCTAAGTGGCTCAGTCGACGTTCGGACTTAGGGTTTTTCTCAGACAAACATACTGTACTAACGTGGATAATAGCTTTTGAGTGTGTTCCAAGGTCTGAACAAAGCACATTTCTTACACCCATTCTCCTTCAACCTTCTTAATATCCCGGTAACCCTTCATTATGGGGGGAAAACAAAACAGAGGTGCAGAGACAATCAGTGCTTTGTTAGGTTGGGGGCGGGAGGGGGGGGGGGTGCTGCAGTGTGTGTGTGTGTGTGCGTGTGTGTGTGTCCGTGTGTGTGTACTTACACGTGGTGCTCAGTGGATTAGTCTTAACCGTCTTTGGCCTAGATGAGATTTGATCATAAGGCATGTCATAATCATATCATCAACACAATGGCTCCTCCGTCACAATTAGGGGAGCTTTGGTGAGCCAGGACCTTTGAAGTCTCAGACGGAGCACAATAACACTGAAACATTATCCCGCAGACACAAAGCAGCCGCACCGTAAAGGAAAACAAAACGACACCGCCAGCAGTAGGTGTGAGTAAGCAAAGCGAGGAAGGGCCAAGTGACCAATCAAACCTGGAAGGAGCTTTCCCAGTCATATCTGTGAATAATCTGTCTTACAAGTTTTGAAAGTATGTATGTATGTGTGTGTGTGTGGGTGTGTGTTTGTTTGTTTGCGTGGGGGGGTGGGGCAGTGTTTTTGGGTGTGGTGGGTAGGTGTGAGTGTGTGTGTTTTGTGTGTAGTATAAGTGTGTGTAAGTGAGTGAGGGAGGCAATGCGAGTGACTTCGGTGCCATGGTAACTGGAGAGAAAGGGAACAAAGCTTGCATGACCCTCTGGAAATAACAGCTCCCTATGTAACTGTTGGAACTCGCCTGTTTTCATGTGTTGGCGCGTGTGCAAGAGAGGGACATGCTGCGAGAAAGAGAGAGAGAGAGAGAGAGAGAGAGCGAGAGAGAGAGACAGAGACAGACTGTGAGAAAGACTGACGCTGTGAGAGAGAGACCTTGAGAGAGAGACACCGTGAGAGAGAGAGAGAGACTGTGAGAGAGAGATACACCATGAGAGAGAGAGACAGAGAGAGAGATACACCATGAGAGAGTGGGAAAAAGAAACCGCGAGAGAGAGAGAGAGAGAGAGAGAGAGAGAGAGAGAGAGAGAGAGAGAGCATGAGAGAGAGAGAGAGACCTTGAGAGACAGAACGTGAGAGAGAGACACCGTGAGAGAGAGAGAATGTGAGAGAGAGATACACCATGAGAGAGAGAGAGACAGAGAGAGATACACCATGAGAGATAGTGAAAAAGAGACCGTGAGAGAGAGATACACCATGAGAGAGAGACAGAGAGAGAGATACACCATGAGAGAGAGAAAAAGAGACCGCGAGAGAGAGAGCGAGAGAGAGAGAGAGAGAGAGAGAGAGAGAGAGAGAGAGAGCATGAGAGAGAGAGAGAGAGAGAGAGAGAGAGACGGAGACAGAGAGACTGTGAGAGAGATACACCATGAGCGAGAGAGAGAGAGAGAGAGAGACTGTGAGAGAGACACCATGAGAGAGAGACCGTGAGCGAGACCTCAGTGGGGGGCTTATCGCTGTGCTGTCACTCTTTAATCATACCGCTCCTCTCACCTGAAGCTTGGTGGTGAGCGCTCTCTGTATCAGCCAGCAATCTGATCTGATCTGATCTGATCTGATCTGATATTATCTGATCTGACCTGATCTGATCTGACCTGATCTGATCTGATCTGATCTGTAGTCAAGGTGAGGGCAATCTGAGGGCACCTAATTGAAAACACGCTTAGAGAAAAATCACTACCATTTGACGGTGCTGGGAGATTTGTGTGTGTTGGAAAGCAAAGGTGTAGCAAGACTTGAATGAAGCCCTGACGAACAAAGGTTTGAATTGCAAAAGAGACAAACTAGACTCTGCGTGACATCTGACTAACTAGTCTCATTGTTTCTCCGTCCGAAAACAAGTATCAAGTATCACGCCGTGCGGAGGAGTGAGCACAGAGAGAAATAGAGAGAGAGAGAGAGAGAGAGAGAGAGAGAGAGTGCTCTTAGACATTCCCCACCGACTCATTCCAAAGTGTGTGACTGGTATGTCTGTGCTCGTGTGTTTACGGGGGGGGGGGGGGGGGGGTGAGCATGTTGCAGATGCACGTTGAGTGTGTGTGTGTGTGTGTGTGTGTCTGTGCGGGTCCATGTGTGTTTTTGCACCATTCAGAAACAAGTCAACTGACAACAACCGGGAAAATGGTCCTGTAACATGTTTTGTTGTTCTGGAGGAGTAGAACAATGTAACCCTGTGCACTATGACTTGGAACGCTTCCATGACTCTTGGAAAGATTTAGTGCTCAGGGAAAATGCGATTAATACCGTGATGACTTGGGGTTTCTTTCAGCTGGGTTTGAAATATGCTCCCTGCATTCAAGTCACATTAGGATAAAGGGCCAACAGGACCGAAGGCCCAATTTAAAGCGGAAAGTAGTCGTCCATATGGTAGACTTCTATACTCCCTGTATCAAATTTCAAATTACTCCAGCGATTCGATGCTAGGAGGGTTTGATTATTGGGTCTGTCCTGGCTCTGTCTTTTGTGGCAGTGCTCATCAGGAAACTCATAGCACATGTTGGTAAAGTATGACAGGAGTTCAGCGCCGTGCTGAAGTGATGTAGGCTACATGTAGGTTGTTACACGCACGCACACACACACGCGCACACTGACTGACTGACAAATTGAGAAACTCGCTTACTCGCTTGCTCACTCACACATCCAAATGCTTACAGTCTTCATGAGACTCTGTTTCAATTTGTGAAAACAAAACTAAATCGCAGGGCAATTTGTCTCGATTTCCCTGCCGATACTGCATTCATCTCCAAACAGAGGGTTACGGATGGATGGTTGGGTGATCAGGACGTGGATACCACCAGAGACAAACAACCTGCGTTATTTGTGTGTGTATGTGTGTGAGTGTGTGTGTGTGTGTGTGTGAGTGTAAGTGTGTGTGTGTGTGTGTGTGTGTGTGTGTGTGTGTGTGTGTGTGTGAGTGTGTGTGTGTGTGTGTGTGTGTGTGTGTGCGTGTGTGTGGGCTCCCGCGCCCAGCTATCTACCTCCATCTCCCACCGCCTGCTCTGGCAGCAAGGTCAGCCCCCGCTCATGACCTTGTGACCCCCGTCAGGAACCTGTTTGCTCCCGGCCCAGGCTGGCGTCTCTCCCACCCGCTGACGGCGGCGGCGCTGCCGTGGTGCCCGTTTCTCACTCGCTCGCTGCCCACCACCAATCCAAGGGACATCCCTCCGTCCTTCCTTTCTTTGCACTTGTTTTTCAAGCCCCTCTCCCTTTCGTCCGTCTCGCATCCCATTTAGATTCAGGATGTGTCGGAGTGTGTGGCAGCGAGGGGGATCCACGGGCCCTGGAGGGGTTCTGGTGCCGCTAGGAACACTGGTCCCCGCCTCTCGGCACCGGCACATTGTAAGACTGGGCTAATCGTTAGAGGGAGCCCTGAAAGAAAGTGGACAAAAGTTCATAGAGGGTCACTTTGGCCTGCTCACATGAAAGCAGCTCCCGTTTTTAATGAGGATTAACCCAAAAACTCCATTGAGAGGGACACTACAGGAGCTGGCAGCGTCTTACACATGTAAACCCCCACCAACATAAAGCCCCAGCTCTCCTGGCGCAAAAAAAAAAGGAAGAAAAAAGAAAAAAGATCTATACTATCCCTGCCCTTTCCTTCTCTGGCCCTGTCAGGCTGCTCTGTTCAGTCCTGGAACCTCCTAGACTCTGCCTCTCTCTCCCGCTTCCTTTGTGTGTGCGCCTCTCTCTCTCTCTCTCTCTCTCTCTCTCTCTCTCTCTCTCTCTCTCTCTCTCTCTCTCTCTCTCTCTCTCTCTCTCTCATACACACACAAACATACAGACAACTACAGGCACACGGACGGACGAACGAACGCACACGCACGCTCACACACACACAAATGATATTTTACATTACAGAACGAACCCTTACACGAGTGCACACGCACACACTTCAGTGGGGGGTTAAATGAGTTCAAAGTCAGAAAGCATGCATCACACCCCTAATGCTCCGGACATAACCCCCTCTCATTATACAGAGGCAAGGGGCACGGAGGGGACATGAGAGAGAGAAAAGAAAGAAGAGAGAGAGAGAGAGAGAGAGAGAAAAGCGGGAGATAGAGAGAGCGAGAGAGAGAGAGAGAGAGAGAGAGAGAGAGAGAGAGCGCAGCGGCTGACAGATGAGATGATTGAACGTAGGGTCTGAGCAAAAGTGGCATAAGGACATGAATGAACACCACGCCGCGTTTCCGTAGTCATCATATAGAAATATCCCCCCCCCCCCCCCCCCCCCCCCCCCCCCCCCCGGCTCTGTCTAAAGCCACAAAGCCCCTCGGGGTCGGCCGTTCCCTCAGCTCGGTGGCCTTTGAACCCTCCCACTGTGCAGGGGCCCCCGCCGAAGGTTCCGCTCGACAGCCCCGGCTGGCACCCGTAATTAATGTGCGGCCCATAGACACAGCGCACGCCCGGGTTGACTAGTCATGCTTTCCACAGAGTCCACTGAGTCATTACGACATCACTGTCTGCCATGTCAGGCCGTCAAGCATGCACTTCACACACGTTCCTGGGAGGCGGAGGATCGATCAAGCAGAAGAGGCCTGTTCACATTCCAGCCCCGAGGTCAATTGGTTGTGCCAGTAGTAATTTATTCACTCCCTCGCCCGTAGGGGAATAACGAGTTCAAAGGAAAATCGCTGAATTGACAAGTGGATCCCTGGCGTTGATCAATAAATTACTTGTTCATCACGTGGGAAAGAAGCGGAGTTGTTTGAAGATTTGCGTCGGGACAATAAAATCGGTGATTCACAATGTACAAGAGAGTTATTCGCTAATTTGATCAAACAAAATGTTTTCTGGGAACCGCCAACAATCCCTTTTAAGAGGATCGGTAAATCACGTTAGATTAATTTCATAGGCGGTGTGATTCGCAGGCCCCGACATTCAGTCATGACTCTGAGCCCCCCTGGGAAAACAGGAGGAACTCCCGACGGAACCATCCATAACACAATGGTACATGCAACACATTCCTGACCTGACACCCGCCAGCGTGCGTTCAACTGCAGCGCGGATCCTCTCGTCGGGTGGGTCAGTGAGAAAGGAGTGGAAGAATGTTCTCCGTGTTTAACGAAGGGCTCCAGAGAGCCCTATAGTGACGCTGACGCTGATTACTACTGCAGAGGTTTGCCGGTAAACGTGCGGCGGCAGAACGTGCGAAAAACAACCGCAATCGCAAAGCAAACACACACTTCCGAGACCACTCGCTGTCACAGGCCAGGACGCGGCGTTCTGGGAAGGCAGACGCTATGGTCATCCATGGCATGTTTTGAGAAGAGGAATTCGATAAAAAAAAAGTTATCTGGTAGGCCCTAGGGATTCTGCGTTACAGGACGTGACAAATCAGGAATTTGTTTGGTTATCCGCTGGAATGAAACGGTAGCTCAGTGGAAGAGGTTCCTTTTCAAATGTGACACCATTTTGTCCTCGCTTCAGTCGGGTAATCTTGAAACTTGGGGTTTAGAATAGACAGATATCTAGGGCTGTTGGGATGAATTCTCCAGTGGAGTCTCACCTGCATCGAGGCACACCGGTCAGAGGTCATGCAAGACCAACATGGAAGATTTACATGTAGGGTGTTGCTGCCCAGCAAGGAGAAAGTCAATGTCAACCAGATGTATAGAGGACTTGTTTACTAGTATTTAAAAGACTTTGTGTCCCATATGTTCATACAAACTCTCTGTGAAAGAACTGCTATATGCTGGGCCCAACCTGAATACACCTTATCTGTTTTAACCTTACTTTGACCTTCATCTTCATCATTTAGCAATTATATTTCCTCGGCACAGAACAAGCACCCTATCAATGGCTTTTCATCCGTTGCAACTTAACATGGCCCCCGTCCAAAGTCACACAAGAGGCAACAGACACGGCGACGGTGGCCGTCACTGTCCACCCACTTGGCTCACACCCCACGTTGGGGAAGGGATTGGCCTGTAACAGCACAAAGTAACTGTGGGGATTTTTTCTTTTTTTTCAGGCCCATTTTAACTTTTGTTTCAAGGTCGGCCAAGTAGGGCCATTTTCTGCCACTCCAAGGAGCCACAGCGTGGGGCGATAGCGTGCCTTTGGGATGAGCCACAGACAGGGCCATTAGCGTGCCCTCCTAGAGACCGGCAGGGTGAAACTGTGCCCCTTTGTGCCCGCCGAGCCTGTGTCGGGTGCAGAGATATATCAGGGGCCCCTGTGAACTCACAGCACGGGGGGGACAGGCACTCAGCATGTCAGGCTGGGAGGTGGAGGGGCTAATAAGACAGCCATTTTGCTTTGGTAGAAGTTAAATCCTTAACCACTTCCAATATCCATGATGAACGGATTTTCATTTTCATTTTCTTTCCAATTGCAGTTGATGCTGCAGTAATGGCTCTCTGGTCAAGTGTCCATCGCCGTGGTTTGGCCACACATAATAAAAACCATCCGGGTCGCCATCCCAAATCCCTGTACAGTAGCTGGAGTTCATTCCAGATCCATCTGTGGAATAAATACAGTGACCATGAAACCAAACCTTTTGGCAAAAGTATGGCAGTCTGGCAGGAGAGGATGTAACCTACAAAAGAATTCTCGCAGCAGTGTGTCAACAGGGCCTCAATACGCTAAGTCATGTATGGATTAAAAACAAAAGGGTAAAAAAACACAGTGGAGAGCTTGAGAGCTAGAAAGGGAAACAGAGCATCAAACACTGACATACATACACACACATGCACACACACACAAACACACACCGCAATCTTTCCCAAAAGGACAAAACGGCTTTTGTTTCTGTCATGCGAGGCTTGGAGGTTGAGGGGCTTTATTGGAAAAAGACAGCGGTGTTTTCCTCTCAAAGATCAGTAGGCCTCATTAGAGAAGTCATTACAGAGCTGGAATGGAGCACATGACACATGGCACTTCAGACAGCTGACCTATTTACGGGGTGACATGCAGCGCATCTATAAAACACATTTCGGACCCTCTCACAATGGCTCCTTCCATACAATCAGGGAAAATGTGAGGTAATCGTGCTCCAAAAGGGGGGGGGGGGGGGGGGGGGGGGGGGGGGGGGGGGGGGGGGGGGGGGGGGTGGGGGGGGGGCGTCCGGTTAGCTGTTAAGAGGGAAAAACTAGGAGTACACATTAAACACGCACATGCACGGACGCACGCACGCACACACACACACACACACACACAAACAGAAACACACATACCCACTCCCTCACATACACACACCCCTCACACATGCTTATATATCACAAATTATACAAATGTGTCTTTTTTTTCTTTAAATGGAGTGTAAGGGAGTGTGCTGTGGCATGATACTGGGTCTGTGCATGTGTGCATGTGACTGTGTGTATGGCGTGAGTGGTCATAGTAACAGTCTCCATGTCTTGGTCTGTTACCACAGAATCCCATTCCCTCGCCTGATCACTTCCATGTGTCGGGTATCACCAGTCTGGCAATGGAGCCCTGGTTTTCCATGTCGGATGGCAGGGTCCAATCTAGTGGCATCCCGCTGAAACGTCCTCTCAATTAGGCCACAGGGAACCATCCCTACAAGGGCCTGGCTGTGTCCCACCAGTTGACTGAACCAACTTGGAGCCAGACCCACCAGGCTGATCAAGTGGGTAGGAGAGCACTACAATCTCACAACTCCCTTTCAGTGTAAATCCACCCTATCACTGGGTCTAAACTCTTCTTGTTTTCGGACATTTTGGTGGGGGGGGGTCGTTTCGTTGGACTGCCCCGCCCCTCCCATCTCTGTCCTCTGTCTCCGATCGGGTCGTACCAGATGGGTGGACGCACCGCTCTGGTGCGATTTCGCCGAAGCTCTCCCCCAGAGCCGGCCCTGCTGCGAAGGCTTGCCCAGAGCCCCCCGGCCCCCCCTGCTCATGGCAACCCGCCTCGCTCTTTTCCTGTTCGCGCGACTGGAAGACATTGACGTCGGGTGAAGGGATTCTCGCGGAGCCCCTTTTAAAGCGGCGCGCCAGGGGCCCGTGAAGCCCTTGAAACGGGCCCCGAGGCTGTTTGTCGGGGTGAGAGGCTTTCAAAATAAACAGGGGGACAGAGGAGCCCACAGTGCTGCGGAGCCCCCGGGGGCTTTCCAACGCTGAGGAAAACAACGACTACCCAGAGCCCGAGGGACGCTACGTGTCCGACGTGAGCCATTCCGACGTAAGTTTCCCTGAGCAAACAGACGGAGAGGTGGCCGGTTATGTCTGGTGGACTGCGGACGTTGATGAAAGGGAGTTGCGGAAAGAAAGAACCCCCCCCCCCCACACACACAAATAAACATCCCTGACTCTGCTTTGACCCCCCCCCCCCCACCTCTCTCTCTCTCTCTCTCCCTGTCAAAGTGCTACCACAGGGTTGTAGGTGTGGGGACTCCATCAACTGAACTTCTGTCTTCTCTCTCTCTCCCTCCCCCTCCCCTCCCCTAGCCCCCCCCCCCCCCCCCCCCCTTCTCTCTCCCCTGACCTTGGTCCCTCTCTCTTTTTCTCCTTTCCTGCTTTCCTTCTCTCGGTGATACTTCTCTTCGCCTGCACGAATTTGAGAGGGGTCATTTAGGAAGTGAGCCATTTCGACAACACAGTGGGCCCATTTTGTTCTTCGTGGACAATTACAGTCGCTGACGTAAACGTTTAATCGGAGAAGAGACAAAGGCGAGACGTGCTGGTTTTAACACAGGGAAATGGCATGATAGTGTGCAAGTGACCTGCCAGAACTTTAGAAGAAACCATACGGTCAGAGCACGAACTTGCACGGCACTCAGGGTGGATCAAGGTTAACGCTGTGTGTGTGTGTGTGTGTGTGTGTGTGTGTGTGTGTGTGTTTGTGTGTGTTTGTGGAGGTTTACTTGGCCAGAAAAGGAGACTCTCCAAGTTTGGACATTGCAAAACAACGTGTTTACATTGCTCTCCAGCCTTTCCTCTTTGGGTGTTGTAGGTTCATCCTCTTTCGAGGATTTGGCAAGCGCCCACCCAGTAGGTCGAGTGGACCCTATAAACCCTCCTGCTGGAGCAGCACAGCCCCATCATCATCAGCCCCCACCCCCTGTCACTGTCCACCACTCATATCTTCCCACGGCAAGAGGGACTCTCTCTCTCTCTCTCTCTCTCTCTCTCTCTCTCTCTCTCTCTGTCTTTCTCTCTACCTCCTTTCATCCAGCCCCTTTGTCTCTTTAACACAGTAAATGATCTCCTCTTCTGTGTTTGGTCATTCTCAAAGCGTTGCATGGTGCTGTTATGAACAGCTTCATGCGTCAGAAGTGTGTAGCATTCCTCACCTCTTAAACCAGCCGAAAAGGGGGACATGGGATGGTGCCTCTCTTGGGCTTAAAGGGACATTTCCCCAACTAAAAAAAGTGGAGGTTGTAAGATTGTTGTCTGACAACTGGTTTGTGAACAGTCTTGTCTCTACTTGTAATTTAGTTTTGCACTGGTCCTTCCAAATAACAATTGTTGGAATTAATTGGCATGGTAATCAACTATGAAGGAATGCGAGCTTCCACATAAATTACTTGAAAGAAAACTGATTCAGAGACATTTAAAAAGGAAAAACAAACAATACCATTTCAAGAATAAGTTCCACCAAACCAGAAATCCACTCGATTGAATTATCAGCATGAGAACTTATTGCAGGTAATTCATTTAAGATGGAAGGACACAAATATGTTGGGGGGGAATGTCCCTTTTAGAAGCAATTAGTTGGGGGATGTCTTTTTATGTTGGTCTTAATGAACACCATAGTTAATGGCCTCTCAATGGCTTGTTGCAGTAAAAGACAAAACAACCGTTATCCTCCCCTCAGTGCCCCGGTGACCTTGTAAACAAACATGGTGCTCAAGAGCGATGCCACCCTTTCATTTCTGCCTGCCTTCACAAGAGGTGTGTGTGTGTGTGTGTGTGCGTGTGTGTGTGTGTGTGTGTGACACCAAACCCACCATGATAATTGACATCGCTGGCCTTGTCATTTCGTTCTTATCAAGCTCAGCAACTCCACGACACGTCTCCTCTCTGAGGAATGTGTGTCGCTGGGGTCATCCTAATTTTCGACGTGGCCCGAAGACATGCGTTCCCAAAACGCGGCGTGTGAACCTGCCGCTTTCCGATCCCCGATACGGAAAAATAAACACGCAGCTGGTGCCACGTTCTCATGACGTCGCTCTCTGGTTCTCACCCTCCGTTTCTCCTCCCGGCGTGCGAGGGCCTGCCAGCAATTATCGAAATTCTCAGAATCGGAGATGTGAACAGTGAACATCCAGTAGGCCTATGCCTCTGCCCCCCTGTGCACAATGGCTGGGACGAGGGGGGTTCCGGCTCTGCCACAGTTTCCCTGCCCAGTCATCTCGAACCCCTAATGGCCAGGTCGCGAATGCATTGTCCATGCATTGAGTTCACAGTTTGACGCTGTTGACTCTTAATTTTTTACCCCCCCCCCCCTCCGGTTTTGTGCCATCGCGTGTGCCAGTGTTGAAAGAGGCTGTGGACGAGCAATTACCTTAGAATCACGCTCGCTGAGCGTGCGCTATTCGCATGAGAATGTTGTTGTTGTCTTTTAATTGTGCCGATGGCCACAGAGCGAGAGCGTCCCTTTTGGGCCACCGGCAGACTGTTGCTTCGGCCCTGCTGCTGTTGTCATGGAGGAGGATTGGGTTGGGATGGGTCTCCAAGCCTGGCATGCACCTGTACCGTTGGCCTCATAACGTATGGCCGGAGTCCTTCTCTCAAGGGCTTCCTGTAGCAATGCCTTGGAGTGTTTTGCTGTCAGAACGTTGCCCAACGTTCTCATTTTATGCCTCTCTCTCTCTCTCTCTCTCTCTCTCTCTCTCTCTCTCTCTCTCTCTCTCTCTCTCTCTCTCTCTCTCTCTCTCTCTCTCTCTCTCTCTCTCTCTCTCTCTCTGTCTTTTTCTTGCTCATGTTGCTGGGAATGGTGGGGTAGAAATCCGGGCTAACTCTCCTCTGGTTGGTCGGGCCTTGGCAGCTATTTCAGAGCACCACTGAAATCTGAGAAAGCAATTCACAGTGGGCACGCAGAACATACCTACACGTACGCACGCACAATGCAACAGTCATACGTGAGGTCACACAAACACACACGCGCGCGCACATACACACACACACAGACAGGCATGCACGCAGGAACACACGTGCATACTCACACGGACACAGGAACCCACTCACCTAAGCCGGCAAGGATCTGACAAGCACTTCCTCAGCACGCACATGGCTGGCTGTGCTGGTGGAGCTGAGGACGGGAGAAAGGGGACCAGCTCCTGCTCCATCTCCAGTCTCCCTAAATATTTCACGAGGACCCTTTCTCCATTCCTCCTGAGCCCAGCGGTCCTGCCCTGCACGGCCCATCAATTCTTTATTCCTCCGCTGCAAACAGCTGTCACTTGTCTCCAAACAGGAAATAAAAGGTGGTCCCCCCCCCCCCCCCTCCTCCCTGGGCTCCTGTGGCTTGCCTCCTGCTATCCCAGGGGTGAGATAGAGGGTGCAGTAAGGTCTTCACCGAATTGAAGTGCCATACGTGGCAATGCAGATCTTGGTGGCACTAGGCAGATGACAACTTGATAGTAGTCCTACAGACAGCCTTCTTATAATTTTTTTATTAAAATCACAGATCCGTGTTGCTTGTGGATGTTTGAATTCTCTTTTGCATTGGAAGTATTAGGTAAGCCACACATGGAAAACATTCTCCTGTGACTTCAAAAAAAGAGAAGAAATTGCATTTTTCTCTCACAAAATACAGATATCTTTTTTCATGACTATGAAAAATTTGATAGTTGTGAACAGTTTTGCAATCACTGTTGAAGAGTTTTGGCAGGTGGAACAGATATTTGATGAGACCGGGTTCACACAGAGTGTCACCAATCATATTTCCCTCGCTCCAATCCCCACCTCATTTCCCTTTTGTTTATTTGTTGTAAGTGTTTGTGCATGGCGTGTGTGTGTCCCCGTCAAGGGTGAGTGTCCATATCTGCCGGGCGTTCATCTGGGCGGTCTCCCCCAGGCTTCCTCTCCTTTGAGCTGGGGGCAGAGGGACGCAGACATCCCACTTCCCATGGCAAGAGGACGACAAGATGGGACAAACAACAGATAAGACAACAAAACGACGAAAGCATGAAAGAGGCCGAGGATTGGATGACTCGCCAAATGAAGCGACGCCATTTTGATCAGACCACATTTTGAGCAGGGTCAGGGGGGACGCTTTTGATTTGTTGGTATGTGTATGCATTTGCATGTGCGCAAATATTTCTATTATTTTCAATTCAATTTCTCAAAGCTCATTCCAAAGGATCTCCTCTGGTAATCGCTACCTCTGCGAGAGGGATTATGACTGGAATCAGGAGTATTGTTCCACAGTCTGGCCAACCTGTCATATTTGCTGGCATTGCATGTCACTCTGAAGTACAGATAATCCTATCCACTTCTGTCTGTCAGGCTCTCACCTCCCCCTGCCAGACACCCTCGTCTTAACATCGCCACCACTGACAGTCGTGTTTTTCAAGGTCCCGGTTCAAAATACGAGCACTTTCCTTGAGCCAGCTGAGGTAGTTCTGGTAAAAACAGCGGGTGGGGAGGGGGAGAGACACTGAAGTTCGCGCCAAATCACAGCAAACACCTCTCGTCTGTCGAGGAGACAAGCCCCCCCAAACCACCCCCCACCCACCCCGCGGCAGAAACCCAAGTCTGCCTCGGCCGACACATCCTGGATTCACAGAAACCCTCTCGGAGCAGAAGGATGACAAAGCAGAGGGGTTGAAAGAGCAGTGGGGGTGAAAATATGCAGAAAGGAAGAAAAAACTGAGCGGGATAAAAAAGCCTTCAGAGGAGGTGAATGGACGTCTTGAACCCAGGCAGACCCCTCTCCCCTCCCCCTCTGTAACCCTCGGATAAATGTTCTCCAAATCCTGTATCTGGGCTATATAGGCCAGGCAGGAAGGAAGCAGCGGGGCAAGTAGGATGAGAGTTCGATACCTTCCCCGTCGCAGCTATTATTCTTTGTTAACCAGTGTTTAGCACTCAGGCCCTCTCCGGCGGTTTTCATTAAGAAAGGAATCACCTTGGCTTTGCCAGGTCCCCTAATCAGAACCAGGCGCCGGCCGAGGGCTTTTAATTGAAGCAAGATGGACCTCCGAGTTGTACACAACTGGCTTAATGTGACAACCTATCCCCGTCACTACAACAGTGTTTCCCAACCCAGCAGAAAAACATCCCCTTGCTTGGATAAATGGGAGATGTGTGGAGGGAGAGGGGTGGGGGTGAGGGGTGGGGGATGTGGGTGGGTGGGGGGGGTGGGGGTAGGGGGGGGCTGGGATCGTTAATAACGCGTTGATTTCAGAGGGTTGTTTTTGTTGAGCCAACTCCAGAGAGTTATTTCCACATCCTGTGTAGACGGCCTGTCATGTAATTTGCAGTGTGTGAGGCTTTTCCTTTCCCGTTAATGTTATTTGTGTAGTTTCTCTCTCTCTCTCTCTCTCTCTCTAGCCGGTGTGAAGCCCTGGGCCGCTCTTCTGTTGCCTGTTGGCTGTTGTTTAAAGCTCGTGTAAAGCTTCCCTTTTCTTTTATATAGCCTCCCCCTGGAGAGGGGCTTCTTTCACAAAGACATTTCATACGGACACAGCACCTCATCTACATGCCTCACAGCATTAGCCATCTTCGTTTTATTTTTATTTTAAACACAACACCATAGATTGATGAAGACTTCCAAACTATTTGAAAAGTCCCAAATGCCAAACATGTAACAGTCGTCCAGGACACACAGGCTCATAATGTACGAATGATGAAAATGAACTGTGTACTTTTGAATAGAAGCATGTGTTTTTATGGCAGGACAGGGAGCCATTCGTATGACTGGGAGTCCTCCGCTAGCCAGCTCTCTGGGCAGGAAACTTGCTTTTAGCTGTAAGAAAACAAGAGGCTGAATGAAAACGACAAGCTCAGAACCAAGGATGTTTTTTCACCTAAAGCCAAGCGCCGGCTCCAGCCCTCTGGCAGCAGTTCTGCCATAAAGATAGCGTTTCATTCAGCGCTGCGGTTTTACATAACCAAGGCCACTAGCGAGGGCTCCGCGTCTCCCTTTCGCTCTTTCTTCTTGTTCACGGTGAAAGTTGAGTTGAACGAACATAATTGAGCTGGGGATAGAGGGGGAAAAAACGACCTGCCTTCCTTTTCAAGTGCCTCTCCCTGCCCCCAGCCAAGCCAGCCTAATCCCCCAAGAGTGTTATGATTTCTTTGAAAAACAATATTAATACTGTGGAAATGTGCCTCCTCCGGCTCCCACTGTCTGCTTTCTTTCTGTGCTCATTTCCTCCCCAAAGCTGCCTTGATATGGGGCTTGTTGTGCTGTTTTCACTAGAGTGTGAGACCACAGTGGATTATTAGCCTGGCCCCTTCGCCAGACACACACTGCATACATACCCCCACTAACCCCTGAGAAACACGGACCAGGTACCAAGAACACTCTCAGGGATGGAGATTGAATGTCCGCCAGGCCTTGGCTCAGGCTTTTAAGAGCAGGCCAGCGAAAAATTAACCCTTTGCCCGTCTGGCATTTCACCTGGGCTTTTTGAAGAAATGCCAACGTGATAAAATAAAATAAAAAATGAACGAAGAGAAAATCCATCCCTGCTGCCGTGAAGTGTGATTGTTTATTTGACCTGGGAAAGAAGACTTCCATAGCTCACGAAAGAAAAAGGAGGAGGAGGCTGTGGCCGAGCGTCATTGCGGTCGCCACAGTACACGTGAACCTTTTCCCAGAAGGCTTCCCACCCATACATCACACATACACTGGGCCGATCCGTTTGACTGTCAAACACTTAGTCCAGTGCCCCCCCCCCCCCCCCCCCCCGATCCCCCCACCCCAAACCATGACCACAGGCATGGGCGAATCTTCCACAGAGGGAGGGGGTCGCAAAGGCTGTGCTTGTGAACTGCAGAGGACCCTCCAAAAAGCTCTGTACTCTGTATAGTGGCAAGCCTCACAGTGGCATGGTCACAATCGATAAATGTTATGTTCGTCTCTCACATGCAGTCCTGTTATTTCAGCCATTCGTTCAGGCTTTCCTCTTCAAAGTGCTGGTCTGTTTTTTTTTCCCCTTCTGTTCCTACTCCTCCTTTCCTCATCCCTCTCTCTTTACGCTACGCACTGTCTCTTTATCTCCTTTTTCTCACACTCTTTCACAACCTCCTTTCACTCACTCCCCCTCTCCTTTCCCTGGATACTGCAGTGCAGCTGTGTGAGGCAAGAGAGATAGATAGATAGAGAGAGAGAGAGAGAGGCAACAAGGGTGGAGAGAGAAAGGAGGTGTGTGTGTGTGTGTGTGTGTGTGTGTGTGTGGGAGGGGGGTGGTGGTTGGGGGGGGGGGGGGGGGTGGGTGGTCAGATGAGAGGGGCAGGGACTTGGCTGTTGATCAGTAGAGCGAGCTGAGGGCTTCAATATGTCCCATGGCATTTAAAGAGGGACTGAGGAGTCAGAGCAGCCAATTTGGTCAGCCACAGAGAGAGAGTGTTTACTGTGTTTGGAGATTGTTATTCTAACCACCCAAACGCAGCATCACCCCAGGCTCCATCGCCTCCCCAGCTCCCCCTCTCAGCCCCCTCTCCCAGCCCTGCTACACCCCCCCCCCCCCCCCCCCCCCCCCCCCCCCACCACACACACACCACACACACACACACACACACACACCACGCCCCCCTTCCCGTCCCACCAAATCCCCCTTACAGCCTGTACATTATTGCAAGAGACTAGAAAATGAATGCCTAGCAAAGGTTAGGTTGAGTTAGGTTAGGTTAGGGTCCAGGTGGGAGAGTTCTGGCCACCCTGAGAAAGGCCGACAGGTGGAGGGGGGGGAGTTCTGGCCACCGTGGAAAGGCCGACAGGTGGAGGGGGGGAGTTCTGGCGGCCGCGGCCTTTTCTTCCCGACTTGCGTCTCGTTGCGTTGCTCGGCACAGTGTCATGTTGGAACGGGAGCTGGGGGGGGGGGGGCAATGCGCGACAGATGTTTTTTTTAAACGAATCATTATTTTTTATACTCCTACAGATGTCGGCTGTTGTGGTTAGTGTATCTGCGTAGGCGAGAGCGCTCTGTATCAGATGTTTAGAGAAGCAAAGGTCAACTCGGACAGCGTGCAGGTGCAGCTTATCCGCCTTAGCTTATCTTCCGTCTGTTGTGTGAACGAGGCTGCCTTTTGAATGCGCAGCCGGACTTGACAAATTATACATGGGTGGTTTTAACAAGGTCAAACTACTCCCTCCAAGACGTAGCCAGGGATCTTCCACTATAACAAGGTGTAACAGTCTCCCATGCATTTTTTTTCATTATTATTATTTTGAATACAGTAAAGATGAAAATCCACCACAAACGACAACCAGGGATGATAAAAGGAGAGCTTGCGACCCGACGGACACTTTGGTGCACGTCCAGTTCCACTCAAGACTTCAAGGTCCTGGATTAAACAGGATGGGCTGGACTGTCTGGGTGGGAACTGCTGTCCTGTCCTGGTCTCCCTCCGGAGAGGCGGCGTAATGGCCCGAGCGAGAACAAATTGGTGATCCTGCCCCATCCCAACCCAGCGCGATGGGAAGCCTGTCAGGATTTAGGAAACCATTAAATGATCCTGACCAGGGACTCCTTTTTCTTGCTCTGGGACGTATCGACCTGGGCGGACGCGAAAGGTGAAATCGGAACGGCGCGTGACGTGTTTTCCTGAGAGCGGGGGAGGCGTGCGGGCGAGGGATGGAGCCCTGCTGTGGAGTCTCTCCTGTGACCAGGGAGCTGCCTGGGCCTGGCTCACTCTCGGCCGCTCAAACAAACAGGGAGGTCTCCCCGAACGCAGTGCCTTGGACAAAGGTTAAGGCAATAGCCCGCAGCACTATTCATTTCTCAGGAGCCCTTCCACTCACTAGCTTTGATCCTGTCTTTTTCTCCCTCTCTCCCTCTCCTTAGGTGGTGGTTTAAGTGTGCGCGTGTGCGTGCGTGCGTGTGTGTGTGTGTGTGTGTGTGTGTGTGTGTGTGTGTGTGGTGGGGGGGGGGGGGGGGGAGTTGCAGACTCAGGAGAGAACCCACCCTTCAGGCTCTTTACCTCCACCAGGGCTGTTTACTTGACCCCCGATGATTTAGACGCAGAAGCGAATAAAACTAGGGCAGGCAGTTCAAAGAGTGGGTGACGCACCACGGATCTACGTGGTGGGACAACGCTGAGCGGGATGACGGCACACAGCTGGATCCCCCCCCTGCAAGATGCTCCTATGAACCCCTCATAATCCTGTATTAAACTCCTTATATCATTTTACAAACATATTGTCCGCACTGCCTTTTCAGCGGGGAGCTAAAAGCGACGCTGTCAAATAAACCGGTGTAATATCGGCGCCTGAACCAACCATGACTCATCAGAAATGTCCCTTTTCTAGGAGTTATTATGGAAACGCGGGTTCTTTTAAGGTGACCACAAATCACTTCGTAATAAACTCATGGTCTACACACCGACCCATATCAAGCAGGCTCAACGAGTACCATTGGTGAAGTCAGCATCAATGTATAAGCCTAACTCGAAATTTGATGTCCATCCATCCTCAGGACCGATTTCAACATGCTCCAAAATCATGAGCATGACCATTTCTATAATCGTGTTTATGTTTTAACAGGAGGAGCATTGTTGTATAGCAACGGAACCATTTACATAATTTTGCAATCGCCTAAGCGCTTACGTAAGTCCTCTATTCATCTGGATTGAACTACAGCTCCCTGCATGGCCCCTGAACCCAGAGACTGCAGGACACATGAAAGAACACAATGTCTTTACAAACACACACACACACACACACACACACACACACACACACACACACACACACACACAAACACACACACCCAGACATACCCACACGTACCCACACACCCTTTGTCTCCCCCTGTTTCTCCTTGCCCCACTGTGACATGCAAGCGCACTGACACACACCAAACACCAACATAAGCACAAACACACAGACACACAGACACACACACACATATAGAGACACTCCCTTTTTTTGGACCAGCTGCATCGCTTACTACAACCCGTTTTGACTACAAATCCATATTAATTCAAAACAATACAATTCAAAATAAAACTCGGGCAAACAAGTGACCCTTAGATTGGGAACGAATCAGCCACTTGCCCAGGTGTCTCCAGCAATGTGAGAGAGGAACCAGAGAGGTGTAAAGGGTGGGCCTGGTTCCTCTGTGGGCCCTCTTGGACACAAAGCTTCCTCTGCTTTTACCTGGGGGTCCATGACGGACAGGACGGGGTGTGAGGCCCGTGGCGCATCGCGGAACCTGACCGGTGAGCACGTGGCAGGGCACAGTTCGGTTGCCGACGTGGTGACGACTGGAGCGAGAGGGGACATGTTTGAGGGGGCACTGCTCGGATCATGTTCTTACCCTGGATGATATCACTCCCTTCAAATAGGTGTACTGTAGATACGCTTTCCACTCCGTCCCCCCCAACACACACACGCACACACACACACACACACACACTCACCCCACCCCCCGTCCCACCACACACACACACACACACACACACACACACAGATACACATTAACAGGTTTCTTTCAGTAATGGCCACCCGCTGAGTTAACCTGTCATATATGATGGCGAGGGGAGGAAAAGAGAAAAGAGGAGAAAGGAGGGAACGAGAGGTAAAGGCATGAACATAAAGATGCATTTACTTTACCCAAGGTAGGTTAGCTTTGCCCGGGGCCACCATCAGGAACAAAGCACATCAAAAATGATCATCCAACCGTGTCTGGAAGCTAAATTTGGACGTGCGGGGGACACTGGCACTGGGAACACTCTCTTCAGAGGGACACCAGGTATGAAAGCAGGACCGGGGAATGAAATAACGGGGAAATACATCAAGAAAGCGACGTCATCCGAAATCTTAGCAGATGATCCACGATCAAGTCAACTCAAATGCATTTGTATGGCGCAATTTGTGCACATCTGCAACTCAATGTGCTGTGCATAAGGCAAGCAAGGGAGGAAAATATAAAAAAAAAAAAAAAAAATGAGAGGGCAAGCCCCGGTATTTGATGTGGAGAGACTGTTGAAATGAGTCTGGAAGAGCTTCCGAAATATGGTTTGGAGGTCGACTTGTCTGTTCCGTGATTGAAGTGGTGACCTTTTCGCTGAATAAAATCCGTCTGACATCATTCAGGCTTCCCCTGCCAGTATGAGCACAGTTTTATTTGGAGCCTGTGATAGCCTCTCACATTCTCTCCACAGAATTCCCATTCTCTTCTTTTTATGCCTCTCTCTCTCTCTCTTTCACATCTATGTACCAATATTACAGTTCAATGTCCAAATAATGTAATGCAAATGTATTTTGTGTGTGTAATTGTACATTAGGTCATAACCAAAAGGAAAACTGATTAAAAACGTAATAAAACAATAGCAAAATAAACTGTACCACAATAATAGAATGCAATAAAGGATAATGAATGTACGTTGAAACAAAATCATTCGCATGCTGTATTTAAATACAGAAACCGAGATGGTTGATGTTTTAACACCTTATTTTTCCCTTAGCTTATGACAACTTGAACAAATTGGCAGCTAATCTCTCCATGTCTGTCCCCCCCCCCCCCCCCCCCCCCCTCTCTCTCTCCAATAATGTTATGGCGTGATGGCGAGGGTGGAGCAGGCAAGACTAGCCCCAAACTGGTTTAAAATTAGAATCCCTCTATAAGAAGATTACCTCATCCCCAAATAGGGGGAAATCCTGATGGAGATGTTGGAGTGGAATACAATAGTTACAATAGTGGTTCGCCCACACCCCCTCTGGCACACGCAATATAACTTCTCAAAACATGAACTGGACCGGGAAGAGAGTTTGGGAGCACAACTTCAGCATGTCACCAATCATCAACCTATGTCAAGTTGAGGCGTGAGTGCTGTGGACTGGATCCTATGCCATGCGTAATTCAAATCAATACTTCGATATGTCGAAAAATAAAGGTGGCGGCAAGGCCCGGAATGTCTTAAGTTGGCCTGTACACTGAAGCAAAGCAGTTTCTAAATATCAAGCGCAGCATGCGCACGTCTTCCCAAACACCTGGAATGATTTCATTCGCTCTCGGAGAGGCTGTTAGTGTTATGGCCCGGGAAAGCGACTGAGGCAACATTGGAGGTCTGAGGTTCCGTTGTGTGAGCTCCCACTTGGACCTCAACGACGGGCTGTTTACGGGACGACACCGGACCAGGTGGCCTCACGCAACATGGCTTGCCCTGCTGACGTCACGCCCTGGATGTTTGGCTGCCGAGGGAGGTCCTTGAGACGTGCTGATGTCATGCTTCTCCACATGCGGCAAATATTTACCAGCTCACAGCCGGGCCTTTTGGCTGGGTGACAACAAATCTGAACCGCCGGCCAAAAAGAAGTTTGGTTTCTTCGTATTTCTTCTTTTTAGCGGTGTTACTAGGATTTGCCTTCCCGGTACGAAATAAGTTATATCATCAGAGGTGCATTAACTCACAAGTCTGTGGTGTAGCCAACAATATATCTCTGCACACACTGAAACAGTTTTGGAGGACCCCGCTGTGCACTACCTCCCCACCTCCTCTCCACCTCTGTGCAGTGCCTCTGGTGGGGGGATGGAGGCCAGGCAGGGGAGACCCTGGGGTGGGGAGAGGGCTGCACTGTGTCGGCCCCGCTGGGGGAACATGGGCCAGTGGGTTTGATGTGGGGAAACCCTGTTTGTTAATTGCGACGAAGGAGAAGGGCCTGCCTTGCTGGAAAACCCATGACATCACCATTCCAAAAGGGAGACGGTGGTGAGGGGTGAGGGTGAGGGAGGGGGGTGGGGGGGGGGGGCAGGGGGTTGCAGGGTGTGGGGGAGGATGAGGGTGGGGTAGGACGACTTGGGACAGTAAAACTTTGAGACTGATTAGCAACCGTTTCAAATTAGAAGAGGAGAAACTTAAGTGAGGTAGGGAGGGGGGAGGGAGGGGTCAGTTGGGTTCATTTCCATTCAGCAAGCCTCGCAAACAGGCACACAGAAAAATACACACACACATCGTTTTCTGGATTCACGGATACTTAAGCAACACACACACACACGCACATATACATGCATGCATAATTGCACACCATTGCACAGAAAACCCGCACACACACACATATACCCACCCGCACAAACAAGAACTCACATGGAGTAGACTTTTCCAGGAGCCCAATTTGTGTTTAGGCTCACTTACACTATTATATTGACCCATTATGATCTCAGCTCAGACAGAGCGGCATAAACGTCTGTGTCTGTCTGCTCGTGTGTGTGTGTGTGTGTGTGTGTGTGTGTGTGTGTGTGTGTGTGTGTGTGTGTGTGTGTGTGTGTGTGTGTGTGCGACAAGGAGAGCAGAGGTCAGGCTAAGGTTCGGATGAAGTCAGAATGTAATTATGCTTCAATGAAGCAAAGGGGAAGTAATAAAGACCAGCTGCATGGCAGAGTGTGATTCTTCAAGTAAGCCAGCACATTTTCTCCCCTGCACATTTCTTCCAGAGAAGAGTAATATGTGGAAGGCTAATACTCCTTGCTTCTAAAAAATGGATAAGTACAGTTCTGAGGAAAGAAAGAAAAAACACAGTTATAGAGAAACACCGACACAGACACCCTTTATTAAAAAACACAGCAGTCAGAGGCATTTATCGGGATAATAAGACCAGGGAAAATATTTCCCATCACATTCTAATCGGGCGGGGTTGCCTAGGTGACCTGGCAAGTAGCCAGGAAGAGAGATGGTCACTGAGTGCATGTGGGGGAGGGAGGGAGGGAGGGAGGTGTAATACACCTCCCTGGGGGTTTCACTCCACTGATCCAGACCGACTGTCTGTGTCAAAAAAGACAGGGAAAGAGAAAATGGCTACTGGTCTGTCAAGCAGCAAAATAGAAAAGAGAACAAAAACGATCTCCTTTGCACTGATTTTGCCCCTACCTCCATCCTTTCTCTCATAATCCTCTCCTCATCCGTCTCTCAGGCGTGTTTTCCAGGCCCTAACATCCATAGATACGGTTTCCACCAACAGTAGCCCTCCTGATCCTCCCGAGGAGCTCCCGGGGGAGGGGGGAGGACTTGGGGGAGGCAGGCTTGATATGGGTAAGTCAGAGGGGAGGTTGTATGGATCCCGTCTCGAGCCCCCTACTCTGATAACCACAACAGGCCCGTCTGGAGGGGCAGACATAGACAGGGACCAGGCCACAACAACAGCCCAGACAGGAGAGAAGCAGCTCAGGCTCCGTATTTGGCTGTATCCACGACTACAAGCCCCCCCTCTCTCTCCAGACCAAGCATTAAGATTCAGAGGGGGGAAATACATCATTCCAATCCATATATAAAATAATAAGGACAACGGTATTTATAGTACATCTTGATCCAATTATAATTTGGATGAAACAGAAAAAAAGTAAAAGAATATTGAAACATAAGAGTATTTTTCCTATCTTATACAGCTCTTACAAACGGCTTTCACAAAAGGATTTATTTGTTATGGCAGGATTGTCTAAAATGCTTATTATTATTATGTATGCTCAGGATTGGAGAGTTTGCAACTATCACGGGTTGACATAGCAACAGCCTAACAGTGATTGTGATGGAGCATGCATTTCCCTCTGGATGTTTTAGGGTCCCATTAAATACATGACTGGGGTCTATAAAGAAGGAAACAGTGGCTTTCCCGCTCGGTCCACTTCGCGCACACATTCACACCGTTGTGTAAAATGGGCTCGTAATACGCAGCTTATTGGGTCTCATGAAAGTATTAATGGGTTATTGGGTTATATATAAAGAAAAAAAGGCTTGGATGTTCGGGACTCACTATATGGCCGGCCGGCGAGAGGCAGAGTTCCATGAAAAACAAGTGGGAGTTTACTGGGGAAACTGCGAGTCACTGGGTCCTGATGTGGCAGGCCAGGCAGGCCCCCCCTTTCGTCCACCTCCTCCCGGCTCCCCCCGCCGGTCACCCCCCAGACCCCCTGCCCCATTTTCCTGAACTTGTTCCCCTCTGGCTGTAATGCATGTGGTTGGTGGTGGTGGGGGGAAGGCTGCTCCTTTTTAACCCCCCCGCCCCTACTCCGCTATGGGACATACATACAACTGAGCTGTCCATCCCTGGTCTCCACCGTATCTGCCTGGTCACGTATCACGTACCAGCTTCCAAATTAGGACCTCAATAACCGTTCAGGGTCCTGGCACGGATTTGAAGCTGACACTGTGCCTTACGTTGGCCAGAAACTACAGGCTGTTTCATAAAGTCGGACCCATCCCCCACTTTCTAACTCTTTCTTCAACTCTCGACCTGAGGGCATGCAGAAACATCCTAGAAACCAAACGCTCGGTGGCGTCACTGAACACGTGGCAGAAATGGACCCGCTAAAACTGAAGCGGAGGGACACCTTGACACGAGCGAAAACAGAAGAACCGCGGAAGACTGGAAAGCTCATGTCGAATGACACCCAGGTCCGTGTCCTCCGAGCCGGGCATCCTGGAGAGAGTGCCCAGGGAAGGGAGACGGGAGGGCGGATGCAGCTGGGGCCTAGGTGGGCCTCTAACCTCCAGGCCACCCCTGCCAGAGAGATGTATGTTCAAGGGAAATCCTCTTTAATACTCACAGGAAATCAGACAGTCTGGGCGAAAATATGAGGATGTAGTGGAGACTCGTACGCACACGACGACACCCAGTCACATCAGTCACCTCAGCACACGCACACACACACACATGCGCACACGCACACGCACGCACACGCACACGCACGCGCGCGCTTACACACACACACACACACACACACACACACTCTCCCTCACTCACACTGAAATGGGAAGGGGACAAGGAGGAGGAAAGACAGGCAAGACAGGCTGGAGTGTCTAAGTTGTGTCACGCGGAGCCTCACAATATAGACCCTGTAATGCTACAACCGGGTAAAGTGAGGACACATATACATCCAGTGAAAACAAACACAACTCATTCATGTGCCACAGACCCGGGGCATCCAAAAGGTTTCTATCAACCTCTATGACAAACAGTATACATTTGACAACCTCTATGACAAAAAGTATACATTTGCGCTCCATTACATACCAACCTAATACCCTGTGTCTCGACCTCTATCTCAAGCGGTGATTCACTCGCGCGTATACATTTACACTGCAGTATATACTGAATTAATCCCCCTGCTCCCTTGTGATGTCGCCACACCAGTACGTTGCCGAAGTTGAGGACAAAGATTGTCCTGGTTTAACACCGAACACCCTCTATAAACTTTGTGAAGGCACTATTTGGAGGCATGTGCGCTTCTCCATCTCTTTATCCTTTTCTGTGTGTGCGCGAGAGAGCGAGAGGGAGAGCGAGAGAGAGAGAGAGAGACAAAGAGACAGAGAAAGAGACAGAGAGAGAGGGAGAGAGAGAGAGAGAGAGAGCGAGAGAGAGTGAGAGAGAGAGAGAGAGAGAGAGAGAGAGAGAGAGAGAGAGAGAGAGAGAGAAAGAGAGAGAGAGAGAGAGAGAGAGAGAGAGAGAGAGAGAGAGAGAGAGAGAGAGAGAGAGAGAGAGAGAGAGAGAGAGAGAGAGCTGTGTTGTGGGAGACCATAGAGAGGAGAGGAGCTCAGTGTTTGGGAAGGTGCCATCATGACACAAAGCAGAGACGGCAGAGGAGGGCTGGTGACCTTACCTCTGACCAAACTCACTGGAAATTAACTGGAAACACACAGGCTTTAGGGATCAGAAGCCACTCTATAAATAGTGCTGGATGAACAGAAGTGATGGGGCCACAAGCGCTTCCCGCGTGTAACCCAGTGGGAACCAGTCTCGTGCAATAAGTTCTCCCCTCCATGTCTAATGGGATATACGCAGCGCTGCTCCAAGCCCATCCTCGATCTGGACCAATCATCAGCCTTCCAAGGTCAGGACCAAGTGAAAAGTATGTAGGAGCAAACGTCAGCTTCTTAACTGGCCCAAGGAGCAGTGCGGCTAGGGGCCAAGTAGACCGGGGCCACGTGGTAGCGCTCACCTACAAACAGGGGCCAGTCTGTGCGTGTGGCTCCGCTCTCTGCGGCCTCGCGGCATCCACCGTAACGGTGTCCGCCACAGCAGCGTCCCATGAACACGTCTTTGTTTCTTTACTTCTCAGGGGCCAGGCATATCTTGGGCCAAGTCCCTCAGCAATAAAAAGACAACCTGTGTCGGGGAGCAGGGTGAGTGGCGGCGGGCGGGGAGGCGTCTCTCGCTATCGGAGAGAGACCTTGGAAAAGGCCGCGTTCCTCTCCTGGCTGACATCATGGAGGCAGGAGCCTGCTTTTCTTCAACTCCTCTTTCATCCGTGGCTCTAGGTCCCCACCTTCGCATTCAAGGGTGACACGGCACCAGCGTCCGGGGACTAGAGTCGAGCGTCCATTATCCCCCCCCCCCCCCCCCCCCCCCTGCTGAGAACGGGCTCTTTCGTTTAAAGAATAGAGGTCGGGTCGACCCAGGGCTATTTAGAGGTTCAAGGGAAATCATGTCCTTGTTGTGCGCCTCCTTCTTTTGTACTGCAGCGTATGGTCACACTATTAGACATCATTGGAAGTCACACAGTGCCTTTTAATGCATTATGTATGTGTACTCCAGGTCCATCTTTAAGTACAGACTCCACAAGCAATCCCAGCGGGTCGGATTCTCTGTTTCCTAGTTTCATGTGTTACATCATTACTTTGACGGTCGGGGGCTTGCAAGAGCGTGGACTGAAACCAAACGAGCATCTGGTTTGTGTGTTCCTTTTTTGGGAGCGCAACTTTCTGGGGGCGAAGCGCCTCACTGGGTTCCTGTTCTGGCCGGCCCCATTTTTGGCTCCTGCTGTCTACCCTCCTGCATGGACGAGGTAGACGTGTGTGTGACCCTACTGATACGAAGGGTATGCCGCTAACCCGGGCCGCGTGCACCATGACTCAGGCTGGCAGAGACCCCGGGTTGCCTGCTCAACTCCCAACTGGGAGCTCCAGACATGAGATAGGACAGATCCAAGGATGACTGGCGGCACTCCCCTCTCACCCCCCTCCAGGTATGCAGAAAGGTTCGCACACACACTGGTACAAACACATGAAGGCTCGCAAACACTAACAAGCGCACACACACACACACACACACACACACACACACACACACCACACACACACACACACACACGCACGTGAACCCTTACGCACAAGCTAACAGTTAAAGAAGCACAAACTAGCAACGAACTGAAGGAAAATATGCAATTCAGATGTACACTAACATGCTGGCCTAGAAGCGCAACAACCCCTCCCCATAGTAGCAGTCCACAGAGCCCCCAGCAGTCCACAGAGCCCCCAGCAGTCCACAGAGCCCCCAGCAGTCCCGCGGGGCAGTTTGTGGGTGATCCGTTGCACATGGTGGGGAGGAAATGTAGACGTGGCACCCATTTATTTACACTTTTTTTTTATCTATGATTAATCATGGAGCCACATCCTGTCACTGGCTCGCAATGCAAGCCATATATCTGCGGGGTAATCGTGCAGAACCCGATTGTGTAATGTTAAATGACTCTGCATGAATGGATTTATGTATGGACGGAAGGGTTTGAAACGGGAAACGCACGCCTAAGTGGAGCCTATAAACAGCCCTTCTTCGAGGGAAAAAAGGGGGGATATGCTGCAGTGTGGCATGGCCAGGGATTCATGTATGCCAGGCTATAGGAACAGGTTCTACTATCATTAATGCATGAAGACATGCATATCTAGGAACGGCTGCCCCGTGTGTGTGTGTGTGTGTGTGTGTGTGTGTGTGTTGTGTGTGTGCGTGTTTCTGTGAGTGGGCTGGAATGCTGTGCTGTTCACTGACCTGCCAGAGACCACTGCTGCTGAGATCTCAGAAATAGATTAGATTTCACCTCAGAAGGAACAGAGTGCTCCCACTGCCAAAAACACACATGCAGAAACACACACTCAAACACCACACACACACACACACACACACACACACACACACACACACACACACACACACACACACACACACACAAGCACATACAAACACACACACAAGCAAACACTCACAAAACCGTCTTCGGTCATTCTAAGCAGTTTTAAGTGGGACAACATATAACCGAATTTTTATTTTTAGTATCATCCCTTTATATAAGGTCACTTTATTTGTTTTGATTGTGATTAAAGTTCAATGTAGCGGTACTGTACATGTAGAGCTCCTGTATTCCTTTGGCATTTATTCCTTAGCCTCTGGGCCACTGGACAGTTCCATCCAGTGTGCCAGTTCACCTGTAATATTTCCTCTCCAACGCGAGCAGTAGGCTTGCAGGTATACAATCGTCGACATTCTACACAGTCAGCCCACTTCCCCAAAAGCCTTTCTCCAGCTCACTCTGCACGTTGCAGCTCCAACCCCCCGCTGTTTTTTCAGTTGTTTTTTATTTAAAGTAGGGAAAATCAACAGTGGCTCATTCCCCCTCATTGCCATAACTGCCATTTTTCCAGCCTCTTTCTCCGAACGGAGAAACTCTGTTTGTTTTTACTGGGACTGCCACACTTTGAGCCTGTCCTCCCTGTATATGCTACACAACCTTGCGCAGCTCCTTGACATCAGAACCCCCCTACTACACACCCACACACACACAGACACACACACACACACACACACACACACACACACACACACACACACACACACACACACACACACCCGAGTGTGTAACCACATCCCTTGACGGTAAAGTTGGTAACCAAGTTCCTTTACATCAGAGTTTCCTCTAGCCCCCCATACGAGGAAAGAACAAGTAGCGTTTAGCCGGTACCGGGAAAGAGGGGATAGGGTGACCCTGTGTCCACTCACACAAAGAGAGAGTGTGAGAGCCAGCCCCGCATGTGGAGCGAGTGAGTGCGTAATAACGGCCTCGATGACTGATATTCCTCTCACCTACGTGGACCACCGCTCCACTGGAAAAGAGAGGCAGGGCGAACAAACCACATTCATCTGATGCCAGATCATAATGTGAGCCGCTTCACGTTACATTTATTGGTGGGCACAGCTCGGTGGTTCAGGAACTTGCTTAAACATTGTTTTTCCCTCCCGTTAAAGAGCTTGTGTTCTTGTAAAACTTTAAAGGGTTTAAACTCACCCCAATCTCCTTAGCGGGGGGAAACTGAGTCACCTCAGCCCGCCTCTTCCCCCTTCCCCCTGCACACATATGAGCCGACTCCCCCAATAGATCTCCCCCTAGGGCCTCCATTAACCCTTGGAGACCAAGACCACCTTGGATGAGCAGTGTGGCCTTAGACGTGTGCACCACGTACTGAGAAAAAGAGAACACATTGGATTCGTCCTCATAGCCCGAGGAAGAATTGGCGTCTAGAGTCGGTAAGTGAGACTGTAGTCTATACAATATCGACAGGTGGAAAGCGGGAAGCCATTACGGTGGACGCTGTGCCCGTTAACCGTAGAGTGATAGTTTGCATATGCCGTCTAGAATATTATTAGGCCAAATAAAGACTCAAAGAGTTCATTGGGGTCAAGGCGAAGTAATCCTACCTCATCCGATGAGTTCCATCCTGGGCCCAAATCTATGCAAGGCCGAGCAACCACAAAAAAAAGTCTGCCTTCTCCCCCTCTCATTCTCGCTCTCTCTCTCTCACACACATCCACGCGTGCGCACACACACACACTGTACAGATTTGCAAAGACAAACAGACATCATTACAGGATCAACAAAGAGGGGAAAACAGGCCATGATGTCAAAGAGGGCCGCGGCGAGACGGATCTGTTGCCCGGCCCACGGAGGACATCGCGGAGAAACCCTTGTAATTACAACTAGATCACTGCCCTGTGATGTCCATGTGTGGCCCCCAAACCAACCCCCCCTCCCCCCCGCCTTTGCCCGCCTTCCACGGGGCCCGGGAATTACTCTTTTCTGAGTGCACGGGCCAAGGTTTGTGCAGAGCAGAGAGGCAAGGACAGATCGGGACAGAGCCGGAGGTTTGCTGCAGACCTGTCTACATGGCAGACGCGCATTCTACTTAGATTTGAAGAACTTTCGACAGAGCGTGTTTGTAAGCCCATTCAGTGTGAGAGTTACTCCGGGGGAATCGAACAGGGACCCAGTGCCAGGAACGGAACCAGAAAACAGACTAGGCCCGGTTCAATTCCTCTTTCTCTCTCTCTCTCCTGGTCCTCCTGCGCTCAGTCCCGCGGGTTGGTGTTGTTATTGTTGTTTTCCGTGCTGAGACTTGGTGCGCCGGGCAAAACGTATCCCCATTACAATACCAAAGACCTGGAGGGTCCTGGCTGGGCTCCGGGCTTTATTGGTACAGGGAAGCACCGACAACAAACGTCTCTGGACAATCAACAACAAATTTTCTGGGTTGGGGCGATAAGGGGGGGGGGGGGGGGGGGGGGGGGGGGGGGGGGGGGGGGGGGGGGGGGGGGGTTGGAGCGTGGCCAGGGCTGGGGCCTGTTACTTATCCCTCGTCTTCCCCCAGGGTCGCCTCTTCTTCCCCAGAGCGCCGTCTCCACTTCCTCCTGCCGCGGTCTGGAGGTCCGGGATTGGTCATCTGACGAGGAACCCTGCTGCCCGGCGTGGGCGCAAACCCTGGTTCTCTTTCACAGACGTGCCTTCAAACAAACACGCACAGAGAGCGCAGTGACGAGGATGACGATGAGGATGATGAGGGTGGAGTTGGGGGATACAAGGGGAGCCTCTTTAACACCCCGGAGGGAGGAGGCAAGCCCACACCTTCCACCACAGCTATTGACATAACTTTCTCAGAGAAAGTTGGCACGCGGCGGTTAGCTTTTCCAGCGTGCGACACACAGTGAAGGTGCTGTTGCGTTAATCGCCCTTTTTTCTTGCCGGCAGGAGGACGCGTACAGTATGGATTTACAGTAAGAAAATAAAGAAATCAGGACGGATGGAGGGAACGTGCGATGAGGGAGGGGATGCCGGAGTTCTTACAGACTGTGCGTTGTACGCCTTCTGCTAACGGCAGCTGATGGCCGAGCCGTGGGCTGAGGGAACGCCCTGAGAGTCAGTGACCGTGTTGTAGGGACCGGGAGGCTGGGTCGCTGACTGGAGCCTCTGCCAACCGCTGCCATTTCAGAGTTCATGTTTCGAATGTGTATTCTCAGAAGTATTTTATTGTTGGTGCTGTTTCCCTTACAGTTGAGAGGTGTTGAAATGTCTGATTGTAAAAGGAGAGGAGGAACGAATGAGGCTGTATCTGGTAGATGGTGGTCCTCTAGGTTGTTGGCGGATTCCTTCATCCTGCCCTGTGGCACTGGATTGCGTTCGAGGACGACGTCACTTTGAGGGCAGGTCCGTGTCCATATGTTTGTCCCGTCTCTTAATTCAACCGTGCAGTTCTAGCAACCATGGCCACAGCAGACTTCCCTTCCTTCTCTCCCTCCAGCTCCTTCTCTGTCGTATCCTCACCCCCACCAGCTAAAGCAACAACAAAACACTGACCCGATTCTAGAGCCTGTTAAACCTATTGCCCATCCGGTATCCATTGTGCGCAATTAGCACACAGGTGTTTCACTTCACTACACAATTGCAAAACAGTGTGGGTGTGTGTGTGTGTGAGAGAGAGAGAGAGAGAGAGAGAGAGAGAGAGAGAGAGAGAGAGAGAGAGAGAGAGAGAGAGAGAGAGAGAGAGAGAGAGAGAGAGAGAGAGAGAGAGAGAGAGAGAGAGAGAGAGAGAGAGAGAGAGAGAGAGAGAGAGAGAGAGAGAGAGAGAGAGAGAGAGGAATGGAATGGAGAGAGAGACCTTCCCTTTTTTCCAACACTGTACTTCATATTATATCTCTCTCTGTGTGTTAGGTACTGTATCAACTCAAAATCTGGCGGGTCCGGGAAGCATGAAAACACATGGGTTCAAGCGGGTCCAACTATTAAGAACAATCCGTCAAAACCTAGAGCAAGTTTTGGAGCAGCCTCAGCAGAAAAAGAAAAAGAAAGAAAAAAAAAAGAGAAAGAACCAAAAGGTTGGTCTTACATGGAGGGAGAGAAAAATCTGTCTTTACAGAGCCCTGCCTTAGCTTGCCAACTTTGTGCTGGCTGTTGGTAGCGCGGAAATGAGAGCGTGCTAGATTCTCCCCTCCCGAGAATAACACTAACCCCTCAAAGCTCAAATCAAACACACAATCCACGTCACAGGAAACCATTTTGAAAACCTCCCAATGGGAGCTCCATTTGAATGCGCTGCCTCGCTCGCCCCCCGCACTTCCCTCTCTCCTCAACCCCCCCACCCCCCCCCCCACCCCGCTTCACTCTCTCAGGGTTCCAACCACAGCCTAACCCGAACCATACCACCATACCTCTCAGACGACAACACTCCATTTCTCTCGCTCTCCCTCCATTCTTTGTCGTTTTCTCTTTCCGTTCTCGCTCTCCCTTTTGCCCTTCTGTCAACAATTCTAATTGCGTTTATAACAATGGCCATCTTAAACCATGGCACTACAAAGGAGAAAGTGTGTGTTTTGGCGCGGGCGGGGGGGTGGCTCTTGATTAGAGTGAGGGGTTTGAAGCGGCAGCTTCTGTGTTTGTGTGTGCAACTCCCATGCCCACCCAGCTTGGTAACCGAGTCAAAAACGTGTTTGCCTCACATATACTCCTTCTCTTTCGCTCTCTCTCCTGCTCCCACTGCCAGATAGGTCTGCTCAAGAACTCAAGTGACCCTCTGGTCCCCCCCACTCCCTCATCCTCATCTCTCAGGCCCACCCCACCAAACCTTAACCCACAGCCTCTATACCCCCCTTGCCTTCTAAACTACGTCTCCCCCCCCCCCCCCTTTCCTCCTCTCCACCCAGCGTTTGAAAGACAGAGGTCAGGAGGGCAGATGGGAGGCAATCAAAGCGGTTTGTTTTGGCTCTCTTCGCCCTCCGCCGAGCCCAGAACTGTGGAGAGTCCCTGCCACCACCTCGCCTGCCTCACTGGGAAATCTACTCGTCCATAATCACCCAGGGGGGGGGGGGGATCTGCTCACGCCGCGTACCGAAACGCAGGCGGTGCTAGCAGAGCCCCGCACCCTGAAACCCAGGCCACACTAGTGGAACAGCGGCGGCGCTGTGCCTAAAAGGCAAACAAAGCCTGACACATGTTGGCTGAGAACTAGATAAGTGCTGGCTCTGAGCTGCTAAGAGCTGCCTAATAGTGGGCCTCTATTAGGTAGGAAGGTAAGGCTCTGCAAAGGGGCTGGCTGGCTGCGGCGGGCTGGCTGGCAGGCTTCGAGAGGGGATGAGGTAGAAGACATGGGAAGAGAGAGAAAAACGTTTCTACACGAGCACCAGTGAACAGTCGTCCAGCCAGAAGCCCGGCGTTTGGACCGTTAATGATGGCCAATAGATCATCCATCCTCTGACATCTCTATTCCCCACCGATAGCTCTGCTCTCCTCCTCCACCACTCCGCCTCCCAGTTCCACCTCTTATCCGTCTCTTTCATCCCCACCTCGTCTACGACACCCCCTCTCTGGTAACACTACTCCCTTCCCTCCGTGTTGTCCCGGCGTTCGTGACCTTTTTTCACCTCGCTTTCATCTCCAGCCTTAGAGTGCTCCTCTGCTCGCTCACACAACATGTGAAAGGCCAGGATCAAATGGACGAGTGTATTCAAGTCTTAGAAATGGTGTTTGTGTGTGTGTGTGTGTCTGTGTGTGTGTGTGTGCGTGTGTGTGTTGAGCACGTTTTCAGCGCGGAACAATAGCGCATTCAGGCCCCAGTTGCATTGTTGCCGCTCCCCCAGCGATGCCTGTTTGGCCAGCACCGAGGGGGATGTCATAAGCGGAATTATACCGTAAACCACAGCATTCTCAGACCTTTAAGAATCTCCCTGCTTGGACTCCAGAAGCATGCACTCCATGTGCCCCCGTGCCCCCCACCCCCCTGCCCCTCCCTTCCCTCACACACAAACTCAGAGCGGGACCGCGAGGAGGCGATTTCATCCCAGCTCCCGGGTGATTTGCTGTTCCTCTCAAGCGTCTGGCCTGCTGCCTTGGCGGCTGACCCCTCACTGAGGGTAGAGTGACCTGCAGACAGATGCAGAGGGCCAGAGAGACCTCCTCCGATCCTTATCAGGCACGCCTTGCAGCCCTACAGACGGGGGGGAGTGGTGACAGGTACACGAGGGTTGGACCCGGCCGTTCTCGGGGAGTGGGGATCATCACGTTATGGACTTGGCTCCAGCCTCAAGCCTTTCCACTGGCTCTTTTCGCTCTCGCTGGCACAAAGCAGAAACCCTTTGTGTCTGGTCCGTCCGTTCTGGCAAAGTCAAAGGCTGTGGAGCGCGTGGTTTTAAAACCGGTCACTCTTCGGTTGCTCCATGCTGTATCCAGCCCCGTAATGTACAGGATGTAGTCCAGATGGGTGGATGGCACCGGCCCAGTGATGACAATGGGGCTCATTAGACTGCTCCTTCAGCCTCTGACCCCCCCCCCCCCCCCCCCCCCCTCGCCGCCCCCAACCACCACCTCACATCAAAACAAGCCCTTTCCCTCTCTCAGTCCTCCTTCAGTGTCATTATTACCATTAGCTCTCGTTTAAAATGCAAATGCAGTGTGTGGAGCAGCTGGGGAGGACAAAGACCACCCAGCCAGAAGAAAGCATTGTTGATTGCAGATAAGCTGTAATGGATTGTCAGGAGGAATTCTTTCCCCTCTTACAAAACGCTATGTGTGAGCCCCGCGACCGGAGAGGTGCAGCAGGAACAATGCAGCCCCTTCACCCCACAACACCGGCCCAGCCCTCACCGACCTCTCAGCGCACAGACACACAGCAAAACCCTTTTGCCTCCAGCCCATTGAGGGGGCAAAGGCATTCTATCGTCCATTGTTGACCATTCTAATTGATCCCAAAGCTGTGACGACTGGCAGACAGGAGGACCTGGAGGAAAGAACAAAGTGAGACGGCACGGCTCACGCACTCGCGCTCCACGTCCCCCGTGCGGCCATGTTGCATTTCTATTTCTGTCACTGTTCTGTGATTGCTGAGGAACCAAGACAACCTTCAGGGCACGGCGGAGAGCTGCTGGCGCCGAATTCTGAACAAAAGGTTAATGGACGCTTATCGCAGGACTAGCGGTGATCGACACAACGAGACAATACAATATTGTAGGGACGAATAGAAAGCGCTCCAAAGAACCGCAGTGCAAAGGTCGAGGAGAAAATCAAAACATCAAGTCCACCGCACCAGCATTCCAGTCGGATTTTCCAGAGCGTCTTCCTTTGCTCAGTTGGGTCTGGCCGAGAGCCACCGGCAGTGAGAGAGCAAAGTGGGGCCGTTTCAGGGTACATGTTTTCCTGCCTGTGTGTGTGTGCGTGCGTGAGTCAGCGGTGCAGTGTATTACAGAGAATGTCAGAGGAAAAACAACCCGCCAACGACATCTCCCACGCGTGTTTTTCATGCAGATAGTAGTTTGTGTAGATAGTAGTTTGTGCAGAGTAGTTTGTGTAGATAGTAGTTTGTGCAGATAGTAGTTTGTGTAGATAGTAGTTTGTGTAGATAGTAGTTTGTGTAGATAGTAGTTTGTGCAAAGTAGTTTGTGTAGATAGCAGTTTGTGTAGATAGTAGTTTGTGTAGATAGTAGTTTGTGTAGATAGTAGTTTGTGCAGAGTAGTTTGTGTAGATAGTAGTTTGTGTAGATAGTAGTTTGTGTAGATAGTAGTTTGTGCAGATAGTAGTTTGTGTAGATAGTAGTTTGTGTAGATAGTATTGTTGGGGAGCGTGTGCTCTTCATGTGACCATGACCGGGGACATGTGGAGCGGCGTATTTTCCTTTCTCCGTCTCTCCCACACATACACACATTACCCCCCCCCCCCCCCACCCCCCCCCCCCCCCCCCCCCACCACCCCCCCCCCCCCCCCCCCCCCCCCCCCATCCCCACCCCCCCCCCCAACCCACACACACACGGGGTGACAGAGTGCACTGGCTGAGCTGAGATGAACCAATGGCAACCTGGAGGAGGAGGAATGCATATGGCGGAGGTCCAAGAGAGGCCTGCAGAATCCCCAGCAGGCGACCCCGGTTGTCTTAGTGAACACTAGTGTGTAAGTGTGTGTGTGTGAGTGTGTGTGTGAGGGAGAGTAAGAACCGTGGGGGGGTTGCAATTGTGCGACTGTACAAGCGTGCGTAATTCTGCAGACAGTTGGCAACAGAGTGTGGGATTGTAAATTGTGTATTCGTCGTGCAGGTTTCTCAGTCACAGTCGATCTGTGTGTGTGCGTGTCCATGTGTGTGTCCGTCGGATTTAAATCCGCTAAGCGGCCGATAGTGAGTGTGGGGTGTGTGTGTGTGTGTGTGTGTGTGTGAGGCCCCCATGCCTTTCTTAAGATTCGCCACACAGCTAATAGCTATTAATAGTGGAGTTGTCTGCGGCGCTTCAACGGCTGGCCCCAGCCCAAGCAGACTGGGTGTCCAACTGGGCTGTGTCGCCTCGTCTCCGCTCCGGCTGCCAGGCTCCCAGCCCGGCCGGCCTGCTCCATGCAGCCCTCTCCGTCCCCTCCCTCCTCCACAGCCATCACCCTGACACAGATCTGTTGGCAAACTCAGCTGGAGGTGGACAGGGATAATAAAAAGCATGTTGGCATCCAAAAGGCCTCTCTCGCTGCGTGTGAAATACAAGACAACACGGGCTTACTGTACCCTCTTGGGTGTCCATTTCAGGCACTGGAAGGGCTGGAGCGTGCACCAGACCTGGTTCCGGCCAAAGACACTTGAGACATTGATATTTGTCAGTCACGTGAAGTGAACTTTTCTCCAGCCCGTCTGATATATCGAGCGAATACTATATCACATTCTGAAGGTGATTCAATGCTGTAACCGAATCTGGTGGCAAGTTGTGTGGTCCTAGTTTCTCCCCAAGAACTGGGGGGGATCCCATCGTGCAGTGCCCTTTCTCTCAGCAAGGACACCCTGCTCACCACGCCTGGGCTCCACTCAGCCCCAAATATGGACTGATGTCATGCCGGTTCCAAACTTGGACAGCAGCGGCAAAAAAAAAAAAAAAAAAAAATAGAAAACAGGGTCATGCGCCCACTCTAATGCAGCGCTGAAAGAGGGTGAACAAGACACCAGGAGATAGAGGAGGAGAAGAGAGCCAAGGGGCTGTTTGAAATATTCAACCCCCTTCCATTAACTGACAGTGTAGCGATGGGAACACAACCTGGGCTGTACATCTTAGGAGACAGATTGAGAGAGCGAGAGAGAGAGAGAAAGAAAGAGAAAGAGAGAGAGAGCGAGAGAGAGGAATAAGTTACAGTGTGAGAGTATATTGCATAAAGAGGTGCAGTAAGAGGATGAGAGTCGGACTAGTAGCACAGTGTGGGAACACCAACCCTTTCATCCTGCAGCCCCACGCCAGCTCAGCAGTTTCTCAGTGATGTCACCCCCCACCCCCATCTCCACATCATTCTCTTTTCCTCTCACAGCCTCCTCTTCACTCTCAGACTATCCTCTCTTCCTCAACCCCCCCTCTCTCATCGCGTATCCTTTGATACTAGTATTGATCCACGGACCCAAAGGATTAGCACCCCAGGGTGTTCTTCGGCTCTGCCTGCAGCCCTGCATCCTCCTCTTAACCCCCGATCCCAGAACTTTCTAGAAAGTACTTTGTCTATTCACCCATCCGTCACTACACTCCCTGATCCATACCCCCACCTCAACCCACAAGGCCTGCAGCTTCTTCTGACAGGCTGGGAGAACACTGTGTGAAAACACAGGGAAATGGCTGCCAGCTGCCCAGACTGCTCTGGATTGGGGGAAGCACATCGTGCTCACAGCTTTTTATTGGGTATTTCATTTTATTGGGAGAGGAGAGGGGAGGGTCTGGGGGAGATTATTGCTTGGCAAACACCAGTGCAAGATTTCCCAACTTTCATGTGAGGTCTCTTAAGGCAGAGGGGAGAGCCGAGAACAATTCTGTTGTAACTCTCTTTTCTCTCTCCCTTTCTCTCCAGGTCCAGCAGCTGTTCCCTCTGGATCACCAGAGAGTGGAACGGTGAAAGAGAACGCGAGCAGCGCCTCGCTTCCCTGCGCGTTCGTCTTGTCCCCGTCAAATTGTTTTACAGCTTCGCAGGGGAGTACGCGTCGTTCCAGGACTCCCTGAGACGGTGATCCAACAGGATCAATATTGACTTTCTCCTTAGTGACCAAGGCAGGGTTGGCTAGGTGAGGGCGCGACCCCGGCCCGGTAGCCCGGGCATCGGTGGTCGGGGGGCCACTTACAGTAAAGCCTGGGCCTCTCTGGCACGCGGACGGGAGCGCTGAAGGACAGGCTGTGTTACCGTCAGAGCGCTAACTCCTCCCGTGGCCAGAGTGTAACACAGGTCATTACCCTGGGGGGGGGGGGGGGGGGGGGGGGGGGGGGACACAGCTACCGAGACCGCGCTGGACGGAGGTCTGACAGCGCTGCGTGCGAATGGCTGAGCAGGAGGCCAGTTCTTGGACAGGGCATCCATTATGGGGGGAAACTAGGCGACGGAGAACGAATGCTGAAACAAAATGAGAGGACACTTTTGGCAGGTGACCTTTTAATAGCACTGCTTAAAACAGTATCTAGACTGACAAGGAGATATGTTGGTGTGTGCGCGCACACGCACACGCACACGCACACACACACACACACACACACACACACACTGTATCTACAAAAGACAAGCCTGCCATGTCAGACACACACGTCTTTTTCCACCCTCTAACAGTCAGCTTACTGTAAGAGGTGCAAAAGGAATAACAAAACTCTCCTACAAATTCTGGCCTGCTTTATTGAAACACTATCAAGATCATTGTTTACCTAAAGTGGTCAGTTAATCCCAGGCACACTCATAAAAGAGGAAAAGTCTGTTTTTCAGGTCGTCCAGTTGGCTGTGCACCAGGGCCTCTATTGATACCACACTCCAGCCTTCCCCAGGCCCCTGGAAGAGGAGGACGAGGGGGGCTGAAGAAGAGGATGAGGTCATCTGAGGTGCTGGAGGGTGTGGATGGGTGGGCCTGGTCCCGGACAGGACGGAGTAGACACACACGCACAGTCTGTGTCTCTCTCTCTCTCTCTCTCTCTCTCTCTCTCTCTCTCTCTCTCTCTGTGTGTGTGTGTTGCTCACTCCTTTCACTACAATATTCAGAATCACACTTTTGTGACGCACACACGTCCCCCCCAGGTCCCATCTCTGTGGAGTCCGCGTCTACAGTCCAAACCACTCTGTGACCCCTCCTCTCCGGGGGTCGGCTTTCTGCCTCTGCTTCTCGTCCTCCATGAACTTCTCCTGCATCTCCTCCACCGAGCCCTCGGCCGGCTGGCTGTCCTTCTGGGGGAAGACGTCGGGGAAGGCGAAGGTCTGCTGCTGGCCCTGGAGAAGCGGGGGCCACACACACACACACACACACACACACACACACACACACACACACACACACACACACAGAGGAAGAGAGAGGGCAGGGGGGTGGGGGGAGAAACATACTTTGAGAGTTGATATTGCGTGCATATCCCTCCAAACGTGCACAACAAACAGTTGTGCATGGGCGGCCACACACACACACACACACACACACACACACACACACACACACACACACACACACACACACACACACAGAGAGAGAGAGATAACAAAGACACAAGCAAAGACACATCTGGAGATGCCTGTTGAAACAAGAGGAGGTTGGAGAAGGTCAGAGCGACATAGTGAAAGATGAGTGTGGTTTTAAAGGGGGGAGATCTTTAGGTTGGAGGCAGCCGGGGCCAATACACACGGCAGCTGTGAGCCGCACAAAGGTGGGAATGAGGGGGACTGGCCTGGGGATGGATGGCACCCTCCTCTCTGCCTTTTCACAATCGCTCCCTTTATGCAAACGCTGGCCCACTCTTGACATTAGTTTTCTCCACCTCTCCCTAGCGCGTTCTCCCCTCCTTCTCTTTGGCTTGCTCTTCATTTATTCAGGGGGAGAGGATGGCATCTATTATTTAGGCCACGCCAGCCCATCTCTGGCCCTGCCTAATGCATCATTGGCCCGCCGTAGACTGAGAACACTCTCTAACACACACAGACACACACACACACACACACACATGCACACGCACGCACACACACACACACACACACACACACACACATACAGGGTCATTGAGTGCAGGCACGCATGCATGCATATCTGTTCACTATCCCTGCAGCCCCTCCCAAGGACACCTAGCAACAGGAATTCACTGTTATATGATCTCTGGTGCCAAATCATCGGCGTTTCTGATGAGTCCACATAACGGCTTGATCAGACCTCGAGATGGAAAACAGAAAAAAAAGCTCCATCACAAAGACTTAAGTGAACACACACACACACACACACACACACACACACACACACACACACACACACACACACACACACACACACACACAAACACACACACACGAGAGCAACAGGGAGAGGACAAAGCCAGGAAACTTTGAAATAGAGTGAGATGAAAGAAAATACAGCACAGGAAGAGAGAGAGAGAGACTCCCGGCGCTGGGCGGACCAGAGATGACAGTGTCCTGAGCGGAGTGCTATCGGCCCGTGTCAGAGGTGCAAGTGTCCCTCCAAAAACATCCTGCAGTGCTGCTCCTCGAGCCAAAGACGACTGAACTCGACCTGGCCGACGGGTGTATGTGTGTGTGTGTGTGTGTGTGTGTGTGTGTGTCTTTATCGCTGTGCCTCATCACCCCCGGCGCTGAAGTGAAAGGACTCGAACACTGCCAGAAAAGAGCCTTCAAATATGCCAGGCATTCGGTTAAGGTCATCGTGTAGGCGTAAGGGGAAATGGTCTGGCCTGGCCAAGAATGCTGCTCTCTCGGCCTCCACAACCCCCATAGCATGTCTTCCCTCTACAGGGACGACAATGTCAGGCTTGATGTAAACCCCAGAAATTGGCCCCGCGGGAAGATAAACTCTCAGGCCAAAAGCACGGCGTTTGCTTCGAAACGTGGGTCCATTTTGCTGATGAGAAAGAATCGGGGAAGAGAAGGTGAGATGGAAAGACACAGACAGAGAGGGAGGGGGGGTATAGATAAAGAAATAGACTAGAGAGAGAGACTGTTTTGGGGGGGGTTCAGGGTTTACTGATGTTGCTCCGGAATGCGAACACGAGCCCAGTGACATCGACGCTTAAGAAAAAGCATACGATGGGTCCACAACAGCACGGGGCAAAGGTAAGGCCGCTGGCCATTGGCTGGGGTTGAGCTACGGCAATGCAGCGATTGGCTGGATGGCTAGACGTCCAGGAGAAAAAAAAGAGCGATCGTGGCGTGCTTTGATCACGCCCAAGCTGGCCGTAGCAGGACAACCAGCTTGGAGCACGGGTCAGACCATGGGTGACCCCGCAAAGACTATCCTGTTACCAAGACACATATACTCTTTCCATTATAGGTATGTTTCACTTACACAATGCTATTCATTTACATTCACTTTTTGTTCATAGCTATGAACAGGCGAGCTGAGAGGGGCTTCAGACTGGGTCTTCAGCACACTATCCGGACGAAAACAAACTCTGGTTGAACCACGTGGTATCTGAATCCCCCGCGCCCGCCCCCCCCCCCCCCCCCCCCCCCCCCCGCGACCTAACAGACCCTTTCGTTTTAAAAACAGACTAGCTAACCACGTGTCACCTCCAATTAATCAGCAAAGCAGGAGTGAGACTGGATTGCTGGTTCCTGTGGGTTTGGGAGGCTCAGAGAAACACTCCTGGGTTCTTCAGAGAGAGCGAGAGGGAGAACCATTGAGCCCAGGGTTGGCAGGGCGGGCCCGCGGCCACGCCAGGGCAGGCGTGACAGGGCAGAGGCCGAGCCCGGAGGTGCATCGAAACTGCCCGCGCTGCCAAGCCCCCTCGCCGTGGTCCTGCACTCCGAGACGACTCCTCCGTCGAGGAACCCAGAAACCCAGAACGCAAACAATGACGCGGGCCAAAAGGAATTGGCTTGCGAAAAGGGGAAGATGAAGTGGAGAGGAGGGATGGAGAGAGAGAAGGATACTCCGATGTGAAACTCCGGGCTCGGTAACAAAAGGGGAGAGGCAGCCAAAACATCTCCGGCTCCGTGCCTTTATAGTAGAGGTCTGGCCCAGAAAAACAAGGCTGGGCCGGGCCAGAATCTGGCTTCCCGGCTGCCAGGGGGGACCTAGTTCGCATGACAATCCCCAGTTATGCATCGCGGGGCTGGACACCTCGCGTAAACACGGCGGGAAGATTAATACTAGCCTGAGAGGGAGCGATTCACAAAAACAACAAAGCCCCGAGATTGGAATCAACAAAGCGTTGAGACACATTAAACAAGTCTTCTTATTGTTGGCACATTTCCGCAGCCAGGGCGAGTGCTGGCAGCGAGCGTTAATATTTTGGTTTGTAACGTATACATCGGGACACGGCTACGGCAACCCCGGCTCCCCTCGGGCCTCGTTGGCCTCCTTCAGCCAAAACGACACTATTCCTGTCTGCGGTGAGGTGTGTGTGTGTGTGTCTGTGTGCGAGGGTGTGATAGAGAGGTCGACTCTAACAATCTGCGCTGTGAGGTACGCAAAGACGACGGACAAGACAGACACACCGGCCGAGAGCCTCCGCCCAGCCCACCTTTGAGACCCCCACACCGGGGTGACGTCTGCCCTTTGACAGGTGGAGGACGCTGGGCGTCCTAGTGGGGCTACGGGAGCACGGGGGCCGGGCTCCTTTGCCGCGTAAACACACACCTCTTACGCACATGAAGCAGACATTAACGCCAAAGCCCCCCCCCACAGGGAAAGGAAGGAGGGCGTCGGAATGGAGCGCGAGAAGAAGTCAAGAAGGGAACGCAAATGTTGTCATTGGGTGAGACCCAACCCTTCTCCCGTTCCCCATATATACGTGTCTGTCTTGTCCGTGTGTGTGTGTGTGTGTGTGTGTGTGTGTGTGTGTGTGTTCTTATTAAACTCAAATTCAATGTCTGGTTGTCTGTTCCAGGAAATGTGTCTTCAGTTTTGTGTTTTTGTTTCCCTAGTAAACTCTTATTCGTGGACGTCTGTTCCAGTAAGCTTTCCTTGACTGAGTGTATGCATGAGATGGAATCAACGCTCGTGTCATGCACATACCAAGTGGAAAACTAGAGACAAACAAATACAGGCGAGATCAGCAAAAAGGTTATCTGGACAGAGAGAGCGAGGGAGAGAGACCATAACATGACAGCAAAAAAGGGTGTCTGAGAAAACTTTGAAAACGCAACCACTCTTCAAAAAACAGCGGCAGGAAGGGAAGGCGGGAGACAATGTGGGGGGGGGGGGGGCTCTCTTTATTCAACAGCATGAGAATGTTGTTTGGACAAATGCCTGTCCATCAGGTTTGGAATGCATGTGAAATCAATACTAAGCGAGATTGGGGGAGGAGGGGTCACACTTATATAAAAAAAAATATATATATTCATAAGCTCGGGATTCAAGCATCAAAAAATGAAAGACACATTTGTTCTGGCTTGACGGCCTTCAAAGGTCTGGGATGAAAACAGGAAGGTGCCGTTGCGTGGGGCTTTTCTGCGAAGCCTCAACAGAACGTTCTGGCAGCGTCACAGAAGGCCAATCCAGTTGGCCTCTGAGGGCCTTAAGCGACATGGGGGGGGGGGCACGCATTTCTCCCTCCGTGCAGACAGCCGTGGCAGACGCAAGCAGCTTCTCCTAAGCCTTTCCGGCTCCTGAATGGCCGTTTCTGAGTAAAACGTTATTCGTTTTGGGCTGGAAATATCTCCCGCCCTTCTGGTGGCCTGGCGGGGCTGAGGGCGTGTGACGTCAGCCTCTCAGAGGTGACCGAGCGGGGGTCTAAGGTGAGTGTCAGAGGGCCAACGTTTTCAGCTGAACCACAGATAGGGAGGGACGGTCACACTGCGGTGGCGACCTCGCGCTGACCGCAAGGCAACATGGGCTGACACGTTTCTTGAGCTGGGAGGAAGCGTCATACGGCCGACCCCCCCCCCCCACCTTCCGACACTGAGAGAATCCACTGGAGTGAGTGTGAGTGTGTGTGTTTGCGTGTTGGAATGAGGGGGGATGTTTGCGTAACATGGGGAGTCTATTAACAAGTTCCTTACCAGAAGATGAGGAGGAGAGAAGGAGAGAGGAAATGCAGCCATCTGATTGTAAACAGCTCCTGCTGCCAGGCCCTTGGGTGGGCCACACACACACACACACACACACACACACACACACACACACACACACACACACACACACACACACACACACACACACACACACACACACACACAGAGAATTCCAGCTGTCCAGAGATCATGACGCAAACCATACTAGATCCCTTCCATCAGAGATACAAAGCCCCCCAAAAATAACGGTTCGATCAGTGTATTCAGGGAGAGACAGGCCAAACGTTGGTGAATGAAGAGCACTAATCTCCCCAGGAAAGGAGAGCAAAGACAAACCACTTATTAAGTCAAAGGCTACATTGACTCTTTCCAGAAGACGTGTAATGCCGCCCCCGCCCCCCGCCCCCGCCTCCGCCTCCGCCTCCGCCTCCGCCTCCGCCTCCGCCTCCGCCTCCACCCCCACCACCACCCCCGAAAATGAGAAAAATATGTTTTCGGAGAACAGATCACTAAACAATAGTATCCTGCTGTGGGTCCAGCCAGGGTCACGACCCCCAGCACCAGGACCAATTACGCTCCCCCAGTGACTGACACACTCTCTGCTGCCCGCCAACTACCACATGACTGGGTGTGCTCCGCTTCTGCTGATAGTGTCACAAAGAGAGAGAGTGGTCAAAAGGCAGGCCAAATTACACAACACTCCCAATAGGAGATCTGCAGGAGGACTGATGTCAGGGAGCTGCTCACATTACTAATTCCCTTATGGAAAATACAGGCCCTCACCAAAACAAGGAGAGTGTGTGTGTGTGTGTGGAGAGGAGGGGTGACGGCCGGGACAAAAGC
>CM030181.1:7891014-8021014 GCA_017639675.1 Aplochiton taeniatus | reverse complement strand
CCGACCTCGGCCTCACCTCAGACGCAGGTGCGACGGGCGTCTGTGACGGAGGCACTCCGTGGGAGTCTCCCTGGCACCACCTCAGGGAGTGGCCCCGTGCACGCACCAACCAGAGACGTGCAAGACACATTGTCCCTTTTTCTTCGTCTCACACACACACGCGCGCACGCACGCACGCACACACACACACACACACACTTTTTTCTTTCTCTCCCACTCTCACAGACAAACACACTCAGGCAAGCACACGCATGCTCACACACACTAAGGTTGACCTGTGGCAGCAGGCAGGCAGGGCCAAGCTGGTCTCGATGATAGCCACACTTCCTGTTAGGAGTCAGGCATGTAACCTAAGAGCCCAGGCTTTTTTCTCAGAGAGTGCAATAGGTCTGTTTCTAAGAAAAGCATCGTGTGAGTGTGTGTGTGTGTGTGTGTGTGTGTGCGTGCGTGTGTGTGTGTGTGTGTGTGTGTGTGTGTGTGTGTGTGTGAGTGCGTGCGTGCGTGCGTGCGTGCGTGCGGAGCCTTGATAAGGTCGGGGGGGGGGGGGGGTCGCCATCAAACCCTACCTGCACGTTAAGAGAGATCGCCGTGGTGACTGTCCTCACCCCCTTTTTAAACCGCCTTACTGGAAAACAAACGGCCGGGAACACCCCCCCCACCCCCAAGAAGCCCCTGTGCTGGGTGGGAGGGAGAGTGAAGTGTGTGTTTTCTCACCAGCTGAACGTAGGCCACTTTGTAGTCGGGCATCTTCACCTTCTGGATGAGATGGTTTCTCTTCTTGTTGCTCCCTGAGAGACGGGTGGAGAGAGAGAGTCCTTAAACGACAGTTACGCTCCACAAACACACGGTGCCTTTCTCCATTCACTCATCAACCAGTCAACAATTTGTGAGTCAGTGACAGAACGTTGAGTTTAATACTTCTGTATACATGGCTAATAGATCAAAGAAGAGCTTACTGTCTATTGGCAGCTATGATGAATTCCAAGGAAGAGACAATACCACAAATTATCAGGCACCTTCCAGACAGTCTGCACCTAACCTGTGTGTGTGTGCGTGTGTGTGTGTGTGTTGAAGCAGAACAGAGGCCCGCAGACAGAGGAATGCAGGTTAACCTCCCCCAGCTGGAGAGGGTGATGACATCATTCTCTCTCTTCTGTCAGGACCATCACACCACGACCACCAGGAGAGCGGGAGGGCCAGATCTTTTCTTTCTGTGTGTGTGTGTGTGCGTGCGTGTGCGTGTGTGTGACAAGCCTCAATGCACTCGCCGATAACCGAACAGAGATGCACGAATATAGGCCCAGTAGGAGCACACGTGAACAGGAAGAAGGAAGTAGTCCTATCCCTCTACTTCTGTCAGGCCAAACCCACGGCCAACTTGCCAGCTAAAAGCCTTCTCCCCGAGCGCCGTTGCCACAGAAACGGTTTACGACATGAAAAACGAGGGAAAGATTGTGCTGTAACGAGTTGGGCATGTACGTGTGCGGTGCTCCTCATGTCCCTAATAATCACTAGCCGTGCAGTCCACAGCTTAGGGAAAGCCCTTAGTAGGCTCGTAAAACGGAGGAGGCCCCAGTGTGGGTGGGAGAGAAGTAAGAGGCGAGGAGAGAGGGGAGGAGAAAGAGAGAGAGAGAGTGAGAGAGAGAGAGTGAGAGGAAGAGAGAGAGAGAGAAAGAGAGAGTGAGAGGCAGAGAGAGAGAGAGAGAGAGAGAGAGAGAGAGAGAGGGGGTGTCAAAGGATGCTGAGGAAAGCCCCTATGAAAGGACCAACCACCCCCCCCCCCCCCCCCCCCCCTCCCACACACACACACACACACACACACACACACACACACACACACACACACACACACACACACACACACACACACACACACCTAGAGCCAGGTAAACACCCCACACCCCCCGGACTCACTCGCCACCCCTCCTGCATCCACTGTTACGTAAGGTTTCGCCAGTGTCAGCACAAACCTCTCCGTTGTGGGATTGTGGCTTTTCCTTGGAAGTCCGCCGATCGCGTTACGAGTCCCCGCCCAGAGAGGGGTAACCATGACGACACCTTCCAAAATATCCACTGCCTCCCGAAGTACACAGGGTTTGTTTGAGACCCCCCCCCACCCCCCCCACCCCCCCACCCCACCTCGACCACCAACCCCCTTTCCCCAGTCTTTAAGCTGTCGGCGGAGTGGAACCCCTGACGCAGGACGGGATACCTTTTCTGACGCACCTCGGGATCGCCTGGGCCCCCAACCCTACAACCCCCCCCCCCCCCCCCCATCCCAGGTTTTCCACCCTGCTCCGCTCCAGGCCTTCTCCCTCTCCCACTTCCCTGGGGCTTTCCTTTCCCACATGCTTTAAAGCATCGGCCCCCATAAACACAGCCTTAATGGCTCCTCCACCACACTGTGTTGAGGCCAGGCGCCTCTCTCTCTCTCACTCTCTGACTGTACTTCTGCCGCCCAGGTAAAGGAGACCTCCGCCTGGCCCTCGGCCCCTTGTCTAGGGCACAGAGGGGGGTGTATCTCCAACCCCCCCCCCCCCCTTACATCCCTTCATCCCTCCATCCCCTCTCCTCCTGGCTCCAGGAGCTTGCAAACTCTTAGCCTCGTAAAAAAGAGCCTCTGAACAGCCCGGGCTCCCCCCAACACGTTCCCTCCCCCCGTAAAAAATCAAGAGGGTCGTTTAGCCAACGATAGAACGCTCGGCCTGGCCCTGTGATCGACCCAAACTGTAGGAGGGAGGGAGGGAGCATTTAGGTTGTGTAACTCAGCTTGGCCCACTTAGGCCCTGCAGCCGCGGTTTAGTGAGTAGAGCGGGAAGGAGAGCGTGTCCTCAGACAGATGGACGCAGGAGTGATGAGCAGATTGAGAGAGAAGGGAGACACAAAAGTAGACCCAGGCTGGGATAAATTCCTCTTGTGGTGGTAGTGTCTCTCTCTCTCTCTCTCTCTCTCTCTCTCTCTCTCTCTCTCTCTCTCTCTCTCTCTCTCTCTCTCTCTCTCTCTCTCTCTCTCTCTCTCTCTCTCTCTCTCTCTCTCTCTCTCTCTCTCTCTCTCTCTCTCTCTCTCTCTCTCTCTCTCTCTCTCTCTCTCTCTCTCTCTCTCTCTCTCTCTCTCTCTCTCTCTCTCTCTCTCTCTCTCTCTCTCTCTCTCTCTCTCTCTCTCTCTCTCTCTCTCTCTCTCTCTGTGTGTGTGTGTACCCACCAAACTGTATGCGGGTGCGGACCACTGCCACTGAGACGTTGTAGATACTCTCGAGGTAGTTCCTCACGTCACACTTGGTCATTCTGTCCAGACAGGGGAGAGGGAAGCCGGGGAGGGGAAGCGAAACACAGAGAGGGGAAGAAAGAGGAGGACAAAGGAACAAGGCAGAAAAACAACCGTTAGGATTATGAAACACCTCCAGGAATAGCCTGCGGGATTGAGGAAGGCGCGGCGACAAAAGGCAGCCCGGTTAGCCGGCATCCCAACCCAAAATGGACAGGGCGACCATAACGGCCCTCTTCATCTGGCGCTCATCAGGACAGGCAGGAAGTGGCCAGAGATAGGAGTGTGGCCTTGTCCATTAAGCTGTCTGGGCCGATCGATCCGCCCGGGCTGAAACCCGATCCAGGAAGCGGCCTCTATCCTGGCACCAGGATATGGACAGGATGGACTGCCCCTCCCCAAGCCCCCACCACTCCCAAACACCCTATGGCCTCAGAGGCTCGCATCTGGGACGGATTGATCCGTCCCTGGAAGAAGGGCTTTTAACTGCTAATCAGTCTTTCCCAATTGGATTTGTTATGTACGGAGTCTTCCTGCAAATGCATTGGACAAAGTGCTTAATAGCAAGTTAAGAGTGCCTTGGATATGGGGTCTTCTATCACTCTGGTATGGTTCCTTCATATAATGTAATATATGACCATTTTTCAATGGGGTAAAAAAATAAAAAGGAGGGGAAAAAAAAAAATAATCTTACCGCCTATTCCAAACAGATTTGGTTGTGAGAGTCCCTTTTTGAAGTCTTCCCGCTGGAACACAAAGACTATTTATGCCCTACTGTAATCAAACACACTGGAATGCTTTTGGTCATTAAGAACACCATGCCCCCAGAGCAGTTTACTGGGCTCAAGTCGAAGACAAAAGCGGCCTGTGTCGTGTTAGGCGTAACGCTGAGCAGAGAGCCGGGGGTTTCTCCGGCGACGTGACCCTACATGACAGCAGAGGGCCGCGGTTTGGACTCCGTTACAGGAAACGGGCCGGTCCAGGGGCCAGGGAGCAGCGCTCTCCCAGACAGAGCGGGCCTCGTTGTCTGGGGTCAATGGCGGGAACAGTCAGCTCAGCTAAACACCGCGGGGCCCCCTGGAGGAAAAGGGTGAACAAATCCACTTATTTATTTCCTTTCTTTCATTCTTTCTGCCGGAGGGGTGGGGTGGGGTGGGGGGTGGGGGTGGTTGGCGGGCTTGTTTCCTTAGTGACGAAACAAACAGATGCGCCTCTGGGCTCCGTTTGCACCCTCTTCCGTCCCCCTCTCCCGCAGCATAGAGATTGTGCCAAGGATAAGTGAAGCAGAGCAGACTGACATTACCGCTCCAAAAAAAGGGAGGGGGGGTATTTGAAATGAAGTGGGAGAGACAGAGGGGGGGGGGGGGGGGGGGGGGCTTGTGTAAGAGGAGTTTCCTAGAAAGCAGAAGGGACTGGAGGGAAAAGCGAGAGTGATAGAAAGAGAGAGAGAGCAAGGGAGCGAAAAAAGTGGCTTGGGGACCAGCGAGTCCTCCAAGGATCATTAGATGGGGAACACTGATCTTGATTAAAGAGAGGAACATTCTCTTAATCCCTGATCAGCCCCTCCAATTATCCTTCCCACGTGCGCAAAAACGCGCACAGACGACAGACGCGCACATGTAAAAAAGAAACATCTGCTCAACGAACACACAAGACCGCACACAACATACAGGGCACACAACCTACAGGGCACACAACCTACAGGGCACACAACCTACAGGGCACACAACCTACAGGGTACACAACCTACAGGGTACACAACCTACAGGGTACACAACCTACAGGGTACACAACCTACAGGGTACACAACCTACAGGGTACACAAACACAACAGGCACCCCAACATTTGACACGGTGACCAGTCGTATAAACAGTACGTTTAGTGGGGGTGAGGGAAGGAGGGGGCACCCACTAGCCACACACGGAGGCCTTACTCAGACTCAGGCCGAGTGACTCAGACTTAGAGCAGGGATGCTTTCAGTTCCCGTCAGATGGTTAGAGGAAAAAACACGCGTCTAAACTTTCACACCTTTCTTTTTCTGCTGCCCGGCCTCAGTCTCTCCCCCGCTCAGGAGGAGTGTACCTGTCTTTAGCAGCTGCCAGGGGTCCGGCCCACTGACCCCACAGCAACTGATGTATTTATACTGAAACACCTGCGCCACCCGCTCACATTCGCCCTTAGTAACACAAGCCCGCTGTGACGAAGGTGCACCGCTAAGCCGCCGGGGACCAGCATGTGGGCTGTCGTCGCCGGGCAGCATTCAGCGGGCGACAATGTGCCCGGCGCGACTACGGAGGACGACAAATAAAGTAGCATTGTCCCGTGCTGTTTGGGTGTTGGAGGGGGGGCGATCTGAATTTGATTTCATGGCTGGCCAAAAGGGAAACCGATGCGGGGGAAGGCGGTGTACGGGGAGAGGCTTTTGTTGTCGGTCGGCAACGTGACACAGGTGTCAATCAGGTGATTAGGGCGGCAACCAAGAGTGTCTGGTTTGCGTGTGAACAGCAGCCCACCGTGCTTTAAGAAATACAGGGCAACTATCAAAGGAGCAGGAAGCATGAATGCTGGGTCTTGGAGTGGGGGGGGGTCCCTCAACAAATGTATACATCGGAGCATTGAATTGTTGATTCCAGATGTCAGACAATTAAACATCCCAAACATCAGAGCACACATGCAAACACACTCGCGAACACAAAAACATAGACAAACATAAACAAACACCAATTCCTAGAAGGTAAATACAACTTGTGTGCACATTATAGCTGAGAGAAGCCAAACAAGCGCACATCTCACTCTCTCTCTCTCACACACACACACACACACACACACACACACACACACACACACACACACACACACACACACACACACACGGAAATGTTAGCACCTTGGTAAACACGTTCCCAGACAATCCCACATACACATACATGGGCCAAGTCACACAGTTCTACACGGACACAGTCACACACACAACGAGTGTATACACACACCGAGGCAAACGGCAGATCAAAGTGGGTTGCGACACAGAGGCTGAGTGCTGAGAATGAAACGGGAGAGATGTTCCCTCCTGCAGCTGAAAGAGAGCCGCAGATCATTGTCGGACGACTCTATTGTCAGGACCTGGTCAAACGCGCGCGCACACGCACACACAACTTTAACGATCCCTGCCACCCAGACAATACACGCCTACTCCGAACTGGGGGAGCAGCACGTTGACAAAGAGCTGACCCCGAGGGGAGAACACTGACAAGGTGGTGTCCTCGTCCGCAGGGAGCAGAGTCGGTTGACATGAGAAGGAAGGCTCCCGAGTGGAGGACAGGTCCTTCCCAAGAGACCCCTGGGTCTGTGTTGCCGGGCTACAGTTTGGGAGGGACAAAATAACCGAATTATCACAGAAGGTGCACCGTCACTCACACACCAGAAATAGGGCCGTGCAATGGAACCGTTCAACGACGACACTCAAGCAAAGTGACACGCAGACTTATGACATAACCTTAAGTTGATTAGCGGACAGTTACCCGCTCCGCAGTCTGTTTACAGAGTGGAACAGGCGGAGAGAAACATGAAGGATTGCCATGGCGATTTTCGTGTTGTTTGGTCCAACAGGTACAAAACATTCATCGAGCCTTAGGCGGGCAGGCGAGAGATTGGTCGAGGGCGACTTTGGAGTCCGTTCCGACGATTCTCAGGCGATAGTCTAACAAAATGCGCGTGTGTGTGTGTGTGTGTGTGTGTGTCTGGCCAAACAGTTCAAGTGAGTTTGGAGGCCTCTAGTTGGCATGTTAGGCCTGTGGCCCTGCGCCGTTTCCCAAAACAAGAAGGGAAATGTAGAGAATGAGAAAGCGGGGGTGTAAGAAAAAGAAAAAAAAATGCAGCGAAGGGGAAATACTTGCACACCACAAAGGAGTAGGGGGAACAATCAAAAAACACAAAAGATAGCGCCTTCCAGCAGGCACGGAGTGAAATATACCCGGCGGTTTTACGCAAGTGGCGAGGGCCAAGAGAGGATTACCATGCTGCGTGGGTTTGGACAGGCTGCAAAGCGCTTGGGAGGAGTACAATAAACAGTAGAAAACAGCGCGCGCGCGCGTGCGCGAGAGAGTGAGAGAGAGAGAGAGAGAGCAAAAAGAGAAAGAGAGCTGGGAGGCCGGCGTGTCTTGATGTCGGGCCCCAGGTGCTGCTGGGACAAAGGGAACCTTGTATTTTCCCCTTGAGAACAGCCCCATTACAGCTTCAACCAGCTAACGCTTGATCCAAAAACACAATCTACCTACCTACCTGACTGTAGTTACCGGCCTCTGGCAGAGGGCTGAAAAAAAAAAAAAACACTATCCGCCCTTTCATGGTCATGACAGCTTCACGTCAATAATAACCTGAGCACAGGGTTTGAGGTGCGTCTCTAAAAGTGTGTGTGAGGAGAAACGACAAGTGTCTTCATCCCACTCTGAGGTTCAGGGGAGTATCTATCAGTCAGGTGTCTCTTCTAGGCCCAGGCATCAAAGGCAGCCTGAAAAGGTATCTCCACACACTCTTACTTACTCTCGCACACACTCACACTCACACTCACACTCACACTCACACTCACACTCACACTCACACTCACACTCACACTCACACTCACACTCACACACTCACACACTCACACACACACACTCACACACTCACACACTCACACACTCACACACTCACACACTCACACACTCACACACATAAGAAATCTGGCACAGACATGGCAGGGATCGTAGCGGGAACTCAGCACCTGGAGGAATAGATTAGACCTAAACCCCTTCAGAAATGTTGAGATGCTCTGCTTGGAAAGTTAAATCATCCCGGGAAGATTTGGGTGCCTGCCCTGACCCTGGTCTGGAGTGGGATGAGAAGGAGGAGGAGGAAGAGGAGGAAAGACAACGCCAGCGCTTCTGAACTGAACCGTCCTGCTAGGGATCTACGGAGGCAGGTCGTCTCATAAAAAGTCTGCTGGAGGCTAAGGAAAATGCCGCAAAAGACCACCTAGCCTTAATCTAAGGTGCATATCTCTCTCATGAGATGTAACCCTTTTTGATATAAAGAAAGAACATAATAGAACATAATAGAATGTGTTCAAATTTATGACCCCACTCCAACCCCCTCAAACACCCGCCCAAAAACACTAAAGACAAAGTTAAATCTTCTTTCCAAATAAACATTCATATCATATCATGCCATTGTGGGGATGATGCCAGCTCAGCTTACTTTTCTTAAGGTTGGCACTCCACCTGGTGGTCACATTCTATTACTACGGTGAATAGACATTTGGCCAGAGGTAGTTGACATTGGTGTAATACTGACTGGGGTAAATTAACATGTGTATTTGTATATTCAATGTATATTTTCAATGCTAAGTGTTGCAGTAATCAACTGCAACTATGTCAAACATCATGAAGCTGTTACATTAGGGATTATAATTAAAGAGAAAATAATCTCGAACCTTTAATAACATATAAATGTTCTCTTTCTATACATATGGGCCAAAATGTCTCTATTAAATCCTTATGATTTAACTTAGCACTGGGAACTTACTCCATTGGGATGCGGAACTGAACCGTGTCAGGGGGTTGCTCCTTTCCGGGTCGGACCAAGGTCAGAGACCAGTTTGGTCGGAAGATCCTCAGCTGGGGGTTCCCTAACTGGTACAAAGGGTATCTGAGAGGGAAACAAGCCAGAGCACATATTCACTGGATGTGAAAGACGGGGGTCCACTGCTTTATCAATGGCACACCAAACGTACACAGCTAATATGCAGGTTCACACTATTCGAATTCTTAATCGTATGATGGTTAGAATAAGTCATAAGCATTATATCGTACAATACAAGCAGGGGCCAGTTGAAGTTACTCAAGTGGTTGGTGAGAGAGGAGGGATATCATCAATTCACACTTGTCTAGCACTGAACTTAACTGTACCATTTGGAGACGAGTTGAATAATTGCGTTATTGATTTGATTCCGTTTAGGGCTACGGTTACAGACAAAGATATCTGGTCAGAGGAACCAACCCACAACTCTCCAGATAACCTTGGCTGGCTGTTGATCCATTTCTAAGCAACCCAATTTAGCTTATTCTGCTGCGCCATGTTAGCCATGCCTCTCCAGGATTTATAAATTGTGATACTTCTTCCTTTTCTATTCTAAACAGTCACGTTTGGTTATATATACACGTTATATATATATATATATATATATATATATATATATATATATATATTTCTCCCAGCTATGAACGGAACGGATCGGGCTTCCAGCTATGCTGCATGCAAACAATACATTGGTTGAGTTGATCACAATGTGTCCAATTGTAATGTATTGTAGCTTGCTAAACAGATTGAATCAAGTTATAGAGCAGTCCAGGTGTAGTTTGCATGCTACTATAACTTAAATAGCAGAACCATTGGACAAGTTAGGAAATAAATAATGCTATGCTATGTTAGCTAACGTTTGTTTGCTATTTAGCAAGCTACCTTTAAACAGCTCGGCAGAGCTAACACACGTTTCTTTTAGGTCTGCTTTTGTGCACCAGTCACCTACACTGTCCTAACAACTATTGATACTTACATTAGTCTTTTTGACATAGTTGGAGCCTTTTTTATGGAATGTGCACTATAATGATACCGTTATTCGCCTTCTCAAGGACTAGCTGTCATAGTAAAAGCTACACGTGTGGAGTACTTCCGGGAACAATATTAGGTGCGCATGCGTGTTGGTACAGCATGAGGGGCCGTGCCCTTGAAGTTCTCAGGTTCTTGTATATAGTTGCCATTTCCAGCATCCAAAAAAGAGAAAATCGTTCAAAATATATAAATCTCTCTTGCAAGCTCTCAATAGTAACCCTATTACCCACAATGTCAAATTGGTTTGTTATTGGTTGATATTTGGGGGGGAAGAAAGTCTTGGATGTGAGTGTTTCCAAATGTATTTGCCAACGCAGTCAATGTTCTACCACAATGAGTCTTAGGCCAACTTGAAATGTACCCTTTTAATTCCAACATTTCCACTGTAAACTAATCGTAAAGTTTGCATGCGTTCTATCAAGAAAAGGTAGTCCTATAGTCTCACAGCTCTTTGTCCTCCTCCAGACCAACTGACCCAGTGTCTGACGTTGACACCCACTCCTACTGTGAAGGTAAGAATGACAGAAGGCCTCCTGAAAGGTACATGAGTCCCTGGCTCAGCTTGTTCAGGGCTGCTGGCAGAGGTACGATATGTTACAATGGCCAACTGACAGATATTATACCAGAGACGGAAATTTCCAGCACGTAGGGGGCCTCTATCTCCCTCTGTGTATGTTTGGTAACAAAATGGGATGGAAATAATGAATGAATTAGCTGAAACATTACTGTTTACAGAATGATTAATACTGAGTTAATTTAGAATTTGACAAAGCAACATTATCTAAAGTGTATCACTTAATATCGCCACAGGGAAAAGATCAATGGGGGTTGACAAGGATTAAATATATACACTATATACATAAAGAGTGTATACAGGGCAATCATCGTCACATTTTCTGTATTTCTGCGCGTCTATCACATTGATTTATTTAGATCCTCAACCAAAAATCTTGAAGATAGACAAAAGAAAAGAACAGCAAGTTTGTTGAATGATTTATTCTTTATAGAATGTTATGCAACTCCCAATGCCCCTGTTTGAAAATGCATTTACACTCAATAACAAGTTACGCTATCATTAGCACCAGTAACAGAAACCCGGCACTTCCTATGGTTACTGATTAGTCTCCTACAGCACCGTGGAGACAGTTTGGCCCACACCTTTACAGTAATCCATAACTGCTTCCACTGACACCTCTTACCATCAGAGAGAAGTTGCCAGCACAACCAGCTCTGAGGGAACACCATGCCAAAATAATAAAAAGTTATTGAAGACTGCAAGAAGGGCGTTCTTCATGCCTATCAGTCTGAAAATGGTTAAAATATTTATACGGCTATTTGGCTCCATCGAAAGCCAAAGGGGCCAGCTATATAGTCTAATTGCAGAAAGTTTGGGCATACTTTATCTTCCCTAAATAGGCATTCCTGCCAAAATCACTATGTTCAATTAACAAAGTTAGAACAACAGGACGACAGCGAGACCCCAATGAACCTTCAGCAAAAGAGCACCAGCCAGCTTCTTTGTGTCAAACAGTTCTTTAAGTTAAATGGTTAATACATTGAATATATGATTGTGACAGGGTCATATACGGATCTAACTGCATGTTGGAGAAAGACGGCAAAATTGTTTCTCACTTGATAGATATTTCATCAGTTAATTGGCTAAGTAATCATTTCCTTATTTCTCATTGTCATGTCAACTCACTTCATGCCAACAAATCCCTCACTGTAACTGCGAGCAGGAAAGTGTAATGTATGTACGTTTGACTTACTGTATTCTTAAATTTCATTTCTGTATGTGTGTGCGTGCAAGCATGCATATTAGTGTGTGTGCGTGCGCGTGTGTGTCTGTGTGTGTGCGTTGAGCGGCTTGGGTATCTGCATGAATGTGTGAGTGAGTGTGTGAAATGGAATAAGGGGTCGGGCTCAGGGTAGTGGAAAGTGCCTGGTTGGGTGACAGTACAAAAAGTGAGTACAGCAGGAGGAGAGATGGAGCAAGAAAACTGTTCAGTCTTTTACCGAGATTCTCCAGCCAAGAGTAGGCGCCGGGGCCACATGGAAACTTTCCCCCGGCAGCTCACAGTAGTCCTGGGAGAAATTGTTGGTATTGAATGTCCTAGAGAAAAGAAAAGAGAAATTGTAAATTGAAGATCCAGATGAGAAGATGGAAAAGTTTGTCAGTAGAAGCGAATGGTTGTTTAAAAAAAAAGAGAACTCGTCTCTGAGTGTTTCTGTTGGAGGGTATTTGCTTCTACTTGAATATGCAGGCCAACCATGCTGAACTGTTTTTCCAAACATATTAAATAGCTCGAAGGTTCAGATTTATTCCCAAGTTGTGTTGTCAATGACAACATACCAGAATTTTAATGAGCCCTTAGTAAACGTGCTAACCAGGCATTTCACCAGAAGAAAAACTTTCGTACCCAAGAGAGAAAAAAATGTGCGTGTCATAACAGTAGCACTTCAGTTGAGATCCTTGAGAATTGAAGGCCTATTTCACAAATTGGTTGATGATTTACTGTATACCTTTGTATATGTTATTTGATTTCCCCACTTTCAGTTGGTGTGGTAAGATGTGGTGTCGATTGGTATTGTAGTGTCATAAAACAGTAAGATAGATGTGTGAGTCCACAGAGATCGAAGTGAGGATGTGACACAAGAAAACTGCCCCCCCGGCCCAACACACACACACACACACACACACACACACACACACACATCACGTGAGGATGCAATGTCTGCTACGTTTCACTGCCAAGGATGAGAGATACATGTTGGGGACAATTGTCTTCCAGACAGCTGTTTACAACATTGGTTTGGTCCTTCTGTTGAATCTGTTGCAGATGTTCCAGTGGTGGGGATGATTATGGCCCTCAGTGTGGATCAGTGTTGTGGCTGCTGCTAAGTGGCTGGTTCATAGAGGGTGTAGGTATATTAACAACTGTCATAGAAATGTAGCGGTATGAATCAGATTGTGTGCAAAAAAAGAAATATTGTTATAGTGTCGTTTAAAATCGACCGTGTAGAAAAATCTATTTTCCAACAGAGCAAAAGAGAGTTAGCAAAGATAATGAAAGCAGTCACTGAATTCCATTGGTTAGTGCTTTTATTATTATGTCTGGAGTAGTTGTCTGTTGATCAGTTCAGGTCATATTGTGGTGTTTTTCATCTTATACTGTGTGCTCCCACTCTCAGAGGGAGAGGGTGCATGCCACACCGCAGTCCACAAGCTATTTATAGCCTTCTGGATGGATCTGGCCAGCGTGTAAATTTAGACCCTCCCACTGGTTGTTCCGTTGATGTCATAGCCCTAACCTTTGACCCAGGAGCTGGGTTGCCACACCGCTGATGTTGAACTTGAATTTCAAGGGTTGAACTGGCACGCACACACAAAAACCCACGGAAGCACACCTCCTTCATGGATCGCTGATGTGTAAACTGATCATACAGTTTATAGCTTATGATAATTACATATGTTTTCTCCTCTCTTTTTTCTTTGGTGGGGTGGGAAGTATCCCTGTATCCTAATAATGCTGTGTGCTGTGAGAGAGCAACGGATACTGAGGATGGCTGAGGTGAAGGGGTGCCTGATGAAACTTGCTTTAACTCACACAACCTCTCTTCTGCATTGATTTGCTTGGTCACACACTCACACACTCATGCACACACACATTTAGAGACACAAATGTATGGGTCCTAAGATGCTAAAAGTTGTCGTAGGAGTTGAGAAGATTCGGTAGATGTTCCCACAGCCTTATCCAGTGACTCTCTGCCTGCCAGAGGTATGCGGTGGGTCAGGGAGCCTGACTGGCACAAACAGCGACGGGGGGGATGGACTGATCTTTATGACAGCCAAAGTGCTGGAAACATGCCGCACTGCTCCATGTTAGCTTATATAAGCCTCCCCTAACATAGCTTGAAATATCCACTCAGCTACTGTTCTTACTTACTTGTTGATACAGCCTACAGTGTTCGGGGCGCTGTGTATTGTTTTTTTGCGGCTGCAGATTCCTCTGGGTTTGTTACCACCCCAGTAGTCAGTGAGTAAATTGGTGGTCACAACATCAGAAGGGCTCAGTCGAGCCAAACCCAGTGTTTAACACGCAAGACCACGTCGCCATGCCAGCGGCAACGGCATGGCATCACCGAACTTGGCATGGTACCCGGACTTGTGGGATTTTTTCTCGCTCTGTGGACGTCGAGAGACATAATGCCTGCAAATGGCCAGCTCCTGCGTGCACCCTCTCCAACCCATGACCCTTCAGACGGCCGTAAACAACATTCATGCCTTCTGATGGGTCAATTCATAAGCCAACACTTTTAGCAGATGTCTCTATTGTTCACACTGGGTTATATAAATGTATCCTTAATCTTAGGAAGAGAGCATAGGTAGTTGTGTATAGTAGGGAATAGTATGTAATGTCTATACATTTGATTCTGTTTTGGGCTACGCACTAAAAGAAAATGGTATGTGTACTAATGTGAATTTTGGGTGCAACCATGATCTCAAATCTCAAGGAAGTTGATCAGAATCATATATAGTTACAAGCTTAATTCAATGGGACAAGCTGTTAGTAAAGACTAACTTCATCTCATAAGGAGCAGATGTGCAGTTTTGGTAAGTTATAGGGGTAAATCATTATTTGGAAATGAATAAAATATTAATTGAAGTCAATGGTACACAATCATTGCATGTGTGAGCTTGACTGAGCAATGTTTAATGAAATTAACCAAGCTCTGTTTTGACCCAATATCAGAACTGGTTTGATATGACCCAACAATATGGCTAGAACATGTTAACCAACTGCTGGATCAAAATAAGGCAAAGCTAATCCAATGCTTGACCAGCACTGGGCTGCCAAAATAAACCAAGTAAGCAACAAAGTGCACATTAACAGTCTTTGAAAATGTCAGCAATTGATGATGATGTAGTGACGCAACGGAAAACACATACGTTTATGGGTCCTATAGTATTACAATATACCCAAAATATACGCCAGGTCGTTAAACCAAGGTTATTTGTCCCTGGTCAGTTACATTGTTTTAATATCTGCATGCATTCTCTCCGAGGCCTAGGTGGCTGATTGAAATGTAATAATTATTATTCAGAAATAGCCTGCTTATTGCAGTTGATATATTTAAAAGTTGATTGGCTAGAATGTAAACAGTAAACATGGTGTAACAAAAAAATTCAGGGATCACAATTTGTCACCTTGGTGATGACAAGTATATGCGCAATTGAAATATGCCAATTAAACTGACATTTCTACCCTATTAAAGCTAATTATACTCTGGCATGGAATGCAATCGTCGAGGTGCTAATTACAAAAGGACAACATCGGTAGTCAGAGGGTGACTGCTTGCAGGGCGCACGGAGAGGAGTGAGCATGGGTCACTCCCCGCTGTCTAAGGCCTGCGCTCCCCAACTGGCGGCTTCAGCACTGCCCAGCTCTGCGCGCGGACCGACTTCTAATCACTCTTTCTACCTTCTCTACCTCTCTACTCTGAAGAAACAGTCTGTCGTTACGTCAGACTCGGGTAAAAAGTGCAGGGCAAGCAAGTCAGCGTCTAAGGAGCTATTCGTAGGCATTGCTGCCAAACCAGGCTTTAGACTGCATAGTTCAGCGACCAATGCCATTAAAAAGCAAAACTGTTAAAGCAGCAGCATGTGGTAAGTCCATTTTTTATTGAAACTTTGCTCCGTTTGGATTTTTTGGCCGTTTTCTTTACATGACAGGTCTCTGTTACTGGCACTATTGCGCAAAGACAACCGTGAAACGGTGTGGAAAATATAAACGTAGGCTTGGTTACTAAAGCCTCACGGACAAGACCATGGCATGACGAATCATTATACATTTTTAATGCACAAACATTTGTAATTTTTTCTTCGTTTGATTCTTGCTCATCTCAAAGCAACATGCCTCACGCTCGTAATAGGAACCCTAGCCCCATCCCAGAGGTAACGTGGGATACGGGACTGAAGGAGATGAATGAAACTTGGAAAGGAGCTATCGCCTGTCTTGGGGTGGCTGTGTTCTTTGTCATGACCATTGGGATCATATATTGGCAAGTGGTGGACCAGCCTAACAAGAACTGGATCCTAAAAGGTAGTTTTAGCGGACTGATATGGGAGAGAAGAACCCATTCTCTAGTCATTCAAACACTGACAGAAGACAAGACCTATGTGGAGATTGACGTGGGGATTGTGGGGAACGCCGACATCGAGGTGCCATTTATTAGGAACTTGTGCTGGTTAAATAAAACTGAATTCTGTTATACTTGGGATTCGGTGGCGGATGTGAAGATCTCCTTGGAGGTGAACGAGGAGACGGAGACGGAGTGTTATAGTATGACCTGGACACCGGTCCACTGTAATGTGGAACTAAAGGTATGGTTTCTCTCGCTGTCCGACACTCCCAAGCTCGACAACCGTAAAGATAATGGTGGTCTAAGACAAAGTCAGAATTTGTCAATATTTTATGCTCAATAGCAGTGAGCATAAAATAGCCAAAATGTTGCACTTAAGAAAATGTTTTTGTTTGGCTACTTGATGATTTATTGAACCTTTTACGCACGCATCTGTTGAGTCTAATATTAAGCTATTTAAAATGTATTTTGTCACAGTAGAAAATAATAGTCATAATTATACAATTTTGATACTGGATGGACAGGCAAAACATTTATTTACCTGGATTCACGCATTTATTGATTTGAAAATGTTTCATTTAATTTGCATTTGATTTAAACCTATTCAATTTAATTGCATTTTATTTTATTACCATCGAATGATTTATAATAATTGAATGCCAATTGTAATTCGTGTTTTTGGTGCATTTGGGCCACTTGCTGTACTTTGCCTTGTAATCTCAAGGGGAGTTAACCACTGACATATTTAAAACGCTTAATCCATCCGTTGGAACAGTCTTTGACATAATTCTACTTTTTTGTCCACACTTTCAAAATTCAACCTGTGTTATCCTTCGCATGTGACTACTTGGAATTTACTTATGTTTAATATCCACTTCTGTTAAGCAGGTTTACTGTGATGCTTTGTCAAATAATTCCATTTACACAATTAAGCTTGAAATTCAGGTCATGTTATAAAGAACTGCTGGAAGAATATAGTTAATAGTCTACATTTGGATGTGATTTATTCAGGGTAACGCTCCTCACAAGATTCAATTTAAACATATTTGTCTAGATTTTGCATACGTTTATTTAAAATAAATCTACAAATGTTTTTGTGTAATACAAAACAACTGTCAACCCTGAAAAAATCTCTTCATCCCACTTAAAGACGAACTACTTTGGCTATGCATGCGGCCTCAACTTGTCTTCTATTACCTTTTTTAATTTCATTATATTCTGGTCTATACAAATGTAATTTCGTATCCGCCCTCTCTTATCCCCCTCTCCCTCCACTTCTTCTGGTGTTCATCTTATTCCATAACTCCCCTCCACTCTTCATCATCATGCCCTGCCTATGATTCTTCCTGGCTGACGCTGTGTGTGTGTGTGTGTGTTTGTGTGTGTGTGCGTGTGTGTGCGTGTGTGTGCGTGTGTGTGCGTGTGTGTGTGTGCGTGTGTGTGTGTTTGTGTGCATCCTCCCCTCTCACCACCAGGACTGCTTCTCCATGACCAATGTGTCATGGTACGGCGGCGCCAGCGTGCAGGGCCAAAGCTGGCCGATCAACGATCAAAACGCCACCATGAAGCCGTTCACGGTCAGTGACCTGAGGAGCAACCCCTCTGGCTACGGCTCCGCCCTAGAGCGCTACTTCCTGGGCTCCTCAGGTGAGCAACAGCCTCCGCGGCAAGAGACAAGGTTCACATCATACGCCACCTAACATGGATGGAACCTCCAAACTGATTTGAGATCAGCCATTCTGCCCCCACCGAATGCGGCAAGGTTAGAATTGAGGCAGGGAAACCTGATGCCAGGTAGGCGGGTGGGGAATCAGCTGTGACGTGTCTCCCAGGGCCAGAGGGAAACCCCCATGGTCACTGTTGTGTCTCCATGCTCTCTCTCTCTCTCTTACGGGCGCTCGTTTGTGCCTGAGAGAAGTCCCTCCCACACCATGGCCATCTCTGGTACCACCATCTCCCAAACAGGCCAAACAATACTGTGTTGGTCAGTCTGGGTAACACAATACGGTTTGTGGTCGGCCCATCTACTAATCGAGAGATTACGCTACAAAGGGCACCCAACCACCTTGTGTCCTAAATTAACTTGGAGGGACACCGCTGTAATTGCCTTTTGTTGCTATTAAAAGGTGTCCGTCGGACTATGGATAAGAGCCGCGCTGAGTCTAATAACCGCCTGGGTTATTTTCGTGGGGTGGGGGGATTTAATCAGGGGGTGGCGTGTAAACAGCCCAGATGCATGCAAATGGTTAATATTGACTGTCGTGGGATGCGTTGTGTGTGTGTGTGTGTGTTAAACTGGCAAGGAAAGTGTTATCACTGTTGACCCTGGAGCCTTCAGACCACCAAGTCACACCATGTGTGGCATGTCTGAGTGGGCAGCTGTGCCCCAAACCCACTCGGCTCTGTTCTGCTCTGATAAAATCATCACATGCATATAAGCCAATGCATAGAACAAGAGAGAGAGATATATATATGCCCACGCACACACACAAACACAAACACAAACACAAACACACACACACACACACACACACACACACACACACACACACACACACACGCGCACACACACACACACACACACAGTGAAATACAGCTACTGTACGTTAAGTACAGTGTATGTTTAGGCGTGTGAGAATTATAAAATGCGTCATGTCTGTGTGTGTCTCTGTAGGTCTGCACGAGGTGTGCAGCTGAAAACGTAAAAGCGCTAAGCTGTGTCCCAGACAGCTGTACCGGCCTAAATCAGAGCACGGGTCTGGACATCAAATAAAGGCCATAATTATCATCATGGGATACAAACAATTGCCCACCATTGTTAGCTCTCTAACTCTCCCGTGCACTCGCTCCCTCTTCAAGACACACACGCACACACAAACACGCTGAAGTCTTACATAACAAAGTGAGTGGCTTAACTAAGGGAGTCGCATGACTTAAATCCCTTTTCCACCTTGTGACAGCCATAATTAGTGGGAACCCTGACCCTTTGTCTCGTCGCCCCGCTTTCAAGAGAAAGCAAAACAAAAAAACAGAGCAACTGTTTTAAATGTTGCTAAGTAACCACACTCAGCCACATAGTGTGCATACGGTAACCCCAGACACTGCCCCACGATGACAGTGTTACCTGCGTTAGAAGTACATTTCCGATGCCTTACTTTAAAGTTCAAGGATATCCTATTGTAGATTAAGTGGTTGTCTAGGGGGCATGTGCTGTAATGTAGACAGACAAAAAAAAACGGCAATGGTGTCAGACACATGGCCGCCCCTCCACACATCTTATGTCACATTTCTCGTATCAAGCATGCTGTGAATACGATCTATTTGGTGGCAAAACTCCGGAAGAATTGAGGCGGCCGTCAGACACCACCCTGTGTCCGAGGTAGCCACGGTCTCACGCTGACACTTAACCTGATCATTATGAAGCTAATTGTTTGGCCTGGCCAGCCGTCCAACAGCAGCAGCTGAATGCCGTGCTGTTGTCTGTGTTAGTAAACTGAGCCCTTCCCCTGGCTACAGAGGACCCATAGGGCTAACCTTTCCAGGGCTGGCCTTGGCACTGCCACACTGTGTACTTAGGACATGATATATCATATTAGGTTTTAAAGCTTTTATAAACCAAATGTACTTTGGACATGATATTGTCAACATTATCCCTCACCTGATGTTTTTAGTATATCTATAGTCAGCAAACCCTTATTTCTTTGTGTAAAGTGGTAATTTAGAATATTATAGTATATATTATATTTCATATGTAGTATTTTGTATTACTTGTATGAGATACAAGGAGTTTATATCCTCGGTTGTGCTGAGCGGGAGTGTGTTTGCTGAAGAGAGAAGGGGGGTTGGGAAATACCAGAGATTCAAGTACAAAAGCAAGAGAAGAGCAGAGTAACATAAAAAAAAGCACAAGAGGTGTAGGGAAGAAAGATCAGGAGATGGATATTCGACTTTGTCACCATCCAACGGAGGGGAGCTTGTCACAGTCCCACCTTTCTTCCAGCATATAGAACAACTGACTTTTCTTGAACCAATTAGATATCGCTGATACCGAATGTTCAAAAGTAAGGAGACTTTATGGAGGATTATTCCCACACTGGCACTTCCTGATGCCCTGCGTTACACGCTTTATTAGACTAGCACAACCAATGAAGAAACCACATTTATGCCATGTAATAATTTCTTTATTTGTTTTTTTGTACCCAAATTGTTAATATTTTGCTTTTGTTATTGCAGATTTGCTGGCCCCAAAATATTACTAAATTATTTGATTATTTTTAGATTATATATTACGAACATTCACAATTTTTATATCTTTAACTTTTCAGACCAAACTACTTTTGTAAAACAGTCTAAAAAACAAAAGTGTGGAGGTTGCTCGGCTTAGCTGGATACTACCATGGAAAGGGGATTCACTCTTTAGCCATTAGATATCTTGAGTAATTCTTTCTTGACGTCATAATCAAGATGGATATATAGAGAGATGAAATGAAAAGGATGATAAATCAAAATAACTGTGATATCATGCACACTATTTTTCCCTCCCAGGTAATTACCTTACTTTCCATTCCTTTATTTCTTGCAGGTAAATAATTGAAAGACTAAAGGTTTTGTTCAAATCCCCTTACACTGACACAGCTAAGTAAGACAGTTTACTTGTCTCTTTTTAAAGTTTACCCAGGTCGTCATTAAAGGCCTGGGATGATCCTATTTTATATTTTTTATAGCAGTGTGGTAAGTGTGAGTGTGTGATATTCTCTAAATAAATATCACCTGCCTCGAAGAAAATCTTTCTGGTGCCAATAAACGTAATATACTCGGTGTCTGTTGATATCTGTAGCTTTTCGTCTTACTCTACTCAAGCTTTTATGAAGTGTCAGGGATAAGGATTTGAAATAATTCTACACACACATACACACACATCTATTTTTGTCTAACTGTCTCTTTCATCTTTATTAGCCAGGTCTGACTCCATCTTTCTGTTAGTACACCCCAAAGAAAAGACACCCCACTCCTCTTGCTCAGCTGATGGTATAGAGGTACCTGCCAAATAAAACAGAGAAAGAGAGTTTGGGGAAGTAGCCTAACTATTAAACCTCATCATATGGATTTATTCCAGTTCTATGATACTTTTTCTTTACTCAAGTACATTTGATCTTTCCAAACCCACAACAATACCCTAAAAGAACAAATCAGACCATTCACTCATATTATGGCCCACCAAGAGTTTGTATAAAAGCAATTGGCTTTAGGTCACGAGTCCTCAAAACCGTTCATATAAAATATGTAACCAAGCAGTTCACTAATGATAACAAATCCAACTGAGGGAATGTACATTGAAACACTTTTCAATAGGCGGGCTTTGAAACTTGGATGGCAGTATTTTAGCTTTGGCCATTCATCTCCTGAGATTGGGCATAGCTACTAAGTTTCCATTGTTAAGGAAACACACGCTTGCAGTGTTTGAATGCACATTTCTATAACCCAGGTCAGGCCTGTAAGTGTGTGCCGGGTTCGTAAATCAGGTGTAAATATGACAGGTAAAAGAGTGCAGCCCATCTGGTTGGCGGCAGCAGCAGGGAGTCAGACTGTTACTCCATTCATGTGTGTGCTAGACGGCACTGTAAAACATGTCTGACCTCTCACAAGGTGCACGGGTTCACCTCCTGCCCAACCTTTCACCCCCTCACCCTGTAGCCTCCACCGACGGGCAGGAAGCCTAGCACCTTTATGACTCTGGAAGCTCTGCTTTATTTTTCTTAGATTTCTTTGGAATCGTGTAAAATTGTAAGTGTGTGTGTGTGTATGTGTGTGTGTGTGTGTGTGTGTGTGTGTGTGTGTGTGTGTGTGTGTGTGTGTGTGTGTGTGTGTGTGTGTGTGTGAACGCACGTGCCCATTATAAGGACACAGACCGCTTGATTTGTGTGATAGCTCAACAGCCATAAAATCAATCCATGTGCAAGTCGTATCATTCACGTCTGCCCAATAAAATTCATTCACTTTCTTTTTTTTTGTTCCTTCTTTTTTTTCCTGTGTGTCTGCTGCTTTGAAGGTAAGCAGATCCAGTCAGTCAGGCATTGCCTTTTTCTTCTAAGGCCTCGTGGAAAATATTTCGGGGAAGCTGGGGGTATTTTAGGGAAATGTTCTAAAAATAAAAGGCACCCATACACGCTTGTGCCTTTCCCACAAAGTCACGAGTGCCCCACCTTGACCTTCAATGTCTCCTAAATAACACTACATTTGTTATTGATGTATACGACTGTCTAGGCTGCCGTCCATTACATGTAAAACCAAATTGAATCAGAATTTATTTCGCATATTCTGGTTAAATTGGATTTGTACGAATGATCTTGTGAGATTAAGGATACTCTGCCGATCGTTACCTTATGGATATTTCAACTTATAGACTGAAATATGCAGCCTGTAAACTGCTCTCTTAGGTCTCCAGTGTCAGGACTTTCTGAAGACCTACTGCATGCTAGGTGCCTGGACGGTTATATTCACGTCTGACAATTATCTTACTGCCTGTTACTGACTAGTTTGCCTCACTGACTGTAGCATTCAACAGGACCGTTTATATATTCTCCAGCACTTAGTTAAATGATACAGAATCAGAATTCCGTTTATTGTGGGTCGTATAATTGTTGTTTTCGGCTGTTGCGATACACTACATTTCCCGGCCCTGTAGGTATTTGGTTATAAACAGTTGGGCGGTGACCTAACACCTTGGGAAAAGCTGCAGAGGTGTTATTAGTATCTCTTTGACATTATCCATTGCAAACATAGACATTATGCTCCTGGTATCCAGCGTCACGCTGTGCTTTATAGGGCGCACCAATAGCTCGCGCTCAGTTTATAAGCTTGCTTATGTACTGGCACGTCAATACGACCATTTTCTATGGTCTTTGCAATCCCAGGTTTACTCTACAAACCAACATGATAATAGAGGCCACCTCGGTCGGATTGAGTGGACCCAAGCTTTTAGTCTGGGTCTGTAGACAGGCTCCTCACAGACTGGTTAGACATTGCGTTCGTTGCCATCGGGAGCTAGGCAAGACCTATGTGTGAGAACCAAACTCGGAACAGATCCTTTCCCCACAGCTCCAATCGGAAAAGGAAAAAATACCAAGCAGACGTTTTGGTTTGTGGAGCCGTGAGTTACTTCCTTACCCACTTTATGGTGTCTTTTGGCCTGGCTGGAAATGGCACAACATCATAGAGCAGTGCTTAGAAATAGGCAGTGGAAACGTGGCTGGAGATGGTAGTGGAGAGGAGGGGTGAAGGGGCCTTAAGGTCGGGATGTGATGGGTGGGGTGGGGTGGGGGGAGGGGAGGGAGGGTAACTTGAGAGGCCAGAGGCATTCCTAACAGGGCAGCTACATCTGCAGACACAATTATCTGCTTCATATAATCTCATCATTTCACATGGCCAACGGCACGGCATCGATATATGGCAGACTAGGGCAAGACAGAGAGTGGAGAGAGAGCAGGTGAAGACAAGTGAAGAGCGGAAAAGTTTGACACAAATCCTTTACAGAGGCCTACTAGTTTTATTTACTCCTCGGAATGTGAAATCTTGTAAAATGTCAGTTTATCCATCCGGTGGTTGATTGAATCAAGCCAAATGTTACTGAATGTTTGTTTCATTTCTTTTGCAAAACGCGTTTGTGACAAAGCATTTTCGCTAAAAGTATTTCAGAGAGATTAAACGTTGTATGGTCCTCTCCTCTCTGACATAATATGCTATACAGTTTCCCCCTTCTAGTCCGCAGGTAGCAGCGGATACTGCTCGCCACGTACAGTAATGTCATAGCAGCAACATCTGACATAAACGTACACATTCAAGTAGGGCTTCAATGAGTCGGGAGGAAAGTGTGTATGAAAAAGCATGCTTTCCAAAGATTATTGATAACAAACCTCTTTGTCCCTAGCAAATGTTGTGCCCCAATTTAGCTTAGGGCCGTTGAATCCTTTACCCTTTGGATGGCTTAACAGCCCTACTGTATTCAAGAAAATTATCCCACAAATATACTTGACATATTAAAACCATAAATAACGAGATTTAATAGTGTGCTTATCTAGTAAGGCGTGTGTTTGTGGTGTGTGTGTATATGTGTGTGTTTCCGTGTAGTTAACTAAAACCATGGGCTACATTGACACTGACTGGATTTTCTTTTCTTTTACTGCCAGGCGTCGTGGTCCTGGTGTCGCCAGATATTCCTCTACAGCTGGAGATGGAGAGCAGGCAGCAGTTCTGCCTTCAGTCTCCCCCCAGCATGGAGCGCGTCCCGCTGCAGTACAGCGTGTGTGTCGCCCGTAACGTCAAAGTAGCCCACCAGGAGGCGCTGCAACAGCTCTCCGAGCACAGCAGGGAGATGCCCAACATGGACATCTTGCGGTAAGCTAGGCCTTGCGTTGGGTGTGGGGACTGTTTGGTCCAAAATAGGCATCATTTTGCGTCAGCTATCGGCCTGTAGATCATTGCTTCAACACTTTGTGGCGATTCAAATGTAAAACCAAATTGAAGTGAGCCTGGTTTTGTCTGGCAGGCTGCCATTCTGGAAGCTGCTGGTTAATGTGGACTCAGGGTTGAAGGTGGAGAAGGAGCTGAGGACCTTCTCCAACCGTCTGAGGAGACACCAGATGGGGGAGGGGGTCATCAGCTTCAATGAACATTCCACCACCCTCCTCGCTGACATGGTAGGTCTCCATCCACATGCCTCCCCCTTCACCTTCTCTCTCCCTCTGCTGTCTCTCCCCTGCCAGTTGCTTTTATCACCATATGGGAAATGGCTGGGATTCACCAAGTAGTCTGGGTACTTTGCTGGTCAGGGACAAAGATGAAGGTGCTTGCTTTTTTTCTAAGGATAAGCAGAGGCCGGATTACCGTGGTTTGGAGAGGCCAGCTGGTTCAATGAAAAGTCACAAGGCATGAGAGGAAAGAAATGTGTCTTCAGGAATTTGTCTTTCTCCAGGAAACGCAAGAGCAAACTCTTGTTACAATATGCACTCCGGCGTACTGGTTTCTTAGAAGAGGAAAAATAACTCAACGTATTAAATATTAAACCAAAGCAATTGTGAAATAAAGGAGTTTTAGTACATATTTATTGCACAAAGCGCATCATTAGAAGACAAATTCTTCAAAATCCTTTAAAACAAGTAAGCAGGAGAAGATCAGCAGGTGCTCTGCTTGCTCATGGTGAGGCTGGCAGGGTGGCATGGCAACAGTAGGGGCACTCAGCCAAGAGTAACGGATTCAGTTTTACCTGACACCCATTTGATCTAATGATCTGCACCACTTAACATGGCCCCACAGCTCACATAATGTTATTCTACACACTCTGTCTGTCAGAACTTTCCTAGAATCCACACACAGCCACCTTCCCACGGCCGGATCAGTAGGTGGGAAAGGAAGGAAAAGACAGCGAGAGAGTGGGAGAGAGAGGGGGGGGGGCCGGGGGGCCATGACGGAGCAGACTTAAGAGTACTTTGCCTTTGATAGGAGGTCTTTTGTTTCATCAAAAGAAATGGAGCCCCTTGCTGGTGCTTCTCAGTGCTGTCCTCTCTGCTAATCGGTCTGCTGCATGAAGCCAACCCTGCTGCACCGTGTGGAAACTTCGGGCACAGTTGGCAAAGTAGTGTATGGTGCAAGTGTGAACGGCAAAAAAATAGAAAAAAAACTTAATTTGACGAGAATTCATAAATGATCGGTCACGCTTTTAATTTTCTTCTTTTGGAGTTTCCACATTAGCTGTGTATAATGGCCTGACGAGTTGGAACAACACGTTGGCGTGAGGGGAATGGGGTTATAAATAGGATTGCCAGGTTTCGCCACTTATTACTGAGAGCCTGCAGAATGGTCAAAATAGAAAGTCATTTGAATCTATAAAAGCAGGGTGTGTGTGGTTTGTGGTCCTCTGCGTCGGTTGTCAAAGTATGTGTGGGGCTTGTTATTCCAAGCCTTGACTTGACATAATGCTTGTCAGTTCAACATTGTCCTCCCTCTTGCTGTTTATTTAAATATGAATATTGAAAGGATGAAATGATGCATTTTTTAAATCCTTCTTTAGTAATGCATTCATATTTGAATATGTGAGGCTCAAAGCCCACGATAAATGGTTTTGACCGAGGTCAGAGTTACAGGTTCACTGAGCATAACAAGAAATAACAAATATACCTTGTCCTAAACACATTGAACATTGGGAACGGCATGCGTAGAAGTGGGCGTAGTTTGTGAACCCTTCCTCTCTCGCTCTCACTACACTGTCCCTCTGCCTATCCACACTGCAGGACCACCACTACCTGGACGGCAGAAAAAGGGTGTCAAAGGGACAGACCAGGGACCTCGCGTTCCTCAAGCTTCTAAACATTTCCATCACCCTGTCCCCTTTCCTGAGCGTGGATTACACACAGTTCCACAACTCGCTCCTGGATGGCACAGGCAGCTACTGGCTCAGTCTCCCGACTGCCCCACAGGGACAGCTGGTGAGTCCACTACCCAGGCTAGCCTCACCTGTGCCGGGAGGTGACGATAGCACTGCAGGGGGGAATTCATGGAGGTACCATAAGCCACTGTAGTCCTTGCAGAATGGATGGCTAATTGGCATTTATTGACCGCTATGCTGGTAACCACAGCTTACAGTGCTTTTAGACCCTGGAGGCTTTCATTACACAAACACTTCCCCCGTCTCTTCGATATCATAGGCATATTAACCATCAATTATTATACGTAACAGTGTGTTTCTGTAATTAGCGTGTGGGGGTGGTGTGCATGTGTGTTCATCATACACTCCTTGAACATCTGCAACCACTCCCCCAGGTCCCTGTGTTGAGCCAGTGGCGGGGGAGGTTCTGTGTCAAGCTCAACGTCACCGACTCAGGGGCAGTGAGCTGGTTCCTGGAACGAGTGGGTTCCCTGCAGGCCTTCTTGGACATGGAGTACATCCAGCTGGAAGGGGCCGAGGGGAACCCCTTTGAGGAGCAGGCCCTCAGGCCGCCCCACGCCCTCGGTGGAGACCAGTACATTGGCCTGCTAGCTGACCTGGCCACCAGGATAGGGGGTGGCGCCATTATGACGGCAGGGACCAGGTGAAGATCCTTACGGGGGTGTCCGCTTTGATACGTCAAATTCTACAAATTGACAAAAATAACACATTTCTGTAACAAGCACTGTTCAAAACATATTGTTCATGCCAACGTAATATCAAATTCTACGGTTGAAAATATTATAAATTGTATTTTTACATATGTATATTTTGCTGACGCCTGTATACATATATATGTGGTCCGGTTTATGCTGTATATTGTTTAGCTTTACAGCTAGCTACAGTGTGGTGGCCACATACAGATAAAGTGTGAGGCAGACGTTAACGCCGCGCTGTGTCTCTTGTCTGTCGTCGAGGTCGAGCCACAAGCCGCTGTTTCTGAGGATGACCCCCCTGCGGTCAGACTGGAGCGCCGCGGGCCTGAAGGGCCTCATTCCCTCCCTGCTGCACCACACTCTGCTGGGCTACAACTTCCTTATCCCCGACGCAGTAGGTAATGCCACAGTCTATGGACAGTTCGTTCAAGGCCATCCTAGTGATCACAGTCTCGTTGACAGACACTGAGCGCTCCCTTTCCGACTGCCAGTCCATGGCGAGCCACGAGCCGCTATAATATGATCCCAGACCCCTCGACACACTATTGGTAGACACTGAGCGTAGGCTGTCTGATCACTGCATTTTAGGATGGGCCAAAAAATGTGTTGCTGATAATTGCAGAACTTTGTTCTACATTCACTCTGTTTAAAATGATAAAAAAGGCATGCATGTGAGCTACCCGCTGAGATAGAGTGCTCATATACCTGCACTGAGCCCCCTGCCGAAGCACTGTAAGACAGTGTGCACTCTCTGCTGCCAAAGAGAACGGCTGCAGGCCCGATATTCTATTTTGAGCCTATTTATTTAAATTCTATTTTTGACTTTCTGGTCAAATAAAAATGAAACATCCTTAGCCTTGGCAAAATAACTGGCCTTATCTGAAATATTAAGAATTCCTGGGATGGACTGGATTTCCATGGACAAGCAGACCACTATGAGACAACTATTTACTTTGATGTGGTTACCGAAGGGCTGCCTGCTCCATGGACTAGATGTATGGAAGGATGACACTTTTAAGACTTCAACGCTACATGCGACTCTGTTGAATTTCACTCCTTCTACATCCCATCCCAGTCATTGTGGACATCTGGAGGATTGATTTTATAGTGCAGCCAGTATTGATTTCTGCTCAGAGTCAAGCAAACTCAAAATGTATTGCATAACCACATAATGTTATTTCCATGGCCTTCTTTTGTCTCTAGTATTTCCTTTTGTGAATTATCCATGTAGCAGTAAAATCCTATTTGACAGTTGACAGCCACTTACAATAACATATTCCACCTGACATTCAAAGGGTCTTAATATTCTCTTCCTCCCTGTTGGTGTTCCTGGTTTAGGTGGCTCCCTGACTGAAGACCTGGTAACAGATGAGGAGTTATTCATTCGCTGGCTGGAGATTGCAGCCTTTCTCCCAGTCCTCAGCTTCCACACACCGCCCTGGGCCTGTGGAGAGGACCTGGTATGGGGCTTACCACCTCTTTTACACACACACACACACACACACACACACACACACACACACACACACACACACACACACACACACACACACACAAACAATTGCTCCCACATCCTACATATAAATCGGCCTAAACTGCATCCTCATGTTTCCTCATCTCAACACTAATCTGCCCCTAATACATTGTATTGCCAATGTCATCCATAATCTTTTGTAACCATGGTACCATTTCCATGGATTCATTCCTCTTCCATATAGCCTTGTAATAAAGATCCTTCCGCACGACTCCTTATGGTCTAGACCTTAGGGGACGAGAGTTTAGTGTGAGGACACTTCGATGTTCTCAACAAACAGAGAGATGTTCTTTCCTTCCCGCAGGGCAGTTCAGTGTGAGGACAACATAGAAGGTTCCCTTTGCAGGGCACTGTGGGAGGCCTGATGGCGTGTTTATTGATCCAGCAGCAGCCTCTTCTCACCACTGAGGTCATCACTGAGCTGTTCCCAGCCGGTGTGTTTGAGTGGCCGGATGACAGAGCCATATCCACGTCCCAGCCCACCCCCCCCCCCCACCCCCCCCCCCCCCCTCCCCGAGCTGGAACACTCACCTACCTTTTGTTCCTCTGCTGTCAGCGGGACAGGGGATTTAAGGCCTGCGCTCTCAGGGTGTCCACTCACCAATATTGACTGTGTGGATCCAGATTCAGGTTTCCCACTGTGGTGTGGAGTGAGAGTTTCTGCAGCGGAGGGGGGCTGTTTTTCCCTCTCCGTCTCTCCCTATGGTTGTGTTTGCTCGGCCCCCACCAAGCATCACCTGTGGTTGTGCGTCCATCTGGTCTGCATTAGGGTCCCTCCTTCAGATTTACAACATTCTCTCACTCTCAGCCACTTCGGCAGAAATGATGATGAATTGAGGACAACTCTTGGAAAAATACTTTATTATTGCAGTTAAGTTTCCATGGGTAATTGACAGCTGTGACAGGGTGTGAGGTCAAAATATATATATTTTTTTCCCAGTAAGAGAGGAGCTAGGTTAGAGCATTCTCCGAAGAGGCTTGGGCTTCATTACCGTTGAATATCTTTCCCTTCTTAATTCCTGCTGGAATGTAAAAGTTCGCTCTGCATGGCATTTACATTTGGTCCAGGTATTACATTGATCACAGGAACCTATCTGAAACCACTCTGTAGTGTTTTCCATGTTGGGATTCTTCATTAGTGAGACAGAGTGAGACATCCTTTTAATTACCCATAGACACCGTCAGATTACACACAAAACAGTAACTAATTCTAGCTATTAAAACTGCAGTCAAGATCCTTTTTTCGTAGACTTTTGTGAAACGTGTTGTACATTGTCCTACATCGACTGATATATCAATAAGCAGTGTGGGCTAGCGCTACAGTATAACCCTAAAACCACATACGTCTGGCATCTCAATCAGAGATCTAGTCATACTTAAGCTGTGGCTCCAATTGAGATTATTCTTCATGGATGCGGTCAGGTTTTGTTTTTGCCGCGGAATCCTGGAGAGGATGTGACCCTGTCCAGGAATGCTGAAGCCTCCTAGCTGGAATCGTACAGAACAGTCAACTATCCAACTCATTCAACAACACCAGCAGCACCGCTGGGACTTTGTTAAGTCATGGTGTCAACAGAGAAGTCTTCTCTACTTCACCTTGTCTGGGGCAGCATATTCCTATAGTAATGCCCTGTCATTTCTATGGATAGGCGAGCGTATGGTGGGTGTTGCTCTGAACGAGTCTCTGCTTTTGGTGGATTCTAACTGGGAATGGAGTCGGGCGCCTTTGCATTAGTGGCTAGAGTCCATTCTGCATACTGCATCATCTCAATGCCGTCATGGCTAACCCTATATTTCGCCACATTCTATTCTATTTCTGAAAAATATATTTTCATTATTTTAGGGCATTAATTAATGACGCCTTTAACATTGTGTTACAACTATCTATTTAACAGTCATGCAGCTTAAACCTTATTGTGCCATAACGTTTGAGTATTAATGTTTTTCTTCACATTACAGCTTAATCCACAGCTCCTGAGTTCCAAGTATTTTGGGTTCTTATTGGTTCTCTCCCCTCCTGTGCTAAACTGAATGTAGGTGTTGAACCTGACACGGGCTTATATAGCACGCCACAAGGACTTTGTGGTGCCCCTGATTCAGAGGTTTGCAGAGGAATGGAAGGAAACCGGAAACCCCATCTATCGCCCTCTGTGGTGGCTTAACCCCGACGACCCCATGACCTTTACCATCGACGACCAGTTCCTGATCGGAGACGAGGTAACTGAAGGGAATTTGGATTGGATTTATACCTATGGAAATGCGTAAAGAAGCGTCAATTTGTTCATCGTAATGTTTAGGATGGCATGTAACGGTTGTTGTTTCATGTCTATGTCAAGGTGCTGATTGCCCCTGTAACAGAGAAAGGGGCTGTGTGGAGGGATATTTACCTACCAGACGGGGGATTTCAGTGGCAGGACAGCCGGAACGCTCAGGTGTTTGACGGAGGGACGTTGATAGAGGCTTACCCTCTGGCCCTGGAGGAGGTGGCCATTTTTGTGCGACGGAGCTCTTGAGGCTGGAATCACGTGACTGTGTTGCCATGTCAACTGACTCATCCTGATACTGTTTTTAATCTTCTTTTTTTTAGATATTCTTAACTTGCACTTTTCCACAAAAGACAATTGACCGTTTCAAGAGGCACCATCTTGAGATTAGATGTAGAGAAATATTTTTATACTTGCACTTTACAATTGCAAACTATTTGTATATTTTTTCTTCGAACTTTTTTTTTTTAAAACATCGTTCTGTTTTAACACTCGGTTGATTGTTTCAAGGCCTTTGGGCCTGTTCTGCTTTTTTTCTTTTTTGTACCCAACTTATGAAGAAACCTGTGCGTTTACGTATGCTGCCCTCCTACAGTCTTTAATGTCAAACTACTGCCAGTTTTCCTGATATGGAGGAACAAAGCAAGCCGCCATTGTTCGCTTAAAACAAATCTATTCATTTTTAAAGAAGACCAAACAGTGATTAAAGAAGGACAGAAAAAAAATGCTATGGAATCATTTCTGCTGAATTAGAGCTTGGAAGGAAACGCTTCCAGAGAGTGTTGTTTCAGTGGAAGTCCCTTCCTGATTGATGTTTTCTGTCTCTGTCACTCAATGGAAAGGCTTGTACTTCAACTTACTGGGCTGCTGGGCTGATGTTTTCTGAATGTACCTCACTACTTAACAGTTCGCAACACTCTTACCCAGCATTACACTTACAACCCATGCTACCCCTTGGAGCATTTCATCTTAAAATAGTAAAGAATATCAATTTATAAACACACCTTATCCCCACTTCAGGGCACATCCCAGTCTCTATGTTGGCTTTGTGGATTTGAAGCCAAGCCAACCTTATAGTAACAGAGCATCGTGATATGTCATAGGTACAGCTATATTTGAGCCCACCAGACACCAATCTACTACACTAGTCTGCCCTCTTAAATGCTTTTAATAGGCTGCTGATTGTTGACCAGCTCTGGGATGTTGTGTTGATGCCCTATGCCAGCACAACATCTAAAGAAAGACTGTTGAGCGCGCCACTGACAGTGGTGGAGTAGAGGTTGAAATAGGAACGTTTTTTTTTTCGTCTTTACTTTGTTGCATCGGTGTTATCTTTTGAAGGCTCTCAAACTGAGGGAAAGGGTTGAGAAACGGTGAGGATGGTAGTTTCATGTGTGATTAGCCTATGGATTCTGGACTCAAATCAAAGACTACTAGACTTACCTTTTGGAAGGAGCTATCCTCCTCTTTCACTGGCTCTCCAATTTGGGACATTGCTAAATGTTTTATAAGTAATGGCAATATGTATAAGGCTTTCAATTGTGAAAGGGGGCTTTCCAGATTTTTTATTACGGGCTTTCCAAAGGTTTGCAACCTGGCTGAGTGCTCTAAAAGGTCATAACATAAACAGAATGTGATCTTCCCAAACAAGACATCGCTAGTATATGACAGCCAAAGCTTCATTGTGGTCAGAGAGTCAATGGTATTATTAACTGAGTAACTGTAATGGTTGACCAGAACAATGAAGCTCTTTAACCTATTCGACCTAACAATTGTTATTATTAACCATCATTGGCTACTTTTTTTGAACACCTTTTTTCCTCCACATCAAATCTTTTGTTTAATCTGACACAAAAAGGTAGCAACCAAAACACTCAGGTCAACTGTGGCTTATCAAATCACCGAATGTCTTAGCTGAAATGCGGAGTGCCGTGAACACGTCAACGTCTTAATCTTTCTTAGAGCTGAATGTACAAAAATGGACAAAATGTGATTGCCCAACAGAGGACTTAAGAAAAAGAGCTTTTCTAGTTCCATGCTCATGCTTTTAATGAACGCCTGTGGTTAGGGTTAGGTTTACGGTAACAATAAGTATGTGTGAACAAACCAAATGTCCTATTATTGCAGCATCAGCAATCTACATATTTCAATGACTGTGCCATTACATTTTTTTCTCTCTGCTGTAAATTGGAGATATATAATTGACGTACTGCAATAAAGTTTACATTTTCTTATTGCATCTGTTCTTGAGTTTCTGAGCTTGCGATATCATTCATTTCGGACAGAAGCTGATGTGATTTAGTATTTATTTTGCACACCAGTCCTTGTTAAAGTTGTCCTGTGGTTGTCGATTAAACGTTTGCTTGACCAGGGGGGTTATGATTGGTTAGACACTCGTTAAAGAGCCCGCCCATTCTGTCAGCCGGTGTGTTACAGAATATCGGTAACCATGCTGACGACTACCATCTCCACGAATTCCACCTAAACCTAATAAAGGTTATTTATAGCGACGATGAGCATAAGGCGGGTAAGATTCTCAGGGGAATCACATTCACCCTTCGCACTCCTCCTCCTTCTACTCCCGGTTACCTTACCTTGCAACCCCTTGGCAGAGGTCCCCAGTGGGGCCCCTGCTCCGGCTTCTTCAGCTAAACCAGACAGGTGCAATGGGCTACAGACACCGTCCCTTAAACTAAACCTCATCGCTACCCTTCTCAGCTTTCAACTTGCCATATTCACTTAGATTCATGTGGCTTCTCTTTTGAAAGGGTGGGTGGGGTTAACAGCCAGAAAAGGTTGTCAATGCATTCTATTGCAGTGCTGTTAGGATAGCTGAGACATCCTCATTGATCCAGCTTCACGGGCTGCAAGCAGGGCTGCTGGAGGAACCCAACATGAATGAGACATTACTGGAAGGACCTGTCCCACAACCACACACTACCTTCACCACATGCCATGTTTATTGTTTTAAAGCTTTATCGTTGCACATAATATTCCAAAACATTTTGTGTGTGTGTGTGTGTGTTTGTTTAAGATGTTTTTGAAACCTAGCCATTTTCATAATGCTTCTGAGCACAAAAACATAATAATGTTCAGCGTGGGGAAAAGGTCCCCCATCAATCCGGAGTCTACCCTTTCGCAGTAAGACAGAGTGGTCCAGTTACCATTCAGTGTCCTCAAATAGCTGGGGGTGTGACAGGGCCTTATCCAGTCACTCAGGCCAGCGGAAATCTAAATGTTATGTGCTGACAAACCCTTGTCAAGAATGAAATGCATGAACAACTTTGATTTTCAATCCGGACAAGAATCAACAACTGGGGTTTCCTTTCCCCCTTTCGTAACAGCAGAGAGGGCACCTGCTCACAGTAGCTCAAGAATGGGGACATCCCTGGTATTAGATTAGTGAAAGAACAGGACAGGCAGAAGACACATTATAGTCGCCTGTTTTTGAGCGTTATGTGTACTGAGTGGCAGATGAATTAAACTGGTGACAAGCAGAGGCCGGAGACCTCTCACACAGTCTACTTTTAGAAAGTGCAAGTCAAGGTTTTATGTTTCAGTGTCTGCCCCGAGTGAAAGGGTTTTCCGGCTTGCCAATAAGAAATACAATTTAAAAGCCTTTTGTCCAGGGGCTGACTAGTTTAATGTAAGGCTGTTATGTGAACTGGATGCACATGCCAGAATATGTGTCACATATTCCCATAAACTACAGGCCAAAGGCCTTCTGTCCGCACAAATGCTACTTTGCTAAAACACTACTTCATGGACAGGGCAAAGCTACAACACTCACTTTCTCAATAGAGATGATTTCAAAATAAATGTTTTGGATTGAGGAAGACTTTACTTTGAAAGAGATCCTCAACCCCATCCAGCCAACTGCAAGTTCCCAGAGTTGACGAGGGGCAAGTGGACCTCAGGAATGCAGCCTTGAAACATTATCCTACCAGCGGAAGCCCTGGGCCGGGTGACATGGGGGTGGGTGCACCATCTTAAGAGATGTGTGCATGGACCTAGAAGGAAGCTGTCACACATAAACACTTCCTGTATCTGCCCTCTTTTAAATGTCACCTCGCAATGCCTTTAAACATCTCCAGTTTAATTCGGGTTCGGGACACAGAATACATCCCAACCCATCCTAGGGGCAGAGCTTATTAATACCCCGGCAGAAGGAACTGACCCATTGGTGCAACCCACCCGAGCCCAACCACCTGACTGGATGGCAGGCCACTGCTAGGCCACAACTCCCCCAGGGAACACAACACTGCCTTGAGGCAGGAAGGATACCATTTTCACACTGGTCTCATTTCAAGTACCTTCCAACTTTTCAGACATTGAAGATGTGGACGGTATACTTACTACACTCTGCTCCGGTTAAATGATAAAGTCTGACCGAAGCAGGGTTTCCCTGTGAACTGATGGTGTGCCGACTATGACCTAATTAGTTGGACATTTTATAAAGGCTCTTCAATCTGATATTTATTACAGGAAAGAGTTAAGTTACTCCCACACTCTAATGCACAAATGAGGACACAAGCCTACAACCCATTTCAAAAATACATTAGAACATGTCAAATCAACATTAGAGTTATTAACCGCATGCATACATTGTGAAGTGCATAATTGATCAGCCTTTAGCTCCCTCTAGGGGAAATCAGAACTATTACAGTACAAAGGGGAGCACCTGCTGTTGAATCAAGTCTTGTAGGGATAAACTAACTCTAGGGATAAAAAACAAACTAAGTGGATTTACTGTTGTTTGACATTCACTTTTATTGTGTTAAAACTTTTGGTATTTCAGCTGCTTGTCTTTTAAACATATTTCATTTATAGGCAAACATTTACAGCTGTACTACTTAAAAACCATGCAGCGGCATCAACATTAGGTTTGCTACGGAAAAATGTCATACAATTACAACAGATCATCGTCAGAGTCAGTCTGCAATAACACATTTTAATGTCAAGTCAAAAAATGTCTTTTTTTTTAATCATAAAATAGTTGTCCTATTCACTTCCTAGAACGGCAAAGAATTGTCTGAACTCAGGGTTCCTCATAAGCTACACAAAGGGTTTGACATGAAACTGAAGTTGCAATATGAAAAAATAAATAAAATGTTGAACTAAAAATGAGAACAACATATACAGAAAATGTTGTGCATTACTAAGTAGTAGTTTTATGACAGTAGTATAGCCTTGGTCTTTTACAGCTTTCTACTTCGGCTTTGTGGCTTTAGAAATGTTACAGGTTTTCTGACACCACAAAAAGAAAAAAAAGAGAAAAACATGAACCTCCTAACTAAATAAATTTGACCACCAACTAGCCACACGTCTCATATGAATAGGTAATAACAACACTACAATGCAATCGGTCGACATTTTGATAAAATCACATTGACATCTCACGTTGACCAGTTCCTTTGTCAGCTCATATAAGTAGAGGGTTACATCCGAGTGATCTTAAAGCAGACGAGCAGCTAAAGGCAGATATGGTTAGTGTGAGCTGAAAGGGCCAGTCTATGGAGGCGCCGGCTGAGCCAGAGTGCAGCAACGGTCCTTTTAACATCTTAAAACACCCGAGGGAGACACGGCCACAGGCCCCTCTCTTGTGGGCAAACCTCAATACTTCATGCGGGAGGCATTCATTTAAAACTGCCCCTTCAGTTGTTAGTTCATCAGTCCTCTAACAGAGGGGAGAATAGGGCATAGAAGAAGTGCATTGCAAACGCCCAGTACCATCGGACAGGTACATGCTAAAACGCCAGTATTGCGATGCTGCAGTGGGGGCGCTCTAAATGCTAGGCCGAGTTTAAAAACCTGAGAGTGTGGGGGGGAACAAATAAGGACCTGTCATCGTAGTCATCAGTAAGTCATAAAAACATAGCAGCTACAAAGCAGAAACAAACTGGCTGTACACGCAAGTCAAAGGCCATGGAGGTCGTCCTTCAGACAGAGCTCAGCACTCCCCCCACTACAGGAGACTCAAGGAAACTCCTTTTCCCATGTTGAAAGCGTGCATGCTTCCCATGAATAAATAGCTTTTTTTTCTTCTTCTTTTGATCCTAAGGAAAAACAAACTTTTCCTTGGTCTCCTCGAGAGCCTGAATGGAGTTGTCAACCCCGCAGAATAATAGAGCTCGCCTTCTCCCTTAAATCCCTCCTACATCAGTGGGTCACTAAGGCACCCGTGCATAGTCCTGCAGGAAAAACATTTGATCTGTGCACTACTCACACGCCTCAAAACATATACATCTAACCTCCAAAAAATGGGACAGCTTGCCCTTTATCTTTGAACATATCATATTGTTTTTTCACTTACTTACACAAAATGTATTTCATATTAATTAACTTAGAAGAAATAAAACCCCACTATTTTCTGTACAAGGATTAGAAAGAAAATGCCTCCGAAACTATTTGTTTTGCGTTTTCACACACACAGGGGGAAATCACTTGATGGCTTTCTTGTTGAGCTGGAAGAGATCCAGAATTTCCAGCATCGCCTGTCTGATGTTGCCGCTGAAACGCTGGGAGTCCTACCAAGAGAAGAGAGGGAGGGAAGGAAGAGAATGGTAAGGCCTGGGAGACAAATCTTAACATTGTCCTGAAACAAATTTGAACTGACTCACACTGGAGAGGGCATGCAAAATCCTTATCCCATAAAACTCACCGTTTCGGGGCTTGAGTGTTTACTGGAGATGTGGAAGTTGATGAGGTTCTCCCCAACGATGATGTAGGACACGCCGTAACCATCGTCCGCCACCTTGGCGGGGTTAAAAAAAACACACACGGTATAGAAAGTGCATTCCATTCAATGCTCATTGGCCTTGTTTGAAATCGCTGGGACACAGAGCTTGATCTCAGTACCGGAACGGGACGACTGGGTGTAATTGGGGGGTTACTTACCGGGCCGAAGCCGCCTCCGGAGGAAACATATTGAGGGTGTTTGACCAGGTCGAAGAGGTCCACCTGCTGCACTGGGGTCTGACTGGTAGACAGCCTCCAAGGCTCAGACAGAACCTAAACACACACACACACACACACACAAACTGTAACTGGAGCAATAATTAGGATTTACACCAACTGTTGTCCAAGTCGCTAACACACGGTTTACTATTTTGGTCCAATGACTGCTCTCAAACTATCTTGTTTCCCGTGGCAGCAGTGCCTACCTCGCGTAGGAAGGGGGAGTCCTCTCCCAGATACTTGGAGACCACGTAAAGGCAGAAGAGGTGGCGGTCGATGCCCCCCCCGGTCATGGCCAGGCGGTACATGTTCTGGTGCTTCTCTGCTGCCTCCTTGAGCAGTCTCAGACGATCTTCTCTCTTGAGTTGGATAAAGAGAAAAGATGAGATGGAGAGAAGATCGCTGCCCACGTTGGCAATGGGATCAGCCATGTTTCTCCTCCTCAGTTAAGGCTCGATGCGCCCTGCTACTAAAAGGGCCGCAGAGCAGAAAGCAAAACTGTGCCTGGTATTGCACTGCGTTGCTCAACGCACTGCATGAGTTCGTTAATCAAAACTCTTGCATATGAATGGCTATGCACTTAAGACTGAAGAACTGGATGAATGGTATTGGCACAGGGGAAGTGGCGTGGCTCTAGATGCGTACCGTCGCGTCTCCGATCATGGAGCGGACGAAGGTGCAGGTCTCCATGGTGCAGGAGCGCACGGTCTCCGTGCGGCCCTCTCGGAACAGCCGGGTCATGGAGGCCTCGTAGGTCAGACAGAACTTCCCTTTGTCCTGTACACGACGGACACACACACACACACGAACCATAGGGATCAACTCACCTATACAAAAAAAACACTTGTACTGCAGTACATACATGTACCTTTATCACCCCATGTAAACGACATGGCAAACCAGCGTTTTGAAAATCTCTCATGTTGGCTAACGTTCTAACGGTAGCTTCCTGTCCCCTCACCCTGTAGTGGGCTAGCTGCAGAGCGATCTGGACGAAGGCGTCGGGGCTGGTGCGGCACTTCTTGATCAGGCCCTTGCCAAAGTCTGTGAAGGGGACGATGATGGAGTCCACGTCGTCGGCCAGCGCCACGGCCACCTTCAGAGAGCTCTGGATGGTGTCCTGACACTGGGGGTTCACACAGGAGGAGACACCGTTGAGACAGCTCATCGTTAATAAACGTTCCCCGTAACGGCTCAATCCTTCAGGGGGCAGAGGTGCAAAGGCTTTGAACTGTACCAGTAGAGGGCAGTCAAGGTTCAGCCAACAGTTAGGAGAAAAAAAATCTATTCACAAATCATTGGAAGTTATGAAACCTTTCCTGGTGGCTATTCTTGGGCCTACCTTGCAAACACGACACTTGCAAATGAAAGTTCCGAAACTAAAAGTAGGATTAGCAGTACCCGCTGTTGATACTTTTGATCTGCAGGTGCAGCCCTTAGTGTGTTCAACAGCGCCTCACCTCTTTTGAGATGTCCCAATGCAGCCTCATAGGACCAGGTAGGTTGGGGTGGATAGCCCCTTGGCAGTGGCCATCCTCAGTGTAGCCCAGAGAGTGAGGATCCATATACAGAACTTGCTGGAAAAGAAATAGGAGAGTCGTCATCGGAGCAACAATTGGGCATCGATGAAACAGTGAAATGAATGTAGGAGGGAAAGTCATTTTCCCAAAACAGAAATGGAAAACGGAAATTTAGAAAACTAAATAAGAAACGGCGTTCCCACCTCCCAGAGATGTCCCACAATTGGAGCGTCTGCCCATGTGTGCTCCGCGTTCAGCCCCATGGTGCCGTTCTTGAAGACAATCAGGTTGAAGGACTTGTCAAACCACCTGAAAAAAAAAAAGTGTATAAAAAAAGTTTCACGTTAATACGTGAAACAAAGTCTTTCAACCCAAATGTACATTTTCACTTTTGCGTAGCTTTGAAAGAGTTCCAATTATAACAAACATTTCCTGATGCAAAAAAGAAATGGTATCGCTATGGACAACGTGAAACAGATCGAGGGGGGGAAACTACCTGTCGTAGCACTTTCCGTGGAGAAGGGACTTTGCATATCTGGTCAGAGACTTGTCTGGGTTGTCAGCGTCGTAGCGCTGCTCAGTATCATCAAGAGTCACAAAGAAGGCAGCCCTCTCAATAGCATCCAAGGCCACCTTGTTCTTCCCGCGGCTGAAGTGGGCATCACGAGCATTGGCCCATGGGGTCCTATCATGAAGAGACACAACGCAAAACAAATGTCGAGCATTGGATTAGGAGGCAATTGCACGTTGAACTGTATTCCTTTGAAATAGACTTAGCCAGTTTATGTTAAGTTTATGTAACCTTGCCTTTGAATAAACTGGGAATGGAGAACTGGTAGTGTGCAATAACTTATTTCGTTTTGCTAGAATGTAGGCTCGCCAGCTGGATATTTCTTAAGGGAAACCATCGAACAGTGACGGTGAGGCTATAACCGGAGCCGGTCCATCTTCTAAGAGGGATTTAAAGACGGGGTAAGAATACCTCGGGACAATCAACACTGTCATGTCGCCAGTCCAGCGTGACGTACCTAGGTCCTGCTGTGAGGGCGGCAAGCTCCGCCTCTCCGGCCAGAGGCTCCGACTGGTCGGCCAAGATCCTCTCCATCTGCTGCTCGATCTCCCGCGGCAGCAGCAGGCGTCCGTCGTAGAACATCCACACCTTGTAGAAGCGGCCCTTGTGGAAGACGGCGATGTGCTTGCTGTTGTTCACGTGCTGAATGGTGTCTGCGCGGGCCAGGGTGGTTAGGGAAGGGAGGAAGAGGAGAGGAGGGAGAGGGTGCAAGGTAGAACCGTCACCGGTCATTAAGGGGCAACTCAAACAGTACGGCTGGTAGTGTGGGCGATGCCCTGATCAATTTAATAAGGGTTTCACACAATGTTTCCCATCATTAATGGCTTAAGAGTCTTTTCAAATGTACATTTTCTCGTCACTTATACTGGCGATTAAATTCCGTTAAGTACCCAAGAATCACAATAGTTTAGTTATTAGTTAAAAGTTAATAGAAAACAGCCAAAGTAGGAAATTGCATAGGGAACGTTTTTTCTTAATCAAGTGAATCATCACCAAGAAAAAAAACAGAGGTCACTTGATGATGAGACATCTAGAAACTATAATAACTTGACATGATGAAGGGGTGAAGGAGGGAGGAAGATGGTATGGGACAGTGATTTGGTGAGGGGTTTGGACTTGGATGAGGTGGCGGGGTCCAAACAATTGTTTGAGGAGCACTGCACTATATCAAGAGATGGGTATGCACCAGTTTCAGTCTATATCTACATACATGAAAACATGTCAGCAAGGTACTCCGTACTCAAACAAGCGTTTGGCCAGTTAGGGAAATGAGCAGAATGGGAGTCTATGTTAGGGAGACTTTTCCTTCAGCTTTCGCTCATACACAACCTTGCACCCAGTTTAAATCTACCTTCGGGAGGATATCTTACTGTACATGCACCTTCAGTAGCTTCTTCTCAAAAAGGAATTTTCTGGCCATAATCTGGGAGTTAAGAATATAATAATCCAACAATCTTTGAAGATTTTGGTAACACTCAAAAAGATCGAGTGAACGTAGTACTCTGTTTGCTAGGGCGTACAGAGGTTTTTTCTTTTTCTTAAACTAGGCGAGAATGTTTTTATTACTTTACTACATGTGAGTTTAAATTGGTGAAACTCCATGTTACTGTAATGCATACAACACAGCATGTGGAAAAACAACAAATTGATACATTGCAATTACAATTAGAAATCGTGACATGCTGTAAGTGGAAATGTGTTATAGAGTACGAAATATTCAGGCATTAGGGCCTATCAAAAAAAGGTCTGTGAAAAAGAAGTGTGTGCTTTCAGTTGTGTGGAATTTACAACTTCCAGGATAACCTCGCCTATGGCACACAGCTCAAGGATATTTCCTTATTCCTAGAGCTCCGGAGGTGATGTGCCTCGGAAGAGATCAATCATTAATCAAAAGCAATGCTTTGAAGAGGGTCCAGTTAACCCTCTGGAAATTTACATACAAACCTAAACTCAAAAATGTAAGTTGCAAGTAAAATCAAATACATGCAACTGTTCTTATCTTACACCCCCCACCCCATCTATATTCACTGTAAGTGATTCTGGATGGTTAAAAAATGTATTCAGATTTTGCAATTTAGCTAGAGTATAGAGTTCAACTGTGGAACCCATGCTGGTTGTAGAAACACTTCAAACTTCTACCAGCCTTCTCACACTGAAAAGCCAGGTCTCGTTCACATTCAAAGGAATGTCTGAGCCAGTATTCATGCAGTTTTAGATTAGAGAGCAATGTTTCAAAAAACATTGCAAAAAAAATACAAAGGTGAGGAGGAGCAGCACGAGCAGCAGTAGTGAGGGAGGAGACGGCGTCACTAAGACTCTACCTGTGTCTACACCTGGGATGCGACTGGTGTTGAACATACGCTCATATTGGGAGGAGCACATTGGAATAGTGTTTAGGAGCATGAGCTGAAAAGCAAAAGGGGAGAGTCAAACACAAGAGAGATGGACACACTAAATGACTCCTATCACCACCGGATAGCACAGACACCTAAGGAGAGAGGAGGAAGGATGAGGAGGAATGGATTGATGAGCCCGCCTGTAGGGTAGGAAGGGGGGGAGCTTGAGCAGGGTCCAGAAACCAGTGAACCCCTGCCTCGGTGTCACCAGAACCAGCCCAGGGCTACGACTGGATCCATACAGGCCAATGGCCACAGGGGCATTACCCTACACTGTCACTTGATTTACCCTTTTGATAAAGAGACGGCATTACACATTAAGCAATGAGTCAATTCATGACTCTGAAATGATGCTGACCCTGTCGATCGCCTAGAACTCAGGACTGTGCTGGGTGACACCGAAGCCAAAGGGGTCAGGGTTTCGTGGGGCTGTTGCCTCGGCGACAGAAAGGGGTCAGAGGTCAGCACTTGGCATAGGTTGCCCTCCTCTTACCTGTCTCCACACCGGGGACGCGGGTGGTGTTAAACATCCGTTCCCACTGAGACGAGCACAGGGGAACCTTGTTCGCCAGCAAGTAAATCTAAGGGTGGCGTCCAACAGCACAGGGGGAAAGAAATGGCACAACAGAGACAACATTTATCACGGGCGTGTACTGGGTCTCTGTACATCACCGTGGGAACTTTGTTGACGTGCACAGGGATAAGGACAGGGGGGGGGGGGGGGGGGGGTGTGGGGAGAGGCGGGAAACAAACAGTGTTGTTCAGCCTGTGCAGGCCTGCTTAAAAAGAATGATGTTGGTGTTTTTTGCAGTTTAAAAAGTATATAGGCACAATGCAAAGTACACTTCAAAAGCAAACGGTATGCTGAAAACAGCCATTCATAATACCCAGTGGATACCTTACGGATTGCAAGCGTGCTTAGCAGCAACGCCGCAGGGGGCTGGATTAAATGCCTCCAATATTTCACAAATAACAAAATAACATTTGAAAATAAAGACGTCTTTGCAGAGAGCTATGAAATCAGAAGCATAACAAAAATGATTAAAACACAAAAACAAGCCTCATACATCCGTACATCTTCATGTAAGCAGCAGCTAGATCTATAACAGAGAAGATGGCGGGGGGGTTCTGGCTACTTACAGGTTTGAGCTGGGCTCTATCCAGCTTCCTCCGGTACAGCATGATGGCGTGGATGGCATTGCCTGCCCGGGCTGCCTGGATGGAAGTCGGGAACACGTACAGGAAGTCCTGGAAGAGGAGAGGAGGATCATCAGAGACAAAAGGTTGGAAACCAGGCTCCACAGGGCCGAAGACAAGCCCCAGTTATCGGCTTCCTGGAACACCTGCCCGGGAGAAAGCTCTTGGAAGGGACGTGTTGTTTCTAAACAAACATCTCAAGGTGTGGTTTCCTGCATCCTGACCTCATCCAAGTGGAATCTAATTATAATGGAACCAAATGAAATCAGGGGCATCGTCCTTCACGGTAATCCCACCGAGTCCTACCACCAGGAGCTCTTGGGAGAATATCTAACATCGGTCACGGTTTTCTGCTGTGAATGCGGAGGTGCAGTTGACGCCCGAGCCGTCAAACTATCTGTTTATTTATAAAGAACTACAGTCAAAATTACCCAGAAGAATGTGACCTGAAACGTTTTTTTAAAAGATACCATATCGCTCCTTATCTCTTATGGGCGGTCCCAACTACCATGAAAGCAGCGCCACTCTGAGTGTCCATGCCTCGTTGTGGGAGCCTTGTGGTGAGTGACTCAGGATCTGTTCATTCTGTTCCTCTGGCAGAGACACAATACACAACTCTGATCTCCCCTCCCCCCCTCCCTCCCCCCCCCCCCCCTCCCCCCCCCCCCCCCACACACACACACACACACACACACACACACACACACACACTGTAACTGGGGACTCGGTGTCTCCCAATGGGCACTGACCCATGCCTGTTGCCGTGAGGCAGTGACAAAGAGGGAGAAAACAGGCCCAGGCCAGTGGACTTGTTTGAGGGCCGTCGGCTGTGATGCGCAAGGATGGAGACGCAGGAATACACAAACTAGAGCTGCATCGGTAGACAAACACGATACGAGTGATTGTGAGCGTTACCATGTGACGGGAGATATGAGTTGCTGGGTGTTCCTAGGTTGACATAATAGGCCTGTCTAGGATTGGATTGGGTGCTCTAGCATCCCCCTGGTGGAGTATTCCCGCAGCACAGGCTGCTGCTTTAAAGCCCTGAGCCTGAGGGCACAGGACGGGCAATCGCACAAACCAGTGGTCTCATATTATCACCAGTTATCAAGCACCTACAGCAATGAGGACTAAAATAGACCCAAAGGGACAGTAGACAAGGTGTTTGGTCACATATAAAGGACACAGCACAGTGATAACTTATGTACTATGGACTGTACTGTGTCCTTTACATGTGACCAAACACAGTGCCAACTTCAACAGACAGATCACTGTAACTGGGCTAAAGTTGGCGAGGGAATTAAGAGGGCATTACCGCCTGGAGTAGGGTTGAGCAATACTTATCAAGATAGACCTACTAAGAGTCAAACCTGGCCCGTGTCCATCGGCTAATCCATTCACGGGACACGCTAATCTACAAGGTGAAAGGCTTGGAGGATTGCTTTCCAGGTAAACACACAATAAAGCTACGGGAGTCAGAGGGTGGCTACTGAAGATCGACTGTAAACATGGAACAACTTTGCAATAAAAAAAATAAAAAAAAACATCAACAGCATCAAATGATAACTTACAGAACTGATAACACTAAGCACAACTAGGGTGAGCGGCCACCGATGAAAAAAATGTCATCGAATGGCAACGGAGACTTGGAAACAAATTGCCCGTTAACTCCTTGACTAACAGACTGGCTTGTGATGAGCATGTGAGGTGTCCTGCCCTGCAGACACAAGACTGGGATAACGCAGAGGGCATTCAAACACCAAGCACAAGCTTTGTTTTGTCGTCACAACGACATCAGGGGGGGCCAGCCTTACATGGAACTAATACCTTCAAGGCTGAAAGCCCTTGGAAAAATCTTTACTGCCAACTGGCAGACACTAGCTTCAAGGAATACCTGTGTTCCTTCGAACAGTGTTGTAGGGGTAGAGCCATTTTTCATGACTTGGTGATGTTGACATCCGTAAGGACATCCAGACAGTTAAAAGTGAGACTTGTTTGAAGAGTTGCCATGTCAACTGGTAAGACTAGGTCTATTGTTTAATGCAGGCCACATTTATAGCCCTGTATTGACTTTTGTATCTGATCTCCAAGAGGGAGAGCCCTTCAGCCTGCTCTCAGTGTGACAAAGCCGTATTGTTGTGGCAGGGAGCTGCAGGCTCACCATGGCGTAGTAGTTGCTGTTGACCATGATGGGCCCGCGGCCCCGGAGGTAGATGTACTCTTCCCACCAATCACTGACCTGCCAAGGGGAAAGGCAAACAAGGATTTTAGTTTTTACACTACCGTTTGTTAGTCATTCAAATCATTCTGTATCAACAATTTTGCACTGTTTTAATATCGTAATTATGCATTTGTATAGGACCCATAACAGTGAGCTTAAACGGATATCAACTCAAGAGAGGTGTATTTTCTTCCTGACTCACGTAGTTGGAGGTCCACCAGGACTTGAGCTTCAGGTACCACTGCAGTCTGGGGCCCAGCTTCTTCTCAAAGTCCGTGGCCAGGCCCTTCATCCGCTCAAACTGCTCGTCATCCATCAGTGGGCGGGCTGACTCCAGGTACTGCAAGAACACCCATCTTTTATCAATGTCATCTACTTGGCCTAGTAAACAGCTGGGCACATTATATCTAATACTCTTTTCACCTCCACTACGTAGGCTGAGCTGTACAAAATACACCTGAGCCTACACCTTGGACTGTTTAATGCACAGACAATTTTTGTTGCAACGGGCAATTTTAATTGCAACCTAACCACCTGAGATCTGAACAGGTACAAAAGCGTTGAAGCACAGTCGCAAACAGAATAGTAGCAAGAACACAATACTACTTACATCAATTGGCTGCTCTGTTAGTAAGTTGTGCCCCTAAGGTAATTAGTGACAATGCAAGGAGCTTTGGGCAACAGCGGCTCACAGTAAACCATTTCAAAAGACGGAGACACTGTTCTGTTGTAAGATGCTATGATTACAAGGTTGGCGCTCTGTGAACATGCAGGTCCTTGTTTATTCTACCAGCAGGTGGTCTGTTCACAAGGATGAAAAGTCTGATGTTTGTGTGCGTGGGTGTGTACCTCGATAAGCTTTGTGTTTACTGTACACAGTCAAATTTATCAATGCAATCAATCAATGAAAAATCAATGCACTTCTGGTGCTGGTGAGATGATTTTAAAGTGTTGATGTTACATATGTACAAAAAAGCCATTTCAAATTTCTAATAAATAGCCTTAAGGGTGTCAAATGACGCAGCCATCACTAGTGGGCCTCAATTGGCTGACTACCTGTTGATCAATAAATAGGTGTGTTTCAGAAGAATCGATATTCCTCCAACGACAGGAATGAACCAGTCATCGGCCCTGGCGTGTCATAGTGACCGAAATAAACAGCAGGGGTTGGTGTGCCATGCAAAGCACGTCGACTTAACCTCCGGCCCAGGGCATTCGTAGGAGCCAGCGGACCAGCTGCCGGCGGCAGGAGGTGGCATCACCAGCTAGACAGAGGCTTAACTCACCCTCCTGCAAGTGTCCTTGATGGAGGGGACGGGCAGGCGAGGCAGGGAGTTCTGGAAGCTGTAAAGCATTGGTTTCCTGCCAGAGAACAACTTCACTAACAACTGTAAGAGAGAATAAAAAAAGGGAGGGGAGCAAGGGGAAATTAGTCCACCTGTGCAGGAATTGTTATTCTGAAGAGTAAAGTGCAGAAGTGCTAGTTTATTTGTCTTGCAAATGCTTTGTTACAGTTTTACATTTTGTCAAAACTCCACGTCTCTTGCAAAATGAAACACTGAACTCAAAGCCATATTCTCTATCCTCAAAACTGATTCTTCACCTGGCGACAGCCGGAGTAAGTAAGGATAGTCGGGATAACCCGTGGTCTCCCTGGCAGTTTCAATGCGCAAAGTTAGGTGTGTGTTGTTGGAGGAAATGTACTTTGTCAACGCCCCATGCATGAATAAACAGTGAATATTCCCAAATCTGTATGTTTTTAAAATACATTCGTTTTTCTTCAAATAAAAACAACGCACCATAACTGATCTTGCTTGATGCATAGGTGGCAACAAAACAATGTATTTCAATAATAGCATAGATGTGAGTTGCGATCGCCAAGACTAAGTCACAGGAGTGATTTTTCGTTGAAGTAGAGGACTATCTATACACATGATTCAAGTAAAGGGCCATTGTTTTCTTCAAAGAACCAAAGAAAATAGAAGCCATTCAAAGGACTTGGCACGGCCAGCAAAGCCTTGCAGGAAGATAACTAAACAAGACCAAGTGTCAACTAAACATCTGGCTGTCATGTGTTGGGCCAATAGCTTCCACCAGAGAAGCCCCACTGGGAATCTCTCAGTACTTCAAGAGAGTGCATACCACAGAGACATGTTTAACAAAGTCACCCAAAGACCCCCCCACCCCCACCCCCCTGTATCTAAAAGCTTTGGGGGTCCCGGTGCTGTGCGCCGTCTCACCATCCAGAGGCGTGTGCTGTAGGACACGGAGCCGTGGGTGGCGTGCATCCAGCCGTGCCACGACAGCAGGCTCTTCAGGGCGTTCCTCATGATGAAGATGATGGTGACCCACAGGCCGGTGCCCACCAGCACCCCTCCCACAATCCTCTGGCTGTCTTCAGACATGTACCGGCTGCAGGAGCAGAGCGGAGGAGGGATCAGGGTCAGATATGGGTTGAATTAGTTTGATGAGATGTGTTACAAAATGATTCCTATATAAGCTATGAGTAGCCTTTTCCTATGACATTTCCTTTATTGATCCTACCTCCCCATGTTCTTATCAACATGGCCATTTATCTAAGCAAATGGAAACATCAATTTTTTTTTTATACTCTGCAACTGCTAAAACTACATTAGATAGGTGGGAGAGAGAGAGGGGAAGACAGGCAGGCAAGGCCCCGAGCTGGAATTGAACCCAGGCCGCTGTGTCAAGGACTAACCTTTATGGTGCGCACCTTAGCCCAATATGCCGCCGGGGGCGCCCCCTAAAACTACAATATATGACTCAGAACAACACCCTGAGGCGGCGAGTAGATTAGATTCTACCTCGCCTCATACATAAGGGAGCATTGAAAAGGCAAATTATGGCATAATGATTAACACACAAAAACGTTCACTAAGACACTGTCCAAACTCATGGGAAGGCTTATCAGTAGTATTTGCGTGTCACTGACCAAAGGACACAAACCTAATAACCTGGTTCCTCAAACACACACCCACGCATGCAGGTAGGACATCTTTCAATTCAAGTCAAACAATCAGTCAATCTAACCATGACCGACCACACTCTCGCATCCTACTGGTCAGTGGTTTTACCTGATGGGCATGTGCTGGCCAATCCTGGCCACCAGTCCGAGAGACGGGTCCAGCTGGGCATATTTATTGTAGGACATGTAGGACACCACGACCACCAGGAACCCAGAGGGGCTGCCAGGGTACACGCCAGTCATCACCCCATTCTGAGGAGAGACCAGTGGGTTGGACCGCAGAGATTAGAGGAGAACAGGTGTGGATGAGTCACACCCAGTAAATCTGCCTGGTGCTTCACATAGCATAATGTTTTGACGAAGATGAGTCATTTCCTTTTCCCCTCGTTATCATCCATCATCATTCATTAGTGATCAAAGGCATTGGCGTCAGTGTGTGTGTGTGAGTGTGTGTGTGTGTGTCTGTATCTGTGTAAACATGTAAATAAGCCAGGTTCCTGGACAAAGAGCAATCAGGAACGAACGTTTTTGTGTACATGCTAAACAGGGTTCAGTAAAAAAGATGACCTACAGCGTGAGTTCACAGAACTCTCCGCGAAACATATTAAGCTCCCCTAAACGTGACCACATGACTCAGTAAAACAAAACAATGGCATGGAACTAGAATCCCATTTCGAGTCATAAACAGCCAGCCTGCCTGGAGGCAGACAGCCTAGTAATGGAAGAGGAAAAAGGGCGACGTCATGATTTCATTTGAGCTTTGTTCTTTCAAGCCAGCTGATACAAGTCACGATATCTCCCCTTCTCTGGCTGTTGGTCCGCCGTGACCTCACCTTGAAGCGGATGAACCTCTTCTTCCAGGAGTGGAGGCCGGACAAGTAGATCTGGCGCAGGGCCTCGTGGCACAGCTGCAGGTCGATGCCATCAGGAGTGACGGTGAATTGGAAGGCCACCGCCTGGTGAGCTTCTGCCATGGTGGCTTTTGCGGCGCACGCTCGACTAACGGAAGGGGGGAAAGCACAAACACACACACACACACACACACACACACACACACATTAGGACATTATCTGGCACAAGGACCACCTAAATCAGGTCTGTTAAAAACGGCTGGAAAAACACAGAGATAGAAGAGCATCATTGTTCTTAATTCTGCATTGTTTACTGTTGTTGAGTCAATAAACTGAGACTGGTCTAGCCTGAACACACACTGGTGTTGAGCCATATAAAGACATCAAATTGATGAAATCCCCTTGAGCTAGGCTGCAGTATCAAGCTCAACTCATATGACCCTACACCAACATTAACATGAATCAGCAGAAAAATCCACACAAATCTCGGCTACCCTATTTTTCATTCCATCAATGGTGCCTTTCTTCTACACTCGTCGGTAAATTCCAACTCAGATCTATCTCGAAGCAGTTTCCAGGGAAATAGCCAACTGAATTGTGGATGTGTTTTATTTCCTTCCAGAGCAGAAGACTCAAGTTGAAAGCTAAGCGTAACAGAGGCTCACTCCCAGGCCTTTTTTTTTGCCTTTTCACATCAGCACTCAATACTTCACACAAAGGCTCAATATGATCTGATCAGATAGATAGATCACGTTCTTCATAGTTGGTTCACTTTCTACTCTGACAAACTGTGAATTAATTATCAGCTTAAAGCATACGACAAGTTTGAACTGGGAAAAGGGTGCATACCAACAGTTAGGTCATGCCCTAAAGTATCAGATTTATGTGAAAGAGGTGACTAAATGCTAGACATTCCATTATGTTTTTTCTTCACAGACCACTGTGGAAGCCTTTAGAGAACGACTACAAAAGCACATTTGTCTCCTTACATTCTCCTTTGCAATGATTGTGTATTCATACAGTCTTAGGATGCAATCGAACAAGCGGACACCAACCACAAACTACTGAGGCAGGTGGTTACGCATATCTGTAGAGGATGGATGTAGAGATGATGGTAGTCAAGTCAAGTCAAATTTGATTATCCCACTAGGGGACATTTGGTAGTTCTGTCTTATCAACACTGCCCAACTTTATTGGCCCCAATGAAACACAGAGCTAGTCAATAACTCGACAGGATGTGAGCGGTCTGCCTCTCATCACCTTTGTGATTAGTCCTACCCTTGCCCACGTTATATGAGGAAATACATTTCTAAAAAACAACTTTATCTGTTATGTGAGCAATCAAGTTCCCTACTGTGTCAAGTGCATGTTTGGCATTCAGTTCCTTTAACAACTGCTTTGAACTGTAAACTGATACTAAAATCCCTCCCATTGAAAAGAGATGCATTATGGGAGGATCCAGTCAAAGGCAAGGACATGACTGATTACACTATCAGGCCTAATAATACTACTACCTCACCTCCATCCCAGCCTGACACTTCTCAACTGGTTGTACAACTGCATGCCACGTCAAATACTGCCACAACAGTGTAGGTTAAACCAGACTCTTTATCTAATATCTACTGCAACCATAACCTTCGATGACACAGGGCATAGGCTATGCTATCTATCAAACATATCTTGAATAATTCCTTCTGTTTGTACCGCCCTGCTTCCTTGTACATGGCATCATAAAAACAGGCAAAGCTGTTGACAGACTGATGGATCTAGCACTACAATGATGAGAACCTGAAGTCCATGCAGGAGGTACAGTGAAAATGATCAAATGAATCTATCTACCCACTTCCTTAGCCATGAAATATTAATGACTTGACATTCCAAGCCTTCCACCCAACCTAACCCTGTTTTGAAAACATGGCAGTGTTCTCCATCGTTTTTAACAATGATCGTTTCTTAGTAACTATATAGATTTGTTAATAAAGCACGAACAACCAGAATAATGTAGTCCAGCCAATGTATTTGGTCAGATGATGTTATTCATATTGGGAATGTTTGGGGTCAACAATCAACAACAGACAAACCTGAAACACTCTAATCTGATCTAATATAAACAATCATTTACCAACACTCCATAAAACATATACCAAATCAAAGGCATGTGAAGGACACACTAAGCACCTGCGAGAAACCACGGTGCTGTTTCCATTCGGCTGCAATTCACTAGTTCCCTTCCCTTCCCCCAGCTGAGTTCCCGTGATCACATGACCAGCCTTTGCCACTGAAAACTAGGGGAAAGGTCGCAGCTCTGGAATACTGCGCATCACCGGCAACGACTCCAAAAGGCATATTTTCGCATTATTCTGCAACTATTGTAATATAAAATGACAGAATGTGTATGTCGCATATCCTAGAATTCCCAACACTGAAGATTAATTGGTACAAGACAAAATATTATACTCGATACAAGACGGCAAATGAGGTCAACCACCCAGTCATGGCGTGGGTTTTTAATCACACCTGTCAGCATTCTTATTTCCTGTTAAACTATGCCTATGCAAGATGTGCTACTATTTCAGAGTCAGTACGCTATTTGAGAGCGAGAGAAAAAAAAGCTTCCTAACCACAATCTCTTGTATTTTTGTGGTTAGTGACCACGTGGACAGAGAAACGGGGTCATATTTTTCAAGTCCTTTGACCGAATGAAATAGTTTAGCCAATATATGGAGCTGGATATCAACAAAGAGCTTCACACTTATTACCTTCTCAATCTATAATATATTGCATTCGATGCTAAATTGATGTCATGTCAATGACCTTCCAGTTATTTTGTGGCTAAATTGAGTCAACAAGACAGGTGTCACTACCTGTAAATCAGTTAAAAATACAAATTCCAGAAAACCCTGCAGTATGGCACTATTTACCTAGCTAACTAGTAAACAGAAAAATAATTCGGGAGCATTGCCCAAAGTCATCTGTTTCCAATTCAGGCCGTACAGTTCACCAGTGCTACCTGCTGACTTTGATAGGCAATACAAGGTCGCGTCCACCAGCTATCTAAATGCTTTGAATACACTTTTTAAACGTAGAACTCTAAATACAAAGTATGTATATATTTGCATATAGGTATGGGCTTTTCCACAATATTCAGAACCCTAAAAGCCTGATAATAAACGACGATTAAAAGAAATAGTTCAGAGGTGCTGTTAAGTTATCCTAAAATTGACACGTTTTGTTTTAATCAACATATCTAGGAAGTACATGGTAATTCAAGTATTATGTGAAATGATAAGCAAACCATACAGAGCTAGGAATTATTTTAAAAACTGTTGTTACGAAATACTAATGTGAGAAGAGGGCACACACGGATGTACCGGTAGGTTTGACCGGTTTTGTTGCGGCGTTTTCACAACAAACCCACTCTGTAGCCATATTTAGGTAGTTTACTTGGGGAAACTTCACATAAAATTAGGCAGGGGACGATCAAAAAGTATAGTACTCACCAACTCTTCCTTCAACCTTGTAGATTTGTCAAGAAAATATAATAATGCTTTCTAAAACGCATCTAGCTTTGCCAGACGGCTGGACTTTTCGGCTGTGACTGCCTTGCTACGCGTATTGCATGAATGGCAGCGCTAAAAAGGGGACCGCCCAGTTTAAAACGTCACATCACTGCTCTATAATTTATGCGCAGTTGATCCTTTCGCTGTATGCACCTAAATAACAATGGAGTATGTTGGCGTACGCGGCATGTCGGATAAGTTGAGGCACTGAATGCCATGACAAGTCACGAGTAGCTTGTTTGCTAAGTGTCCCATGGCATGCAGTATCCAAGCAGTGACAATGTTATAATGACAGTATTGGGTGGACTCTAGATAGTGTGCAAACGTGAGACTTTAGATGTTATTTGAATTTGATATTATAAGTAATGGTAATAGGTCTCATTGTTGTCAGTCTACTATGCAAATAGGAACATTGAGACAAATCTACTTTCCTGTTTTTTATTTGGCATAAACATGTAATTTTAAGTCATATATACGTGTACATTTTGGCTGCATTGCATGATATGAAGTGATGCCGCAGAACAGTATAGTAGGCATTATGAAGCATCTATAGTCTGAACATAAACTAATGGGAAAATCAATTCAAACGAGGGGTTTATTTGCCTTGTTTTTCAACATCTTAAGTCTAGACATTAACACATGTTCCTATCTCTATGTGCAATTTATCATTCATCCCGAAGAAGGCGCAAGAAGACAGGTCAATAATAGTAGTACAGCTAAATGAGCTGCATGTTTGCTTAGCGTTTTGACTGACTTACTTCCTTTATCATATTTTTGCATGTTCCTCATTCACGAATAACAAATATTCCGATGTTAAACCATACCCAGCAATGAAGCCAACAAACACTAGCTAATGTTAGCTAGCTAATCGTAAAGCCAACAATGACATCCTTCTGACTACATTCATGTGTAACGTTACTAGCGTCCAACATCACGAAGAAGCAGACAGTTTAGGAGAGTTCTGGCGGATAGTAAAAGCGAAGGTAGTCACATTTATTTTATTACCGTGTTAGTAATTATTCCGACTCCCAACTCCTTCTTGATTTGCGAATTAGTCAACGTCAGTTTGCTAGAAGACTTGTAATATTCGTCGGCGTGCCCCACACTTTCTGTTTCTCAGCGCGCCTTCTGTATTTCGTGCGCGAGCCATGCACTGTCACTGCTAGTTCCAGTTCCAGTTCCAGACAGCTGCCAAACACGAGAGAACACAGAGGCTAGACTCCTAGTGCAGCAGTTGTGTTCCGACGTTCGGACAGACTTGATGACCATTCTGCTAACAAACAGTTGTTTGACTGACATGTCTCGTAAACCTAGCAATCTATGAGCAAGGGAGAATGAAAGAAGATTTGTTTTCTGTTTGGACAGCGTTGACGACTCTCCCAAAAAGGTATTGCTAAGCTAGACTTCACTCAGTCATTTAATTAAATGGTTTGTTTCTGATGATGCACAGTTTCAGTGTGCTCGGCCATCTGGGTGGATACTTGATAAGGCTGTTAGCGTGCTCTCTGTGTTTTTGGGTATGATGTAATTACCACCTATAAGCGAACTTTATTTTGTAAACGTGAACTTAGGAATGTTAGCCGTAAATGCCTATTTTCGTCATTAACTCTACGTCCGTTGAATTGAACTAATTATTTAATGACGATGTACTTGTGTGCTGCGCTATTTGATCCTACCTAAATACAAATAGCTAACCGTAGCTATTTCTGTTTTTGTAACTCATCACCTTCAGTATGTAAATGTTCTTAAAAAAAATTAAACCTACTGACTGGTTTCAATCGTTCAAGACTGAATTGTAGATCAGCACAGGAAGGAAGCCACAGTGGTTTCCCCATATGTACACTTCATTTTCTTGTACACTAAGGATTCAGGTGAACAGTCTAATTAAGAAAAAAAGTGAAAACATCGTACCAATTTGCTTTATTATTATTATAACACATGAGACGTTCTCAATATTTTAATGGAATGTCGATTAGAACGTATTATGTTAATCGAGCAGTACCATCCATCCCTAAACACTCGTAGCCACACACACACACACACTGCTTTAATTGGACTGCTCCTCTGGTTAATCCAGGGATGCGGCTATAGCCTGCAGGTCCCTGCGTTCTTTCAGCCTCAGCGTTTGCTCTGTCTGGAGGCTCCCCATCCCTTCTTTCTCCCCTCATCTCCAGTTCTATGAAGTAATACAGGGCCAGTTCAACCTTCCATGTTTCTGACTTCCCCTCGTCCTTTTGTCCTCTGTATTAAGTCTCTCTCTCTCTCTCTCTCTCTCTCTCTCTCTCTCTCTCTCTCACACACACACACACACACAGAGATGCTCTGGTCTCCAGAAGTAGGCCAGTAACTGGTCCGTATGTCATGCCATGCCATGGGGCTATTAGTCTACAGACTGGGAAGGAGCCGTCTGGCATTGTGTGTGTGTGTGTGTGTGTGTGTGTGTGAGAGAGAGAGAGAGAGAGAGAGAGAGAGAGAGAGAGAGAGAGAGAGAGAGAGAGAGAGAGAGAGAGAGAGAGAGAGAGAGAGAGAGAGAGAGAGAGAGAGAGAGAGAGAGAGAGAGAGAGAGAGAGAGAGAGAGAGTGTCTGATGAAGGTTGGGTGATAATTAGGCTTACATATTTGTGGTCATCCATATGTGTTTTAATTACCTTTAAAATTGAAGTTATTCAAATGGAGATATTACGATATCTTCTTGAAAAAGATTTGGTAAATGTATTGTGAATTAATAAGAATTAAAAAGAAAATAATTTTATTTTATAAGTATACAGTCAGAGTCAGTATGCCTGTTCCATAAGCATTCTGCTAAGTTAAAAACATTATTGAATGTAATAATATAATGTAGTATAATATGTTATAAAGAAATACAGCTTTTTTTGTTATATTCCCCCTTACTAATAGGACACTTGAATGCACTTAAAGAGGAAGGCATGCTTCAGAAATGTGACTGCACTGTTGTCATGCTGTGTCAAAGACTCTTCTTCCCTATCTTCCTCCCACTCATCCTTTACGCTACTCATTTTTATTCCAATGCCCCCCTGCCTCCATCTCTCCCCCTATTTCGCCTGAGGCAGTATCAGGAGCAGAAGCTAAGTAGATGTACTTCAGCCCAGCATCTGTACAGCCAACCGAAACTAGCCCAGCTAGATTACAACACTACGTATGACATAACCTCCCCTCTCCTCCCAAATAGCAGCCCTCTACTCTGCACTGACTGTAAGGGAGCATTTTCAAACCAGGTTTTAAATTAATATGCGACTCTTCTCTCATAGATAAAAAAAACACTACTTGATTAGTGGTTAGCGTACCTTTTTTGTCTGTTTCAATCTGGACAATTCTGGGGATTATGTAGTTTATCCTGCGTAGGACAACCCTGATCTAATTTAGACTCCAGATCCAGCTACAGTTTGGCTTTTGAAGGGTTACACTGTTATTTTAGCAAAGCTTGCAGAGCTAAACATGATGCCAAACAATGAGCTTAATACACCTCCCGTCCCAAATCAATTCACAGACTGGAGCGATGAGTAGAAGGATCCCTTGGCTGACATTTAGTTCTGAGCTGAGTGTCAATTGCGTTCCACATAAATCTGTAAAAAAACGTATTGACTTGTTTTAAGTGATAGGGATGTTAAATTGAGTTTTTAAAGATTAATTTAAAATATATTGAACCCCTGTGTTATAATATCCATTAGGCTTGAATCCGAAATGGATTACTTATTGCTGTGTAGATCCTGTAATTAAACTGTGGAAAAGGTGAACTGTTTAAAGTAATTACCTGCCTTTTTATATCATTATAGGCTAATGCTTTCTCTTCTATAGCGTACACGGGGTTGGTTGTACACAGATTTGTCATTCACAATGGCATCAGCGGTTCTCTTTCAATTCTTCTAGATCAATAGCAACCTTTGTGTTAAAAAGCAAATGACATTCAGAGCAGTCATAATATTATTCCACTAGGGAAAAGGCGCAGACCTAAATGGCCTTTTTGTCTGCCTGAAAGACTGCCTCATGATAGTCCTCATTGGTCCGATGCAGAGTGTCACAGAAATGCCCAAATGAGGATTCCTGTTACTAGCCACTTTGAAAAGAGAGACTTTCAGTAAGATACTATGAGGAATTAGCCTATTGTGTGACCATCAGAAATATCCTGCTTCTTGTTCCTCTTTTGAAAGTAACACTGTATATGCCAAATCAACAATCTGTGTGATGGACACGTTGTCACCAGCTGAGTAGACTATCTGACGGTTAACCTTAATTTGATCATGAACGAAAAATATGTTTTGTTGAAAAGATTAGTACAAGAGTAAAGGCTACTTATCAAATTCATTAGACATGGTGTTGCCCTCATTGCAAAAGCCAGAACTTACAGTGGAGTCTACTTGATAGAACATCTAATGGAGTTATCTAGTAAAACAGTGTGCTGTCATGTTTGTGCGCCACTGGCTTTGCTGGAAATTTGCACATTGGTTGGGGTGTTATTCCTGGCTTGGACTATTCTGCTTGCAAAATAGAGACCATGATTAAGAATATATTGTCGTCAGGATAACTAGCTGGCTGCTCTATGCTAAGATGATAAATAATTCCTCAGGCTATCATAGCAGTTAATTTCTTGGGACTCTTCACAAGAACTGGCCAATGATGCAAGCACGATGGAAGCATTCCAGGGTGAACTACTGCTTCTCCCACCATCTCTTGTGCACAGATTTTGTTGCAAAGGCTTAATCTTGTAAATTAAACTCTTGAGTTTATTCCTCTCCGTTGTCCATAATCCTCTTGGCTGGATAGCATGTTTGTTGTTGTCCAGCTAGTGTATTGCTCCAAACCATGTAGCTTAGAGGGGCCTTCTTGTCAGCAAGCTAAACTTTTTTGCTCCCGGCCAGCTTGTTTCAGCCTAGTCGTGCTCCGTTATGTATGGGTGACATGGGTTTGTATCTTTCTCCTCGTTGAATAATTGAATCTGTTTGCCCCCCTGTGCGAGCTGGGTACTGTACACTGTGTGTGGCGTGAGGTAAGCTTTGTGGCGGTGTAGAAAGAGTTGGAGCAATATCACAGATAGGCCTACATATTTTGAAGTTGTTACGTGGTTCTAGTTAAACATAGCCTAAACAGGACACCGTGATAATTCTGAATGTATTTGGAAAGCCAGAGATGTAACTGCATCGAAACATACTGTCCAATTGCAGCAGATTAATCATCGTGAGTTTGCTTTACCCCTCAGCGATCGGTATGGCCTAGTTCTTCTGTGAGTCCTTTCCCCTAGTGAGTGTAGCAGGCCTATGCCACCAATGGCAGTTTGTGTTACCAAATAATGTCCCCAACTGTTCGGCAAATACTCCTCCTCACCATAAAACTGGATTATTTTCTTATGATTGTGCCCTCTCTGTCTGAAGAGAAGATCGTATTAGGAGGACATAGCTGGCTCGATATTTCAGTGTTTACCCACCCATATTTTTCCTTTACCCCCCCCCCCCCCCCCCCCCATCTCTCTAAAACATGCTACCATTCTGGGAAAAAAGCAAGGCCATCCAATTTGGCTTGCTACATGTGCTGTCATTGTTATATTTAGATTGTTTTCCCCTTAGGTAGCAGAGAGGCCAGGGCAGGACCCAGGGACAGTGGGCCCTGTTCCTCAGGCTGAATCCAGGGAAAGTCCCCCGTGGCCTTCTGGGCTCTTCTGATTGACTCTTGGGTTCCTATTTTTTTTAAATCAGGGGGTGGTGTGGGGGACTGGGTCCAGCTTCTGTGGTTGTGGTGACTGTAGGCAGCATTGGGGACAATGAGAACGCAGAGAGACAGTGGCGGACCCTGGCCGAGCACCGCGGAGACGCCCCCAGGGGGACGGAGAGCTATTCGGAGACCCAGCTCGCCTCTGGGCTCTGGATGTTTGTGCCCCAGGGTCACACAGTCTCTGAGTTGCTGCTATTATTTCTTTACTCGCAAACACAAACACTGCAGCCGTACCGGAGGAGAAGAGCTGGACATATTAGGCCACAGTAAAGAATGAGCCCAGCCTACACACAGACAGGCCTCACTCTGACTCCGTGTGCAGGCTTTGAGGCTGTAAACTATAACACATTTTTCCTCCGCCTGTTTGCGATCATTATTTGTGAAAACGCTCTCAGTTAATCTCCTCCACAGGTTGCAGCACAATGCATATAGCACACGTATTCTGAGAGTAGATTGAAATCACGCATTAGTCCTTATTGGCTGTTTTGTTCAGTGACAACTTTGCGAGCGCTGAACGGAAGTGCGGGGAAAAGCATGAACAATTGGCTATTGTAGAGCGTGCTGGCACACCTGCAGAACACTTTGGGAAGCACGGAGCTCTGACGTGAGCTCTTCTCTGGGGGGGCCGCGGCGTTATGGTGGGAGCAGGACATGGGGTAGCCTACCAAAGATAAGACGTGGACGTAAGCGTGGACTCGATGAGTCCTGAGAAGTTCAGTATCGACAAGCTTCTAAGCGAAGGCTTTAGCGGTTGGTTGTGTTTTAGGATCTGGTAGGAAATAGCTTAGACGTTGCTGTGATAAGTTAGTTTGATAGTTTCTGAGCGGTTACATAGTATGGCGGCATTGTTTAGGCTAAATGTTTCTTTGTCCCAGCTGGGTTTATACCCTCTCTTCCTCTTCAGGGTTGGAGACTTTTAATCATTAGTCATAGTAGCCTTCCTGGATATCCTGTTGGGTGAATCAAAGTGACTCAGCTTTGCTCAGAGGGATCAGATCCCTCAGTCCTCAATAACATGGCTTTGTGTCAGTGGCAAGACCCAAGTGCTTTTTAGAGGAAACGAACAAAAGATCCGTTGAGGTCGAACCCGACTGAAGTCGCCGGCTGAAATAATATCCCCTCAGCCGAACCTGAAAGAGTCGCCAGAGAAGAACACACCGTGTGGTCACTGAGAGGTTTCCCGCTTGTCAGCTCTTCGGCCGAGGGGGCAGGTTCTTTGTAAGAAATTCAACATATTACTCTCATCTCCTCTTTGGGTTTCAGGTTGCATTGCCTGGGACGACTGTCTTTCATGCTTTTAATTGTATGATTCTGTAGGTTACCCTCACGTACAGACCCAAACTGATAACATGGTTGTCCGTTCTAAAGCTGTGACTGTGCAGCACCATACCTATGCGCATGACAGCACACTGTCTCATTCACCTTTGCGGGGGGAAAGAAAACATTGCACAATTACTTAGCTTTACAACGTGAGGCTGTAGTTACTTCGATAGTGTTGGCTCAACTCCACCCCGGCTAAAGCCTATACCCTGTGTTTGTTTTTGTCGTGGACTATTGGCTCATCGACTAGTTTGTTGCTGGGAGTTTTTTTGTAAGGAAGCAACCAGACAATGAGAGTATGGTGGCTTGATGAACAAGATTCTCACCGATGGGCAGTTGGAATTGAGGCGTGGTGCCTCATAGAAAACAGGGGGGATGCCAGGAATGAGTAACCTAGGCCGGTCACTTACAGCTGCTTTGGTAGTGCAGACTAGTCACATTCCACACGCACCTACTAAAAGAGTAGAATAGAGAGAGGTCAGGTCTGTGGGACTGAGTCAGCAAAGACTCTCACACACACACACACACACAGAATATCCTGGTGCTGGACACTCATATTTAGACTAAAGAGAAAATAGCTTAATTCCACGGACTCTTGACACACCCAAACAGCTCATTTGCAGGTGCTGGGTGGAGGACAGAGGGGGATGTTCTGCTGTGTGAAGCAGGGCTGTGGCTAGGCCTGTGGGCGTCAGGTAAGGCTGGGGTCCACTGCACCATGGCGCCTCTTGGCTGACCATGCATGTGGCATTGTTTAATCATCCAGCGGTGAGAGGAATGGATGTGGACATGGGCAGGGTATGTGTGGGTGTGTAGCCTATGTGCAGGCCTATGTGTATGTGTGTAGACATGGAGTAGCATTTGACGTCAAGCCATAGTGTTGGATGGCTGGGTAGTTCCTTGGGTTGCAGTCCATTTTATTAGGAAGCCACTGTTTGGGTTTGAGTCCACTCTAATTTGGGCAGACCACACACAGGCAGAAATGACACACGAGTGTGTGAAGTTCCTGAAACCAGAACTGAATTTTGGCGTTGCCATCTCAAGATGTTAGACTACTGATACAAACACACACACAAAAAGTGCCACCCTTTTTCAGGCAGGCTGCCCGCCTGCTTGGCTAGTTTGACCCAGCTGGGTTGGCTGTTAATCCCAGGCCTTTCATTCTGAGTCTGTTTCAAGTCTAATCGTCTTTGGGGTGACATGATCTGATTGGAACTCGGATGAAGATGATTTACAGAAGGGCAAATAAGTTGAAGAAGAAAGAAAGACCCAGGCTCTGTTGACAAGGCAACAGCGACTTGAAAGATAGACCTTGAAGAGGGAAGACAATTACAGAATAGGGTGAAGGTTAAACCACCGTTTTGTAGTATAATTTCACCACACAGTCGTCTTTTAGAAAAAAGTTATTGTAGAAAGGGTTACACAATGAGGCTTTTCAGATCGTGGCTCCACTATACTTCACCTATGGCACATACAGTACTGTGCAAAAGTTTTAGGCAGGTGTGAAAGAATGCTGGTAGCAATTTGAAAGCACAGAGTGGTCACAGCAAATATTGATTTGATTTAGATTGTTCATTTGTTCATTCGCTTTGCATTGAGTTAATTGATCAAAACAAACAATTAACACTGCCTAAAACATTTGCACACTGCTGTATAACAGGCATGAATGTATTATTCCATCACTTGACCGCATCAGCATGGATGACGGGTCGTATACATATGGCAGGGCGGGGTGATTCTCCACTTCCTGTCAAGCCCCAGTGCCCTGGGAGCATTGCTTTGTGGGTAGCCAGTCACACTGTGGGGAAACACTCTTTAAGTTTCATCACAACCTCCATGAGGCAACAAGGGCAAATGCCGTTGATTTATATAATTTCTTTTCTATTTTCTTTTTGATTTTTTAGAACATTTGTTCAGGCTTAGATCACCTCCATGGCATTGTTGTAACTGTCTAACGTGGACTTCAGGGACTTCTTCAGGGACCTGAAACAGTAAGTAAGATCGGCCATGCTGTGGCTGAGAGAGCGTTGAGGCGCTATTAACGCAGGCTGGATTTAGCAACGCGTGACACAACAGGAAGTTGTCGTTCACAGGCTCCCACCACAGAGGAGCGAGGCCCAGGTCTACATCCTGCAGCACAGGCTCGTGAAAATCGAGCGGAATCATTTCAAAACACATTAGGCCTCACCATGGTTCTTTCTTCACCTCTCTTCGAAGTGCCCCCCTTCAGCGGTGTGGGGTTCTCCTCTGCTCTCCGTCCTGTCTTAACTATTGCACCATACACTCTTTCTCTCTGCCCCCCAAGCTCCTCTCCGTCACAGCAGGAGGTCTGTGTTCTACCACTAAATGAACTATCTCCTCTTTCTGAATCAGACCATAAGTTTTGCAGTTGTTGCCTCTTTGATTGTGTCTTATCTATTTTCATCTATTTTCATCTCTCCATCTGGCTACTTATTGTGTGTGTGTGTGTGTGTGTGTGTGTGTGTGTGTGTGTGTGTGTGTGTGTGTGTGTGTGTGTGTCTACCCTGCCTTCTATTCCCTAAACGGGATGCTGTGTGTCGTTGTGCTGTTCCTTTCCCAGGCTAACCTCTCCCCTCCCCTCCTCCAGCTCTTTGGCTGCCGTTCGGCTATGGCCCTCTTATTTGCACATCAACCATTCACGCCTCTCTCAACACATGAAGAGAGCCTAAACAAGATGGAGTCACTCTCTGACTCACCCCCCCCCCCCCCCCCCACACACACACACACACACACACGAAAGATAGTACTCATTTGAGCCCGGAAACTGCCTCATTACTCATAGTCTAAAAATGTCGTTGCCTGTATCGTCCCAAGACTGTGATGTGAGGTGCTAATGGAAGGAAGGGGCACTGCTTGGCGTTGATATCACTGTCGCATAGCCCCGCCATCTCCTCACGCCTTCTGTTTTGCGGAGAGGCAGTGAGTGGTTTCCTTCTCTTCCTGACCCCAACAAAGTCATCAGCGCACGGCATGGGGGCCCAACCACAGGAAACGGACTGGAATCCAAAGAGGAGGCACACCAGACTGTCGCTGAGGACTTGATTAGGAAACTATAAAAACAACTCCCTGCATGGAACGTTCACAAGGACAGGTCGGTCGTAAACGCTCTTGGACCGTGCTTGTCCTTACGATTTTTATTTTGTCAAATGGTTGTGGGTAAATACTTGAACGGACTTGGCAAGGCTGGTCTTGTTAACTATCGTCTGTAACAGCCGTAGCCAGAGGGGAGAAGAGAAGGAGATACACCACAATAACAAGAGTAGCCTAAACACAATCCGATTGCCTTTCCGTCTGCCCCCTGTAAGCTGTTGTTGTTTGGTCTCTCAATTGTCCTCAATTCTAATCAAAGCAGTAAACCTCAACTCCATTCATAAAGTCTGAATATAGACCGTGTCCGTTATAGGCCTGTAGTCCTACGATGTCTCAGACAGCCTTCTAAGCTATTTAAAACACTTTGCTAATGTTTCATCGTTGTGTTTCAGTATTGTCTGTCCGGTGGTACAGGAAAGGAACCAGGAGAGTTGCCCGGTCTGGTCTGCCCTATGGCCCTGCTTCGCTATCCCAGCAAAGGGAAACAGAGCGGTAGTGTAGACCCCAGTGGCTGTGTGGGACAAAAAGACCAGGGCTTGGCATGGAGACCTGCTGTAGCCTAGCGTGGGGGTCAGACTGCCCAGGCAGCAGGACTGGGGCTCCCCATGAAGGTGGTGGTGGTGGTGGTGTTGGGTGGGTCTGGGTCTGGGGAGAGAACAGACAGGCTCTTTGTTTGAGAGGACAGGCTGTGCTCCACCTGTTATTGCCAGGGCATGCCTGGCGTGCCCTAACGCCATCGGGGCTCTCAGCTGGCTAACACATGGTGTCCGAGTCAGCAGAGGAGGCCGTCACACAGCGGTCACTTTGACGGGGTCAGGCTCTTTCTGTGAGTTGACCCTGGAGCTCGTTATTTGTTTGGCTATAGCCGAGAGTTTGTGTAAAATGGGATTCAGATTTTGTGTAATGTTTTTTTTTTTTGTCTTGTTTATTTTCTTTCCCTTGGCATCTGGAGTGTGTTAAGGCAAAATCCTTTCCAGTATTTGATTCCAAGGGCACGGTGACGCCAGATGAAGCATGTGTCTCTTTTGTTTTAATGGGTTTTGTTTAGACCTCAAGTGTTCTCTGTATCCACTCAGGTCACTCACGTTGTTCTTCGTTTCAGTTTTGAAAGGTGAACTTCACAACCCACGGCTACTGTTGTCCGCCCTTTTCCGTGTCTAAGTAGCGTTTTTGAGTGGTTCATGTGAGCCAACCCAACTCCCGTTCATCTCCCTCAGTACCAGTCGTGACAACTGCTAATGGGTCTATTTTTTTAAATCGAAGGCCGGGCCTGCATCAGTCAGCTGGAGCCTTGAGAGAGGAGAAGGGGAGGCCTCCGAACAGCTGGCACTTCTCTCATGCAGCCCTCAGTCCTATGTTGTCACTTTCTCAAGCACCTTCTCAAACCTCTGGCACAGAAACACAGTCAATGTCTCACGTCTAGTTGGGGCTTGAATCATTTTGTGGCTGGAAACCACAAAGCTGAATTCTATTTATAGACCCGGTTGCTTGACAAGTACTCCGCAACTTTAGTTGGAATTTTTGCATGATGCGTCCTTAACCTGAGTTTACAAATTGAGTGACATCATTTGTTCTTTCAGTCTTGATATCCAAGGCTTCCATCAGCAGTTTTATTGAAAACGACGGGTCCTTCAGCTGTAAGCATGGGGAAATGATTGTGTTTATCGACTAACGTTTCTATCTTTACGCAGCCTGAAGTTGTTGGTGTGCGATTGTTTTCATTTAGTCCGAATTTTGACTTGAGTATCAGAATAGTGACTGGGTGTCTAAAACGGCAAACAGTACTTTCAATCATACTCATACTCATACTCATAGTACACTCTTTTATCGCTAATCTTGTTCTATCTTTGAGGGTAAGATTTAAACACAGCAAAAACTGAAAAGAGCTCAGAGTTCCCCTGTGTTTGTGACTTATCTTGCTAGCTTAGGCTATTAAGTCATAGTTTTTCTTTGTGTTGTCCTGCTCATGTTGCTGTGATGGCTGATGATGTTTGCTCTCCGTTTACGCCACAGCTTTTGACATGAAGAAAGACATTGACACGTTGATAGCAGAGGAACGAGCTGACATCATCTCTAAATATGAGAAGGTAAGTGTGTGACACCGTTAGCAGAACTGGCTCGTGCCATTCTTGTGCTTTACTTGGGTTCTTTAGAAAATGTAGCCATAGCTATCTTTTCAATAGGTAAAGAACAGGTGTGTGTGTGTGTGTGTGTGTGTGTGTGTGTGTGTGTGTGTGTGTGTGTGTGTGTGTGTGTGTGTGTGTGTGTGTGTGTGTGTGTGTGTGTGTGTGTGTGTGTGTGTGTGTGTGCTTGCGTTCATGCTACTTTCTCTGGGCAGAGAGTAGAGTACCTTTCTTTGATCATACATCTCAGATGACGATCACAACCTAAAAGTCTGCTTCTTGTGTTTACATTTTGCCTCTGGCATTTGTCTGACCATAGGTGATGTCACTGTTTTCTTTTGGTGCATGTCATGGGCATGGTACTGATTTCTTATTGAGAGAGCGTTTGTGTGCTCTAGGGCAGGCAAGAGGGCGTCCACATCGACCCCTGGGAGGATGCTGACTACAGCGTCTGTAAGGTCACTGACCGCTTCGGCTTCCTGCAGTAAGTCTCCCTGACAGCCTGACGGACAGTTATGCCCATGTGTCTTCCTCTGTCCGAGATCACCACCTCGACCAGGGGCCATGTTTTCGAGCTATTGTGGTTGAAGGGGAAAGAGTGCACAGAGAATAAAACCGTGGCTTTATTTTGAAATGAGTGCGAATGCAGCAAGAAACACACAAGCAGCCATTTTCTAAATCTGTTTTTATTCCACATAATTCTGCCGGCAGTCGTTCAGTGGTTATCAGGCTACGTGATCCGCTCACCTTTCTTTGTCTGTTTCTTTACTTGTCTTCAGCAAAGAGGAGCTGCCCATACCTACTGCGGTCGAAGAGAAGGTAATCCCGTTTAGGACTAGCAACATCAAAACATCAAAGATACACTCTCATGACAATAAAACAATAGTTAGAAAATGGAAAAGATGTGAAATGGTCTTTGCCTTCCAGCTAAAGCACCTGGAGATCGAGAGGGTGGAGAAATGGCTGAAGATGGTGAAGAAATGGGACAAGTACAGGAACAGTGACAAGGTGCCTGACACGCACCCTGACAACGCAACACATTGTCCAAACAGACCATTCATCACTATCTCCTTCTGCTTCATGTATTCAATTAGACTTTGTTATTGGTTCTTTGCGAGGTGCAGAAGTTCCTCTCCCTCAACCATCCACTTTCTTTTCATCTTGTAGCTCTCTCTTTGTTGTCCGGTTTTGTAGGCTTATAGCCATGGCAGCCAGGCTTATGATATGGCTCTATGATGTGATGAGCGTTACAGCGTGCTTAGCCAGAACTGAACTCTATGTAGTGGTCTGAAACTATGAGCATGTTAAAGGTCGCGACGCCCTTCCTCTGCTGCGGCCCCCTGACCGGTCTTTCCTGTCGTAGATGGTGAAGCGCGTTTACAAAGGCATCCCCCTGCAGCTGAGAGGCCAGGCCTGGGCCCTCCTGCTGGACCTGGAGAGGGTCAAACAGGAGAACTCCGGCAAGTACGAGGTAAGTCACGGCCCGCAACCCGACCACACCCTTTTTTTTCATCATCCTCTCTCTTTTTACGTCTCCGTCACGTGGCCCGTTTTGGTTCTGCCGCCTCCACAGAAAATGAAGCGGCAGGCGAGCGAGTACTCGGCGGAGATCAAGCAGATCGACCTGGACGTCAACAGGACCTTCCGCAACCACATCATGTTCATGGACCGCTTCGGAGTCAAGTGAGACTGAGCAGAGCCTCTCGCTGGCCCCCACATCATTACGCTCTCCACAATGGTTCCCCAGTAACAAACCCCGCCTAGCGCGGCCCTCCCCAGACTATGTCACGCTAGGTTACACACACGCATGCACACACACACACACACACACACACACACACGCGCAGTGCACTGCACAGGGATCACACGACTACAACTCTGACCGCTAGTCGCCATTTTGTAAATGATAACAACTGCTTAGCGTCTTCAGTGGGAGTCTCTGGTTCCTCGGTTTGTTTGGTTTCGAAACTCCAGGGCTCTTTCTCTGTTTTTGTTCCTTGGCCTCGCGTGGCCGCTGACCTCACGACGTCTCCTCCTGGGCTAAACTCTGGCTCCGGCCTTGATACATATGCCTGCTAGGCGTATACACGCTCATGCTCCTACAGGCACTTGCACACACACACTCCCAACACACACCTCCAACCTAACCAAAACACAAGCAGCTTCCTCCCACTGTATTATTGGCCTTCCTGTCAGTGGGCACTTAGACAGAAAGCTGCCATCATACACAGATAAGCATGCTTTCAGCCATCACAGATCACACACCACACACACACACACACACTCACACAAACACAAGTTGACCACACTCACTTACATGCATTGAAAATAGCACATGCATCATAGGCTGAGGGTAGCACAGAAAAACAGCTAACACATTGGACTGGACTGGACGGGACAAAACACAAAGAAAGCAAGAGATATTATATAACAGAAATACAAGCAAATCACAAACACAGTCCCATGTAGGCAAAACAACATTGCATTCAAGTAAGAATATGTATTTGTTTTGACACTGACTCAACCGATTTGTTTACATTTTTTTGCCCTTTCCCGGTGGTTTTGTGTGCTTTGGTCCTCTACTGTTATCCCTGTATCCTGCCTGTGCTGTCATATTTCCCCCTCAGTTCTGATCCACCGAATCCGAGCAGACCTATATACAGTCCCATCCGGCCGGCCTGCCAGTGTGGGTCGGTCTCCCTCAATGTCAACAGCCAGGGCCTCACACCACACACAGAGACACGGGTTTATTTAAAGCTCACTTCCTGCCTCTGTCTGCACCTACAGAGCTAGTGTTTCCATCCCAGACCTCAGGGATTCTTCAATTGTCTACATTCGATCGGTCAATGCGCTCACAGAGACCACTCAGCTGGGAACCTCCCCATTCACCCCCACACACACACACACACACACACACACACACACACACACACGCACACTGTAAGGGCCAAATTTGGGCATCCTTTACCACACACACACACACACACACACACAGTCTGCTTTCTGCTCTGATACAGGGATGGATAAAGTGTCAGATGTGTTCCACCCATGTGTGCGCACACTCACACAACGTGGCATGCTCAGTTAAGGGCTTTGGGTGTTGCCTGCATGCACACACACTCACACTCGATAGGCTTCCCATCGTGTGTGTTGTTTGTACTCCGCAGAACTGTATGGCTTATTTGTTGATTGAGGACTCTTGTGGTGGCTTCAGCCATCCCCGGAAAGGATATGATGTCACCAGCAGTCAAATAGCCCTCGGAATGTCTGGCACTTCTATCACAAAACATACACACACACACACACACACACATATACATTCACACACACACACACATATACACACACGCACACACACACACAGACACATACACACCCTCTACATAAATATTTTAACGTTGCTATGAGAGGCATTTTCAAAGAAACTGGTTGGAAGAGGAACGCTTTGGAGAGAGATGGAAAGAATGTCCTCTTCATCTACAGGATGTGATTGTACAGGATAAGACCAGGGTTCACAGGTCGCGAGGCCACAGCCCGGCTCCCCACATTGTCGCCTACGGCTGGTTGGATCACATCAACCTGCCCGTGTGAATCTTAACGGGGGGGGGGGGGGGGGGGGGGGGTTATGGACATGTCACATGCTTGACTAATCAGTCGTTGTGTGTCTTTTCATAGAGATACACTGGTATTTTACCCACTCTCTCTCTTACGTCAAATCATGTCCAGTTGTAGATTTCTGTGCTAACTGACGGGTCTCTCATTTTGTCACAGGCAGCAGGCCCTGTTTCACGTGCTGGCGGCCTACTCCGTCTACAACACGGTGAGTGTGTGTGTGTGTGTGTGTGTGTGTGTGTGTGTGTGTGTGTCTGTGTGTGTGTCTGTGTCTGTGTCTGTGTCTGTGTCTGTGTCTGTGTCTGTGTCTGTGTCACTATGTTACACGTAACGGAGAAGAGTGCTAGGGCGTTCTGTTTTGCTGAACAGTGGAAGGAGGTCATAAGAGGCACACCTACCTCTTCCCATCCCTGCCCGGAGCCTCAAGGGGGAGTGCTTTATTTATGAAGCGGGGATTGGCTGCAGTGCACGGGCTGTAGAGAAGGTCACAGGCATTCTAGCACGCAGCGGTATCTGGATATTCAAACCCATGTGCTCCAAGTCTCCATCGCCATATACTTCTAAATCATGTAGTAGAGATACATTGTATTTGTTATTAATTGGCTGTAGGTTTATAAAGCGCTTACCACTCAGTAGCAATGGACGCTGCCTTCCTCATCACAGCCCCTGAGACCACAGGACCCTGGCCTGGTTGCCCCCCCCACTCCGTTTCCGACTCTGATCTCAGACCTGGTTCGTCACCGCCTCGTCATCCACAGACTTTGGAGGTCACGGGAGTTTAGGCCAAACGATGCTGGGGCTTCTGCAGTGCTTAGCCCTGCGTTATCTCCCCCACTCTAAGCCAGAGTGTCAGCCCACAGCGGTTCAGCAGGCTTTATCTGGGTCCGTGCACACATTTAACTAACATATTTCACAGGAGGGGAGGGCTGCTGCCGGCCTCCCCCAGACACAGGCTCGTCCCTGGGATAGAAGTAGACGGTGTTCCGCATGGATAGAGAGGAATGGGGAGGAGGCCTAATGTTATGGTTCCTAGGTTATCTAACGATTAGGACGGACATAAACTGCACTCGTGCCCGTGTGTCGGAGAGTGTGTTTGCTCGCCTATGCGCACACGCACACACACATAAACCAACACACACTAATGCATGCTTTGATATTTTCCCCCATGTGCATATTCTGAATCCTCTTCCTCGGTCCATCCATCACACTTAATACACACACATTAAGTCACTCTCACACACACACATATGCACACGGACACATTCCTGTTTTATGTCTGCTGTTGGAGTTGGAGCCTGCGTGCTAGAGGTGTCAGCGAGTGTCCTCTTTTTCCACTGCTTACACACAGACCCACTTCTCATCAGTAACTGGGTCAGTCTGGGAGAGCGAGAGAGAGGGGGGGGGTAAAGGGAAAAGACAGTTCATGTGTATCTATAGCGCATGGGAAAAGATGGGGAAGGTATTCTGAGAATGCGCTTACCCAAATTGAATAGATTACGTTTCCAAAAAAGGATACTTTCCGCTTCAAGGGCCACTGTCTTGTTATCTGATTCCACAACATGGCTCCTGATTATGGAAACAAATGTATTGTTATCGTGTGAGTGGAACATGCTTATTTAAAATGTAAGCAGTACCACGTTTTACTGTCCAGACTGCTCTCAAGCCGTATACAGACATCAGACAGTCCCCTCACCACGGCCCTGTCCCCACACCCAGAACTACATTAGGGTAGCGATCCCTTCTCTCACCCACGTCCCACCCGCCAACCTGAGCCTCTGTCTGTGTCTGCGTTCATTCCCCTCAGGAGGTGAGCTACTGCCAGGGGATGAGTCAGATCGCCGCCATCCTGCTCATGTACCTGAACGAGGAGGACGCCTTCTGGGCCCTGTCGCAGCTCCTCACTGACGACAAGCACGCCATGCACGGTGAGGCCACAGGGAGGGAGGGAGGGAGGGAGGGAGGGAGGGAGGGAGGGAGAGAGGGAGGGAGGGAGGGAGAGAGGGAGAGAGGGAGAGAGGGAGAGAGGGAGAGAGGGAGGGGACTGGACCAACCAGACCGGAGGGCTCAGGGGAGAGGGTGAGGTTTACACTAATGACCCCCAGAGCCAAACCTCCGCCAGTGTTTATCTTAAATGTAGACATTAAGGTCAGCTATTGTTTATCCGTGCTGTTTGATGTAGGCCTGAAATGAACCCATTTTCTATTTTCCCTTGCTTACTCTTTTTTGGGGTGTGACTCTCCTCTCCGTTTGCGTTAGGGTTCTTCATCCCCGGCTTTCCCAAGCTGCACCGCTTCCAGGCCCACCACGAGCAGATCCTCTCCAAGCTGCTCCCCAAGCTCAAGAAGCACATGGTGAGCTTGCTACTGGTCCATGCTCAAGGCACAGCCTGTCAGGGGGAGGGATCACGTCATGTCTCTCAGGGCGGGGGGGGTTAGTGTTTCAAAGGGTTCTAATGGGACAAAAGTGATGCGTAGGCCACGTGAAACGTCTAAAAGCACATTTTGTGTGGGTGTATTTTGCGTAAAGTGTGGCGGATGTTTGACTACTAACCCGTGGTTATTGCGCTCAGGACAAGGAGCAGATGTGCACAGGGATATACATCACCAAGTGGTTTCTGCAGTGCTTCATTGACAGGGTGAGTCTGCTTTAGCTTTTACAACCTCCTGCTTCTCCTCTGTGTGTTTCATACTGTTTCACTAGAAGAGCCATGAAACACTGTTAAATACCAAACCTTCCTTTAACCACAACGTGCCACAATGATTTAAGCGTGAGTCCTTGTTGGCCGGGGTGATGTGTCCCCCCTGACCCCTGCGCTCTGTGCCCCGCCGACAGACCCCCTTCACCCTGACCCTGCGCCTGTGGGACATCTACATGTTGGAGGGAGAGAGGATCCTGACAGCCATGGCGTACAACACCCTCAAAACGCACAAGAGTGAGTTCTGCCGCTGCCCGCGCCACAAGGCGTTGGGAGGGGGGAGGGGAGGGGGGGAGGGGAGGGGGGGGGGGTAGGCATGACCGGAGTGGTAGCTGCTGCGTCTGCAGCTGCACCGCCGGGAAACCACGTGGATCCGTCGGGTCGCACGCCGCCTCCCGGCCTCCTGACTAGTAGCTGGCTTGCCTTACATAATGCATGATGCAAGTCGTCGGTTGCTGGGAAGAATGGCCCACACAGCCACTTCTCACTGGGTGATCGCTCAAGGAGTGATGCAGCCCGATTGGTTCACTTCACAACAAGCACTTTATTTGAATGTTTTTCCTAAATATAATTCAAGATCGGTAGACACAGAAATGTTGTGATAATAACGTCACTTGGCCTTTTTTTAAATCGCCGTCAAACTCTATTGGTCAGTGCGCGTGCCCCACTAATTCAAATTGGCTGTCCCCTGTATGTTTTGCCCCATCAGAGCGTATGCTAAAGCTTCCTCTGGAGGACCTGAGGGAGTTCCTCCAGGAGAGTCTGCCGACTTCCTTCCTCATGCCCGACGATATGGTGGTGGAGCATCTGCAGGCAGCCATGACCGAGTTGCGCAGGATGAAGCTGGACCTGCCACCTCCAGGTAGGAACGGTAGGATAGGCAAACTGTCCTCGTCCATCGCCTGTTAGCGTGTCTTAACAGTATATTTCCACCCTGCTGGAAACAATATGCCAAAGCAAAGATGCATCCATAGCCGATATGCCCCGTTTATCAATGACATGCAAACTGCTGCTCGTTCCTCTGATATCCTACTAAATCCTGAACCTATTGCTCCTTCCCTAGCCAAGTCTGACGAGCTGCCAAAGAAGCCTCTCGGCCAGGAGATGCCTGTTCTTCTGATGCCCCTCCAGCCTGACCTGCCTGTGGAGGCCAAGAGCGGCTCCCAGCGGCCGGACACCGGCATCACCCTGGACCGCACACCCTCCCCTGGGGAACCCCGGGACTCAGCCGCCTCCCCTGGACCCTCTCCGGACACAGCCCAGGGGCACAGCCCAGCCCCACGCACATCGGAGAGGCCCAAGCCCGTCCGAGGCGCGCCCCCACCTCCGCCACCGAGAGCGGATGACAAGCTCCGTCTGCAGGGCCCGGGTGTCCAGAAGATTGTGAGAGAGGCGAACCAGGAGCCAGATCCCCAGCCTGAGGGGGACTGGCCCCCACCCTACGAGCCCCCTCCCATAGCTCCAACAATGCAGGCCGAGGAAGAGTTGCTGGAGCTTCCGGAACTACCCCCGCCTCCGCTCTGCTACCAAGACGCGGAACACCACGGAGTGGGGAGCAGGACTGATTCGGGGTTCGGTCCACACTGTGTTCCCCACAGCTCTGCTCCCTCGTTGGGGCTGGAGTGCCAAGCTCAGGACAGGCAGCGGCCAGCGCCACCCACCTCTCTGGCCCTCATCCTAGAGGAGCCCCCATCCTCCCTGGCCCCTCCGTCCCGCTTCTCTTCGGCCTGTCCCCCCTGTCCTGTCCATCCCCCCAAGCCCACCAAGTTCCCTGTGTCTCTGTGCGTCCCACAGCTTCCGGGGGCCAGACGGCCTTCCAACAGTTCCCAGTACGACAACCTGTCTGAGGCCGACGAGGAGGACCGCTATCTGGAGCGGCTGCTGGAGGTGTCTGCCACCCTGTTTCCGAGCTCCGCGCCAGGCTCCACGCCTCAGGAAAGTCCAGGGACGTACGGCCTACCTCCAAGGTCATTTAAGGACCGGGAGTATGACCCCGCGTTGTACCCCGTTCCTCCACCACCTATGTTCCTCCCTCCATCGCCCTCTCCTCCCCCGCCCTTGATCTCCGTTCTCCCCAGTCTACCGCGGGAGCCTGACTATGAGGGCCAGGAGAGCTGGGTCGATGACTCCATCGTCCTCCCTCCCCCACCGTCTTGTTTCGCAGACAAACTGGTCCACTTCCAGTGTAGCGCTCCCAACCACATGGACACACAAAGCTCGCCCAGCCTGGGCTACTGCCAGTCTAAGGTCAGGGGTCCCAGGTCCCACTCCAGCTTTCCAGCTCCCCTGCTGTACGCGGGCTCCCCCCCAGGCTCTTCCAGGTCCTCGGGACAACCTCCAGGGGTCCCCACGGCCCGCTCCAGCCCAGACTTTTACAAAGTGCACCCAGGCAGCCAGAATCTGCCCAAGTCTGTGACCTTTTAGGGTCACTCTGGGTAAGGACGCAAGACATTGCTGTGAAAGACACTTTGTTCAAGACTTTGGGACGAAGATGCACCACTGTGGTTGTTATTTCAAAGTCATATATCAACGGGAAGAAGGGACCAGCTGTTTGGCCAGTAGCATTTTAGTGTTTTGAGGCCCATGACATTTTTACACTGATTTGATATTTTTTGCTGTTGGCACCTTTTCCAAGGGAAGTTAAACTTTTTCAAATTAACTCAAATGTTTTTTTTTCTAAATGTTGTTTTTAAACTGCAGTCTTACTATTGTTACCATTTCCACACACTTAGCAAGCAAAAGAGTGGGACTTTCTCGGTTATGCAATCTAAAATATACCCGTTATTTTAACATCTCTTAATCTCTCCTCTTTTGGTTTCGTTCTCCTGTTACAAAATAGTGTCTTAACCCGGCAGCAGTTTTACAGCGTCACCACTATGTCTCCGAAACGAACTCAAGGGCTTTGTAAAGTGTTGCCATAGTACCCCGAGGACACCTTTAATACCAAGACTGCTTTTATGCTTCTCTGTGAGCAAGCTCACTCAGCACAACTACAACCCTTTGTCAAAGCGTTTGTAATCTACTTGTTGGGAGTGTTTCCTTTCTTCGTTGATCTTTCATTACATGACTAGTGCCAAGCCATTATTGAGCAATGCACTGTATACCAGCTAAGAGTAGTTATGTGACTGTTCAAAGGATTCACTGACATTCTTATTGTTGACGTTATTTATTTTCCTCTTCCTCCAAAGCCATGGTGCTAGTCACTGGTGTATAGAGTCCAGCATGTTTCTCAGGCGAGGATCTGAGACTCATTATTTCATCTAGCTTGAGTTGTGTTGAAATGGCCTCTGTTGCCTTTGGGATTTATTCATTTTGTTTCATATTCTTTCCTACCAGTCATCCAGTGTTATTTCCATTAGTTCGTTGGGGGTACATTTATGACTTCACAGCAATAATGTACTGTGTATATATATCTTGTATTTCAGATTTTTAAATGTGCAAATTATACAATGTAAAAAACGCAATAGTAACCACTGTATGCATGCTCAGCCTTATGAACCAAAACAGCAAATCATTATTAGTGTTAGCATGAAAGAATAAAATGAGAGCGGCTCCCCCTAGTGGAAGTTGTTACACATTAGAAATAATTATGCCGTATCTTGTTAGCATCAAGTTCTGAGCAGTGCTAGCTGCTCAGAATATTACACAACTGTAGGTTTGATTGTTACGGGTACATTTGCCTCTACATCTAACTGCCTGCATTAATCTGACTGACACCTTAGAATAGTTTTGGAACCAGACAAACACATGCTGTGGCCTGCTGAGGCTGTACTTGTTAAGCCATACTGTCAATATAGATGGGTGTTGGAAAAAGGGAGTGAATTGTAGTCTAGTGTAAAAGAAGAGTTTATATTAAAGAACCATAAATGAGAACTACAGAGTATCTTGCATTTGGTTGTGTTCAAAGAGCTGTCAGGAAAGTGTTTTTAGCCACATTGTACAGAACATCTCCTTCTGGTCCAACTTTGTTTTATCTACAACTGCTTATTTGAATTGGTACTGTTTATGTGTGAAGACTGTCACTTCTATCCCCTTTCATTCTTTCATAATTTGCTGTGTTTTCGTTTGAGAGTTAAAAGGCTTGTTGCCAAAAATACTTTCATTTATGGAGTAATGTTTCATGGCTTAACTCATGCAAGTTTGCCTAAGCTATCCTTTAGAAGAATAGATATCGTTTTTGGTAAGCCAGGAGACCAAAATCTTAACTTGGGTGCTATTCGAGGCTCAGACCAAAGTTTGTGATAAGTAAAAAATTTACAAAAATCTATAAAAGAATGAGAAGTTTGTTTGTTTCATTTATTCAGCAAAAATAACCGTCAGTTTCACAAAGTAAATGTGTATCATTATTCTCCATGGGCATATTTAGGCATTGGATTAGCTGTATAACAGACACACAAATAACAGACTTTTCAGTACCCAGGTTCAGTAAATGCATCTTGAATATAAGGGCACTTCAGAATGCAATATTTATCCAGACGTTAGCGTACATAGTGCAAACAAGGAGAGACAACTGTAGGCCTCCACCAGTATCTGGCCCAGAGAAACGTTTTAATAAGAGGTGTAGGTAAAAAGAGGGACTGTGCAAAGTTGCATTTCAAGATACATAAAACATAGATAACGTCTAAAGAAATGTAATTTTTTTATTATGCGAAGGAGTGTTAGGAAGTATAAAACCAATTCAATTACAAAGGCCTCTGCATAAAATAGTTCATTGATTATGTTTAATAAATAGTAATTGACGCAGTTTGTTGTCCAGACTGCCGTCGTTCACCAAATGTGCAGAATAGTTTACAACAAGAAAGACATTTCTGTCTGGAAATAATTCAACAACAAATGTTTTTTTAACCACGTTTACTATACCAGAACCCAATGACCGAGTCAGGTTGCCCTGCATGATCGGAGCACTATGGCCCTTCCTCATTCTAATCTTTGGTGGGAGAGCGAGGCCTGCTAAGAACCTCAGATCCGGAGTTGTGCCACCAGGTTGGCGAGGGACTTGACGCTCTCCCTCAGCTTGGCATCGTCCTCCTGTGCCAGGGACACTCCAGCGAGACGTGCAGAGCCAGACAGCCCGAGGACACAGGGCAGGCTGAGGAACACCTCGGCCCCAATGCCTCCCCAGCCCTGCAAGACACGGGAACCAGTTGCTTTGTCATCTTTTATCGTACTTCACACACCATTCATTTGAATCCAGGTACCAAAAAAAAGCCTGGTAAGGAGCTGTAACTTGACAACTGTAACTTGTTTTCAGTAAGTGCGGCTTTGCTGACAGGAGATGTGTGGTGTGTTCACCTGTGCCAGCGTGGACACGGAGTGGATCTTCTTCTTGTCGGTAAGGACGGTGTGGGTGATGTCGGCGACGGACAGAGCCACGGACCACGAACGCTGAGCCCTGTTCTTCATCATCTCAAAAGCCCTTTTGAAAAAAACGTTCACGTTGGTTAAGCTCGTCATCAATCTGTAACTTGTAACCACAAAAACAGTCACTGACGCCATTTTGTGTCACACCAAGTCCCCTATAAGCCTGTGAAGGTATAGGGATAATGTCTTCTTCTACAGTATGGGACTGCACGTGTCTGTGTGGTTACCTGTCTAACAGCGGTTTGACAGAGTTGGACCCTGGGGCAATCTCCGGTTGCTGGCTGGCCCCTGGCCCAAAGTTACTCATCACAGCAACTGCATTGCAAACATACAAAGGGTGTTTAATGACTCGAGAAATTCCGATAAATATAAATTAGCTGAGAATGTAGCAGAACTGGTTGTTCCTATACATCCGTCACAATGATTTACACGTGTGAAAGTGAATGTAAAGGTTAAAGTGATGTGTAGGTTAGTTCTTGTCAGTCAAGGGCCTCTTATACACAGATTACGTTAAGTTCGTAAAAAAAAAAAATGTCTTCTCCAGATAATATCACCTATTTTCTTAGGTCAAGGCTAAGCCCATACATACGAATAATGATCAACTAACTGAGTTTCACCTTTGTTGTCAGAGTGTTCCCCTATCACCCAGGCCTGTGTGTGCGTGTTTAAGGTGATGTCTAACACGTTACACAGCCGTTCAGAGTCCAGGTTGCAGCCTACTCCTATCACCTGCATCGGGGGCAGCCCACTCTGTCTCCATGCCACATGGGTCATGATGTCCACTAAGAAAGATAAGAGTCCACAGGATGGGTAAAACGGGTAAAAGAAGAAGAAGAAAAAAAGTTATCACTTTGTACTGCGTTTTGATTCATTTTTTAGAGAAGAACAGCGTTCCGGAACAATCCATATGAAGGTTTGCTTGTGCTCTTGCCTGGCTGTGAGGCGATGAGCAGCACCGCATTGGGGCTGAGCTGCGCCAGGCGAGGTATGATGCCCCGGTACAGGTCCACATTGGTCTGGACCACACTCACGTAGGACTGCTCGTTGGTCCAGGCGTTCGCGGTCACCACCACCACCGTGGAACCTGCTGAGGCAGACAAGTCTGGAGAGGAGAGGAGAACTATCAATGAGCACACTTCTCATTTCTGTAGGGTAGATTTACAAGTATGCTATCGGCATTCTACAACCTTTAACCCATGTCTATGCTTTTGACTGTCATGCGGTATTTTTAGACTTCAAATGGATCTTTTCAAGGAGGTGACCTATGACCTATCTAAACAAAGCTATGAGGACTTTGGGCTCCTAAATGGTATACCTTTGGATACCTCCACCTTCGGGAGGTTGAAAATCTCCAGATCCACAGTGCCACCTTTGGTTGAACTTTCAGCTATGTCAATGAAAACAAGTTTATCCACTTTGCCCTATACAGAAAAGAACAGTAATGTAAATTGTCATTAACACCTGAAACACCTGCTCTTGGGACATAAAAATGGGAGAAATATGAAACAAAAATGTAATGACCTTGGCTAAAATGCTCATCACTGATGCCATTCCCAAATCTCCGCCACCAACAACAGAGACTTTGCGGACAGGTTGATCGTGTTGTCGAACCCCAGCTATAATTGAGGCAAGTTTTAGATTGATTTCCATGACTCAAGTGTGAAGGACAGCGCTCTATCATCAGTAAATGTAGTTACCCAAGTTTGACCCTTGAGACCCACCATCATTGATTTGGATATTGGAGACAAATGCCAGCAGCTCATTGGGATCTTTGTTGTCCCCTGTGTCCTTTGTTGCCAACGGTGGCTCATCTTCAAACTTACTGATCATCTCGGCCAGCAACCCTACCACCGTTGATTTTGGCTGTGGGAGACAGAAAATGTACAAAAAGAAGATGCTAATCAGCGGTTAAATAAATGTTAACGCGTGACTGTACGGATGCCATTTTAAAAAAACACACAGAACTTTGCCTTTCCAAATCTTACATGATCCCAGTTGTGGAGTTCCGGTAGGTAGATCCGTCCTCTGACGTCTACGTGCTTGCCTTCTCTGATAACCATCTTAGCGGTGGGCCTCAGCAGACAGATGGGGGGTGTAAAGGGAAACGAGTCCATCAGCCACAGCAGAATGGGTAGGTTGTAGGTGCGCCCTGGGAACACATGGGGCCTGTTGCTCGTCCATACACTTTCCATCACTCATCACTTAAATAAATAGCTAGGGAACCTCACAAAGTGACCATTAGCCAACACACAACTGTACAAATATATTAAAACTAAACAGTTATGTGACTGTAATCTGAATAAAGAGTTAAATAACCGCTCAAATGAGAATGAGGAAATGGTTGTCAATCTTACCCTCATATTTGACTGGGATGTTACCAATCAACTTAAGAAGATCTTTTCGGGTACCGTCAGTGAAAACTGAAAGAAGACATTTCAAATTGCACAGGATACGGTGTTATAATATCCATTATGCCCTAAATCCAAGACGAGCACCATCACAAAGCAAAGCAAAGCTTGTAGTATGAGCTGCTTAATAAAAAAACGTGATCATAATCTTACTGTAAGTGTCAGCAACTGGTTTGATCCCGGGGTGTATACGGTGCACTTTCTGTAACTCCTCAATCGCAACATCGTGGAATTTGTACTGATAATATCGATGAAGAGGAAAGATGAAAAGTTATGCCGTAACAATCCCTATAATAGCTTTAGGTGCAATGACTTGGTCTGGGTGTAAACTTTTCACGACAGATCATCTGTCAGATGTTAACACAATTTTAAACTGATTAACCAATCAAGTTCAACCGGTAAAGTTAGCCAACGCCATTTAAACTAATTAGAATTACATACATTATTTTCATTTACTTCATAGACTGTAACAAAATGTTATGGCCAAGTTCACAAGTTCTAAATAAGCTAACGTTAGCTTAGCTTAACATTAACGTCATAAGGACGGTAAACAAACAATAAACCGGTCTGCCAACAATTGTTTTTCTTAAGTTTCAAACCTTTGAGAGTATCCTATGTAATGGCTCAGAACTAAGATCCATAATTTGTCATTTGGTGATATAGATGGGAAGTTTATATTAATCAAGTTGGACCTTAGGCAAGATTGCTTGCGAATACTTAAAACTTCCGCAAACTTAAGGGGCGTGTTGTTGACCTTTCAACTCTAAAATGAAATGTAAAAAAATAGAATAAATGACGGCATCCTATCGGTTGAGTCTAAAGAGGCGTAATAGTTTCTTGATACACTCCTTAACGAATTCCAGCCTGCACTACTCCTTTGACTCTACACCGTCAACCAAATAATTGTTGGCTAACAAATTCAAACTGAAGAAAGTTTCTTTACTTTTCTTTTACTTAACCCCTATCCTACCAAAGCACTTAGCATTAAGGACTACCGACTGTAAAAACAACCATCCTAGCATAGATTATTTCTTCTCAACACATTATTAGTTCGTTAACTAATGTCCGTTGAAAAAAGTTTAATCTAATCGCTATATCCATTAAAACTGCAGAGTCGAAATATCGAATCGAGGTCCCCTAGGACCTCAATACATTAGTACTATTTTTAAAAAGCATTCATTAAAACAGTGAGATAAACAATGAAAAGACGTAATAAAGAGCAGAATGATTGTCAAAGTCATGAACATTTGGAAATATGAAAAAAAAGCACCTGTGAAATATGACAAAGTATACCTCTGGGGTCTATGGGGACCCCAGTTGGTAGGATGTGTCATTCAGTTTCCCTTAACATTTTAGCAAGATGTGCTGTATTTGTCAATAGACTGGCCATGACCTATCTAGTCTAAGCCTATGTTGACAAAGCAACCATATCCACGACATCTTAACAGACAAAAATGCGAAATGAAAACATTTGCAGTCAACGATCACGAGAAACACTATCAATATTGTTTATCTGCAAGTATTCTACAAATAACTTGCAATCCATTTTTCGTATATCTGCGAATCTCAATAATTAAAACCAGACCAAACAAAATATACAATAACCAAAAAACGAACAAAAAAATAGACCACCTCACCTCAAGCAATATGACACTAGCCAGTTAGTTCATTTTAAATTCTTGAAAAGAAAAATTAAATCATTGTGAAAGCCTGTTTCTGCTCAAACAAGATATAAATAAACACAAAAGGGCAATAGGTTTCTGTTTTGTATTTGAAAAATATTACGTCATTTTACCCTCCACATGGCAAGCCATGAACATTTCAGTCCATGATTGTTCAGTCTAAGAAAGAATTGGGGTCACACGATATGCAATACAATATATTATATTTCTGTTTGCGTCTAAGCTTTTTTTGAAACAAGGGACTTGGGTAGTGCAAACTGCCCCTGTCAATAGCGTAAATAAATAAGCTATCTAGTGTTACAGGGGCAACAGTGGTCAAACTTTATTGCCCCTTTCTTTTTTTTAGAATGTCTGAAATAGAAAGATTGTTCTTAGAGTTTTTTCCGTTTTGCATTCATTGCCATTTTTCTTTTCATCTCCTCTTCTTCCAAGCGCAGCTCTTCCTCGTCCTCCTTGATACCCAAGCGTAAACTGGGTGATTAGGAGAGAAAATAAAAGTTTAGTTAAGATGGAAAGTTGCTGTGTAAAAAACACACCAAGATGACTCGTTTTCACTGTTCTTGAAGTATCCACATAATGTGCAGAAGAAATTATTTCATTATATTATTTCATTTTTCCAATTGAACTACTGAGGACACATGTCACTGAGGTCCCATGAACAAGGCAATGGAACACAGAAAGTGTAATACCTCTGGGTCTACATGGAAACGTGCTTCCAAATCAGAATAAATAAATAATAATAATAACTTTGAAACATTTATGATGTATAAAGTGAGTAGTAATATGCTGGGGGAGGAGGGGAGACCTCCCTGCAATTGAAAAACATATTTGCATGCATGTACTACAATACAGGCTTTATACGACTGTTCTGCAGTGAGTAGTTACTGTTTAAAGGCCACCTAGGAGTGCCTCTGACACACTCTATATATATATATATATATATATATATATATATATATATATATATATATATATATATATATATATATATATATATATATATATATATATATATATATATATATATATATATACACACACATTTTTTTTTATTATCTTTCTATTTAATGGTGCATGACAAAATCTTGGATAAACATTTTTTTTTTGCTTCACTCAAGTCCCACCTTCTAGCCTCCTCCTTTTGCTGGTCTTTCCAACTACTTTCCATAAATTTCAATGCATAGTCGCTCTCCTCTTTGTATCTGAAGAGGAAAACACAAGCACAAAAATTGGTTTTAAGTAACACAGAAATGAATGCAACTTGTTTGTACAGTGAAACTAAAATATTGTATATGGTGTGAGAGATAAAGAGGAGCGCCTCACTTGGACCGGTCATAGCCAAAGATTTCCCTGATGTGTTTGGAGATTTCGTCTTGCTCTTCGCCTTCGTCGTCAATGAAGTCTTCCATCTCAGAGTCAAACTCATCCTCCTCGTCCTCATATTTTCTTTTGTAGCTGGAGGTGATTGGTGGGAGCATGGTACCTATGCAGAAACACGGAGAGATGCAAATATAACCATTCAAATGGGAACGGAGGACGTGTTTTCTTGGAGAGCTGGAAGGGGTCCATTTATGACAGAACAGTGTGGCACACTACAAAGTCAAGTACAGGTACATTTATAATGTGATCTACAACAAGCAATGGCACAGAGTTACAAATCTGCTTGAACACCAAGCTTAACCCAGACCATGTAACAAACCAAAATCTGGTGACAGTAGCAGCCAGTACTGCTGACACACAGGGCCCTTTCACGTCTACCTCGTTTGGTTCGGACTTTTGCACTCTTCAATTTGGTCAGACGATAAGAGGTGGTCTCGGTAGGGATCAAACTGAACCATGGTTTGGCTCATTTTCCAGTGTGAAGCCATTTTTTGAATGGTTCTGACATTCGGACTATATACAGGAAGTTCCCAGGATTAACAGAACTTGCATGGTAATAGGTATATTGCATTGTTTGATAATAGCTTGGAGATAAATCAATTTTAAAGCATACTGAGAAAGTGAGTAAAGTCTGATTGCAGTCTTCTACTCCTTTCCTGCCGGCAATACAATCTTCAGACGACGAGGACGTTTATTTGGCAAATTTGAACTAGTCTTGAGTATTGCGCCTGAAGTTAATAATATACTTATAGTATAGAGGCAACGATGTTTGTTGATCAATTTTTCATTTTCAACCAAATTGACAACATGCTGATGTCAGACGCACGTCCGTTTACAAACAAACCATTGTTAAGTATAGGGAGACGCAGCCCATGTAGGTGATGACAGTGGGACTGAAGTATGTCATGGAAAGTTCTTTAGTGCGATTGCCTAGTTGCAATGTGAAACCAAAACGGATGGGATCAAACGTATACAATGTAACAAAAATATGAACCTTGGTTTAGATCTTGGTGCAGACTTTCAGGTGTGAAAAGGCCCAAAGTCAACAAACAGTACCACCCTATACCCTGCTTTACTGACAGTAAATTAAGTAAATAAGGATTAGCCCATCAATAAACGTACTCTGTACCATTCTTTCTGTCATATTAAAGGTTAAATCCTGGCGGACAACTACCTTACCTAAACAATTTTTTTTTTTTGCAGAGGTTTGCTTTAGCGTTTCAGCTCTTACCCGGCGGTCTTATCATTGGTCTTGGTGCCATGCCGGGTCTTGGTGCCATGCCGGGTCGAGGTGCCATGCCTGGCCTATGAGGGACACCAGGTCTGGGCCCACCAAAGTTCTTTTCAGAAATAGTCTCCGCCACCACTGTACACTTGGGTCTTCCCGGCCCAGAGCCCATACTGTCGGCTGGCCGTCCAGCCTCTGGCATTCCCCCTCCAGGCCGGCTAGGTCCACTTCCTGAAGGCCTGATCCCCCCACCCCCTGGGCGACCGTGGACAACACCAGGCCTACCCTGTGGAGGTCCCCCAGGCCTACCCTGTGGAGGTCCCCCAGGCCTGCCCTGTGGAGGTACACCAGGTCTACCCTGTGTAGGTCCCCCAGGCCTACCCTGTGGAGGTACCCCGGGTCTACCCTGTGGAGGTACCCCAGGTCTACCCTGTGGAGGAACCCCGGGTCTACCTTGTGGAGGTCCCCCGGGTCTACCCTGAGGTGTGCCCCCAGGCCGACCTTGAGGTGTCCCCCCAGGCCTACCCTGTAAAGCACTCCCTGGTCTGGCAGGGCCACTCAAGGAAGGTCTCATCTGTCCATTATTGGGTTTCCCCAGAGAGTTAATTCCAGGTCGTGCTGATTCTCCCTTCACAGGCCTTGATGGTCCTCCCTTAACAGAGCTACCTTGGCTTGATTTCCCTCTGGACTCTCCAGAGTTTCCTGGCTGTGGCCTTTGACCTAATCCCGCCTGGCCAGGTGGCCTTATCCCAGAGCCGCTGCCTGGTCTTCCTTGAGGCTGTGAGGGGGTCCCCTTTTTGGGATTAAGGTTACTTGAGGTGGATGGTTTGGGGCCTTCCATAGGCCTGTTGGCAGAGTTTTTGGCTGGGACCTGAGAGGGTGTTCCTTTAGGGGAAACTTTACTGCTTAAGGCACTTGAAGAGCTTGCTTTAGATCTATCTCTGTCCCTGTCCCTATCTCTGTCCCTGTCCCTATCTCTGTCCCTGTCCCTATCTCTGTCCCTGTCCCTATCTCTGTCCCTGTCCCTATCTCTGTCACTGTGAAATTGCTTGTTAGAACTTTGGCTTCTCTCACTTGACGATGGGGGTTTTGGCTTCTTCCACGACCCACTAGAGACAGCCGGCCTCTCTGAAGAACTTTTAAGTGGGTTCCCATTTCTATGGTCCTTCTCAGAGGTGCTTTTCCGAGACAAGCTGGTGCTGGGCTTGGACTTACGGTCTCTTTCTCTATCAGGAGACGGCTTGGAATCCTTCCCTTTGTCTTGCCGTTTGGCCTTGCGCTCCATCTCTAGCTCTCTAATTTCATCGGCAGTTCGGAGCCTCACCTCGGACTTTGCTGGTTTGGCTTTTACCTCTACCGGCTCAAACTGCTTCTTCTCAGCTAACTTGAGCAACTGTGCAAAGTTCATGGGTGGCGGCGCAGGCTTGGAAGGCCCACTGGGTCTCTTATTTGAGGGCTTACTGTAACTGGGGACTTTGTTTGGCCTTTGTGGCTCAGGGTCAGGCTCAGGCTCTGGCTCTGAGTCTGTCTGGTCATACTCATAGTTGTCCTCGTCGTCTTGGTTGTAGGAATCGCTCCTCTGATGGTTTTCTCCATCCTCACCCTTTGATCTTCTCTTCTTGGGCTCCTCTACCACGGGAATGCCATCGTAACCTCTGAAATTGTCCTTGGTTCTGGAGGCCATCGCACGAGCCTTGCGATCTGACTTTAGTTCAACTCGTTTGGCAAGAAGTTTCTCCTTCTTCTTCTTCATGAATGTTTCTATAGAAATAATCAAACATGAACAAAGAACAACTTGTAATAAATAATAAATACGTTATTTTGCTGTTAAATAGAGTAAATATACAATGAGTGTCCTAAAAATGTGTCATCTTTTATGATACCTTTCTTTTTTTCTTCCATCTGCTTTTTCTTTAGAAAAGCCTGAACAGCAGATGAATTTACACCCTTCACCTTAGGATCCTTTTTAGGTGGTCCAGTTTGTAAGCTGTACCTCTTCTGTTAGTTATTCAAAATTGGATAACAAACATCATCGATTATTGAAAATGGGGAATACTGACCGAAAACATTTCCACATAAAATTATTCATATTAGATGTTTCATTTTTCAAAGGGAGGAGCAACAACTGGTATTTAAATCGCTCACCGGTACACTGCTGAGGCCCTGGTTTTGGGACGCCATGGACAAGACATTTTCGAAATCCATGTTTCTTTGCAGTGGGGAGTGTCACTTAGCCACTTGAATCGAAAAATTGGACGTCTCAGTCGAACAGAGCTTGTTGGCAAGAACAAAAATACTGTAACGCTGGTCAGATAGATCCCTAGCCTGAAATAGCTAACCTAATCTGGTCAAACATGGCCCATAGTATGTGTGTCAATACACAAACAAACCAAAATTGTAGATCTAACGGAACAGACTACTGGTAATGCAAGTTAAGCGTTGAGACAAAAAACAAGCCAGCTGTCAAAAGTTGGATGGAGGTTCAAGGATTTACGCTAACGTTTACTAGCCAATGCTAGCTAACGACAACTAGCGTTTTCTTGAACAGCAAAGATATTGCAAAAAGCCTGGCGTTGAAACCACGAAGCAATAAACTTGCTTACTAAAAAGTAATTAAAGAAATTTTAACTGCGGATAAAATACAGGAACAACTTCAGCTTCCACTGAGTTTCATGATATGATGGCGTGTAATTAATCGCCGAAAAGTAATTCAGCCACACATCCTGCGATGTCTACGTCATATCCGTGAAAAAGTGAACGACTTCCCACTAGGTGTCAGCAAATATTTTTTTATATATTTTTTTGCACGAACAATTGTTAGAAACAGTAGAGATAACAGGAAGTAAATCAATGAATCGGCAATTTAAACAGATCCTCCAAATTGCAGATAATTTACTTAATCAATTAAGTGTATATCAATGTCAGAATTACAAGATCGTGTCAATGGCATTGACAATGCCTGGTACATTTGATGATCCAACCTCTCATCGAGAGCATTGTCATGGTAGGTTAAGGTGTATGTGGAGTTTATAGTAATCTACGTGCCAGTAATATACTATTCATAACCATGCAATCATTATTAAGGACGAGATTAAAGCCTATGGAAGACTGTATAGAGAATGTCTGATAGGAAGGTAAATAATGACCATCTGCTCCTGTGGGTAAACAATGGTCAGACTCCGCCTATTAGGCGTTCCAGCCATAAAACCGAGCCTCTTTCAGTTGAATCTTCATGTTGATTGGTCAATTATTGTATATCCACCCACATGGAATGTCTGTCCCAGCCCCCTTGATGCCAGACTACCCCTCTTGAAAAGAGACAGAAACAAAAATCGGATCCATACACGCGGCAACAAAACAAGGCAAATAAGCGGACACTACTGGTTACAATCAATCAGACATAACGCCGTCTAACACTTTAGAACCATCTCCTTTTACTGTTGAGCAAAAGAAGCGAATGAAAAATGGTTTCGCCTGTGACAGTTGTGAGTATATCGTCAATTGTAGCTAGCTACCAAATGTGCGCTCAAAACAGTATTTCGAGTTGTTCTTGCTGAATGTTGTTGATTCGACAGGCAGACGTAATGTCACAGCAGTCCTTGCTTTTCAAATGTATCATGGTCGAATACTACGTTGTTTGTTTTGCTCAAAACATTTATGATTAATTACTTTTAAATTGTTGTTTATGACCATTGAAGCAGACAAAGGAAGCCAATTAAAACTGACGTTGATGTAATTATTATACAAAATATAATTAAACAATGTCGCAAGCATGGTCCTAGTTGCACTGGGATCATGTAGGGCTACTTTTGTTGTCATGTAACGCATAGATTTCCCTATATGTCTCTCTAGATTTTGCTTCCTTCCACAGGCTTCCAAGCACCTCTGGCAAAACATTAAACAGTCATGTGATAAAGGTTTTGTCTTTCCCCCCCTGTAAACCCTCTAGGAACGCATGCGCCTGAGAACCAACCCGTTGTGTCTTTTTGTCCATCTATCCACGACATCTCCATTCTCTTTCAACGGCGAGTCTGATAGGTTTAGGCAAACAGACGTTAGCTTTTTTAAAGAACATTTTTGGCTATGCTGTCTGATACTTATAGTTAATCTGTCTTTACATCGAATTTTAAGTTAACTTGATTAGTGCCATGTAATTCTGAGCCCCAGGAACATATGCTATTTTGTTCCTAGCAAGAGCCCAAGAATTATACCAAGGTTGCCTGGACGCCCGACCTACACTGCACTGATCTCCTTGTGGTGCCCTAGTGTTTGTATCCGTTATAGCAGTTGGCCAATCAACAGTCACTCCTCTAGAATACAATTTTGCTTTTAGAAGATGCAGTTTGTTAACTAAATGTGTTCCCTCCCAGACAATTTGCTGATCTAAATCTGGCACAGATTTTAAACTGTGATGGAAATGGACATGGGTGTAGTTGGATGAATTTAACTTGATGACAAATATACATATTGGATCCACAGGCCAGACTTTAATGTCGTGTATACTTCTGTTTTGATAAACAGAGTATGAGGGAGCAATACAGACAGTGTGTGACCAGGCTTGGGTGTATACAGTTCATATTTCTGACACGGTTGGCCGTTACAGGATTAAATTCAGACACTTCTTAAGTGTTTTTTTTCTGTACGGTGGGTTTGCAGGATCTACTTCCAGACAGCAATTAATGGTACCCCTCACATATGTTTGTAGGGTCATAGATGGATCACTTTAGTGTTCATTTACAAATCATGAGGTAAGTTTGTATGTTAGTTATTTGACTCACTTTGCCTGCACTTTGCGAATGGGTCACAGCATTTCAGTTAGTCTCAGTCCTATGCAATGAAAGTACTACTGTATTTTTGCAAGGGTTTCCGTATATTTCTCTTTGATTTTAGTCACTCACCCTGGCAGCCTAATTGCAATTTTTCACGGTGGCATGATAAAAAACAGGCACTGTTTGGTAGAATTTGCAGTAGCCTAGCCTAGCAGTAACCATGGGTGGCTGTACTTTATCGGGAGGCTAGAGCTAGTCAAATCATCTTTGTTAAAGGCTTGTATTTGTATTAGGATGTTCTGTTCTTTCCCGCGCATGTCTGTCACACAGTGGTCTTGGTCACTGAGTCCCTGCCAAGTTGATGTCCTCCTCCCTGTCCCTCAGAGGAAGGGACGTCTGCCAAGCTTACTCAGTGTGAGGGGGCTTGCGTCAGGCCTCTGATGCACACCATGCATGCAACATCCAACATGATTTGTTTCAGCTACTGGGCATGGTAGCAGCACAGATGTAGTGTGGAGATAAAAGGAAAAGGTGCTGCGTTTATGGACAGTTGCGTGACAGGGAAAAGACATGGATGAGAAATGGTGATGGGCTAGGTGTTGAAGGGGGCTGGAAAGGGAGAAACAACCGTGAGGAAAACGGGCAGAAGTAAAAAGGATGGGTGGACTTTGTTGGTGACAGTGATGACGAAGGAAAGAACTTTGACCAAGATATCTGTGAGAAATGCCAGCGATGATGTTGCCTCACCATGTCTCTTCCATTGGTGCTGATATTTTGCTAACACGAGAGGCAGCGGAAAGGGAAACTCGAGCCAAACAATAACCCTGAGAATTATTACTGGAACACAGCATGAACAGGGCCGAAGGTTATGGGAGCTGTTCAAAACTCCCTCCACCATCTTCCCCAGTACCCTGATGAATCCTTCATCTGCTGAGCATTCTACGATAATGTCCCAGAAGTAACATTTAAGAAATGTCCAAGAAATGCTGATCATTTCTCAGGACATCAGTCTTTGTGACTGTACTGCCCTTGGATGCCTCAGCAGAATGATTTGTCCTGTGTTTTTTTTAATACGGTGTTCATCATGCCCAAGTGGCTACTCAGGCCCTGATAAGATGCTTTACACTATCGTCCTGTCCTCGAACTATGCCAGAGCTAGTGGCCTTTATTGAATTTTTCTCAAAGTTTTTAGAAGTAAATGCACTCTGGGCTACACATTAGATTTTTTGTCATTCATTTATACCTGTTTCTCACACCAGAAAGGCGGTTTGTAAGAGCCCCAAAATAGGATGTCATAAAAAGGCTGCTTCTCATTTTTCTTGTTAAAATACCAAAGTGCCTCTAATGCCACAAGTGTATAAGATGCTGGTAAGAAGAGGGGGTACTCAAAGTCAGAAGCCTAGAGGTTCTTCTCACTCTGTAGTGTATTTGGATCAGCCCATTAGTCGACCAACATCTCTTCTCAAGCCTAATCCGTATCCCTGGCTCTGCATAGAAACTTGCAAGGAACATGTGACTGTAGACACTTTGAGGGAAGCAGTCTGTGTTTTTGGTCTAAGGGCAGTTAACCTTTAACTAAAGGTGAACGTTGACGCAAATAAAACTTGGCGCTGAGGCTGGAAAAAGGGTATTACAATGATATATATCCCCTAATTGCATTCTGCTTTTTTTTTTTTAGATGGCTTAACACCTTCCAAGTAGCTCAGGTTAACCTAACTGTGGACGGCCTTAGACTTACACTAGCACACAGGTGAAGACACTGTTGTGATCGAACCTATTTTTACATCCATGGTCACGTTTAAAGGTGAGCGAGTGAGTCTTGGGGTCCTAATGTGCTTGCCATCTCTGCTATCAACTCGCACCTCTCTCACGTGCACGTTGACCACTGTACTGGGGTGTGTTGGCCAATGTCCGTGCCATTTCCAGGCTGTTGAGCAGAGGGCACTTCTACCTCTCATCTGGCTCTGTCCTTGCAGTTAAAAATGCTCATGGACAGAGCGAGAGAGAACACACACACACACACACACACAAAGATAAGTGCACAGTCCAGTCCTAACTGGAAATGGAGGTCTTGGCCCAACATTAAGCCAACTTGCTCACTAGAGCAGGAGATGAGGTCCAACTATTATTTCTGCTTTAATTGGACTGCTCCTCTGGTTAATCCAGGGATGCGGCTATAGCCTGCAGGTCCCTGCGTTCTTTCATCCTCAGCGTTTGCTCTGTCTGGAGGCTTCCCCATCCCTTCTTTCTCCCCTCATCTCCAGTTCTATGAAGTAATACAGGGCCAGTTCAACCTTCCATGTTTCTGACTTCCCCTCGTCCTTTTGTCCTCTGTATTAAGTCTCTCTCTCTCTCTCTCTCTCTCTCTCTCTCTCTCTCTCTCTCTCTCTCTCTCTCTCTCTCTCTCTCTCTCTCTCTCTCTCTCTCTCTCTCTCTCTCTCTCTCTCTCTCTCCCCAGCTTAACTAACACACCTCATCCTTCCTCCTCAGGTCTCAGGCTGTAGCATGCCTTAGCCTTCCCATCTGTTTTCCCCAGTGGCTGAAGTACAGAGGCCCTGCTGCTCTTCTCCTCTTGTCTTTCTTTCAGCCCTCTGACCCATCTACTGCTCCCTGCCTCTGTTCCACTAATGAAGGACCTCCTTCTAAATTCTAGAAATGTTATGAAACCCCCCCCTCTCTCTCTCTCTTTCTCTCTCTTTCTCTGTCACTCTGTCTCCCTCTCTCTCTCTCCTTTTGGCCTGATTGGCAAAGGGAGGCTATCTGGGCCTTAGAGGCACAGTGGGGACGTAGGGAGGGAGGGACTCCTCCTCTTTGACAAATAGACACAGTTGAATGCCACGGCCATTCATCCCACTTCTTCTTTCAGATCCTCTCAGGGTGTCTGCTGCTGGTTTTGTTCAGTTCACACCGGTTCTTACTTCCCCCTACCCCACTCTGCTGCCTGGTTGAGAGGGAACCACACGTCGCAAAATGCTTTGTGGCCAAGTTCCATGGCTTTGTTTAAGACATGAGAGGGACGAGCCTGAAAAAATCTACGTTTTAAACTCCTGACAGTCGTGCTTTTTTACTGGCTTAGAACTGTAGAATTTGTAGGGCCCCAGTTTAAAATTAAAAGCATCTACAAAAATAAAGATCGTAAGTACGATAGGGCAAAACGGAGCAGTTTAAACACCTGATCTCCCCTCGTTAAAAGGATCCTCTTCCCTGGTGACTCGTGCTGGACTGTAACGTGCCATGTCCTTTTTTGTTTTCAGGTGAAGAGCGAGGGCCCCAAGCTGGTGCCCTTCTTCAAGGCCACGTGCGTCTACTTTGTCCTGTGGCTGCCCTGCTCCAGCCCCTCCTGGTTCAGCGCCCTCATCAAGTGTCTGCCCATCTTCTGCCTGTGGGTCTTCCTGCTGGCCCACGGCTTCAGCTTCTTAAGCGCCCACTCCAGCGCCCGTAAGATCCTGGCCGGCCTCATTTTCTCTGCCCTGGGGGATGCCTTTCTCATCTGGCAGGAGCAGGGCTACTTCAGCCACGGTGAGGGAGAGGAGGCATCTCACTAGACTGCTGTATTGCTTTTGCGAAGGGTCTCACAGAGTGAATGTACATGTTTTTGTACACATTTAGCCTGGTCTTACTCCATTCAGAATAAAACATTTCCATCTGTTTATCCTGTTTTCTTTTTATTTACATAGGCTGACTTAACGGCAGCTGTGTTGCCATGACACTTACGAGTGTGTGTCCCTTGTCCCACAGGCCTCCTGATGTTCGCCATCTCCCACGTCCTGTACTCGTCGGCCTTCGGTATGAAGCCCTTCAACCTGCCCGTGGGCCTGGTCATCTCGGCCATGTCCACCCTCAGCTACCTGTTCCTCTACCCCTACCTGTCGGGCCCCTTCACCTACCTGGTGGCCGTCTACGTGGCTCTCATCGGCTTCATGGGCTGGAGGGCCATCGCCCGGGTGCAGCTGGCCAACGACCTGTGGACCTGGACCAGGCTGTCGGCCTGCCTGGGCGCCATGCTCTTCGTGGTCTCCGACCTCACCATCGCCGTCAACAAGTTCTGCTTCCCCGTGCCCCACTCGCGCGCCATCATCATGGCCACCTACTACGCCGCCCAGATGCTCATTGCTCTGTCCGCCGTGGAGTGCCAGGACGCCGACGCCGCCGCGGGCAAGAAGATGGCGTGAGGGCCGTGGCCCACCTCAGCCATCGCAGCCGGCAAGGCTGGAATGGGGCCCCACGCCTCTCCACCCGCTCTGTGTGGCGATGGACACACCCCACTGTCAGACCCACAACCCACTGCCCCTGTTTTAGTGAGGCCTTCCCACATCCTGGTTACCATGGAGACCCCTTCCGCCAGTCTAACCAAGCCCAAACGACAGCCCTCCCTGTGTTGAGTTATTGCAGGCTTTCACGTGTGTTGTTATGGTGACCAGTACAAAAAATTACCACTTCAGCTTTTGATACAAGATGTGGTTTTAGAGCCTGACTATGGGTTTAATTTTCGGGGGAAAGGGGGTTCTTGGGGAGCTTTATGTGCTTAGTCAAAGTGTTGACACTGCATGCTATGCCGTTAAGTTCCCCTCACTGTTCACACAGCAGAAAAAAACCTCCCCACCTCGTATGTGGTCCAGAAGTCTTGTTTCAAAATGATGCGCTTACTTAGGGAGTATTGTTGTTAGTTCCGAAATCTCTTTAAAAAAAAAACGGAAAAGGGAATTGTTTTTTAGTCTGAAGGGATTTCCCATCCCCTGACATGAAGATGGTTTGGGCTCTCCTCTGTTCATGTCGATGCTCTTTTGAAGGGCCCTGTTCTCCAAATGTCAGGAATGGCGTTTAGTCCCTTTCGTTTCACTCGAGACGCCCACGCTGCCTTTCCAACACGTTCACACTCGAACCACGCAAGCTGTTTTGTATCTGTCCGTTCAACTGCCCTTGGAAGGATGGCGAGGACACACTGGGTGATGGGGAACAATGCTTTGAGAGGGGCCGAGGGCTGCAGTAATACTGATTTGAAGGCCTTTCTCTGTGTATTAGACAAAGCGAGAGCTCGTTGGCCACGGGAGCTGGATTCTTCCCGCCACGTTTTAATCATTGTAGGCCAACTTCCTCTATAGCCGTGTTAATCCTTGCCACCTCAGCACACAGAACATTGCAACAGTACAGCTCCTCCACTATCCCAGACTGTTACCTTTAAAAACACACACACACACCCACACACACACCGACCTCCTGCAACTTGGCCCTGCTGGGTTCATTATTAGAGAGCTGCGGGGACAGCTAGAGACCTTGAGAGGAAAACATGCCTTGCAGGGCATCGCGATTCTCACGCGCACACACACACACACGCACACGCACACGCGCACGCGTTACAATTTCCAGTGTCACCACCAGCCTAACGCATGCAGAGGGCCTTGTCAAATTGAAGAGACAGTCCTTTAATGTTATTTCACGGAGTCCTAGCGTAGGGATCTAAACTCTGGCCGTTATGTTATAGTTGCTATTCAGTTCATTATATAGCACTTAGCAAATTACCTATATTACTTTCACACGTCTGGCATGGGTATTTTTCAGGAAAGTACTTAAATGCTGTTAGTACTTAAACAGTTTCATGATTATTTAAGATGTAACCTGAAACAGTATACTCAACGCACCTTCATGTGTTTTTTTTTGTTTTGAGTGTTTCCACGTTTTGGGGTGTGTGAATGTTTCTGGATGGCGTGCGTCTCCGAAATGAATCACACAATTGCTGTGAATCTACCTTTCTTTGACCTAACATTCAGAGTCCTTAGTGTGCCCTACTTGTCACTCAAAGATGGCTCACTAACACACTGACATTTGAAGCCTTGCTTATGACTTCAGTCATCCTATTTGCTCAGCATCATTATCGATACACATATTGGTGTATTCATTTAGACCATAATATGTGAATAAATGTAACCAATAATATGTGTACTGACCTCAATTGCTACTCACAAAAGCTTTGTACAATAGTTTAGGAAGTGTAGTGGCATACTTAATTGTGACTTAAAGGGACACAGACTGTTTTGCCAGTCTATCTCCAGCATGAAAATACAAAGTACTGTACTGTGTTCATTGACTGTAGCCTCTAAAAGCAGTAGTATATGAATCCAAGAGGTCCATATTCCTAGATTTCTAGGGAGAAAAGGAAAACGGGACTGGGATGGAAAAAGAAACAAAGCTACTGTTGTGTGTTCATCTCTGGCCAATGACCCTCGACGGCGGTCGACATTTAGAACCCTCCATGACAGTGTTTATAGTCACCAGGCCTTAACGCGGTCATACGTCAATGTACTGCTGGCGGCCACGAGTTACCCAGTCAGCCCGAGCCCAAGTATCTGTTCCAGATAGTGCTTTTCGTGCGGTTTCCAATTCACTGACTCTTAGCTTTGTCAGACGTGCTCTGGCTTTTGGGTTTGACCTCCCACAGACTTCACAGAGTCCGGCACGGGAACAGTTTGTTCTTGTTTATCCGGTTTAATTCATTGGTCGTTGGGGGACAGGATAGATAATTGCCTCATCGGGGATATGACTCGCTGACAGTGAACTCCAAAAAACATCAGAGTAGAGAAGACAAAGTAGGAGTAGGAGGAGACGGCTTGACACCATCGAACTATTCAGTCCTATTGAGCGAGGGCATGAGCCAAGCCCCGTAGCTCATCCGATGTGCCCTGCATCGTTTATAGAGCCCTGCTCCCCACACAAACACACAATAACAAACTGATATATGCCTTTGTTTAGCATAACAAGTATGAAGTGTGTATGTTGAATGAATCTCAGTGCATTCAATCTAACCTGATCAAGGGGAATTCTGAAGATGATTGTTTTGAGAATGACAGGTGTGTGAAGGCCAGTACAAAAAAGATTGAAAGTCTCCAAACTTAAAATGGATAGCAGATTCTGTGGCTGTAATGCCAGTCGGGTGGGTGAACATCAACGGCTTGGAATGTTATAGCCCTTCTCCTCTCTCGTTTGTTAACTCTTAAAACCAAAGAAAGCTTGTGTTGGAATTCAATGGCTATGGATTGGGGCTTGGCCCTAGACAAATGGCATGCACAGTCGTTTGTACAGTCAGCCTTTTATGTGGAGTGTGCTATGGGCTCGGCCTTACAGGCAGGTGTTCCATGGGCCTTCTTATTTATAAGAAGCCGGTTATTGTGAGATGGCTGGAAAGAGCTTGAGAATGTGAAATATGACACAGGCAGACGGTTAGGTGCTGTCCTGACCTGATGGTAGACTCGCAAGGGCATTGCATTACCACAGTAATCAGCAGCCCTGTGGTTTTCTGGTTTGTGTGTGCAGACAACAGAACCGGCCTGAGAGGTCCCTGGTGGGAGCCCCCTATTAACTGTGTTTGCCTGCACTTTGCCTGTGCTTTGTGAGCGAGGGGCTGGTGGACAGATAAGGAAGCGGTTGCCATGCTGCCTCCTAAACCAATCGGCACATTCTCTTACGATAGACAGTATTTCTGTTGATATTTTAGCTGTATTTCCAATATTTTACACAGGGGGTTACACACGTGCGGAATTGCAAACACAGTGATCGTTATGCACAGCCAATGTTTTATGAATCTGAGTTGATGCTGGATATCAATGTTCATCCACAATGTTGGAAAATATATGATTCCTGGCAATGTTACATAATCCTAAAACACACAGCCTTTTTTCATAATCCTATTTAGCAAGGTGTGTTGCAGATTTTTCTGATGCTATTAGTTTGATAGTCCTGCCGGACACTATCTTTTAATCCAATCTAGTTTCCAAAGCATGTAATTTGTTTCCGGCCTCAATCTTTTTTCCATGTTTTGCCCCTTCCACAGAATTAAGTGGTGTTGCTGTTTTAAGCACATCAGTAGAATCTTGGATCGCACAATGTGAGAAGCTTTATAGTAGGGTTGTCTGTGAAGACAATTCTATGTTTATGGTCGCATTGCATATGAGGGTCTTAAAACAACCCTTAAGTAAATCCTTCCTATGAGAAGTATTATCATTTTAACATGAGATAAAGCCTCACCCAGAAATGCTTCAGTCCTTTCCATTCTGTTTTGTTTTGGCCTCTATCAATCACTTTGTCCTTTACTGAAGCGCCACCATTTTGCTGTAGCTGTTGTACATTATAATTGAATGCTGTTTTCTTTCCTTTCTTTGATCCAATATTTAACTTTGTTGTTCCGACTTTTACTTTTGAAATAAGGTTTCTTTCATAATTGTATCGATTAAGGATCATATTTTTTCCTTTCCTGTAGTGAAAATTGCCTTGAATGTGACTTACCTAAAGGAGAAATAAATGCAATTTCAATGCAACTTGACTGCGGAGGTTCCTGTTGTTCTTTTTTTTGTGATGGATTGACTACTCCTTTGCTTAGGCTATACTTTACGACCGTTAAAACAATAAGTCACTTGAGTAATAGGAGAGCGAGAAGGTGTGGACTGCACCATAATCCCATTATGTGTCTGTATAATTATTATATATTATGTAATTCTCTGAATAAAAGCCCTTTTATATTCGCTTAATGCATCTCTACAGGAGCCGGTACGGAGCAGGCACCCACGGAAGGTGAGATCTTTGTGGGAGCAGACTGGCTCAGAGAACAATGGAGACCTCGGTGTGTTCTAGTGACCACTCCATTACACTCCGTTAGCTCCTGGTGGAAACTCTTCTTTAAACAGGCTCCAGCTAGTGTTCTGCCAAGTGGGCTCTCTCTCTCTCTCTCTCTCTCTCTCTCTCTCTCTCTCTCTCTTTATTATTCTTTTATTCTCTCGACACACACACACTTTACTCCTGTGGGAACTACGCCAGTCCTCTGCTAATGCACCTCATTCATGCTCTGCCAAGTTCGCCCATCAAAGGACTTCACTATTCTACGGAGCTCGGCCGTCTCTGCGCTTGACTTGGCATAACGGAGGGATTGGTGACTAGATACAGACGGTGTTGTGGAAAGGACGGTGCTGTTCGCCATGAAGCATCATTCATGAATTGATGCACCTTCCAGATAGACAATGGAGAAAGATGGAACCAACGCCACTGAAGCCCTCCGGCATTGCTCAACTCGGGGAAGAGTACTGAGTGGCCGCAGAATTTCAGCTGTCCTCACAGAGTGCATCTTAAACAGTTTAAAACAGTCTTAATTCCAGAGTCTTTGGTTCAGGTAGTTGGACTGAACGCAACCGTTAGTTCGTTTTATCCACAGATTAAGATGTTCTTACAGTAACAAGTGTTACTGTACCTCAGAGGAAAAAGAAAAGAAGTCGAGAGTCACGATGCAGGGGGACGTACGCCCGGTCGGTGTTTCATTTAGTTGAGCCTGATCGCCTGGCAGCCACTCCGCCTGATGGCTCTATAGAGACGGAGTGTGTGCGAGAGCCAGCATTGTGACGTCAAAGGAGAGGGGTCACACACTCTCTCCGTCGACCCTGGCAGAACCCCAAACAGACCACACACCCACCACAGCGCAAAGAGGAAAAGAGGACCGTGTGTCCAGAACACAAACCCTGGAGGAATGAAAAGAGCTTCAATAGGGAAATCAATCACGTTTAACGGAGAATGGTGGTGAACAGTCTGTCCAGACGAGAGGGAGAGTGTGGAGGAAAGGGTTCTGGCCTCGATCGAAGTGAGTTGAATAATAATAAGGGATCCAGTCGACATAGTAAACCTCAGTTTGGGGCACAGTGACAAAAGCAGGCCGTGAGCAGGCCTGACCCCTACTGTTCATTTGAAGTATTAGCAAAGAAAAAAGCATTCAGATGAATTTTGGATCAAACTATGTTTATTATAACTTTTGACACATCCTACCTTATTCTAGTTGGCTGCATAATGGCATTAATAATTCATAGACACCGTAAAATGTATACGATAACAATTTGTGAGTTAGCTATGGTTTCACTACCACTCCCACTGTGACACGACACTCCTGTGTTTTCTCTTGATTCAGATGATGAGCTTCTGTTTGGCCGAGCGATCCGTCAGAGCCTCAAGGAAACTCTTGTCGTCCTTATCTGTGAAAACACCACCACAGTCACCTTAGAGACGTAACACTGGTCAGAATCCACTCTACTTCACACCCGCCCCCTCTATTTCTCCCCTCGCCCCTCGCTCCTGTGTACCCACCGAAGATGAGCAGGTTGCAGGTACACTTGGCCTGGCCCAGGGGGTTCTCCAGCTCCAGGGTGTACTCCCCGCTGTCCCGGGCCACGCAGGACGGGATGGTGAGGGTGCACACGCTGTCTGTAGTCTTCTGCCAGTAGCGCGGGCTGTCCGAGATGTTCACCCCGTCCTTGTACCAGCACGCCTGCACAACGCGACACTCATCAACGCGGCTGTCAGCATGGCCTGCCTTTCATTTTCTGCATTTTAAAGCCATCGGCTTCGCTGGTTACAGTAACTCGATAACCATGCCGTGGCGAGCAACGCTGGATTGCCCGTTGCGCTGTGAGGGTACCTGTGGAGTGGGTGTGCCCAGGTAGGCACAGCTCATGGTGCAGTCCTTGCCACGGCGGACGGCGTGGTCCTTCAGAGGCAGGAGGAAGTCCGGCTTTGCCTGACGCTTGGCTGGCGTGTACTCCCTCAGCAACAGGCTACGGATGGACTCTGGAACGCACGCACCCACACACACACACACACACACACACACACACCAGCAATCAATCTCATGAGAATGTGAGAACCCCTCTTTATGCCACTTCATAACAGCCACGCTACCACATCTTCTTAACCCCCCCCCCCCCCCCCCATTCCCCTCCCACCTTGCTCCCTGGGAATGACAAGGGGCTCCTTGGAGTCCAGGGGGTCGCTGTCCCCAATGGAGTTGCGCGCCACCACCCGGAAGTAGTACTTTCGGCCCGGCAGCAGCCCGGTGACGGTGTACTTGTTGCTGTGGACGCGCTCGGCCGTGGTGAACCAGGAGGTGGTGCTGGCGTCTCGTTTGAGGATGAGGTAGTGGGCCCCCTCGTCGTCGGCCAGGTCGGGGGTGTGCTCCCACTGCAGGGTCACCGTGCCGGGCACCTCCTCCACCAGACGCAGGTTTGTGGGGGGCCGCGGGAAGTCTGAGAGAGACGCCGCAGTTGGGGAGGTGAAGGAGTGCAGCGGGTGAAAAAGAACATGAAAGCATTTTAATTGAGTGCCAATTGAATTTCTGGCGGTCAAATGAGCCATTTGACCGTTTGATAATCATTGTAATTAAACATGAAAGAATTGTAGAATGTATGTGGCATTAAGAAAAAAGATTTACATTCAAAAAGTGGCAGGCCCTCTCAACCGGGTCTTCACTTGTTCCCATATGTACCGTAACCCCCATTAGCCCCCTGCTACCCTGAGACGCCCCCCCTGACCTGCGACCCTGACGGTGGCGTCATAGTGAGCCTCGCCGTAGTCGTTCTGCAGGTGCACGCGGTAGACGCCGGTGTCGGAGCGCTGGCAGGACGACTGCAGGAACTGAGAGTGCTCCTTCCCCTTGGTGATGACCTCCTTGCCCCTGGTGACGACGCCGTCCTTCAGCCATGTCACCACTGGGGTAGGGGAGCCCTGAGGTGGGGGGGAGAACTAAGGGCAGCTCTGCAAAATCATGTCCTATAAGAGTCTTGCTAGGGTAACATTGCATTGCATTGAAATCAAGCCCCCCTCTGAGGTTAAGCAACATTTGGAATGGCCTTTTTTTCTTTCTTACGGTGAAGCTGAGGTTGAGACAGAGCGCGGTGCCGGCTCGCACCACCGTCTGGCTCTTCAGCTTCCCCTGGAGGTCAAAGCGGGGTGCCACTGCACAACACACAAAAGCAAAACAGCGCTCAGCCCTTCCCTTCCTGCACAGCATCAGGTGACCTAGACCAGAGCACAGAGCCGACTGCAGCAGAGTAGACAGAGTGTCGCTCGCTCACCAGGTGGGGGCATAGCCAGCGCGCCCTCAGACATCTCCGTGGGTTCCCCCACCCCTCCCTCGTTGACGGCTCGGATGCGGAAGAAGTACTTCATGCGCTCCTGCAGCCCGCCCACCGTGTAGGCCGTGCCGGCGATGGGGATCTTGGTAGCCTTGGTCCACTCCTTGGCGTCGTCAGGGCGGACTTCCAGGATGTAACCCGAGGGCTCGTCGCCCTGCTCCGGGGGTCTCCAGCTCAGAGAGACGGAGGAGTTGGAGGAGTCGGACACGCAAAGGTCCCTCACCAGCCCAGGGGCACCTGGAGGGGAGGGGGAGGTGGTGGTGGAAGGAGGGACGGAGTGTGATAGAGGTTTAGCGAAGTAATAGTAGTAGTAGTGTATGTGTGTGTGTGTGTGTCTGTCCGGGTGTGTGAGGTACTGTATGTGTGGACTCACGTATGGGGTCTTTGGCCAGGACAGAGTTGGAAACTGTACTGGGGCTGCCAGCTCCAGCTCGGTTCACACTGGTCACTCTGAACTCATACTCCATATCCTCCACCAGACCGTCCACCACACACTTGGTGTCTGTGCAGCCAATGGGAGGAAGAAAGACGTGAAAACGTAATTTTTACCCTTGAACGAACGGGAACGATTCCAACCACCTTTCCTTCCAAACGTGCCGGAGCTATGTCTGAAAAAGTGAAAGGAAGCTGACAGACGAACGGTGAAAAGGCAGACCTGTCAGCAGGTCCTTGTGGACGGGGACCCACATGTTGCCACCCTTCTTCCTCCTCTCCAGGGTGTAGCCCAGCACGGGGGCCCCTCCGTCCTGGGTCGGTGGGGACCAGCTCACTGTCACCGTGTCTTTGGTGATGTCAGACACCTGGGGCTGCGACGCCATGCCCGGGGGCTCTAGGGGTAGGGCAGGACAGTTAGTTAAAAATTGTAAAAGAACAAAGTCAAAAAATGATGGCCACAGCATCATCAATATACTTATGTACTAAAACTTTATCAGAACTGATTATGGAAATAAGTGAAGCTATAGTAATGATGATGACGATCAAGGCAAAGAAGATGAGGACGATGATGGCTACCCAGAGCCCAGGCCTCACCTATGGGCTCCCCAGCGTACACCTCCTCTGTCTCCAGAGCGTCGCTCGTGCCCTCGGAGTTGACCGCCCGGATGCGGTACTGGTAGGCCTGGCCCTCCTGCACCTTGGTGTCGCTGAAGGCGGTGGCTCTGCTCTCCACCTCCCCCACCACGTTCCAGGACTTCTTCCCGGCCGCACAGCGCTCCACCGCGAAGCTGGTCACCTGTTTCCCCCCGTTGTCCCGGGGCGCCTTCCACTTCAGGGTGATGCAATTCCCCGTGCGCACGGGAAACTCGACTTTGCCCTGGGGAGGCTTGGGGTGATCTGAGGCGAGGAGACATTCACCATTCACAGCGCCATGGTGTCAAAATCAAAATGATGACCCCTTACGCATGGCGATGTCATGTTTTAAACATTCAAGTGTTACTTTTTAGTTTAGTGATACGGAGTGTGCATGCTATGCAGAGCGCTTAATTCACTTGGTCAGATGAAGATCTATGATGCAATGTGTACCCACCAACGACGTTAAGATGGAGGTTGGCAGTGGCGGTACCACAGTCGCTTTTCAAACGGAGCACAATGGCCCCACTGTCCTCTCTTAAACACCTGGATGGACACACCACATTTCAGGAGGGCAGAAAACTCTAAGATTCTTCATGGATTCTGTTTTAGTCCAAAAGGCTAGACTCAGCAACCACTTGTATTATAAATGGCACAACAGCGATGATTCTTGACCAATTTGATAATACATCGTTTTACATGGATCTGCATACAGTATTGCTTTGATTTTCTATAATCGTTTTTTTGTTGTTGTTTTCAAAGTGAACACCTTCCTCTGTCTTCTAAGTGCCAGGGGACAGGAGCCCCCCTCCTCCTCCCCCTCCTCCTCCTCCTCCTCCTCCTCCTTCTCCTCCGTCCCTGCCTACCTGCTGAGCACCAGCGTGGTGCTGTCGGCAGTGCGCTCCACCTTCGTCCTGTCGTCTTCCACCAGCTCCACGCCGTCCTTGTACCAGGTGACCTTGGGCGGGGGTCTGCCTGTGAAGGGCATCTTGATGGTGGCCGTCTGGCCCGCCTTCACCGTCACAGGCTGAGCCCCCAGGAGCTGCAGCACCGAGGGGTCCATCTCTGGAGGGTCTACAGGCAGCAGGAGTTGGGGGTTCAAATTGAAACCGTCAAAGCACAATAGCACACTAAGTCCTAACATATGCTAGAATGATCTCAGTTACTGTCATGCTAAAGCTCCGGAAAAGCCAACGGTTCATTACCGGCGATGGTTAGCACAGCCCCACTCTCCACCCCCTTGGATCTGAAGGTGTACTTGGCCTCGTGGCCGTCAGTCACCCCGGCGAACACCAGCTTGTGGACCGCCCCCTGTTTCACCACCTGCACCCCACTCAACCCCGACACCTGCGGCAAACAACACCCAACATGGCGGGAGGTCATGTGCAACGTCTCTCGGCGTAGTAGCAATGCTTTTCGGAGTGATTCCCTAGCAGCGCTCCTGCTGTGAAACGCCCTCTGCGATCATACCTCCACGCCATCTTTCAGCCACACCCCGGGCACCTTCTCGTCATCCAGAACCACGCAGAGCTCAGCGGGGGAGCCGGTGGCACACTGGATGTCTGACATCCCACTCTTAACCGAGGCAAAACGCTCTGGCAGAACAAAGAGACGTAATACACTTACTGACACGCACAGGCCCATTTTAAGACCAGCAATCTGTTTATTATATACAGTATATACAGTATATATATATATATATATATATACAGTATATATATATATATATATACAGTACTGTACAACAGTTTTAGGCAGATGTGAACAAATTTGAGTGGTCACAGCAAATATTGATTTGATCTAGATTGTTCATTTGTTCACTAACTTTGCATTTAGTTAATTGGTAAAAAATAAACTGTTAACAATTCTATTTTTGAAAGCATTCTTACTTTACACACCTGCCTAAAACTTTTGCACAGTGCCATATATATATATATATATATATATATATACATATATATATATATATTATATTATCAGCCCAGGATAATATAAGACATTAGTAAAGATGGAGACCGGCACACAGTAAGGGTGAGGAGTCTTGCCTTCCACGGAGAGATTGGCCGAGCACATGTACTCCTGCGCGTCGTTGTCCTGGGTGCACACGACGGCGTACTCCCCCTCATCGGCCAGGTCGCAGTCGTCGACGACGACCTCCGCCCTCTTGCCCTGGCGCGCGAAGGCGTAGCGGGGGTCGTGGGTGATGTCGCGGCCGTCCTTCAGCCAGCGCACGTGCGCGTCCTTGGTGCTCATCTCGCACTCCAGCCGGGCCTGGCTCATCTCCTTCACGCGCACGTTCTTCAGATGGCTGGAGAACTTGATGGGGATCCCTGGAGAGAAAGCCAAAGAGGAGAATACAAACAGTGAAACAGACTCGGATGAAAAGACTGCTTTTTCTTAGCTTTTGCACAACACTGTGTTTTTCAGTGCGCTCAACTATATAGGCCAAGGCCAGGGAAAACAATGGCCTACAAACTCCAACTGAAACTCCGGAGTGCAACCCTTTATTTTAATGGGATTGCAGTTTATTATTCTTTAGGATACAATAGAAGCTGTACATGTGTGGGCTTATGTGTGTGTGCGTGTATGTGTGTGTGTGTGTGTGTGTGTGTGTGTATATGTGTGTGTGTGTGTAAGAGACAAAAAACAGGGCAAAACAAAGTCTAATGATGAACAACTTAATTACTCCCCATCCTAATTAGGCTGTGTCTCTTTCCCCATAGGGAAAGACCCATGTCCTTGTGAAGATATCTACAAGGCCCAGCTTGTTCCCCAAGCTAGTAAGCATCTTGTTAGATAGCGCTTTAATAAATTAGACTGTTGTGAAGGGGGATTTGTCACGGCTACATTTCAGCGAACACTGAGCCGAACCTGATGTGAACCATATATCTTCATTTGTCAGGTCAGGCTGAAGGAGACGTTAGAAATAACTATGACGGAAGCGTTCTGAAATGGTGGTTACTGCTCAATTGGCCTGTGTCTCACGGAAATGCGCAGGGGGGGATTGTTTGATCTCAGGGCAAGTTTGGCTCAGCTCCAGCTTGGAGAGGGAAGGAAACGAAACAATGTGACCGTGGGACGCCGTCTCTGGCCGCCGGGCGTACGTTCAATGAAGAGGGGCGCTGTGGCGGTGAGGTCTCCGAGGCTCACGCTGTAGTCTCCCGTGTCACTGGCCCTCACGTCCTTGATCTTCAGGGTGTGCGTCAGGCCGTCCTCCGACACGGACACGTCGAACTTCTCGTCCCTCTTCACCTCCTTCCCCTTGACCTGTCACGCCCAGAAATGAGCGGGTAACAAAAGGCCATTGAAAAAGGGTTATTCGGCGACTTCGTCGGACGGATGGCTAGGTTTATTGGATACAGTGTAGGAGCATGGGCGCAGGCCGGCTCTCCTGTGCAGGGCGCTGACAGACCTTCCAGACTGGCGGTGCGTCGGTCCTCTTGGAGAGGTGGATCTCGAACACGGCCGTCTGGCGCTCCGTCACCTTCTTGGGCTTAAAATCGGAGACGAAACGCAAAGGCTCATCTGAGGGGACGGGAGAGAAGGTGGAAAAATAAGTGGAGAAGGTATGGTAAGGAGAGAGAGAGAAATAGAGGGAGAGAGAGAGAGAGAGAGAGATAGAGAGAGAGAGAGTGTGTGTGTGTGTGAGCAAAAGAGAGAGAGAGAAAGGGATAAACCGTCAAGAATAAGTGAAAGTGAAGGTAAATAGTGGCATAATGCAAGGGGCCAAAGTAACAAAGACAGATCCTGAACCGTTAGAAAAACGAGCACCCTCGACGGCGCAAAGTAATACAGTTGATGCAATTACTGCGGAGGCAGTGACGAGAGGTTAGGGGGTTTGTTCCAGGACTTGCCTATGACGGTAAGCTTGGCTGACAGGCTCTTGTCTCCGACCTGCAGGGTGTATGTGCCCATGTCACCGAGGCCCACATTGGAGATGCAGAGCATGTGTTTGGTTCCCATCTGTTTCACCTCGTATTTCCCCAGAGAATACTGGATCCGCAACAGCTCCATGCCCTGAATCACAAACAATGAAGGATGCAGGCAGGGGGGACGCACACACACACACACACACACACACACACATACACACACTCACACACACACCCAGACACAGCAACAAACACAGAGGGAAGTTTTACCTGGAACCAGCGCATCTTGATGTTTGGGTCCTTGAGCTCAAGGATTGTGTCAAAGATGACGTTGCTGTCAGCCTTGGCAGTGATGTCATCTAGGGGCTTCAGAACCCGGACCACCTGGGGGTTCGTACACAATGCTATACAGGTGTGGAAAATGTTATGCAAGAATTGTGCTAGACCTTAAATGATTGCTTGCTTGACCCTTTCCCTCCTAGTCACTAACCGTGTGAGCAACTATATGAATTTAGAGCCGTTTATGCTCAGGAGTTCACTTTCCCGGGAGAAACAAGGAAACGTATAATAGCACATGTACAAGGGTCATCAAGTGAGAGGAATGTAAGACGTTCTCGTAGTTGATCTGTCCACTGGCAGTGAGGTGCTGTGACTTTACTCTCAGCCGCAGAGCTGCCACCTCATGTGGTACCTGAACAACACACTTACCCATCATTCCTATCTCTCTGGCACTTTCCGCTACCAGGGCTGCAGCTGCAATAGACCTATGCCATGGGACTGAGCCTCAAGCCAACCTGTCTAATTGTCTACTAAAGTAGGCCACGGGCCTGTTCTTACCCCCACGCGTTTGGGTCAGGACTGCTGACACGAATCCGTCTTTCTGGTGACCGAATAGATCAAACGGTTTCTCGTGATCAGGTAGGGCTAGGCTTGGGGCAACCATCCGCGGTTTCTTTACAGCACAGAATGCTTTCGTTGCCTCAGGGGTTCAAATTGCTTTGCCTTTGCTTGCTGAGTCTTTTACGTGAGTAATATCTAGCAAAGGTCTGGTGAGAACGTAGCGATGCTAACTTTTAATGGCATATAATGGCCCATGCACAAGGGTCATCCTGTGAGAGGAACGCTCTCGTGCCTGTTTGTCATGGTCAGGCCCTTAACCGCCCAGTTTAGAAGTAAAACAAGGAGAGCACTGATCAAGATTTCACCATGGGCAAAGGGCGACCAATCCATGAGATATGAAATGCGTCCAAAAGGCAGACATGAGGCATGAAACACGTCTTCCGTCTGTGAACCCTGGCTAAGGACAACTGGTTCGCCCAGACGTGGCTGAAATGTGTTAACGTGTATGTTCAACAACACATCCTTGTCTCACTCTTATAGGACACCCTTTGTATTAGTGTCCTAGTGTTACTGATATCAATTTGTGCACGGGCTGATAACCTTTGCATTGATAAACGTATAGACTCCAAATTAGAAGTTGTACTGCTTTTGTTTAAGATAGAATTCTAGTTTCGAGAATTTCCTTTTCACAACTTGGCGACCCAGATATGACCTGCAGGATAGACTGAGTCCATCAGAGAGATGTATGGCCGAGAAGACCTTCATACTCCGGATTTCTATGAAAGATTTTATGGAATTATTCTTTGGCAAACATTCAGAAATGGTTGAAGGCGCCGCAGGGTATGATAAGTGCCTAGCACACCAGTTTTGATCACTTGCTTACCCCGAGTTGGCAGGAATGGCAAAAAACAGTGCATGAATTTCTAGCTTATTGTGTCCATGCGGAAGAACTAAAGATAAAATAAGAAACTGCCCAACAGTTGAAAAGGAATAACCGGACTTCTGCTTTTTACACTCAAACTGCATCAGACAGAAAGCAGCAAGGGAGGGGTGGAGGCAGGAGGAAGCAGAGAAGCGGAGGTAAGGGCGTAAACGCAGCCGGAGAAAAAGTATGCATCTCGTATGGTAAGCCGGGACACTTTTCTAGAAATGGTGATCTAAACAACAGGCAACGACACGAGAGGCCCCACAGGGAGGAAAGGGGAGAATGAGGATGGGGGGGATTCGCCTAGTCCCACCCGCAGAGAAAAGCAGCCTGGGCATCCTAAATACACCATGCACAACCCTTTCAATGGGTGAGACTAGGACAGACAGGAGGAAGCAGCTTTAGCTTGCCCTCAACTGACTTTAGAAAGCCAACCGGAACCTTACATCACACTACAAGTTAACGGTCGGCCAACACAATTTTTAGTAGGTAGTGCTGACCCAAAAGCATGGGGGTAAGAACAGGCCCGTGGCCTACTTTAGTAGACAATTAGACCGGGTGGCGAGGGGCTTAGTCCCATGCCATAGGTCTATTGCAGCTGCAGCCCTGGCAGTGGAAAGTGCCAGAGAGTTAGGAATGATGGGTTGTTCATGTACCACATGAGGTGGCAGCTCTGCGGCTGGCAGTAAAGTCACAGCACCTCACTGCCAGTGGACAGATCAACTGCAAGAACGTCTCACATTCCTCTCACTTGATGACCCATGTACCATTATACACCATTAAAAAGTTAGCATCACTACGTTGTTTAATTATTCCATTCTATTCTATTTGATGCAATTACCTTATTACATATACAGATATATTTTGATGTCTTTCTATTCGATTCAATGCAACTATTTTTGTGTTTCCTATTGTATTGCATTGTATTCTATTCTATGCTATGCAATTCTTGTTGTGACTCCTATTGAATTGTATTCGGTTTTATTCTGTTCTATTCTATTCTATTCTCGTCTATTCCACGCTGTCCTTTTTTAACCTCCCCTGTGAGGTGTAAACACACCGCTCCGTGTGACGGGCCCACCTCCTCATCCACTTTCTTCTTCATCTCTTTGAGCTTCTTGAGGATTCCTCTGAAGTCGGTGAAGCCGTGCTCGGCACAGATCCTCTCGTAGTCTTTCTTATCGGCCCCAGACAGAATCTTCAGCATCTCCTCCTCCGTAGGGGGCTTCTTCTCCTCCCGCTTAGCTACAGGGACACTCCTGCGCAACAGGACACCAACTGGCTCAGAGGGGAACGCACGTATGTTTGTGCCTGTGCGTGTGTGTGTGTGTGTGTGTGTGTGCGTGCCTGTGTGTGTGTGTGTCTGAACTGTCGGTTGTTGGCAGTGATATTTCTGAGTGGTGCGTAGTCTCTCGGTGTGGTGTTTGTCAGTGTATGTGATGTTGGATCAAAGACATCCTCCCTTCTACCTGCAGGGACGCGGGTAGACAATGGCAGTCTTTAGATCCTGTCTCCTGTAGGTCCGTGTGTCTATGCCCGCCTGTTATGAAAGACTGTGTGGGGGCTGGGTTTGCACCCCCCCCCCCCCCCCCCCCCACACACACACACACACACACACACCCATGCCTAGACTCCTTTAGACGGGAATGTGAATTGAAAGCAGGCAAAGACAGGAGATTTGTGGTCCCTACCGTTTCTTTAGCACCTTTTTGAAGTCCATGGCAGGGTCTGGAAACACCACAAGGACAAAAAGTCTCTCTCAGCAAATACCACGGGACTAAAAGGTCACAGTGCAAAGTCACTCCTCACGGCTTACTTTCCGTCACGACGAGGGAGACGGAGTAGATGGCCTCTCCGTGGTCATTTGAGACCACGCACCTGTAGACGTCGGCGTCCTCCAGGGCAAGGCTCCGGATCTGTTTCGGGTGAAGTGGCACACAGAGGGGAGTTATCGAATCCTGGCGCTGCTGCACCCGCCTGGGCACTCTCCACCCGGCGTCACTCGGCCTGCAGCACACGGAGTGACCAGGCGGTGGCAGTGCAGGGCAATGCATTCCAGCACCGTGACCTAACAGGCATCCGTCACCCATGAAACAGATGGTAACGGGAGATGCATATGTCAGCACCCACAAGTTCATTGCTTTATAATAGCTATTTAAGCTTCACTTAAGCTCTCCTCAGCTGGAATGGGAGACGGCACTAAATCCACCCCGAAATGGTTATAGATCAAAGGATGTTTTTTTTTTTCTTCTCCCTGGTCTCATTTTCCAGATGATGCATGGAGTGCAGTGCGAGTTGACAGCACTAAGATGCCGTAGCACCTTCTGTTAATGGGGGCCTGCGCTGAACCAGTGGCTTCCTTAAAATTCTGTCAGGATCAGAGACTCCTGGCATACAGCTGGGTGTGGGGGGGGGGATTTGAACCATCCATCTTGTGAAACGTGAACGCGAAATGCACAACCGCGAGCACCACACCACTGTGGGTTAAGGACAGCACATAGAATCACCAATGGCCCATTCAAAGCTCGGTTTGTAGAGCGCAAGTGAGCATAATCGCGGGGTGGGGCTCTCAAAAATCCTATAACTAGATACTACCCAATGAAAAAGATGAAAAGCATTTATCTATCCCAGTAGAATAATCAAAGTATATTTGTTTTTGTCTACACTCAGGGATAAGAGGCATTTATAGTAAGTATTTACACATGGTTATAGTGAAGCCGGATGAGTCACCGATGTTTACATAGGTCAAATTGTCCATGTGCTATGAAAGGCTTACCTTGAGAACGTCTTGTTTGTTGATACTGTCAAAGAAGGTCTCGGTGCCCTCAGACAGAGGATGTCCACTGGCCCGCTCCCAGGTCACAGTGGGCTTTGGATTCCCTGTCACCTTCACCCTGAACGCTGCCTTGTCCCCTAAGGGAAAAGATGGAATAGGGACAAAGAAAAAGATGACAGAAGGACCCTGATAGGTTCACGGTATGATGGGGAAATATGATACCCCTAGATTGAGACGTAACATACCTTTGGATATGGACATATATCTGGCTAGACAAGGCGCTATCTCATTATACAGTGGCCATGAATAATTTTGAATATAAATCCTTTTTCTTATTCCCTGGTATCTTGCTCACATATCTCTTATACCGATCTCTCTTTTCTCTCTTTTCTTTTCCCCCGAGAAGAGTGCGGCTCACAGGGAAGGCATTTGCTCACCAAGGCAGTGGCGGGAGTTCTGCATATTGTGACAGGGTGGATTGTGGCGTGAAAGTCTCTTAATCTATAATTCAGAAGCCGAGCCAGTGGGAATCAGACTCAAACACCTATGCAGGGCCGACTGCATTGCTCAGCACTGCACTACTCGGTACTCTGCGGAGGTCACCAGGGAACTCCTGCCGGTTCTGGCACGGTGTATACTGTAATTATGTGGCCGTATAGGCTTACGGTTAAAAGGCAACAGTTTTACATGGAACTATAGTTGGATTACAAATTTGAGCCATTCGAAAAGAAGTACAAATGACTTCAGTGTTAACATTTTGTCAGAATTCGGCAGCTAATGTATTCTTTTTAACTTTTTAACTGCTAACCTAAAATTATTTTAGATTTCATTTTCAATTCCGTACCTTGCAGCCAACTGCAAGTGATATTCAAATCAGGCAAGTGATCTTGCTTATGATTTCAAGCTGTTTTAAACAGCGGTGTTATGTAAAGAGCTCACCCTCCTGGGCTGTGAGAGGCCGTGGCTTCTCTTCAAAATCTGGGACAGACTCTCCCTCTGGGATCTGGAAGGATTTCTGCACCTGGCTGAAGGACTCCACCACGGCCGAGGTCTTCCGCTGCACCACGGAGTGCTCTGCGGAAATAAACAACAAACAAATTAGGGTTAGGATTATGGTAGAAATACTCAGTGTGGGAGAGTGTTACACGTCAGGGGACGCAAACTAGGCCCTGTTGCGTGTTGTGGCGAAAGACGTCATCAACAGCGTTGTGATAGAAGTACCTTGACTCGAGTGCTGGACTAGGTGGTAGCCCGTGGATAGGGCTAGCGCTAGTAGCGGACATATGAAAGACGGAGCTTAGAAGGCATACCCTCCATGGTCTTGGAGGAGGTCTGGGAGACCTTTCGGAGCTTGCTGGAGCTCATGCTAAAGGTGGTGGTGGTGGAGGTGGAGGAGGTGGACGAGGACATCTGCATCTTTGCCATCTGCTCCATCTGCTTCAGCTGCTCCATCATGTCCCCGCTGGCCTGGACCACTTCTGCTGCCATGGTGACTGGTGCACTCTCTAACCCGTCCATAACTGGTGGCTGAGCTGGTCGCTTGTGGACTGGGGACCCAAAAGAGGCAGAAGACAACGTGTTACAACAGGTTTTTACAAATGATGCCCGAAACATAAGATCGCATTTAGAGTATATCCATTTATTAGGGTATAACATTTACTCTGTGTCTCTGTGAAATAGGGGACCCTGATATAGAAAGCTGTCTACACAGGGCACAGTGATATAACAAAAAACAGGGTGTTTTTGAGTGTGTCTGAATTGAACACAGGTCCTTGGGTTGCTCTCCAACCTTTCATCTTCCCCATGATGGCAAAAAGGAAAAATGAGCGGAGCTGGAACATTCTAACCATCTCCTCTATATTCCACCACCAGTCTCTCCAATATCTCCTGTCCTGCTCGTGTTCACATAGCCGAGAGATGAATCAAAGTTAAGGCAGATGGCAGTGTGATTTCTGTCTGTGTGACTCACACAGCGGCTTCACCCATCTCAGAGGTAATTGGATCTGTGTTTCCAGATACACGCGTCAAAGATGGCTGAAATACACCTCCTTTTTCCTGCTTTCCTTCCCCTTCATCTCTTGTCAGCGGCAAACACAATACATGTAGCGCTTTGCCTGCCACTAAAACAAATACCCAATTATGGAGGTAAACTGCAGGCCTGCTGTGTGTGGAGAAAAACCCGTGGCTGCGAAATGAACTTTTTCTCTCATTTCCTTAGCCTCTGTCTATCCCCATCTCTGTATCTGTTCTATATCTCTGGTGTGGTTTGTTCCAACATCTGCCTCTCCCTGCATGTGTGTGCATGCGTGTGTGTGGGTGTGTGTGTGTGTGTGTGTGGGGGTGTGTTTCAGGCTTTGTGTGCGTGCTCGTTCTTGGCCCATGGCTATGAGAAAGCCGCACATTGAAAAGTGGTGCCCCACCTGAGCAGATTACCGGCACGGCTAGGGGCTCACTCCATTCTAATTACAAGCGAGGCTGAGTGTCACTCACCACACTTATCTGCAACCGCTCAGACGCCTCTCATTTCCCCAAATGGAAAGTAGGGCTGTGTTTGTTTGGAACGAGCAAATCGGGCATGAATATTTCAACATCACCTAAAAATAGAGACGTCTCGTAATGGGTCTTTAGACGTGGATGTTTTCTCTCTCTCTCTCTCTCTCTCTCTCTCTCTCTCTCTCTCTCTCTCTCTCTCTCTCTCTCTCGCTCTGTTCGGGGTGTCCTTCACAAATGACATGTGCTCGTCTTTGAGCGGTGGGATAACACTGCGTGTCAACTTCAGGGCGGCAACAAGGCCAGAGGAAAAAGACAGAGAGGATTACTGCACGAAGAGAACGGGGAGCATGTCGTTCGTTCAGCGTCAGCCAAGCGCTCGGGGTTTGCAAACGAATAGATCCTGGGAGCTTTGAAGTCGTTCCTTTAATGAGTTCAAAGCTGTCCCTTTTAGGGGTCTCCCGGAAAACTCTTCGAAAACAGCTCTACTGTCAACTGGAGTCCAAACGGTGTGGAGTGTGGCATAAGCATGGCATAAAGCTTAGCACTCAAATAGCTGAAGGTTTTCCTGCAGGGGGATCTTACTTAATCTTAATGTCAAGCCCATTTCCTATTTGGAAAGAGAAAGATAAACGTACCTGTTTGACGATGGTTTTCTTTTTCTAACAGATCTGACCGAGAAACTCCTGGGAGACGAGGGATCTTATCTCTCTGCCTCTCTGTGCGGCTCCTGGTCTTCTCTCTCCTTCACCTCCTCAGCGATCTCCTTCCTGCACAGGAGGTCTGCTCCTCTCTGGGTCAGTGGTTGGGTGTGGACGACCCAGGGGCTTGTGGTGCTCAGCTCAGTCTGTCTGGCACCTGCTGGGGCCCAGGTATGGACAAATAAGGCTATGTGTTTCTCTGAGCGCTGGTCTGGGTTGTCCATTCCACCGTCTAATCCTAGGTGCCCCTCCCTGCCCATCCCAGATAGATTTACGGCCCATGGTGGCCCGTCCAAGGCCAAGTACATGAGAGCACCAAAGCCCACCTGAGGGGCCTATGTTGACGGAGAGGAGATAACAGACTAACACTTGGCCATGGTAGCCTCCTGGTGGTCTCATAGAAGTCAAAACAACTAAATAATGTATTTGCTATTCGCACAAGTCCTTATAACTCATATTTTGGTCCGGGTAAAACTGAGGTGAAACCACGTTGTACCATCGGAGTGCACTGACGTTATATTTGCTGACACTTTGCGTAAACATATCCAAATATCTGTTGATTATAACGGGAACTATGAGGGAATGTGTAACATGTGGAGGAAACGGGCCTGTTCAAACTTCAAAATCAAACCCCTAATATCATTTGGCACCCAAACGTCAACGTGTTGTTGAAATTTCAGTTTTGAGGTTTATTTGCTGGGACATTTAAATGTCCTTTAATGCCCTGCCGTATTTATTACCATATAACGTTCACCCCCACGAAAAGGGCTGTACAGAGTTCACATCTTCATCAATATTTCAGACTAGGGACTTGGTTCAATATAAGGCTGAGTGACTTAATCTTCACAAACTAAAGAGCGATTTGAGACAGGGGAAATTGATCAGTTACAGCCGTAGTACAAGCAGTTACTTTATTATGATTTCAACTTTTTCATTTAAGACAGAAAAGATGCACCTGATAAGAGGCAATCGCTTTCTATCACTTGCAGTAAATGGATTGGTTCCTATTGGCAAGACCGGCCTTTTAATTTGTATAAAAGGATATGATTGAAAAGCAGCAAAGTACTAGCCCACAAATGGACTAAAGTTAAGGCACTTAATCCCAACACCAAGCTAATGCATGACCTTTTTGTCACGAGATCAGAGCCCTTGCTTTTGAATTTGAATTGGGCACTTGAATCAGGTACTGAGGGCTTTTCAAATCAGTAAAGTAGGATTGTGTGGTCTCAGTGAGAGGAGAGGAGAACCGTGCCCTATACCATTTCTCTCCGCCTAATCCTCTTTGTGCAACCGTACTGGCATACTAATGATGGAAAAAATGACCTAGATTCTTTTCAGTTAGCATTCATCTTTCTTGCCCAAAACACAATGATGCTGCTATCAGTGTTTGATCTGGAAAAACAACTAAGCCAAACAAGGATGTGTAATGGGAGAAAAGAGACAAGACTTATCTCATCAATCATCATGCTGCAGCTAGTAGTATTGAAAAGCAGGATATTACCAAAGCAGACAGACGAACTCTTAACTTCAAGAAAAGTGTCGTACAAATAAAATGATTATTATTTATTACGTTGTTTCTCTCTACCGTGTTAATTCAGGAACACCCCAGACAACCTTTAATCTCAATGTCCATAAACGTAGAGAGATATCCCATGCCTAAGTGCTTTTTGCAACATTAAGTCAGTGACCATGACAGAAAGACTTTGAAGCATGTAGAGGGAAAAGGCACAACATCTCGGTGAGATCACTGTTTGCTGCTGTGTTTAAGGGTATCATCCGATTGGAATGGAACGCAGTTCCAGGGTCAGTTGAGGGTTATTCTGTCGTTCTCAGAGGACAGAGAAATGACCCAGGAGCTGGTTGCAGAAAGACAGAATGCCTAGGAGCCTGAAATGAAAGGCTCTTAGAGGAGTTGTAAATCAAGAGATTGAAGTATCTGATGTCAAAACCTCCTTCTGTACATCTCCAAGGATGTCTAATCTTTCAATCTGACATGCCGTATTAGGGGTAAACAGCTGCAGAGGATAATGTGTGTATAGTGTGTGTGTGTGTGTGTGTGTGTGTGTGTGTGTGTGTGTGTGTGTGTGTGTGTGTGCGCACGTGCGTGCGTGCGTGCCTGTATAGTGGGGGTGGGACAGGGGGGGGTTTAATGCTATGTTTTACAGCTAAAGGCAATAACTGAAGAACCAGGATCGATCGACAATATCCCTGCAGCAGCAACAACATCCTACTTCTTAAACTTATGAGCTATATTGGAGTTTATAGTAACTTCGCACTTCCCCACCAATTATCCTTTATCTGTCCATCGATATAGCCCTGGGAGTAATGGAACGGAGGGAGGGAAAACGCATTTCCTCTCATCTCCTCTTCCTCGGCCGTCCTGTTTCCACTCGCTCACCTATAAATACAGGGGAAGAGTTATTGCCAGAAGGTAATTCAATGGGGCCCAGGGGAGCAGGGAGGGAGTCTTACTGAATCGGCTTGACAGAAACCAGTGGGCTGCCAGCTCTGAGCCTGCACAATGCAGGAGACAATGCCCTTAATCCAGGTGACATTTCAGCTGAGCGCCGGCCCATTCTCTCCCCCCAGACAGGCCCCTGTCTGAGCCGGCGAAGACAACAAAGACGGCAGGCGAAGATTTAAGGCGGCTCGGTAACAGAGCAACTGCCAGCCGCAGATGTGGAGTTGTAAAGAGAGTAAACACATGCAGGGAAAAGGTCAGAAACCACAGTGCGAGATGATGATATTTTTCTTTCGCCGTGGGAAGCTCCGAGGAGGAACAGCAGCGACGACAGCAGAGGCGGCGGCGGCCTGACGCTGGCTGACGGGTCCCCTCTCAGCCACCTCTCAGCGAGGAGTCTGTCGCGTGTAAATGTCACCGGCGTCGTCTCAACCTGGGCCCCCGCCTCTCCCTCCCTCCCTCCCTCCCTCTCTCCCGCCCTCCCTCCCTCCCGCCCTCCCTCCCTCCCTCCTTCTGGGGGCGGCAGCACCCCGTTGGCCACGCTCAGCGGTATCACAACCTCAGCCGCCTGGTATGACACCTGTCAGAGCCAGCCAAGCATTGCCCCTTCCCCGCGGGCCCGGGAGGGGGGACGGCAGCCGCAGCTCTCCTCAGTGACCAACCCTCCTCCGCCCATATCGCTCCATCCCACAGCCCCCCTCCTCCTGGGCTCACCCATCCATGGGGATGTCTTCAGAGAATAGCGGGGTGCCAAGCTTGGAGAGGAGAGGAGAGGAGAGGAGAGGAGAGGAGAGGAGAGGAGAGGAGAGGAGAGGAGAGGAGAGGGGAGGGGAGGGGAGGGGAGGGGAGGAAAGGAGAGGAGAGGAGAGGAGAGGAGAGGAGAGGAGAGGGGAGGGGAGGGGAGGGGAGGAAAGGAGAGGAGAGGAGAGGAGAGGAGAGGAGAGGAGAGGAGAGGAGAGAAAATGGTGAGTGCTGTGCATTCTTACTGTTCAGCCATGCTGACACTGTGAAAGGAGTCATCCAGAGGGTGCAACACTCCTCTACCTCAACAAGAGTCAATAGCTTACCCCCCAAACCCCCAACCGCCCGCTAACTTTTGGGTGCTCATCCACATTTTAATGAATCAGAACTAGAAAGAGAGTTACTACCAGCAGCAACTCCAGGGAGAAATAAAAGACAAATGATCAAAAGGGAGGGAGACAGAGATGCCTAAAATGATGTCCTGCAGCTAAGGGAAAACCTTTATATGAGCCTGATGGATTCCCTGGATAGAGGAAGCCGTTCTCAATCGGCCTGGTTGCTGCAATAGCGAAAGTTCAACATGAAAGATGAGCACGACCGGGTTCTGCAGTGGCTGGGGGTAAACGGACTTTGTCCGAGGTCATTTTCTGATGAATTCCAATCAGAGCCAGATGAGTCCGCCAGGATTTCATTTACGTGTGTGGCACAGTGAAGGCCTACCTTTAATCCACGAGAGGGAAAGGATTATACTCGCCAGAATTATTCTTTTTTTTTCAATCAGAGTCCAGATGTTCGAAAGAGGACACAGGGCGAAACCTACCTATCCCATCTATCATTCGTTGATCAAGAATCAAGGGCATGCTAACTTGCCGTTTTTGATTGATTTGTATTCTTCTCAAGAGGTGGATAAATCTGTGTCAGTGCACTATGACTTTGTGTGGAGTACAAAATCACATGAGCAGAATTCTTTTTTTGCATGCTTGCAATACAGTGCCAATATTACATGACATTTAAAAGTATGCTAAAAATAAAATGAAATCAATCACTATAATAGACTGAATAAGTAGCTAAATAAAGGAGTTATTATTAATAGCTGAATTTTTTATGCTAAATATAATACCGCATAGCGCCCTTTTGAAAATAGATAAAATAGGCATATGGCCTTGCACCTTGTTAGGCTACTTCCTGTCAGGCAGGTTGTCTGTGGAGGTGTCCATGGTCCTGAAGTTGCATGACATACAACAGCGATATATTGAAAACGATTGATGTATTTGTACTCTCTATGTGAAGTTGGGCATGTCTGATTAAACCACGAACAAATACCGTGAGCTATTTTTGCCCCACACTACTTATAGACTCAAATTTTCCCTTGGTCGTGTTGATTGCTCTTTTCCCTTTAACCAACAGGCGGCAGCGCAATGCTTGTCGTGCGTTTGCGAAGCTTACCGTTGAAATAAGTGCACGTAGTGGACTTCACTTTTTTGCTATTCCATCCACACGTGAGAATCACATACAGTACGACATGACATGTTGACATTTTTATCTTTAATCAACGATGAACAACTGCAACTATATTGTTAATTATAGGGAGAAATCTACAATAGTGTAGGACAGTATCCAATAAATTCATTTCAAATATTTTTGTTTATTTTAAATTATAGGCCAGTCCCACTAGACACACTTTTTAAAGAACGGAGCTAGAGTGTAAATAGATATTAAACCTATGACTAGAACGACAGAGTGAGGACTAGCGAATGTCGTCATCCCGCCTCTTCAGTGCGCACGCTGTGGTTGGATATCAGTCTTGTCGTTCACCATCCAAGTTCGGTTGCCCAGCACCGTTATGATGCTCAATTGATGGGCGAGAAGGGCTTGCGGATTCCCTTTGCAAGGAGAAAAGGCATAGGTTGTACTGTGCTTTGAATTTTTGCATATTTATTCTTGTAATATTATTGAATTGTGTATTTCTCCTGCAACTAACTTGGGTAGCTTCTGTAATACCTGACGAGCAATTTGACAAGGATATGAAACGGTGTTAATGCAACGCTACAATAAGAGAGCTCTCGTGATGGAATAACAACCGTTCCTGTGCATCGGTGTAAGAAACATTGTAGTAGGCTAATCAGTAGCCATCTATTCCAAATTGGATATTCTTGTTCAGCGGAGGCTTGCCCTACTGTCTCCGTACTCGAGAAGCAAATTTTGACAAGCAGGGAGTTTCTTGTCTGGGAGATAAATGTTGGATGCACCTGCCGAGAAAGATAACGGAGCAAAACGTTGGGTGCACATGGACCTCTGAGAGGGTTCTCTGGACCTCAAAAGAAACGTGAAGATTTAAGGGGTTATGAAACCCTTTCCCACCTGACAACTGGGACACATGGTGTGGAACAATGCACGGATTCGATCCTTCGCGGTTTTGCTTTTCTCCTAAAGAGTATAAAAGAAGCAAGTATGGAGGCGACATCTGAACGCCCCTCCTCTTCGACAACTTGAATGTGAGAGACGTCCGTTACCGTACATCGCTATACAACATGATGCATATTTAGACCTACTTTATCGAACATAAAGTGGATAGTTTCCCACTCGATCAAAGTGTTAGTGGGAGATTATGCTACTTTTATATGGCATGCATGTCTTAGATTTGAATCGATAAACTGCACCTGCAACAATTGACTCAATTAGTCAAAGAGATCAGACAAAAGTTGCGCATGCCATGTAGGCTGGGCTGGTGTTTCCAAGTAAACTCGGCCCCTAAGAACGAGCGGCTCCTTAGCATGAAAACATCTCTCTCCACCTTCTCTGATCCTTTTCGAGCTGTCACTTGCTGCGCACTTGAGTGCGTCCTAAACCCAGGGGATGATCCTTGTGTGAGTAGCCGATAAAATAACCAGCGTCGCGGTGTCAGCGAAACCAGAGCGAGAGGGGATTTGGTTAGATTATCGTTGGACTGCTATTTTGTTCCCTCGGTCACACACTGCCTGAACTACGGCTTCTGATCCATCGCCTTTTCCTTGCCTGAGCTGTCACCACACAGCGAATGGAATGCAAGGCTAGAACGCCTTTGGTTGCCCGCTAAGAGGGTCTGCTAACACCTCCATGGTAAAATAGAAAAAATAAATATATATATATATACATTTTTGGATAAGATTATTAACTTTTTTATTGCTAGGATTCTTTTTGCGATTCTTGACCAAAGACAAACCAATTAGAATACAAGCCGTTTCAGACTCTATGCGGTGGTGTTTGACTAGATGCAATCAAACTCGCACAACCCTTCAAAACTGGAATATGTAATATATTAGCTCCCGTGCTTGCTCTTTTTTTCAGTCTTTCTCAGACAAGACTGTTTTTTATCGCCCGACTTAGCCCACCGACTGAGTCCGACCACTGTGTATCCTCTTTTCTGCAGCCGGTTACTGGATGATGTTCAGCGAGGATGCTGCGCTTCCCTGTGAAGAAGATTCGGAAGCAGTTCAAACTTCTGCTGTTGTTGGTGCTGCTGACTTTTGCTGTGTGGTTCACTTATCTGCATATCAATCAGGGCAAAGCCATCAAACTCCACTTCAACTACGGCAAAGGTAATACGGCAATATTTTTTTGAGAAATTCATCACTGTCTAGCATTTATTAATTGGCCCTTTAGTTCACTTCATACTAGGATATATAGCATATATGCGTATCATATTTACATGAAATGAATAGGCCAGCAGGTTCATTTTAGAGCCTATAGGTACATGTACCCCTGAACACCATAACGGACATTCTTACCATCGTTTACTGTTCATCGTTAAGTAATTGTAAAGCATATATTATTCATAATAATTCGTTTTATATTTCGAGAGAGAATATTCTACGCGGATTATAGAATCTTTTTGCGCTCCCGAAGCCGCTATTTAGAGTCGAACTGGTCCAGACCAGAGGCTGTCGCTGCATTGATAATGAAAGGTTAGATCATGAGTGTAGCCATAGAGGTCATGACATGCCAATCTCATCCATGCTATGTTGGGGAAAACACTATATGGTTGCTGGCAGCCTCTGCGATAAGCTGGTTATTTGGAGAGGTAAACAGAATCGCATCCATTCATGGCACACAGCAGGAATGCAGGCAGCGTTTGACAACAAAACGTAGGCTAGGTTGTAATTTGCTTGAATAGGCCTAATCAAAATGTTTAATACTAGGCTATAGCGGTGACAAAGATTTAGCTGGCAATGTACCCTCTTAATAAGTAGTTTAAAGGGATAGTCCATGATTACATTATCTTTGAAAATAGATTTTTGTCTCCCGCTAATGTCACTGGCTTACCGTAAGAGAGCTACTGCACAGACATACATATGAATGCTCACAGCCACCCACCCACACACACGAGCAAAGGGAGTCACTCATTCACTTGAATCACATTACAAGACAGTACAAATTGGACATAACTATAGATGAACGTGCAACCTGCCAGACGTTGAAGTTGTCATATGAACATCTGAATAGGCTTTAGGAAAATAACTACAATATCCAGTTGCCTGACATGGCTGCAAAAAAAAGCGCTTTCCCCTCAAGGCATGTAGTCTAATTGAAGACTCTCTCTCTCTCTCTCTCTCTCTCTCTCTCTCTCTCTCTCTCTCTCTCTCTCTCTCTCTCTCTCTCTTTTTCTCTCTCTCTTTGTCTCTCTCTTTCTCTGTCACTCATTTTTTTACACACACCCACACACATACACACAAACACAAACACACAGACGCTAGCAGGTGGAGAGGGATAGGCAGCTCTTTGTTTGCCCAGTGCTTTGGTTGTGTTCTCAGGCTGTCATCACAAAGCCAGTAGATCTCTTTTGAAATATACCAAGAGAAATTACACTACCACCGCGCTCTGAATGCATCGTGAAGTAGCCAAACTCACACACTGCACACACACACACACACACACACACACACACGCACACACGCACACACACGCACACACACACACACACACACACACACACACACATCAAGGTTGTCTGCTATATGATTTACGTTAGCCTTTCATCGCACCCACACTGCCTCCATCTATTCTTCCATGCTTTGGTCTTACTCCATTAAGTGTCTCTTCTTTTTTGAACCCTGTCTTTGAACCTTGTCCGGGGCGAAAGCTGCCATGCTGAGCTCTCTAATTGACTGTTTTCCATTTAGGCAGCCATTGGAGCAGGTCAACTCACTTAACCTCTTATGAATGACATGGCCTTCTTCTACTGGAAAACGTAGCCTTTGTACCAGACGGGACTCTGGGAGGCGTTTAAATATGAATGTCAGTGTGTAACTAAAACAAATTTTAGCACATCTTTCGCATGTTTTTCGTTCGCCGTTTATTTCGTCATCTTCCAGTCGCGGCATGTATTGCCCACACGGAAAACATTTCTGAAATGTTCACTGCAGTGGCATTGTTGCTGTATCAGGGATGTGCGCTCGTCTCGCTCTGAGGCCTCTCCTCTGCGTTTCCTGAACCGGAGATGTGGGAGGACGAGACCCGTGCTGCGGAGGACAGGGTGACACATCATCTGTCTCCGTCTGCGGCTCACACCTAGCCCGTAGAAACGCCCTTGCCAGAAACGGGCACCGGCGGTCCACGCTCGGACACACACTCCACCATCAACAGCTGGCAGCCAACACAGAACGAAAGAAAATGCTGTTGTCATCACAACCAATTTAGTCAAATTGGGGGGGGAAATAGATCAAAGAAAGTTGTGTTTGGAAAAGCAAACGTAGGGAGGGTAAATAGAATATATGGCTGACTTCGTTGCCCATAAAAACATTGCCGTGCGAGGGAGTGAGCGAGGCATAGAGACAGCACTCCCCATCATCTGTGTCATAGATAAGCCATTTGGATCAAATCCCGGGCCACACTGTGTGTAGATGACTTCTGTTGATGTGCGCTGCTAGCTATGAATAAATACTCCCAGGGGGTTGAACATATTGACTCACCAGGCAGCGACCCAGTGCAAGTGAATCATATTACTCCTTTTGAATTCTGTCGGTAAAGAAGAAAACAAGGCACAGCGTTAAACGAACGCATCGCCGGCCGTTCCGGTGCAGATGCTGCGTTGTCAGGAAGGTCAGCCAGCTTGCCCTGGACCTGATTTAAACAGAGTGTGCGCTTTAAGTGAATGATAGGATCCTCTTTACCCCAGCCTTAGACCAGCAAACTCTTGCCAGTTGTTGACGTGTCCCCTTTGCGTCTCTGTGAGTGTGCGGAGATTGCATTTGCACGCCGCTGTGGAATGCTGACATCACTGGAAGAGAGGTTCGGAACAGATCCATCTCTGTGACCTCTGTGTGTTTGTGTATGTGTGCGTGTGTGTGTGTTTTGTCCGTGTTGTGTTCTCGTGTCTTGTCCGTCAACATGAATTGGCTAGTCTCAGCAGTCTGAACAGGGAACCATTGACAATACCAACTTGCTAAATATATACACAGAAGACCCTACATACTGGTCACTCGTAAACAATTTGTTTCTGGAAAAGCAAATATTTGTTATTTTGACAGCCTCGGTCGGATTCAGCAAATTCCAGGCCGGACTGACCTTATGCAATCCGAATTTGAATCAGGACCTGGCAGTCCACAGAGGTGCTTGTTTAAGGAGACCCACATTGATGCCGTGGCCTGGTCACACAACGGCCCCCCTGTTCTCCGTCATCAACAGGTCTACTCAGGGCGAGGCTGCGGGATGAATACAGACTTCTTCTGACTGACCCCCACACACAAACGCGCCCGCACACACACTCACCCACGCAACCATTTTAATTACATTTACACATACCAACACATTATTCAGAGTCCCTGCTTCAGATTTAATCGGCAGAGCAACAGAGGCACCAGTGTGACACTAATGCCATGGTGGTGCAGGAAGTATCGGGGGCCATGGCAGATTGGCGGCCTGGCCGCCTGGGGTGACAACATATGGAAAAGGGTGGAACACATAGCTTCGGAATGGTGGGACATTCCGGAGCCCGCCCAGAGAATTCTGATGTAACCCTAGTTCTTGATACGTTGTCGCACGTGACACCGCGACCAACTCAAACGATCATAACGTTAACACCTGAAAGAAGTCTTCTGCAAACGGTGAAACATAATGTAGGCACGGTCGTATTTACAGCGAAGGATTCCTAATTACATCGGCATTGTTCTTTTCTGTGTGTTACTATCCACTGCCGATTCACGGCTTGCTGTCATGGTAACGGTGCCCTGGGTTGCCACCTCTTTAAAAGTTTAGCTGAGGTGGCTCGCTGAGGTCGCGTCTGAGAAGTGTTCCGAAGCTTCTTTTCCGGGAGCCGTGACACCCAGCCGTCCGCGGTGTTTCTGTAGGCACGTCAGACGAGAGTGGACGTCCCAGCATCCGCACATTCCTTTAACGACACGGCGTTTATTACAATGTACATTGACCTGGAAGCAGTGACTTCATGGGTTGGGAAACAGAAGGGCTTTTAATTGCAGCAGAGAATTAAAGGTTCAGTGATTAAAGGTCCCTGGTGACACCTTGGTTTGTCGACGCCGCCGCTAGAACAGTGCAGACGGTGTGCGGCCGTCTCAGAGGGGTTAATGTGGCGGCATAGCGGTACCGTTGCATCGCCGCTAGCGTGAATGCCGAATGTTGCTTTCCAAGCATGACAACTGCTTTCTGATTGTTTTTTTTTTACCTAGTACAATACCTTTTAAATCGGCCAAACACTCAGCTAGCCAGCCAGTTAGCCAGCCAACCAATCAGTCAGTAAGCCAGCCAGCTTTCTACTTAGCCGGCATGCCAGTCAATCGCTCGGCCAACCAGCCAATCAGTAATACAGCCAGCGAACCAACCAACCAGCCAACCAGATACCCAGCAAACCACTTAGCCAGCCAAACAGTTAGCCAGCCATCATACCAGCGATACAGCCAGCAAACCAATTACCCAGCAAGCCTCCCACCTACCCAGCCATCCAAACACTCAGCCAACCAGCCAATCCGCTTAGAAAGCCAGCCGACCAGTTAGCCAGTCAGCTCCATTGTAGGCGACTGTGGCCTGGGAACAAAGGCGGAGAGGCTCAGTGGTAAATCTTGTCTCGGCTTAGCTCACCACCTCGGTAAACCTCTGTGTGTTGGCAAGTCCTCCACCGGGATGAGGGATATTCCTGCTGTGACTGGCACAGTGTCCTCAATAAAGCACAACCTGACTGCTGCTCTGCTGGCACTGGAGACTAAGGAAGGGAGGCAGAGGGGCAACGATTGGCCCCTCGATGTGCATGTGCATTAACTATCTCTCGCTCTCTCTCACACACACACACACACACACAGACACACACACACACACACACACACACACACACACACACACATACAAACACACAGGGTGTTAGCAGAGAAATACACAAAGGTGCTAACTTGGCGCACCAACTTATAACAAAATCTATACCTCTCAGGTTGCATTACAATAAGATGGTAACAGTAGATTTACTGGACCTCTCTGCGTTATTGAATATAGCATTGGCGCAAGAGTAGCAACTGAGGATGGTAGTAAAACGGCAAAGATTGAAAGACGGAGACAGAGGAGGAGGGGGGGGGGGGGCAGAGACCTAGAGTGTTTTAACCCTGGGGTTAATGAAATTTGTGTTGGCCTGCTTAACAAGCCACCTTCAAGGTTCTAACTCTCGGCCATGCAAATTAGACTTCTGGAAGGCTGCCATGGCTCTCCCTCAAGAGAACATGTGTGTGTGTGTGTGTGTGTGCGTGTGTGTTTGTTTGTTTGTGTGTGTGTGTGTGTTTGTGCGTGCACACTTGCATCTTACATCATCGGCGAAAGGTTTGGAGAGAGTGAAAGATTGCGTGCCGTGCGCGCCTGCGAGGCCCCGTGTGTGCTCGCGTCCGTCGCCTCACTCTCGCTGCCGTCTGCACTTCAGCTCCGCTGTTTAGCCAAGCAGGGGGAGGAAGCTGGGGAATGATGGGACCGTCTGCCTGCTGGCACCGGCCCGGAGAGGGGAGTGAGTGTGAGGGAGGGAGGGAAGGAGGGAGGGAGGGAGAGGGGGAGAGGAAGGATACCCTTTTTCCTCCTCCAACAGGTGGGTGACTGCAGCAGGATGCGTCAGCGGGGCAGGGGGGGTTGGGGGGGTGGGGGGCGGACGGACGTCATTGTCTGACTATCAATGGGGCAGAACTTGGCAGACTGAGTCATTATTTGTGGCTGGGGTAGTCTCTGTTTGTGCAAGACGGATATTAAGCGGGAGCAGTGTTAAGTGTTGGAGTCTGTTCCGGCAGGTAGCCAGTTCAGACTGCAGGGGTAATCATGTAGCACTTAAACTGTTTAACAGTGCCGTCAACTCCTAATTAATACCCATTTTCACAGCAGAGGGCCTCCTAACGACCTACGCACTTTGGATTGTTAAACGAAGGGCTGAGTGGGTGCGTGGGGGGGATGGGGGCGGTGGGGGGTGAGGGGGGGGGGGGGGGGGGGCGGAGGGGGGGTGTTGTGGAGCGGGGGACGCGCGTCTGTGCTTGAGCGATAGTATGAAGGATAGCGGAGAAGAAGAAAAAACACACACACACACAAAAAACCAAGATTTGTACCCTGTGCTGGAGAGAGTGTGTCGGAGTGGGAGTGAGAGGGTGTGTCAGAGTGGGTGTGACACACTCTCTGACACACCCTGTCACTCCCACTCTGACACACTCTCTCACTCCCACTCTGACACACCCTCTCACTCCCACTCTGACACACTCTCTCACTCCCACTCTGACACACTCTCTCACTCCCAATCTGACACACTCTCTCACTCCCACTCTGACACACCCTCTCACTCCCAATCTGACACACCCTCTCACTCCCAGTGAGAGGGTGGGCAGAGGTGGTGAGAAGAGGGTGTGTCAGAGGGGGAGTGAGAGGGTGTATCAGAGTGGGAGTGAAAGGGTGGGGGGAGGTGGTGAGAAGAGGGTTTATCAGAGTGGGAGTGAGAGGGTGTATCAGAGTGGGAGTGAGAGGGTGTATCAGAGTGGGAGTGAGAGGGTGAATCAGAGTGGGAGTGAGAGGGTGGGCAGAGATGGTGAGAAGAGGGAGGAGATGTCACGGCCGAGGCGTCTGGCGTTCGACGCGCTCTGGGTCTTTGTGGTGATAGGATCTGTCAGTGCCCCGGTGCTGAGTGGCACCGCGGTGGAGGTCTGCTTTCCCTGGGTGTGTGGGCAGCGGGCGGGACGGCCCTCTATCGGGCCTGGGTGTCACGTTACCAGCATCACCCCTCCCCCGCCCTCCCTCTCTAGTCCTGTCATCTCCGGCGCGTCGACATCCCGGCTCTTTTGAAAGCTCATGTACTCATTTATGGAGCTTGTTTTGGAGGTGGCATATGGATCACTCCTCCAGGAGGAACTCCTACCCCCCCCCACCCCGCCTCCTCCCACCATCCCCCCGCCTCGATGAAAGAGCTGGAAGTTTGATGTCTTCCGTCCCGATGACATTTGCGACACAGGGAGTTGTGTCAAATTTGTCGGGGTGGTATTTAGATAAGATCCTGTGCTCCGCGGCCACCAAGGACAGCCCTGAAAGGGGATGGAGAAACTAGGTACGAGCGCGAATAGTCTTTTTTTTTGGGGGGGGGGGGTACATTTTGACAACTGGCCCTTATCGTTTGCTTCTTTCTGAGCTGCCATTTCGGTTTGACTTTGATCCCCCCCCCCCCTTTTATATGATTGGAACTCATGAAGGACGCAAGACAAAAGGCATCACATGTGAATCGTCAGGCAGAATATCCAAGGAGAGGGGAGGAAGACGTAGGGGGAGCGGGGCCCTTTTTCAGAGGGCTTTCTCTCCGATCTGGTCGTCTCCAGAGCCGGTTTGTGAACGAGCTCGGCAAGTTTTCTGCGAGGCCTGTCAAACCTTGTTCCCCCTCGCCGTGGTGGCCAGTCATGGGGAAAGATATTAGAGAGGAGCGGGAACTTTGTTTAGTCTACTTTGGGGCTTTGTGCGTCTGCCTGGCTCTGCTCAAGAGACCCCAGTCAATGTGCAGTGAATGTTAGCATCACTTGGCATTTTATATAATTGCTTGGTTTAGTATTCTCTGTGGTAGTCCATCATTTCAGTCTGGCTTCCTCTTAAGAATCTTCCGTCTCTTCACACGCACAAAGCTGTTGCATGTTTGAATTACATTTTCTATTACATGTCGAATGGCGGGGTTTTGATGCTCACTCTCTTTTCCAATTTATCTCTCGCCCTGAATTCAAAATGGCCCTTCTTCAGGGTTCTCTACCAACTGAGCTCCCGTAAAATAGCATGTCGAAGCGCCTATCACTCCCCTCACGTTGCCATGGCAACCCCCGAAACCTAAACACCACGCGTTAGCAAGTGTGAGACCCATGTGAGCCTCCAGCCCAGCTAGGCCCAGATCCCTTCCCTCCCCGGAGGGTCAGTGTGACGGGCCAGCTGGTGGATGGTCTAGAGGAGCCTGAAGGCGGGAGAGGGTTGGCTGCGCGGCTAAAGCCACAGCGACGACAGGAGCGGAAGCAGCCGTGGCAACAGCCCTTTGCGACACCGCCGCCACCAACAACAACAACAGAGACATGGCATGACAGCGGCAGCCTCGCGTTAGCATAGCCACGCTACCAGCCTGTCAAGAGAAGGGAAGAGAGAGAGAGAGAGAGAGAGAGAGAGAGAGAGAGAGAGAGAGAGAGAGAGAGAGAGAGAGAGAGAAAAGGGAGCGGGTGACTGAGGGGGGAAGTTAGGGGTTTAAAATGATTTACAAAACAAGCACAACACGCGCGCTGACAACCCCTGCAGGCTAATTAACTGGAAGCGTCTGTAAGGCCTGTTGTTGCAAGGCCAGCGGGAGAAAAAGGGAGAGAAAGTTAGGCTGCTTGCAAATTGGGAGGTTTTATGTGTGTGTGGCTGTGCGTGTGTGTGTGTGTGAAGGGAGGGAGGTTATGCTGAACAGCTCAGCCCAAGTTGCTGTCTCTTTAAACAGGCCCTCTGAGATGAGGGAGGGGAAAACTACTATGATGAGACCTCCCCTGTGCCTCCTCTTCTCCTCTGTGGACTCATCCCTCCATCCTCTGCCCCTTAGTGGATTCATCCCTCCAGCCTCTGCCCCGTAATGGACTCATCCCTCCATCCTTCTCCCCTGTGGATTCTTCCCTCCCTGCTGGCCAATGAACTGGAGGTGGCGTAGGGTTAGGTGTGCGTCCTGACGCGCCGCACAGCCCTCCTGCCCCCGCAGACAGACACCACGCAACTCCATTATCTCCCTGTCAGTCAAACCGCCTGGGGCTCTGCCGTCACACTGCCGGAATAGTGGTGTCGGTGGGGGGGTGGGTGTGGGGGGGTGGTTCTTGGAAGAGCCAGGGCGGACAGGGCTGCGTCGAGCACGCTGCCATCCCATAATGACACCCGTGTTCCTCTTGTTGCGTCTCAGAGGGCAGGGACACGGCGCGGAGACCCTGTAGAGCTGACCCGGCAACCTGGGCTGCGCCCGGGCCGTGGGGAGTGCCGGGAACGCCGTGGTCGTTTCCCCTGAGATAGGCTTCCCCCCTGCATGGCATTCCGTGCCGCTAGTTCGCGTGTGTCCGAAGGGGGAGACGGAGGATTTGTCACCGCTTTATCACTGTTCGCCTCCGTCCTCACGCGCGCCAGTCTTTGCCACAGCCGCACCTTTCTCCCTTTTACCCCTTGAGTCTACCCAAGGTTGCTCCCTGGCTGTAGATGATGTATTGTCATGTAATGGCCCTCATTAGGGAGGCAGCAGCGCTAGCTGTAGTCCTCCAGTGGCTATCTCCAATGGCTCTCCGTTGTTTTCAATTAGCATGAATCAAGCCCAATCACTCCAGCCACGCTTCACGCCCGTTTACCTCCCTCATTTCAGTTTTACGGTTTGGATTGCCAAGCTAATTGGCTGTGAAATGAATTGTTAATTTTGCGCACTCTAAAGAAACGTGGGCCGGTTGCCGTTTATTTTTATGTTATTTATTAGCGTAACTGAATATTGTGATGTTGTTAACATTATAAAACGTTAATATTTTTTTCCTCACCTGACGGATATCCAATATCAGAGAGTTAGGAACTTTTGTTGTGAGGCTTTTTCACTGTGTAAATTGTTGAGATGTTCTGATTCCGGAATGTCCAGTTTCCTTGGGTGAACTGCTTTCCCTGTAAATGCATCAAAGCGTTGAACTCCGGTTGACCTGGAGGGTTTTTATTGACTTACGATGTCAGACTGCAGGTTTGTCCGTCCTTTTACCTTCCCAGGGAGCGGCCACATCATAAAGTCAATTTCATTTTTTATCTCCGGTTTCCAGCAGGGTCTCTCTAAAAGGGCTGCAGATGAAGAGAGAGAGTGACTGTGTGGCTGGATGCACCACCTGGGTTGCTTTTATTGTAGTGACATAGTTAGGTCACTCCACTCTTCCTCCGCACTCCCTCACTCTCTCTCTCTCTCTCTCTCTCTCTTCCTCTTCCTCTGGCCCTGATAAGTCCTGCTGGGTCACTTGCAATGTTTCACCCTTCCATCTTGAATTCTTCCTTTGGTGTCTCTTGAGACACCTGCGCGCACACACACACACACACACAC
>CM030181.1:7886014-7888514 GCA_017639675.1 Aplochiton taeniatus | reverse complement strand
CGTTGGAAGGTACTCAGACAAGACCAACCCACTGGTGCTGGGATGTGGGGTTGAGAGAGAGAGAGAGAGAGAGAGAGAGAGAGAGAGAGAGAGAGAGAGAGAGAGAGAGAGAGAGAGAGAGAGAGAGAGAGAGAGAGAGAGAGAGAGAGAGAGAGAGAGAGAGAGAGAGAAAGAGAGAGAGAGAGAGAGAGAGAGAGAGAGAGAGAGAGAGGGGGTTTCATAACATTTCTAGAATTTAGAAGGATGTCCTTCATTAGTGGAACAGAGGCAGGGAGCAGTAGATGGATCAGAGGGCTGAAAGAAAGACAAGAGGAGAAGAGCAGCAGGGCCTCTGTACTTCAGCCACTGGGTAAAACAGATGGGAAGGCTACGGCATGCTACAGCCTGAGACCTGAGGAGGAAGGATGAGGTGTGTTAGTTAAGCTGGGGAGAGAGAGAGAGAGAGAGAGAGAGAGAGAGAGAGAGAGAGAGAGAGAGAGAGAGAGAGAGAGAGAGAGAGAGAGAGAGAGAGAGAGAGAGAGAGAGAGAGACAGACAGAGAAAAAGAGAGAGAGAGAAAAAAGAGAGAGAGTTAAAGAGAGAGAGAGAGAGGTAGAGAGAGAGAGAGAGAGAGAGAGAGAGAGAGAGAGAGAGAGAGAGAGAGAGAGAGAGAGAGAGAGAGAGAGAGAGAGAGAGAGAGAGAGAGAGAGAGAATAATCCCCTCTCTCAGGACTCTTGCAGGAGGAGAAGAGATGCGGTAGCGTTGTTTCGTGCGCCTTCTGCTGAGCCCAGGATACGAGGACTCGTCTGTGGACAGCCTGTCCTCCATCGTTTGAAGCCGACTCTCACTCAGGCTCCTTTGCCCACCAACTAAAACTCTCCTGTTATCTCCAAAAGTCAAACGTTTCTTCTACCGGGCTATTACTCAGCAGAAAATTACAAAAATTCAATGACAAATAAAAGGAAGAATAGCCGTGGTGGGAAACAAGTAGATGACGTATAGGACCCTAACTTCATAACACCAGGAAGGCCTACTGTGTCTGTACCCCCAGGAAGACTGTGGCCATGGGCACAGTTCTGGCATGCGGGGATCTGTTCATTGAGGGGCCATTTCCGCAGTGCACTAGTAGAGTTTAGATAAAAACACACACACATTTCTGTGACATCCATTAAGGGGGTTTTCTACCTTTTGGCGGCTCTGCGGATATGTGAATGGTGTCTAGTGCCCCGGTACGCTGTGGAACGGCCTAGTTCTTTGATTCTGTGTGCGTTCCTTCCGTGTCTGCCCGCGCGCCCGCGCCTCCTTTGTCCGTTTAGTCATGCGTGGCAAAGCGACGTAAACAAAGCAAGACGAGGAGCGGCAAACGACAGCCAAATAACGAGGGCAATTCTCCCCGTCCGCCTGCGTTCTCGACGCTCTCCACTGGAACTGAAGTCTTAAGGCTCGCGCCGGGCGTGTTCCTCCAGCACGGCAGTTTCACCCCCAATCTCTCTTCACGCCGCGCGTCTCCTTGGCTGCCAACCAACTCCTCAGCCGCCCAGCACTCCCCTCGAGGCCTGACAGGGAATGGGGAGCTCAATGACTTCCCCAAACTCTTAATCCAATTCCGCCATTTAAAATGGCCCGCAGCCAGGGAAGCAGGGATGGAAGCACCGAATGGGTAAGTGCACTGATGTGTGCCCTGTCACTTAGGGAAGCAACCAGGGGTTTGCCCCCTTGAGAAGAGGCCGTTGGACACTCTTGAGTTGTTGCTCTTCCAGTGGGTGCAGATTAGATTGGGTAGACTCCACAGCGGTGTGTTGCATGTTGCAGAATGATTTGGGAGTGAGCCGTTAATCTGGGGGTGACATGTTGATGTTCAGCCCAGCCAAAGTGAAACCGGGACTTAGCTCACCCACCTAATGCTCCATAGTGTCATTCGAGGGTTGACGTAACAATGTGGCCATCTGTTGACATTTTGGGTAATTGTGTTTACCGCAATAGGCCCTGTTCTCCGAACCATGTTTGTTTGTGTTTAGAAGTGGGGCTGGACTTTTGCCATGTAAGGGGTTCTGGTTGGTTGCGTCTCTCTCTCTCTCTTTCTTTCTGTCTCTCTCTCTCTTTCTTTCTGTCTCTCTCTCTCTCTCTCTGACGGTCTCTGCGGTCAGGCACTAGGCATCAGCCACCCCCATCACCTACCCACCCCCACCCGGGGTCTGGTCTCTCCTAATGCCCGTGGTGGACGTGGCTCGCTCCCCGACCCCCATCTTGGACGCCCTGGCATCCATTCATGGCCACGCAAGCGTGATATTGGATCACACAAAGTGGCCTGATTTCCCCTGCGGGTCTGTGGTCCACTGTGCCCCAGCCGCTGCCCCCCCTCCCCCCACCCAGAGTGGCACTAAGACGGGGAAGTGGAGGGGAAAGGCCCTGCGGAAACATGGAGGAAAACTCCCGCTCGCTCTGGTGCTGCCCCAACTAAATGTTTGATCTGCTTGGCCTCCCTCCCTTCCCTCTCGAGTGCTTCCCTGTATCTAAAAGC
>CM030181.1:7878514-7881014 GCA_017639675.1 Aplochiton taeniatus | reverse complement strand
CGTGACTGGAGGTGCTGTGGTGAGCAACGTTGCCTGGCTCCCTCCCATTCCCCTCCGTAACCCTGATGCCCAGACTTTACTGTTAGATTTAGCGTCAGGAGAAACATCGCCCCGCCATGTTTCCAGGGTGACCCTTGATTGTGCTGGGCTGCAGGGCTGGCGGTGTGAACAATATCAGCCCCCAATCTCGTCCTGAACTCTGCATGATCTTGTGGGTGAGTGTTTAGGCCCCTTGCTCGCTCTCTCTTTCTCTCTCTCTCTCTCTCTCTCTCTCTCTCTCTCTCTCTCTCTCTCTCTCTCTCTCTCTCTCTCTCTCTCTCTCTCTCTCTCTCTCTCTCTCTCTCTGTGAGTGCATCCTCTCCCTTCCAATCGCTCCATCCATCCATCCCTTTTTGTTTCTTTTTTTCAGCGTAGTTTTCGTCTCCCTCCTTTTTTTCATCCTCATTCCTCGTCCTACTTTTCCCACTTCCATCTCTCCACGGCCAGCTTTTGTTTCTCGGCTACGTCTTCCCCTCTTTCTCCTCGGTTCCCCCTCACCCAGACGTCCCTCCCTTTCTTGGACTCTGCAGCACCTGCTCGTCCGGCGTTCTCTGCTCTTGTTTTTTTTCCAATTTCCTCTGCTCAAATGAGATGTTGTGCGGTGAGGTGAGTGTGGCTGTTCCCTTATCACAGTCCTCTGTCCGGATGTAAGACCGGAGAAATGGGACGGTAATGAAACAGAGAGCAGCGCTCCGCACACACACACACACACACACACACACAAGAACACAGGGGTGTGTGTGTGTGTGTTTGTGTGTGTGTGTGTGTATGTGTGTGTGTGTGTGTGTGTGTGTGTGTGTGTGTGTGTGTGTGTGCGTGTGTCGCTCTGAGACAGAGAGCCCTGTCTGTGTGATTAAGGTCAAGTCCTCTCCTAGCCCATCACTCTCTCTACCTCCCTCCCGGTCTCTCTCCCCCTCTCTTTTTCTGACCCACTAATTCTCTGTCAATCAGCCACTTCCCTGTGCCACGTGTACCAATTCACACTCTCTCTCGCCCTCTCTCTCTCTCTCTCTCTCTCTCTCTCTCTCGCTCTCTCTCTCTTCAGTAAACATACAGTTTCTTTTTCCACCACTCCCAGCTCTCATCCATCTCACCACCATGACACTTCCTACTCGAGTCCAAACCCCCCTCCCCCCCTCCTCCAGGAGCCCGCTCGGCAGTTCGCTGCGATGGCGATGGGGTCGCAGAACAACAGACTGTGTGTATCCCTCTCTCGTCCCTCCCTCTCTTCCTCCTTCCTCCATGGTGCTGACCCTGGCCTACTTGTTGTCATCGCCAACAACTTGGCTGAAACGAGCCACTGTCTCAGAGGCCTTCCCCAGCCCCCTCAGACTTCACGGAATGCTCCAGAAGTTTGTTCGGTCTGTCTCGCGCTTTCTCCTCCGTCCCCCTGCTTCAGTTCTCATGTGGCCTTGAGGACTATCTCCTCATCCTCGGTTTTGGAAGAACTCCACTTCTGCACCCCAACCACACACACACACACACACACACACACGCACACAGACACACAAATGCTCGTGATAAGTGATCTAATTTCACCGGATAGAGCTCGTGGAAGTCTTTCCAACACCTATTAGAGTGTATTTGATCTGCGGGAACATGCCGGGTCGGCGAGTTTTATGGGCTCTGATGTTCATTCATTTGTACAATCATATTGCCTCTTGCTCCCTCCCCGGCGCTCCCTCGCCCGCCCGCCCGCCCGCTCTTCGTGCAACTCGTGTGCGGCCTAGCCCGAGAGGCAGTAGACAGAGAGCCACTGTTGAAATGGGCCGAGGAAGAGAGAGAGAGAGAGAGTGATAGAAAGAGCGGGGGTTGTCATGCTGCTTCCAGCCCCCGGGGCTCACGGGACGGCTTGTTTTTCCGGTCGGCCAGGCAGCGTGCGCCGACTACCGGAACAGAGCGAGGAGTGAACAGCAACTCCCTGGCTCGTTCTCGCGCCCCCCTGGTCGGGTCACTCGCCCACGGGCGTTGGGGTTCACCCATGTAACCCACGGCCGCGGTTGCCGGGGGAAGGTTGGGGGATGCTGAAGGGAGGGTGGAGATCGCTTCTGATTGTAGGTCCCTGTGAGGTGGCTGTCGCCGGTGCCCTGGGCGGAATGGATGAAGTGATCCCCCTTCTCACACCAGGCAAGGCTGCGGCTTTACATATTTATAGAGGTCCACCCCCGGCTCCGATTGGCTGACTGGGTCGTCAATCCCATGGCTCGGGGGTTATAAAGGGTTCAACTGTGGGGCCACGTAATCTTTTGGTATTGCTTCAGGGAAAAAAACGGGGGAAGAAGGGAGATCTCTCCTCTCCTCTCCTCCTGAGGAGGGAGAAGAGGTGCTATGTTAGCAGCGAGAGTGACCCAGAGTGTAAACATTCAGTTTTAAACACGAACGCTGCTATTTATTCACAAAGAAAAGGCTGCGAACAACACCATAGGGGTGTGTATTTGTGTGTGTGTGTGTGTGTGTGTGT
>CM030181.1:7866014-7873514 GCA_017639675.1 Aplochiton taeniatus | reverse complement strand
GAGCTGGTGTGTGTCTGTGTGTGTGTGTGTGTGTGTGTGTGTGTGTGTGTGTGTGTGTGTGTGTGTGTGTGTGTGTGTGTGAATGAGAGTGTAGGTGGGTGGGTGGGTGTGGGTGGGTGGGCGGGTGTGTGGGGTGTGTGTGTGTGTCTCGGGGCCAGGCATATTCATCAGTGTCAGTCTAGCTCTCAGCTGCCTTACTCACTGCTTAATGGAACAGATCGGTGAAGTTTATTTGCTATAATTAGCTGACTTTTTCTTTGCTCTGCACAGCCTGGGGTGGCCCTCTGCACTGTTGCCGCAGTGTGTGTGTGTGTATGTGTATGTGTGGGTCTGTATGTATTTGTTGGTGTGTGTGTGTGTGTGTGTGTGTAACCCTTTTACACTAAAGCAATTAGTACCATTAGTATCAACAGACACACTGACATCATTTCCTCAACATCTTGAAATGAGATTGCTTTACAAGCCATCGTTTTTCTGTCGAACAACAAAAAAAGTAATCACTGCAGTCTAGCGCCAGAGGCCTTGAGCACTAGTTATAATGGCGAGCAAATATCTGAAGGAGACAGATCCTGAATGTGTTCTTACAAAGAGGGAGAGGAGGACAGAGCCTGCTAGGGAACAGAGGAAGAGAAAGCTGTGAAGAGAGGGAGGACTTTGGGAGTTTCATTGCTCTTTTTATTGAAGCGTATAAACCAATATTAAAAACGCATACTTCCAACCAGCTGGTATGGATCACTCAAACGTTGTGGTGAAGCCCGTGGAGACAATTGAACGTTAATGAACCAGGCTAACCCAAATTAAGATTAAAGTAGCTAACTGTGAACTGTTGTGCAAAACGTGGCCAGTAATGTTAAAACTAGCACAATTAGAGTGTATGACACTGCATGAGAGGGACATTGGCATTGTTATGCCTAGTTCCAATTATGATATGTTTTTTTAGGCTATGCCTGTTGCCTGGCTGCTTGCAACAAGATACATTCATTCACCAATCTGTTTCACTAACCTAGGCTTTTATTGCACATTTATGGAACATAAACAGAATACATTTTTTGCCAGAGCAGGAGCAAGTACCTTTGATTTAGATCCACTCAGCAGGGTGCACCGAATACTGTATTCCATAGAAGTCAGTACGGGATACTAGTGGAGCCATTAGCCTTAATTTCAACTTCACGCTTCGCCTGCCACCAGGGCAAATATGCCTTCATGTCAATGGACCCAATGGTAATGATGAAAACTTCCGAAAACTGGAATTACTGGAAAATGTTTCGAGGTTTATTATCCCACCATGTACATAAAATGAAAAGAATACAAGTGAGGATATACGTGATTGCTTCAATAGTTCATATTTGATTTATTGTTATAAAAAAAATGATTGATTATTACTTAAAATATGATCTCACTCTAGTGCAGTCAAATTTATAAGGACTTGGCTTCTGACATAGTCCTCAGTCTTGGGCAGACAGTAGGGTTAGCTTTCCGTGTGCATGGACCTCTGAATAATGCATATCACGTTAACTGCACTATCACCAAGCCTCGTGTTCATCAAAACGCTCAGTTTCTGATATCGGGGCGATTGGCTTAGTCCAGACAAATTAAAACCTACCTTTGACTAAAGTTAGCCATGCAAAATATTAGTCTGATGTTACGATTTACGCCCAAAACATAGCTAACTACTAGGATTTTAAAATCGCTTTTATATCATTTTAGTTTTTAAGCATGCTCTGTAACAAAATTACAATTTACTTTAAAAGTAAGATTTGCCTCCATATATTTGAGACACATTTTTTCCGCCTAAAATCTTCAAATCAGGCTCATATCTATGGAGCCCTGAAAATCCATGAGCAACAGACTGCACCAGTGGGCACACCAAGGCTATTTTAGGCTGTCCCTGACAAATATTGTCAATGTAGCCGTATGTTTACTTTAGAAGCCTGCTTTAGTAAGCAAAACAGCATGTCTGGACAGTCTATGCCAGCTGGCCCTTTCTTCCCACCCTGGCTCTGTAACTTAAGTCCACCGTTTCTAAGGCCTTTAGACGCCACCTCGGGCCCGCATGCCGGTCGCCGCCTGGACAAGCATTGGCCAGACAAAAAAAACAAACTAAAACAAGGCTCAGTGTATTATTTAGTTATTTATTTATAAAAAAAAAAATGTTGGTCTTGTTTATTGACATTTACATTGAACGCGTGTGTTGTAGTTGGCAATTGTTACCCGACCACATTTTCTCAGGTCTGTTGATGAAGTGAGTCCAGGCTTTACTAGAGGGTTCCCTGGCAATACTTTTTGTGTTCCCTCACATTGCTTTTTCATTATCTCCTTGCTCTGTGCTAGGCATATGTGGCATCTCAACCATGTTGATAAAGAAGTCCTAAGTTTTAAGAATGACTTTTGTTGCTAGGGAATGCAAACTTAAAGTCAGGTTGGACTTGCTTACATTAGAACGACCAAGCGTCCAAAGGCTGCCTGCAGCCCCACACACATCCCCTCCTCCCCACTCTGCCTGACCCACACTGCACTCACCCACACCCCCACTGTCCTACCTCCCAACCACAGTTACCCACGCCAAAACCTCCGTTCGGCACAACGCAGCCCGCAATGACACCTCCCTTTCGACCTCCATTATTCCCTCTCTCCCTCTCCACCTCTCTATTCTCTTGTCTCTTCTTGTCTGCCTCTTCTCCCCACTAGTCCTCTCTCCTCTCGGCCCCTGTTTTTCCCCCCCTTTTCTTCTCGTGTTGTTGAAAGCTGCAGGCTCTCGTTTCGCTGCCGCATGTATTATTAATCCTGCCCCCGCCTCTCCACCCGGAGCAAGATGGATACTCAGCATGCCAGGGGAGTTTGGGGAGTGTGTTGGGTGATGTCACCGGAGGACAGGTCACAGAGGGACCCTGTCAATAATTCAGACGGGCCACGGCGTTCCTCTGTCCCAGCGCCTCAGGCCGCTCATCCCCCCCCATCCCTCACCCGTCCGGGTGTTGCTCTCTCTCCCTCCGTCTAGCCGTCCTCGTCTTACCCTTCCTCCCAGCCGTGCCCTGACTCTTTCCTCCTCCTCTACCTCCAAACCTCTGGAGTCGTTCTGTGCCCGTGTCTTTTCTCCTCCTGTCATCTCTCCCTCCTACTGACGCTACCCTTTCTGTGTCTTTGTCTGTCTGACAGTTCCACACCTCCCCGCCTCGGTCGTCTATTTATGTCTGTCTCCGGATTTTGCTCGTCGGACTGTGTTTCTACATTTATCCTCCCCCCTCCCGCCTTCCTTTCAACTCTCTCTGTCTCTCTCTCTCTCTCTCTCGCGCGCTCTCTCTCTCTCTCTCTCTCTCTCTCTCTCTCTCTCTCTCTCTCTCTCTCTCTCTCTCTCTCTCTCTCTCTCTCTCTCTCTCTCTCTCTTCTCTCTCTCTCTCTCTCCATCCTTTCATCTCCCTCTCCTTCTATTGTGTTGTGCTGACCACCTCCAGCTCCCTGCCGGGGCTTCCCGGTGCCAGACATGTTGTCAGCATGTGACTTGTGTTCCGTAGGTATCTGGTTTCCGTTCACCGGGACATAATTGCACGGCAACCGAGCCCATTAGTGAAACTTCAGTATTCCTGTCAACTCAGTTGAAACACGGTGCGAGACACACACACACACACACACACACACACACACACACACACACACAGACACACACACACACACACACACACACACACTTGTGTATACACCTCAGAAACACACACACACACACACACACACACACACACACACACACACACACACACACACACTCGTGTATACACCTCAGAAACACACCTACACACACCATAACACAAAAACACAAACAGACACACAAATACACTTATTCTTGTAATATACTTACGCAAAAGGAGCAATCTACAGCATTTGTTTAGTTGGGTAAAGGCCATGGAGGTAAGCGTGCCATAGCTTAGGAAGAACAGGATGACAAGGTGAGCTGTGACACATTTCTGCCCAGAAGAAGAAGCAGGTTACCGGGCAAAGTTGCCACCACACTCCATCCTTTCCTCTATCTCCTGTGTGCGCCCTTATCAGCTTTTCGATAAGACTTTTGTTTTTGCGGTGGTTAATATCCCTTGCCACAGACTTAGCATAAAAATGGCGCAACAACCCTGCCTATCTGTACTCTTTGGAGGAGAAAGCCTCTCCGTCTCTCTCTTTTCGCTGATCTTGTCTTTCTCTCCCTCTTTCTTCTCCCTTTCTAACCATATCTCAAAAGTAAGCAGCGCTTTTGTTTGGAAAGCAGGGCACGGAAACACGTTAGCCTAGCGGGACAGCGGCGCAGAATTACCCGGCACTTTGTTTTTCCTGCCCAGCCGGCGTGGCGACTGGCCTCAGCTAGGGCGAGTCACAGTCGCTTTGCTCCCATTAACCTGCCAGTCGCCTCTTCATTAGTCTATTAGAGACCACATGGCGGTCTGAGGAGCACAGCGACTGGGTCCGACACCTGTCTCTCTGCGACGGGCGGTGCCCCCCCCCCCCCCCCCCCAAGCCACCGCGTCTCGTCGCCCGCTGCCGTACGCTCTCTGCCAGTGGCACCCGTGAAAGACGTGGAGTGACCCGTTGGGGGTAATTAGGGCCCCGCTCAAAATCTTCAGACCAAGATATTTCCCTTCTGTAAAATGGACCGGGAGCCTGAAGACATCGGCGCTCCATGAATATCCATTGATCGTGTGCATGTGGGAGTAAGTAAGAGGGGTGTGCGGGAGAGCGGGTGGGAGGGAGTAAGAGAGTGCACGCGGGAGTGTGTGGGCGGGAGTGTGTGATCGTGAGTGCGTGGGAGGGAGGTGAAGCGGCGTAAAATGTTTATGCGGAGGGACGGGGGTCCCAGTTTGTTGTTAGAGGACTGGGCTAACGTGGGCTTGGTTGATTGGCTCCATCCTGGGATTCGTCCCACAAACCTCAGCTTCCTCCCGACCGGGGAACCGGCACAGTTATTATTCATGACTCAAAGTCTACTTATCGCTAGACCACCACTTCCCTTTTGACATGACACGCGCACGCCCGCACACATACGCACGCAAACACACACACACACACACACACACACACACACACACACACACACACACACACACACACACATCCATGTGCGCGCATGCACGCACACACACTCACACACACAACCATGTGCACACACACACAGACACACACACACACACACACACACACACACTTAGTCATTCGCTGACTCACACACCCCGCGTTCACCTCTCCGCTCCCTAAGAGTAAGAGCAGGCTATTACTTTTGAAAACGTCTCTGGAAGGGAGCCTTATGCATTTAACCAAACAGGCCGCTGCAGCCGATCCTCGGCCATAATGGCACTAATGATGATAGAGAACGCGACGGGGATCGCATGTCCCTCTTCGGCGCTGATGAAAGGGTAATAACCATCTTCGAAAAGCGACACATCCACTTTCTCTGGGGAAAATTGAGTTCAGGCAGTAGCAGCCGAGGCGCCTCCACTTCAAAGGAGATGCTGGGGGGGGATAACGGGGATGTTTTCAAAAGTGCCGCCCGGGTTTTAAAACAGTAAATCGGTCCCGGGGAGAGCCCTGCTTGACCTCCCAATGACGCGGGGGCGGACGGTTGTTCACGTGACCCCCCCTCCACCCCTCCGCCCCCGTCTCCCCGGGGCGCTTTGAAACGGCCTCTATTCCTGGAGGGCCTCAGGGAACGCTCGCGCTTTGGCCAACTGGTTGGCTATAAACAGCCACGCTGTGATTTATACCTTCTACACTACAACGGCACGCACTGTGTGGGTGACTGGTTCGAGCGATGGGCCCGTGCTTTGAAAGCGGGAGTAGGGCACTGTAAGCGTGTGTGCGTGTGTGTGTGCGTGTGTGTTTGGGGAGGTGGGGGGGTATTTTAAGACCCCCGCATTCACTTTAGATCACCCATCCACAGTTTGTTTTTTTGCTTGATGCCGGCTCACTCCCTGGGTCCTGTTCTCCTGGATCAGGGCACCTGGGATTCCGCTAGCTTGCGTTGGCATGCATGTTTGAAGACCAGCGCTTACGGATGTGAGAAATAAAAAGGGGTAGGCGTCAGGCCCTCCCAGTGGGTAGGTGCACTGTTGTGTCCCCTAAATAGCGGGCTAACTGAACGACTCTCATCAGGTATTCATGCTGGGGAAAATAAAGCACTTTACCTCAAATCCTGTTGCTTTCCACATTTATACCAAGCCTATTATGTGTGCTTGTGCTGATAGTAAATATTCTGTTTTATTTCAGGAAAATAAAGGAGATGTGCTGTTGCCCTGGTTAGGGGCTTATTATATTGTTCACAGTTTAGAGGTGCTAATTACTTTTGAATATGCTTTACAAGCGAAGGGATTTTTACAGATACTGGTAATGTTTCTGTCTTTTTAAAAGGTAGGAGGTGACCTGTGTCCAGGCCCAGAGTGATCCCAGAGCAGGACTTTGTCCTGGGCGCAGCCTATCCCTCCTGGGCCCCTCCAAGTCACACGGTGCTTTAGCTCCCTGATCTTGAGTGGCTTTGAGGGAACACGAAGGTCACATTTGCCTCCTTGTCAAGTGTGTGGTAGGCTGTTCTCGTCTGCTCTCTCTCTCCGCTGACGGTGTGCCTCCTAGGGGCTCAGTGACCCGCCTTGACATGAATATTACCCGCTCTCTGACTGCCTGAAAGCTGTTCCTTTCATGTTTTATATATTTGGGCGGAGCGGGAACTTTTTGGATGCGCTTTTATTATTTTTTCACAGCGATGCCTTGACACAAATCAAAAGCGGCAAACCGGCATTCCAACGGAAGGATGGGGGAACAAAGAAGAGTAGGTTAAAAGAGAACGCGTTTTTAGGTCTGACGTTCTTCTCACTTTTTTTTTTCTTTCTTTCTGCAGCAGCGTGAGGTTGGACCTAGATCAAAGCCAAGCCAGCTGCCATCAGCCCCCCCAGAAACACACACAAAACTGAGAAAATGGGGGGGGAAAGAAGAAAAGATATCAGAACAAATAAAAGGGGAAAACACATCCTTGACATAGATGATTAAGTGGTGGTAAAAAGCTCACTTGGTCTAGTTCTATGTCTATGCTCTCTTTGTCTGCCTGTCTTCTCCCTTGCTGTCTTCCAGACTTCTCAGCCTCTCTCTCTCTCTCTCTCTCTCTCTCTCTCTCTCTCTCTCTCTCTCTCTCTCCCCCCCCCCCCCCTCTCTCTCTCTCTCTCTCTCTCTCTCTCTCTCTCTCTCTCTCTCTCTCTCTCTCTCTCTCTCTCTCTCTCTCCCTCTCTCTTTCCCTCTCTCTTTGTCTTTCTCTTTCCATCTCGCTGTCTCTCCTTGTCTCTCTGTCGGACACCATCTAAGAAGCAGTAGCCCTCCCTTCTCCTCCCCCCCCCCCCCCCCCCCCTCCCTCAGCCTTTTAGCCACTCAGTCAGTGTTTACTGGATGTATCGGAAAAGCATTAGCTCTCATTATGCTTTATAGCTGCCTTCTTTGTCCACCTTTTAATCACCACGCCACCCTCCTGGCTCTGAGGAG
>CM030181.1:7816014-7861014 GCA_017639675.1 Aplochiton taeniatus | reverse complement strand
TTATGGTAAATGCCTGGTAAATAAGGTCACGGCGAGGTGGAGAAGCGAGTTCCACCCCCCCACCCCACCCCCCCCCCCCCCATCCCCCCTCCCCCAACAGTGTTTGATTTAGCGCCGCCTCAAGTCTGACATAGATTTTAATCATACTGGCGGTATTACGGAGGCTCATAAAAGCAGAGCGGCCGGGGTCTCATTGTTAACCTCCGATTGCTTCCAAGGCTATAAATATGGCCGCCGCCCCGGCCTTCGCCGATGCTTTATGGGAGAGGGAGGCGGGGCCGCCGCCGCTAACGCAGTGTTTCCCGGAGTGATGGATAACGCAAGGGACGGGCCGGGCAGTAAATAAACGTATGGTCCCCTCAGCCTCTAATGAAGTGACTGCACACGCCGGGCCCAACTTCACTTCGTAGCCGAGTTGAAATACGGCTCGGCTCGGCTGAAGAGTGTGTGAACATTTGTTGACTTTTTCGGGACTTTTAACTAGGCCCGTAAATGGGACGGCAAATGGCTGGCTCCCCATCTCAGTTGGATGGGACATTCATGTGGATGCTGTGCAGTCCAATAGACCCTGCTATGACTCGTCTAAATCCTTCCTCGGAACACGCTGGAAACCCAGAGGGTGTAGCTCCGTGGTTGGCCGGTGAGTTTGCTGCCAGCTGATTGGCTTGTGGGCCACGTGGGACTGGATCTCCCATGAGGAATTCGGAGCATTGAGCTCCGCCTGGCCTCCATTTTGTGAGCTGCTTGTTTGTTTTCTTTTCAATTTAGATGAGCCCTGATTGAGAGTCACTGGCGTTAAATGACGCTGAGCACTAATTATGTCGTGCTCGCTGCATTAATAACATTTACCTCCTCTCGAATTCCCGAGTAATGTGGAATAATTTAAACAGGAAAAGAAGGATGAGAAAAGAGTTGTTGCGATAAGACACATTTTACTTATTACTTTATTTTGTAAAAAAACATTTGCAGTCTCCCAGCTTACCCAGCCCGCTTGCTCCTCTCATCAGGCTACAGGCTACAGCTCCTCCAGGAAGAGGTGCCCCTGCCATCCATCCCTCACTAGTAGTCATTAGAGGGGCGCTAAGCCTCACCTCCAGACCAGGCTTCGGATCAGCCTGAGATTCACCTCTCATCCCACCTTTTACCAAAGGCACCGATGGCTCTGGCCCACGTGTAAGCCCTTGTGGCTCTGCTCGGGATGAGAAAGACTGGATTATTTTCAAGTTTGCAACCTTGAAGCTACGCTGCTTGGCCCCAATGCCCTGTATGCCCCCCCCCCCCCCTCCGCCACCCCTCCCGCCTCTTGGTTAGGCAGAGAGCGGCTCTAGGGCCCTCTTGTTTGTGCTTTGGCTCTGCTCAAGCTGTCAGGGTAACGCCATCCCTCAGGTATTTCACAGGCCAGTGTTGGTCCACACAGTCCAGCACCGCCAGGCCTGCCCAGCTTGCCCTAAAATACCTGGGCCGGCCTCCAGCAAAGCCCCCAGCCACATCCCCCCACCAGCGGCTGTTCCTGGAGATATCCTGTTGAGAGGCGCAGGCATGCATGAACGCGTGAATTTACGGCCGTGCACGCACAGGCACGTGCCCGTGCATTCAAATAGGCAATAGTCATGGAAACGGGGGCAACAGGAGGATCAGTTTAGCCGCAGACTCGGAATGCTGATTAGTATCCAACTCGCAGTCCAGCCTGACAGCTCCCATCTGCCCCCCCCCCCCCACCCCCCCCACCCCCGCCTCGCTGATTTGGCCGCGTGCCTTTAATGGTCAGCACCACGCTGGGGCTGTTGCTGTGCGGAGGTCGAGGGGGTCGCGTTGCCTGGCAGTGGTCCTCCTCTAATGGTCGGCGGCTTGCCCTGGAGGATGACCTCTGGCAGCGTGGCCCAGGGGGGAGGAAGTTGCCGCGAGACGGCGGGGAAGTTCCTCCACCGAGCAGAGGCCCCCGACTCTGGATGAGGCGAAGTAAAAATTCTGTTTTTTCGTCTCCGGAATTGCGGAGGCGCAGCGCGTGGAATCGAAAACACACAACCAACGCTGCTACATCGTACTCGACCGGAGTAAATTATACGACGCAACTTTAAAAAATGCTAATTTGGCCAGCGGTGAGGGGCTGTCAGACAGAGCTTCTCGGCTAGAATATGGAGGTTCAGTGGGCACTCAGTCTGGCCTGTACAGTGGCAAGGAAACGGGGATATCAACAGTATCTCTAAGAGAGGCTTGGAGGAGGATTAGGGCTGGAACAAGCAGGTGCTGCAGCTGTTGCTGTTAGATAAAAAGAGAGAAGGGAGAGAAAAAAAACAAACTAATCGTTACAATTCTCCCCCGACAAAGACCCTTCCCCGGCACAGAAACAGTCAGAAGGAATCACCATTGAAACGAAATGGAACGCGAGAAACACAAAAGTGTTTTTGTTATCCTCTCTCCCTCTCTCTCTCATTCCCCCTCTCTCTCTCTCTCTCTCTCTCTCTCTCTCTCTCTCTCTCTCTCTCTCTCTCTCTCTCTCTCTCTCTCTCTCTCTCTCTCTGTGTGTGTCACCCTCTTTCTCTCTCTCTCCCTCTCTCTCTGTTTCTCAGTCCCTCTTTCTCTTTACCAATCTGGTACCTCCAAAAGCGTTAGCAACAAAGAAGCTGGAGGTTTGGCGTCCTAGCGACGCGGATGGCTTGAGTGGTGCGAGGAATTGATGTGGAAATAAAAATAGGCTTATTTTTTCTCCCAACTCGATTCGTCTATTTTGTGTGCACACACAGCTGCGGAGAGGAGCGAGGCGTTCAGCGGGGTTCCCACGAGAACACTTCCTGCTTTCATCACCCCTGTTTGCCTGAACCAAAGTGTGCGCTGCTCGTCCTTAGAGTCGGAGTAGCTTAGCGATGTGCTCTCCTCTCCCAGTTCCCTCTATAGGCACTCACTCTCAAGTGACTCATATAGAATTCTGCCTATAAGTGTCATCTGGAGGATTTTTCAGCCGGATTCTGAATTGCCATAACAACTCGAACAACGACGCAGCCCAGATTGACACATCTCGGCCGCCGACTGCTTTTTTTCCGCCATCCTGAGGTGAACCTTTTGATGTGTAGCTGTGGAAAGGCGTTTTGATTAAATGGGCCCCTTGATGGGCCCCCCTGTGTATTCGGTGCCTCAATTGAATGAAGAGTCATCTCTCTGTCTCGATCGACTTGTCGAACCCTAACTGCTCCACTGTCCCTCTGTCCACCCTCTCCATATCTTTCTGGACCCATCGCTCCACTATTGGCCATTCATGCTTTTCTTCTGACCTGTCTCTCTCTCTCTCTCTCTCTCTCTCTCTCTCTCTCTCTCTCTCTCTCTCTCTCTCTCTCTCTCTCTCTCTCAGCTCGCCCATTCCCGTGTCTGTGTGTGTGTATTCTATAAACTGGTACCTCACCCCACATTGATTCCTGCAGGGCGGTCTAGGCAGCCCAGACAGGCAGGTGCCTGTTATTGATGAGCCCCCACAGACGGCCCGCCTCCTTTCCCTTCCCTCCCTCCTCCTCCACCTCTTTCTCTTTTTTTTTCTCTCCACTTCCTGTTCTGCTTCCCACCTCATCTCAGTCTTTGCAGTCTTTGCCGCAGTCATTTAAACAGTTTTCAAAAGTTGTTTTTTATTCAATTACGTGTGTGTGTGCGCGCGCGCACACGTGTGTTCTTCATATGCGTGTAGGCAGAAGTTCTGACTTATGGTGAACAACTTCTGTGGCTTTACGCATGCACATGCATCTGGACCGTGGATGGTGTCTCTAGGTCTCCAAGACAACGGTCAGAGTGGAACCTCAGAATGTCTCGGAAGATCATTGTGGGAAGATGAGGGAAGACCTGCCTCGTTAGCCATTTTTAAATTAGCTATTTAAATCCAGCCGCGCCCGCGCGGGCTTCAAATTCGCCTCACCTGTTGCCATGACGACTGATATGTGTGGTGGCGTTCCTTATTTGATTTTCTTTCAACTGGGCTCTGCTGAGGAATGCGGGGCACATTATTGCAAAATAACGCATACGTTGACTGCAAGCGACATTGGTTGGAGAGAATGTCTGACAACCTCGACCAGCGGTGCCCCTCCAGCCACGAGGACCAGGCCATCCAACCATGGTACAAATAAATACATCTGGACAGACCATAATAACCGTCCGAGACCCCATCGCAACTCCTAATGGAGGGAAGATGATCGCGCCGAGTGTTCCTCTCCGAGCTAATTGCCGCCGGCGGCAGAGCCATCCAGGGCGCTAACGCGTTTGCGGTACACCGGAGCAGGAGAAGCCAGCCGTGTGCTTCATTTCACTCTGCCTACGCTGTCCGTGCATCAATTCCTTAACAAACGTCACGCTGGAGTTATTCTGTCACCAGGCCAGCCAAGCGGCTTGATTTCCTCACTCGAGCTAGACAAAGTCCATACAGGTATTGATGCCTCGTGGTCGATGCGGCCCGTCCAGACGGCGGCGAGACGCTAGCTGACAGGAGAAAACCAATCTTTATTGGCGTTTTTCAATTTATACTCGAACACTCGGGGGGAATGGTGTGTTAATCACTGCCTGTGTACCAAAGGCATTGTTTCTGTGACTTTTTTTCCGGCTCTGCTGGGTGGTGGCTAGCTGGGGGTCTTGGTTTGGGTGTATAGCTGGGGGTCTTGGTTTGGGTGTATAGCTGGAGGTCTTGGTTTGGGTGTATAGCTGGGGGTCTTGGTTTGGGTGTATAGCTGGAGGTCTTGGTTTGGGTGTATAGCTGGAGGTCTTGGTTTGTATAGCTGGGGGTCTTGGTTTGGGTGTATAGCTGGGGGTCTTGGTTTGGGTGTATAACTGGGGGTCTTGGTTTGGGTGTATAGCTGGGGGTCTTGGTTTGGGTGTATAGCTGGAGGTCTTGGTTTGGGTGTATAGCTGGGGGTCTTGGTTTGGGTGTATAGCTGGAGGTCTTGGTTTGTATAGCTGGGGGTCTTGGTTTGGGTGTATAGCTGGGGGTCTTAGTTTGGGTGTATAAATGGGGGTCTTGGTTTGGGTGTATAGCTGGGGGTCTTGGTTTGGGTGGAGGAGCAGAGCGGAGTGTATCGTGCCTTGGCTGTCGCGCTGAACTCTCACCTGGCAGAGTGCTAAAGCTAACGGGGAGCTGTGACAGAGGCTCTGTGGTCCGTCACACAAGGATTGCACACGTTCTTCAAACCATGCCAGCCATCTCTCATAATCTATGAGCACGTATTATTAGACCGTGTAGACAGCGAGCTAGAGTAGGTTCGCTTTAAAAGTGTTTTCTTTTTATTTGACTTCACTTACCGGGCTAAAAAATGGATGGATAGCCTCCCCTCCTGGGTCGGAGACCGGGTCGTGGTGGTAATCCACTTGAGAGCAGCTCAAATCCCCTGCTTTTGGATGCAGACATACGATCCACACACAGATATCAAATATCCACCATACCTTAAAACCTGGGATATGGAACAGAAACTGTCTGTATTTCTCAGATGGAAGTTAATGATAAGAAACAAGCAGGGCCCTGAATGAAGTATCAATGCCTCCCACATTTTTTGAAAAAATGTTCAAGGCACCGCACCAGGCCTTTAAATTATGAGCGCGAGAGTGAAGGAGATTCTTTGATCCAGAGGTCCTTTGTGGACTGTGTGTATGTGTGTAGTATGCATGCATATTCTGTGAATTAGTGTGGGAGTGTGTGTGTGTGTGTGTGTCAAAACAGACCTATTGGAAGCAACTAAGCTTGAAAGTTACAAATAAATCACTTGCGTGTTTACCCGTGTGTGTGTGGGTGTGTGTGTGTGTGTGTTATTTTTTTTCCTTCTATTTTTTAAATGTGCTTTGACACGCTTTTAGATGAGTTTGGTTTCCCGCTTGATTGCGAAGCTTTGCCCTTAACAGAGACATAACTATGCCTCATGGACATCTAAGACACTCAACCAGCTCTCTAAATGGGCCACGACATCCAGTTCTAACTCCTGCTCTTATTCTGATTGAAAAGGCTGCTCAGTGGCTGTGACAACAAAAAGGGAATCAGCATTACAAGTCTTCATGTACAATTAGTACTAAGGGAGGGTCTGGCACATATCCTCTGCTTTGAAGTGTACTCTCTCTCTCTGGTCCTATCTCTGTTTCTCTTTTTCATTCACATACGCACACACACACACACACACACACACACACACACACACACACACACAGACACGTACACACACACACACACACACACACACACACTCACACACACACACAGTGCCTGGCCTATGTTTGCCTTTGGTAAGCTCATAGCCATAGGGATTGTGGGGTCTCCCTCCGGGAAATGAGCGTTTATAAAGAGCTATTACGTAGCCCGTTATTCCGCTCCCATTGCCTGTGTGTCTGTGTGTGTGTCTCCGTGTGTGTGTGTGTGTGTGTGTGCTAAAGATGGGAGTGTGGTCACGCTCCGGAAGAGAACGGCCCCGCGCGTCAAAACACATCCTACGTTCCATCAAGTAGAAAATGGCCGCCAGTCACGCCGCTGTGCTGGCGCGTGCGGAACAAAGCAGGCGTCTGTTCGGCCCGACCCCCGAGTCGAGCAGCCGTCGTCGTCGCTTTCAGAGTGGAAGGCGGCGTTGTCGGGTAGTGGGAGCGTGTCAAAGATAGCTTATCAGATGACAGACATGCAGGGGGGGGGGGGGCACACACTTATCTGAACCGCGCATCTTTAATAAGATCCAGCAGATATTAATATCCTGGGTGGCTAGGACACGTTACTTCTACAGAGCAGAAGGAGCCCACGCTTTATTTTCCCCCTCACATTGTGATGGGCGCCACCAGCACCTTACGCTGCTGCTGTTTTCTAGCGAGAGGTTGGGTAGCGGTGTCCAGCTGGAGGGGGTTGCCGGGGGTGCCTGGAGACGGGAGGGGACGGCGTGGGGTCCAAGGGAGGGCAGGGGTGGCCTCTCCTCCCCTCCCGTCGCCCGGTGGTAAGAAATGAAGGGGGTGGGATGGAGTCAGGTGGGAACTGCCGTTGTTGGGGAGGGAGGGAGGGAGGGAGGGAGGGAGGGAGGGAGAGAGAGAGAGAGAGAGAGAGAGGGAGAGAGAGAGAGAGAGAGAGGGAGAGAGAGAGAGAGAGAGGGAGAGGGAGAGAGAGAGAGAGAGGTGGATGTGTAGCACGGCGATGGCGCAGGTAAGAAGGTTGAACAGGGAGCCGTTGGAAACACGTCAGGGAGCGACAATGACGATGACCATAATGACGTGTGTCCCGCGTGCGTCCCTGGACCGCCTGCTCCGACAGGCTTAACGCCATGGCAACGGCCTCTCCGCCGGGCCGCCACCTCGGAACGCTGGAGAGGCCGGGCGTCGGCATCAGGGACACATAGCCAACGGGGACGCAGTGAGGCAGTAAAAGCAGGCGCGCCCGTCCAAACAGAGTGCAGGTGCAAGAGATGATCTATTTCTGTCCCCCCCCCCCCGCCGCCAGCCGAATCGCTGGTCACCCTTGTTTTGGTGTGGGGAGATGCATGACCACACCCGTCACAACAGAAGGCCGAGATGAAACAGGACAGGTGCAGCTGAAGCTCAGGTACGCTCCACTTGAGCTGAAGAGCAGTGCTTATGGCCAGGAGGCACAGGCAACGTTGTATGTATTGCTTTTTCATTTTCAAAATAACAAAAATATGAGCGGAAAAATATTGGACGGGTAAATGTTCAGGAAAAAATAAAATGTATTCCTCCAGACTCTGTTGCCACGTTGACAGGCGGTGGGTTATACATATGCATCTTTTTTATATATTGTTTGGTAAAACTACCTGCTAATTCATTGAAAAGGAACCATTGACTCTGAATATGTAGAGGTAACGTTGAGCCAGCTTCTTCTTCTCTTCCTCCAGCCATCACAATGTTAGAGTAGAGACATGACCTTGGACTTGCATTGGAATGCACGTACCCTCTTCTGGAGCCGGGATCTAAAGGCAGCGCCAGCTCCCACAGTTGTTCCTGCCGAGCGAGGCTCCCAGAGTACGGCGAGCTGACAGGGACATTAAACACCAAACTGCAGGGGCAATTTTAATTACTCTCTGTCCCTCCCGTTGCCGCGGAGACGAAGTAGGGTGAGGGATGTCTGCAGATGGCGCCGCGCGTCGACCGAGAGAGGCAACCGAGGGAGAGGGGATCGACGGAGACGGATAACCAGAGATTAGGGGAGAGCGAGGGACCGATTCTGACGGGAAAACAACCGAGGAGGAGATGGATTGAAGAGAGCAGAAAATAAAAGTCTGACTTACATGGAGAGTTCTAGAGAAAGAGCGAGGAGTAGGGAGGAAGACGGGATCGGCTTCAACCAAGCAACCTGACAGACACAAGATGGAGGTGAAGGGTGAGGTGGGAACAAACGAGAAATCCGATATTTTGGGACGCTAACGACATGTCTTCTGGGAAAGCCCGGAGAGACAGGGTGTTCGGATCTTAGCAAAGAAACACACACACACACACACACGCACAAACAGCCAGTCCCAAACACAGACGTGAGACACGCACACACACGCACGCACGCACGCACACACACACACACACACACACACACACACACACACACACACACACAGTGCAGAGGTGCAGCTCGCTCCGAGAGGAGAGATGGAGACTGGAATGCACCCCGTCCCTGAGGGTGACAGCCTAGGTTTAAAGGAGGAGAGGAGAGAAGGGGGGAGTAAAAAAGCAGGAAAAAAAGAGAAGCCTTTCCCTCCCTCTCCCGTCGCTACAGGCTCCGCAGCACAGTGTGTTTATCGAGGGGGAGGGACCGGAAGTGTCTGCTGGGCCTCGAGCTCTCCTCCCCACCCCACACACACACACACACACACACACACACACACACACACACAGCCAGGGCCTGACCCATCTCCAAACACCACAAAGCCAGACTCGGACGAGAGGGGCACTTATGCGTTTCGTTTTAGTGTTGGCATTTGGGGGAACTCTGTGAAGCGCCCTCCCACCCATGGCGTTTTCAGAGACACTGTCTGCATGCATTAGAAAGATGGGCGGAGGAGTACAAATAACTCCGGGGGCCTTTTAGGTTGTGTCTGTGAGCAGTCGGATGAATCCTTCAGATGGGTAACGTGTTTTATTACGTGTAGTATTTTTGTCTGAATTTTGGTCTGATCGTGAAAAGAAATCTGAACAGATTTTTGGTATTTTTAGGAAGAAGGGTGTGTAGTGATAGAGGATACCTGTAATCGCCTGGCCTCAAATGGTGTGTGTGTTTGTATGTTGTAGCGCTGTGGGGAAGAGGGAAGAGGGGAGGGGGAGAGGGGTCTGTCACCTTTTTGTACAGTCAGAGCTAATGAAGAGGCCATAGCCAGCTTATCGATCTCAACAAGCTCCCTCAAGGACTGCTTTAATGGAGTGTGTGTGTGTGTGTGTGTGTGTGTGTGTGTGTGTGTGTTGGTGGGAGGTGTGAGGGAGAGATTGTTTGGAGTGGTGTGTGCGACTGATCCGTACCCTTGCAGTTGGTTTGAATGTATGCACTATATAAATGACATGCTGAATTTCCGGGTACATAGAGGGAAACCCATACTAGCAAAGCAGTAGTTAATCCACCCCCCACACACACACACATGATAGGAGGAATGCTTGTTTTTAGCTAATTGTTATTCCAGGGCTTTGACTACAGCTGCCAGTGTTTTTGCTATCATCCAGCTTTAATTGATTGGATGAGAAGAGGGTGAAGGAAAGACAGAGAAGGCCTTCGGGCAGAGTGTATGTGTGTGTGTGTGTGTGTGTGTGTGTGTGTGTGTGTGTGTGTGTGTGTGTGTGCGTGCGTGTTCTTGTGGTACTTCTAACAGGTTGTTAAAGGTCATCACAGGCCACGGAACTTGTTCGTGTTTTTCTTATTTTGATGTAATTGATCTTCACCCCTCTCCTGCCATATATCTCATTCATAATTTACTGCAGCCTTTTCATAAATGTACTCGTTTTAATGAGGTGCGTGTGTGTTTTTGTGTGCATAAGAGAGAAAAAGAGTGTGTTCGGTTTGTGTGTGTGTGTGTGTGTGTGTGTGCGTGTGTGCGTGTGTCTGTGTCTGTGTGTGTGTGTGTGTGTGTGTGTGTGTGTGTGTGTGTGTGAGTGAGTGAGTGAGTGAGTGAGTGCGTGCGTGCGTGCGTGTGTAAATCCGCAGTTTGAGCCTGCTGGACCTGCAGGGGCCGGTGTGGGCGGAGAGCAGCTTAATAACGGACATTATGTCCAGAGATCCCTGCTCCAGATGTGCCGTGGCTCCCAGCTATTTTGGTACGCTCTTTATCCGTTCCACTGTCGGGTTGGAGGCGCACGTGATCGCGCGCACACGCACGCACCCACACACACACAAACACACCCACACGCACACACAGCAAGCACAGGTGGCAGGGATGCCTTTGCAGTAAAAAGGGCCATTTGTTTATCAGTCGCCCCGCAGGGCCCTCCACTGTGGGAACTGAAGCATTGCTGGGTCAGGCAGCGAGGCAGTGTGGAAGTAAGGTCGGCGTGCACGCGCGTAAGACTTTCCGCAGGACAGCCAAGGGTCTCCCCTGATTGACAGCTGCCTGTCTACCCTCTCCCCCCCCCCCCACACAGCTGCTCCCTGTCACCGCCAGTCAGCAGTAATCAGGGAGGAGAAGCTACAGGGGCACGCTGAGGACCAGCTCCCCTCGCCCCCCTCCCCCATTTTGACTTTTCTCAGCACTCCCCTCTGGTCTCCTCGTCTGTCTTCTCCTCTTCCATCTGAGCCTCCTCTCATCCTCTTTTTCCCTCTCGTTTTTTAAAGAAGCGACGGTTAGGCACTTTGATGTGGCTCGGAGACCAATTTCAACACGATGAATATTGCAACGCGCCGTGATTACAGGGAGCCGGAGAGTAGCGGCGACGGCTGGGAAGGCCATGCCGTGAAGAATTCTCGGGAAACAAAATTAGGGGGTCGCGATTTTAAAACGGGAGACCAGTTAGATTTGATTGGGGCCGGACTGAGCTAGCTAATAGCGAGGTAATGGAGGGAGCCTCTGGAGTAGCCATTGATCCCGCGGGACGTCGTCACGAGTCCCACTCACAGCCATTGATAACATCGACCTGAAGCCAGGTGTCACTTTTCTGCCTGTGGTGTTAACGCTGCCGTTACCGGGACCCTTTTCTCTTGGGAAGACCCGGCCAAGTGCACAAATGATGCGCACGCGCGGACAGAAGAAGGACGCCCACATCAGCGTGCGGCCTTGGAGAGAAGCGCAGAGAAGGCGCGGAAACTTCAGGGAACTTCTCGGCCTCCCCGTGCGCGCGGCGTCCCACTTCGCTAATGGTAGTCAATGGCGGGTAACTACACATGTTGCGTCTAATTGCGCCCCGAGTCGACAGTGCTCGGCTCCCTCCCTCCCTCTTTCCTTCTCTCTCTCTCTCTCTCTCTCTCTCTCTCTCTCTCTCTCTCTCTCTCTCTCTCTCTCTCTCTCTCTCTCTCTCTCTCTCTCTCTTTCTCCCCGCCGCTCCGAGTCCTTTGTGTCTGGTTGTACCCCCCCCCACCTACTTATCTCCCATCCATTCATCTTCCAGCCAATGAACTGGGGCGCTCTGACTCCATCGCTGGTATTATCGACTCCACACCTCCATTATTTACCCTCCATTTTCTGTTCTGTCCCTCTCGCCCTCGCTGTTGTTCTGTTGATGGGCGCGCATACTTTTCGACATGAATAATGCACTGGCGGAGGCCGAAATAATTGTGCTGCAACTCCTCTTGGCTGACTTTCAGCTGCTACAGTTAAGCTACTCTGCTAGCCGGCCAAGGGATAATCATCCTTTCACCTTTATAAACGACCTCACCGTCGGGAAAACACATAACCAATAACGGGTTTGGGACGAGGTTGGCCGACTTGGAGTGTCTACGTTTGAAACTGCGTGGACCGGTAGTCGCACACTGTTCTCTTATACTGGGACTTAAAAGGCCAAACTGATTTTGGATCAGTGCTGCCGTTGTGAGACTCCTCTGGCTTCCACCCCCCCGTTGTGCTGCGGCTGATATTAGGACTGATGCCGAGCCTGCTGGTGAGGCTTCCAGTGCGAGTCTCTCTGGGGTGAAAAAGAGGCCGGGGGAGACACACCAAGACAAGGCTCTGATCATGACATGAACGAGGGGAGGACTAGCAGAGAGAGGGATGAGAAAAAAAAAGAGAGAGAGACACCCGTTCCCTGTTCTATCGCTCCTCTCACTGACAAGACGCCTCTCAGAAACGAAAGAGTCAACATTTACTGACTAGTTTGTTGCCAATTCGATGTCTGCATCGATACCATCCTCCTCATCCCCCCTCGTCATCCTCATCATCGTTTTAAGTTGCGGTGCACAGCTCTGGATGTGGGCGGTACCTCGCTGTGAACAGACGCAGCCAGTCCATACCGCCGCCGGACGTGATTGACAGCTTGTCTGCGAAGTGCGAGGCCGATTGTTCGAGAGTGTTTGCGTTGGGGTGAATTTCAAAAGCCTCGTAACAGGGACTCAGCTTGTTATAAATACGAATGGTTGTCTGTGTGTATTGCCCTTTATTAGTATTAATAACGTGTTAGACCTGGCTTTAACAGAATTTTTGGTTAGCGCTAACACTGAGTAACGAGATCCCATATTGGACTCACACAAACACACCTGCACATGATCATGCAGGCCAGCAAACAAGCACAAACACACACACACACACACACACACACACACAAACAACATATCGACAAAGTGGCTTGTTAATTGCTTACTGGAAATGCATCTGATGTTTCATGGCCATTAACAGCATCTACGATGAAGGATGCCTTCATAAGGCACGTGGTAAAGAATGCTCAATAGCATCGACACACTGCAGATGCTGCAGGGTGTGGATCCCTTAGCCATGATACGGAGCCCAGGCCCCTATAAACCGTGTTGCGCAAAGCTCTGTAGGTCTTTGCCAATTCCCTGCATTGCCAAGATTAGGCTGTTTGGTGTTTTGTTATTTCACGTGAATGCAGGTGGGATTGCCTGTCTATAGGTAATTACCGGCAAAACGGAAAATGAATGAGGCGGCCTTCTCCTCCTCTCCTCTGCTTTTCTTTTCTTTTCTATTCTTTTCGAAGGCGTTCCCTCTCTTTAGGAGTTCTTTGAAACCATAATGAGTTCCTCGCTCTGCGCCTCGCTCTGTTTTGCCAGTTAAGAAAGAAAAGAGACACTTCCTCACAGGCTTTGGAAGCTCCCGCAATCGGTGCTTTGTCCATTGTTCCCGTGCGCCGCGCGCCACGATTACTTTTACTTTTACAATTACTTACACACACGCACGCACGCACGCACGCACGCACACACACACACACACACACACACTTTTTATCGCGTCTTTTCGTTTACATTTCATTCTGCGTCAATCTTAAAATTCCTCTGTAATCATCTCTCCTCCCCGACTGTTGCAAAGCGCCGGGGCGATATGAATCTAAGTAGGAGGTGTGTTTTAGATCGCCTTCGCTGTTTAAGCAGGGAGCGCAGAGGGGCGTCTCTCAACACTCTGGAGACACTTCCATTCCATGTTTGATGGGAGGGAAAGACTTTGAAGAGCTAACCTTGGCTTCATCGCGGGTTTCACAGGAAGCAAAAGGCTGTAATCAGGGGTGAAATAAAGTAAAGTAAATTAAAAACGAAGAGACTAATTATGTTGTTGTATAAGTCCTATAACCTGGTCTAGCTCATAACCTTGGGAGTTATTCACTGTGAAGCATGCTTTGATTGTGCTTGCATGAAGGATTTTTCGCTACAGCGGCCAACATTTGTTTTAAATATAGATAATTGTTTTTAAAACAAAGTAGGAGACACTGATAATCTTAAACCATGTAATGGCTAAATTTGGGCATAAAAAGTTATAGTAAGATATTGGCAACTTTTGGTCTAATGGGAATGATCCTTTTTTACTTGGTGGCGGTAATAGTCAAAGTTAGGAATATACAGAGTTGGAGAACGTTTCTTTCTGAAACATCAGAGCTGCAGTTTAAATATCAAGCCCAGAGGACACTGTGGTTCTGTCTGCTATGGCCTTTTTTTTTCTTTTTAAGAAGCTGTCCAGGAGGGAATTAACCAATCCACAGTAGATTAGCGGGGGATCGGCCAATGGGGACCGGACGCAGACAGCACCGGTCTGAGACATTGACGGGTGATTAAGGGAAGCCTCCTCTGCCAGCCAGCCAGTTTGGCCAGCCCGCGTGGCCAGGTGCCCTGATGCCAGGGGATGCCTGAGTGGCAGGGCTGGCTCTACCCTCAGGACCAGGGGGACAGCCCTTTTGTTTGTCACGCTCTATCGCTCCCCTCCTCTCATCGCAGTTTGATCCCTCACCAGGCCCTAGCCCCGTCGGTGTGTCTCAAGCTCGTGAAATTGAAGCGACGTGACAGTTGTGTGGCCTGAGAGAAGTGCGGCGCGGCGGATGAAACAGATTGGATCTGTCTGCTCTCAGAGTCCGCCTTCGGCGTTTGAGGCGAGGCGGCCTCGTTAGACGCCCGGCGGTCGCGCAAAGTTTCTCCAGAGCGTCTCGGCTGTGGCTGTACGGCTCAGCTGGCGGCTCACCACTACGCCACGACAGAAAACGCTCCTAAGCTGAAGGAGTGCAGCGCCAACGGGAAGGGGAGTGCACGCTGAAGAGAGACTCCGTGCTCCGTCGGGTGGCGCTGGCCGAGCGGAGGAGCTGGGGGCTGGGAAACGGCAACGGCCTGACAGCCCGTCGCTAGCGTGGCAGCACCTGCCACAGACTGTTCCCTCTCTGCCTCTCTGTCTGAGCGTATTCCCCAACGGGAACGCTACACGTCCAGCTTCTTAGCTACCCGGCGTACGGCTCCAGATAAAAAAAAATTTAATGGCAGTCTGCTTTCGCATTATCGTATGAATAATTAAGGCGCCATAGCATTCTGCGGCGGCTAATGTAGATGAAAGATGGGGAATCACGCAATTATTTCTGGCCAGCTATTAACTTTGCAGGAAATGAAAATATGATTTGTGGGCCTACAGGGGTCTGGTTGGTGTGGCTGGTCTCACCGAAGGAAGAATGGGAGGGAAAAACAAACCCCCAGCTCTTTCCTTATTTCCTTCTTTCTTTCCTTCTTTCTTTCTTTCTTTCTTTCTTTCTTTCCTTCCTTCTTTCTTTCTTTCTTTCTTTCTTTCTTTCTTTCTTTCTTTCTTTCTTTCTTTCTTTCTTTCTTTCTTTCTTTCTTTCTTTCTTTCTTTCTTTCTTTCTTTCTTTCTTTCTACTCTGTTACCTGCATTGTCCAACCTTATTTCTGGTCTCCTCTCGGCTTTCTCTTTACCTCCTTTAAATTTAGAATATCACATCTGCCCCTCCACTCTCTTTCTTTCCTTCAGGTTGTTGCTCTCTCTCTCTCTCTCTCTCTCTCTCTCTCTCTCTCTCTCTCTCTCTCTCTCTCGCTCTCTTTCTCTCTCTCTCTCTCTCTCTCTCTCTCTCTCTCTCTCTCTCTCTCTCTCTCTCTCTCTCTCTCTCTTTCTCTCTCTCTCTCTCTCTCTCTCTCTCTTTCTCTCTCTCTCTCTCTCTCTCCTTCTCTCTCACCCTCTCTCTCTCCCTGGCTTCCTCAGACTTGGCGCCTGTTTGTGCCTAACAAGGGAGATTAATTAATCTAACTCATATTCCGGGCCGCTGGTTCCAGCTGTTTTCCTGGGACTGATATCAGCCAGGCCCTTACCCAAGGTCCTTACCCTGCTCCCGTTTGAAGTGCCGTGCCCACAGCGGCCCCTGTCCAGTTTAGCTATGCATGGCCAGAGAAGGGTAATATCTTACACAATAGAGGTAACATTACTCACTCCAACTAACAGAGAGACGGACACAGGGACAGACAGTTGCCTTGCCGACACCGAAAGCGAGATCGACGAAGGGCCTGAGGAATGATGGCCGCTGCTCCCTCTCTCTCGAAGCGTTCCGCTCAGAGCATCGACTCGTGCCCGAATAGTGCGGATGGTTTATCAGAGGGGCTGATTGAAAGTCAACAAGGTAAATGATCATGTAAACACCACCGTTACTCAGCAGTCCACTCAGTGTCCGTGATTGATATTCCGTTTCCAGCCTCGACGGGATGTTTAATGCATGAGTCCGGCGCCCAGGCCTTCTAGCCTCACCTTATATTACTCGTGGAATGCGATAACAACGCATTGGGCCCCGAGCCAGGTGGAATTGATCCCGGTCATAAATTGGATGTTTTAAGTGAAAAAAATAAAAATAATAATGACTGGTTGTAAGTATGGCTGACATTTACCGTATAGGTAACCATAATATCTCATTCCGCATTACTTAGCGTTGGTGGTGAATGCTCTGGAAGGGAAAAAAATGTATTTCAAAGGTAGACGCAGCACGGTGTAAAGGAATGGTATCAAAGTGCAATTTACTCCCATGAGCCTTCATTATCCCGTCCACAAAGCACTTACAGGGTGATTGGGCTGAGGCAGAATTATACCTTCCATTTGATAGCTGAGATACGTCCATACCGTAGGTATAGTGACAAGGGTATTCTATTCCAGCCTTATTTCAGCTTCATCGTTCCAGTGTGTTGTGTTCTGTTCCCTTCAACGGGTTGCCAGTTTTGCACGGCAGAGGTCACTATATTGAGGGGCTCTGGGTCATCGGTATTTCAAAGTCCGCCAGGTGATCAGGAAGTGGCGTAGGTTGTGACAGTACTGGTCATGGTGTCTGATTGGCTAAGCAGTGGGTCCATGGCACCTGCACACCGACGGCATGTTTGTCATAGGTTCTCCTTGAACCCTACGTTGTCTTGAGTGGATGGGATGACAGCTACTCTTTTTTTTATCTTAACTACAGACTTTCTTGTCTCTCTCCTTCCCGTCATTCCTGCAACAACCTTGACATTCCCCCCTTTCAACTTGACTTTTCACGATACCGTCTCTTGAAATTAGAGGGCCTTTTTGTCTTTCACTAAAACGTCTCCTGACTTTGTGTTTGAGTTCTGTGTGTGTGTGTGTGTGTGTGTGTGTGTGTGTGTGTGTGTGTGTGTGTGTGTGAGTGAGTGTGTGTGGCACGTAGCGTTTCTCTGGTGGCAGATTGGAGGAGCGACTGTTGTCACATCGACTCACCATTCCCAAACCCTCTCCTTCAGCTTTTTCCCCCTTGGAAGTTAAAAGGTGATCAAAAGTTTGCCGCCAAGCACTTCTCTCTCTTTTTTTTTTGTCTCTCTCCCTCTTTCTCGCTCTCTTCCTCTCAAACAGGGGAGGGTGCGTGACAAAGCCTTGATTATTTTGTCAGCTGTTAAGTGCTGTTTAAAGCCTCCCCAGATGGAGGTGTGCCCGGCACTAACATGCCGGCTAAATGGAGGAGGCTTGCTCCTCGTTTAACTGCGCTGCTACTCGGAGCGTCCTGTGGGTGCCATGCCAAGTCTCGTCCTAGTACAATAAAAACTCCTCTCTCCTCTCCTCTCCCGAAGCGGCTGCTCTCCTCTCCCCCTCCACGCTGTTAATATTAACGAGAGCCCATAGTGCTTGGACCGTAGCGGCAGGATAAATCCCCCCCCCCCCCCCTGATGAGGGGAGAGTTTACGGGCCCTTGGGGGTCTTGGGTTTGGCCCGTGGGGCCACATGGCTGCGGCGTGGAGGAGATTAGGGCTTTTGGAAGTCAAACGCTGGATTAGGGATGAATGGGGAACTGGGGATTCCAGAGGGCTCTTAATTGTGGCCCTCTGGACTCCCTAGTCCCTCATCTCCCTGGCTCACTGGCTCTCTCTATGTCTGTGTGTGTGTGTGTGTGCGCGTGCGTGCGTGCGTGCGTGCGTGCGTGCGTGCGTGCGTCCGTCCGTGTCTGCAGATAAAAGCCCTCCTGCATTCCCCACTAAGAAAAGATGAAACAGGCCTGAACGGCCAGCTCGTAATTGAGCATGGAGATCTGACTTAATGCAGTTGCATAATGCTGAGGGTATGTTTCAAGGGGCTTACAGGAATCAGAGAGGATTGTGGTTTGCGTGGGGTGAGGGGGTAATATGTTGTCTGATAAATTATGTAGCTTCTGGTGAAGACCCCTGGGACGGTGGATGAGTGGATGGGAGACGTGATGAGTCACGTCTCCATTCCCCGACAACAGACGTGCCCGGTGGTCTTCGGCTCCCCTTCAACCACGCGGACACGGACGGGTAGTAGGGCTCGTGCAGTCCACGCAAACCGCTGTTTCTTGTCCCTCCCTCTTTCTCATTGGTTCTGGTCTCCTGTACTCCTCCGTCATCGATTGGTCGCCTCCGCGGTCCGTTGCCGGCTGTCTCCGCTAATTAGCCGTCGGATTTAAAATGTAGGTTGATCACATGTCGCCGTCTCTGTTTCACTCCACAGGACGATGAGGCCGTCGCCGGGGGAAGTGACGCCAGGGACCACGGCCACATCAGGAAGTTCCTCGCCCAGCGACACAAGAAGTTGCCGTGGAAACCAGAGGCAAGAGCGTCAATGTGAAATGGCATTTGATTGTTTATCGGCTGTCTTTTTCTTTTCTTCCTTTTTTTCCTCCTTAGTTCTTTCCTCCCTTCTTTACTTTCTTTTTCCCCTTTATTTCTTCCTTCCTTCTCTCAAAGATCCTGTTGTCATCCTTTTACTATGTGTTCCTTTCTTTCATTCAGGTCCTTTTCCATTGACATTCACCGTGGCCTTTTTCCCAGCCAGCCGTCTAGTTGGCTAAGTAGCATACATCAGTGACGGATGGCGAGGTCACTCCCTTACACCCAACCTTTCATAACTAATTAACCTTGATGAAATGTGCTTCTGTTATCTACTCGAGGTTAACAAACTCTTAACTCCCCACTTTTTTCACACTAGGTTTGAGGGAATAAAACTATAACTGCTATTATTCCTGCTCCTGAAGGGATTTAATGACGGGAATTTACATAGGAGTTTAAGGGAATATGTTTTACAGTTTTTTTTTCTAGAGTGCCAACTAAGACAGGATTAGCGGACTGGGGAAGTGATTCATATTCGAGACTCAACTTCAGTTTCACTTGTGTTCCTTCAAACGTTTGCGTAGGTGTGTGCGTCGCCGTTGACACACTCGCACGCGGACGGCGCGTTTTGAAACTGTGACAATAGGAAATAGTCGACAGTCCAATTAAGCCCAGCATCTCTGATAAGAAGCGCGCCTCCGATTTGTAACCTGCTCAGCAGAGTTTAATTAGAGCTGTGTGTGAAAGGGGAGAGAGACCAGGCAGAGAGCGAGAGCGGCATAGAGACGCACAGGCAGAAAGATGAGAGGTTTCATTGAGTTCTTTAAGTGAGTGTGTGTGTGTGTGTGTGTGTGTGTGTGTGTGTGTGTGTGTGTGAGAGAGAGAGAGAGAGAGAGAGAGAGAGAGAGAGAGAGAGAGAGAGAGAGAGAGAGAGAGAGAGAGAGAGAGAGAGAGAGAGAGAGAGAGAGAGAGAGAGAGAGAGAGAGAGAGAGAGAATGAATAAGTAAATGAACATTGAGCAGAAGAATTTTAAATGAGATTTGAACACGCCCCATTTCCTGCTGAAGACCAAACAATCCCGGTTGTATACTGTATTATGGATCTAAGCTGAAAGGCTTCCAAAACCCTGCTTCCTCAGGAAACACTTCAGATATTCCTCTACAATATTCCTCCCACGTTCTCCTGGGTCATCCACTCCCTGCGTTATTCCAGCCTGTAGGGGGAATACGGTACTACTTATGATATGTGTGTGGGTATTTAATCGACAATATCACTATTTATAGATGATCAATTAATTCTTACATCAATATTCTAATCGATCAATTTGATTAAGAGTGTAATCTAATTTGTTACGAGGCACCACCCACCATTTTAATTTAGCAAGGCTTAATGGGGAAACCCGGTGTTTAACTTGTATCGTTATCTTTAAAAAATGTCAAACGTATCAATGTCTTATCTGAAGTGTAGTGAATCCTAAAGTTATGTGGATGGCTGTATGCAGACGGGAAACAAAGCTTAATGAAAAACAATGATCTTTATCACTAGTCTAAGCAAGAAATTTACAGGAATATACAATGATTAACTGATGAATGAAGAAAATTCTAAGGGTAAACAGGGGTATGAATCTCTTATCAAGACACCATCATGCACGTGGCATACATAATTAGGCATGCAGTTTACAATCATACTTTCATACATCAATTATCCTTATTTTCAATGTCGAAATATTCTGAACTAATGTTCTTTGGCAACAGTCTCTTAATCCCTATAAGAATGTTCTGGGAATCGCTTATCAACAAAAGAGAGTGTTTCCAAGGCTTTTTTCTCCTGGGTTGGGGAAAGGTGTTGTAATCCTCCCCGCCCCCCCCCCCCCCCCCCCCCAGTTTTCGACCTCGTCCTTGCAAGATGTTAATGACTCCGGTCTCCCTTTTAGGAGGCAAGGAACAGGCCCTGGGTTTATGTTTTAGCGATAAAAAAGAGGTGACTTTTATGATACCTGATTCTCCTTTGGTTTGAGCAGAGGGGGTAGGCCTTTAGGAGTCTGGGTTATCCTACAAGCCTGTGCGCCTTAGGGTTGTGTTCGCCTCACTGCACAGCAACCGACTAACGTGTCTGGTCGCCAAGTCAACAGCCGAGGTCTCTTCTGTGCTGTAAAACCATCTGCTGTCAGAATGCACAAGGGGGGGGGTTGGGGTGCGGCAAGGTCGCTACCATCCTGAAGATGAGGTTTAAAAATGCACTCAATGTGTGCTGTTCCCTGCTTTTAAATGTAATCTGGCGATGAACTAGTGTTGAGGGGCGATGCGCTGTTTCATCGCGGGGCCGGATGTAGCTACTGACAGTGGGGCTGAGCGGTTATGTCACGTACGGATGATATCTCCTTCTCCCAGGCCATCTGGCCCGGGCAACATCTGTTGCCTGAATGTTGCAAGGGGCCTGGCCTAAATCTGGAGGACGCCTTTGGCATAATTTAACGTGCCGCTTCGGTTGGATCGTGAACAATTGTGCATTAAACTGAAGGGAACGCCGGCCAAGATAGGAACGCGAGTCTGCAGTGTGGGGGAAATACGCAGCGACACTCCGTGTTTGCTCAGGAATGATGACGAGGAGGAGAATCATTCATGGCTCGTTAGGGATAATTACTAGATACTGTCAGTTTTGAGGATCGTTTTCTTTTTTCTTCATTTGCTCTCCATTTTCTGGCTATGTGGTTTGGATTAGGAATTAGTAATGGCGCCCAAGTGAAATGACATTCTGCAGCATGTAAACACAATGCTCCATTAGCATGTTAGGAGGCTTAAGGAGCTTGAGAGACGGCTCCCTGAGGGACGCTTTGTTGCCGCGGTCCCGACTCTGCGTTAAGAAAGTCTGTTTATACACACACCTCTGCCACGAGGAACATGGTCACTATGCCCTTCACATCCATGATCCAGTCCAGTCCAGTCCACTACAGAACAGAACAGAACAGCACAGCACAGTCCAGTCAACTACAGAACAGACCAGAACAGTCCAGTTCACTACAGGACAGACCAGAACAGCACCGTTCACTACAGAACAGACCAGAACCTCACAGTCGTCCAGCCTAGTCCAATCTACTACAGAACAGACCAGAACAGCATAGTCCAGTCAAACCTAGTCCAATCCACTACAGAACAGACCAGACCAGACCAGAAAAGCACAGTCCAGTCAACTCTAGTCCAGTACACTGCAGAACAGAACAGCACAGTCTAGCCCACAATTGAATAGCACAGCCCAGTCCAGTCCAGTCCAGTCCAGTCCCGTCCAGTCCCGTCCAGTCTAGCCCAGCCCAGCCCAGCCCAGTCCAGTCCAGTCCAGTCCAGTCCAGTCCAGTCCAGTCCAGCCCAGCCCAGCCCAGTCCAGTCCAGTCCAGTCCAGTCCAGCCTGTTTTTTGTCCAGATCACGTCAGCCTCTCCTCCTGTCCTCTCCAGCTTGGTGCCCTAATCACCACCACCCTGCCATGTTGTCTCTCTAATGCCCAGACAGGATGGCAGAGGTCTGACGTGCACCAGGCTGGCACTGTCAGCGCCGCAGTATCCGATAGCAACACACACACGTACACTAATAAACACAAACCCACACTGAGTAAAACATTGCTGTATGCCAACTGTCATACTCTGTCAGAGGACACATTGACACACACAGAGATATGCATTGACACACAACACACACAGACACACACACACACACACACACACACACACACACACACAAAGCATGCACACACAGACACAGCTGTTGCTGTCCTGTAATGAAGTGCCCTCTGTCTGCGGGGATTTGGGCCAGGGCAAGACCACCAGCTTGTGTTCTGCCACTAATGATGACCTCAGAGCAACCCCCGGCCAATCACACGGCGCCAGTGGGGGACTGAGGATTAATATGTTGGGCATACACCTCTTATGTGGACATATGCTTTAAATAGAGGCTGACCTACCGACAGCAACCTTCTGGACCAGTGGTGCTCCTCGCACACCTTTTCCATATGGATTGACCTCACTGGCTAGCCCCCACTTTGTCCTCCAGCTCCTTTCCAGGACGTGTGATTCCTGTTGGATTGTAGCTAGGCTCAATCCCGCTATGTGTGTGTGCGCGCAGGCATGTCTAATTTCGATGTGTGCGCGCACTCGAACAACCACACACACACACACACACACACACACACACACACACACACACACAGACATACACACACACACACACTCACACAGGTGAGTGGTAAGGAGGTAATGGGGTTGGATGGTTGTGAGTCAACAGAGAACCTGGTCTCCAGGCAGGCTGGAGCGGCGGTTATTTACTGCGCCGTGATTGGCGGCTGAAAGGGGAAGTTATTGCAGTGCTGTGGTGATTGGCGGCCGAGGGAGGAAGTAATTCCAGCTCGGGTGAGCAGGACCCGGGGGAATACTGATCACAGCGAGACTTGTCAGCCACAAAGTCACATCCAGTGACAACACCGCTGGAGAAAGGAAGACATCTCTCTCTCTCTCTCTCTCTCTCTCTCTCTCTCTCTCTCTCTCTCTCTCTCTCTCTCTCTCTCTCTCTCTCTCTCTCTCTCTCTCTCTCTCTCTCTCTCTCTCTCTCTCTCTCTCTCTCTCTCTCACTCTCTCTCTCTCCCCCCCCTCTCTGTGTGCAAGCTGAGCCTAACGGAGCCGCGGTTCTGCTACCTAAGGAGCGCTGCAGCGTCACAGGGCATCGTTACTTGTCTACAAAGCCAGTTGATCTTCAGACTCTCTGCCCTCCCCAGCCATGAGTGCAACAGGGGGCGGCCTCCTCCAGCTCCCCCTCGCCTCCCCTGGGATCCCACTTCTCCTCCACAAGGGCTCTGCTTCGCACCACCTGGCGCCTCCCTTCCTTGGCGGGCCCCCCTGAAAAAAATTCAAACCAAGGGTGGAGGAGGAAGAGGAGGAGGAGGAGGTTGACAGGGGAGTGTACTAAGCCGCAGATACTTCAGCAGAAGAGCGCCAACACTGTGAACTCCTCAGCGGCGGGGCGGGGGAGGGGGCCCGGCCCCCGTATGCTAGCCAGCCAGCGTCCTTCTGCTCGTCCTTATGGTGGCGACTCACAGGAGGTCCCCAGCCCACGGCGTACGGTCTCCTCCTCTCACAGGCCATTCATTCCATGGCTCTGAGGCATGGCGCTGAGAGCTTTTTGAGGTGTCTGGTGTACCAGGAAGACGTGCGGACGGGAACGTCACCCGGCTCTGTTTTGGCCCGTTCCCTTGGGGGGGGGGGGGCAGCCATTAGTCGGCGCCAGCTGAGTGGCAGGGGTTTACCCACAGCGGTGGCAGCAGTGTTCCAGAAAGAGGACGGCGTCCCGGTGGAGAGCGCAGAGAAGGGAAGGAGAGTGACGGGAGGAGGAAGAGACCGCGGACGGGGGGGGGGGGGCCTTAGAGCGGACGCGTCCCTGAGAGCGGTGCATCGGAGTGGGTGGGGGAGGCGGGCGTGGTGTGACGGGGGCCGTCTTCCCCGGGCCCTGCAGGTGCGAGGAGGAAGGGCGCGGCCGTATGACGGAGGCGGGGCTGCCACTCTGACGTGTTTACCGCTGCCAGCGCTCCCGGGGAGCCTTGTCTGCTCCGCCGCGTTTCCCTCTCACGCTTTTCTCCGTTTCTCCCTCGGAGCCTTCATGTGCTCGTGGCTCTGCTTTTCTTTCCAACCACAACATCTCTCTCTCTCTTTCACTTCCCTTCTACCTCTCTCTCTCTCTCTCTCTCTCTCTCTCTCTCTCTCTCTCTCTCTCTCTCTCTCTCTCTCTCTCTCTCTCTCTCTCTCTTTCCCCTCTGTTGACGTGCGGAGGACCACTGAGAGGGCTGTGGCTGCAGGTTATATATAGGACAGATCCTGGTGGGATCGCTGATGTGGAAGACAGAGGTGGAGGGGGGTGGGGAGGGAGGAGGGAGCCCAGGAAGGGAAGCGTGGCAGACAGCAGATACATAATGTCGGGAGTGAGCGAGAAAGGAGGCGAGGGGAAAAGAAGCCCCGCGGAAGAGGCTGCCGGCAAAACGGAAAGTAGCCCTCGCTCTCTTCCGCGGGGAGGGGGCGGAGAAGGTTAGGAGGCGGGGGGGGGGGGGGGGGGGGGGGGGACAGGAGAACGACAGAGCTACTGTGAAGTCACACCTCTTTACATGGCACGGAGAAACACACGGGTCAGCAGAGTGACAGGGAAGGAGCTGTCACGCCTCGGCCGAGTACCCTTGGAGCTGGTCACCAGAGCACGCCTGGGCCGGCGTCACTCACCCCCACCAGCCCCACCAGCCCCACCAGCCCCCACACCTCCCGCATACCACCCCCACCCCGGGACTGTAGAGACCCGTGTTATCGATCGGCGTGGATCTGCTTTCATTAGCAAACCCTTCACCCCCCCCCGCCAGGACTGCAGCCTCTGGCTCCGGCCTGCGCTGTGATGGAGGTTGGCAGGCCTTTGATCCCGTCCATCTGTAAGTCGGCGCTAGCTGTCCGCTCTGACAAGCCCCAACCCCCCCCCCCCCCCTGCCCCCCGCAACACCTTCCTCTGGCTCCGGGGCTAGCAGCAAGATGGAGGCAGGAGGACGGGAGGAGAAGGCTGTGGTTTGTCCAACCCAATTACGTGCTACTTGAATCGGAGCTGGCGACCCTCGGATGAAGACGTATTCTTTTCGGGCGCTCCCTGTTCATGCACGTGCGCGCGCACTCACACACCACTGATGAAGCATTTAGGCATGTACGTATGTAGGCACACAGAAAACACCCCGCAGTCAGAGAGAGAGAGAGGCTGCATGACTGTGAGATTTGACAGCTTTGGGCGTCTCGCGGCACCGCAGGGAAGAGGAACTGACTCTGCTTGGCAGCACGCAAACTGAGATGGAGAGATGAAGGGCGGGGAGGAGCAGGACGAAGGACTTGAGGGGGAGAAGAAAGGGAAGGGTGGAGAGGGTTTGAGAGAGAGAGAGAGAGAGAGAGAGAGAGAGAGAGAGAGAGAGAGAGAGAGAGAGAGAGAGAGAGAGAGAGAGAGAGAGAGGGAGGGAGGGAGAAAGGGAGAAAGGGTTTGAGGGAGAGAGAAAGAGAGAGAGCGAGAGAGGGTGTGAGAGAGAGAGAAAGAGAGAGTTTAAGAGAGAGAGAGAGGGGGGGGGGGGGGGGGAGTGGGTTTGAGAGAGAAGGAGATGTATATGAGGCGCTGCGCTGCAGGGAGGCAGCAGAAGACAAATCTGGAGGAAGAGAGGCTGTGTGGAGAAACGAGGAAAAGCCAAGGAACTAAGTACGGAAAAGTTAGTCATAATTGCAGCGTCACTCTTGTGTCTTACACACAGGCACACAGATACACACACAAACACACAGGCACACACACACACACACACACACAGAGGGGGAAAAAGCTAATTAGTTCTTCGCACCCCAGACACTTTGACAGTTGTGGATCTTTCTGCACAGGAGCATTCGGCTGCCCGGGCAGGAGACCTTTGGAAAAAGTCTAATTCCTGAGTCTAATTAAACGCCCCTAAAACCTGCTGGCAAGGGAGGGACGAGGTGCAGCAAATCTATTAAGAGCCTTACGGGTCACACAGGCCGTGTGTGTGTGTTTACCCAGGGAGAGGAGCTGTCAGCTTAGGCCCTAACCTTTAATATGCCTTCTCTCTGCTCTTGCTCTCGTTTGTTTCCCTCTGGCCCCGGACCCGTGTCGGTGTTTGTTCACTTTTGCAAAGTTAGCGTCTGGTCCGCGGCAGAATGTGCACGCCCAACGGGACTTCGTTTCCCACCTGCGTGCATGTGCACCCGTCCTCCCGCGCCGCTGAAAGAACGCGCGCCGTCCTTGCATCCGGCGCGCGTGATTGGACGCGTAACATGGGGGGGCTTCCGTCGGGCACGCCGGCCGCTGTACGTTACGCGACGACGACGTGATGCAGCCAGCATCATCAAATGGTACGAGTAGCATTCCCCTCGGATGTGACAATGAGCTCTAGAGTGTGCCCATTTGGGTGTGTGTGTGTGGGTGTGTGTGTGTGTGTGTGTGTGTGTGTGTATGTGTGTGTGTGTGTGTGTGTCTGCGACTCGCCGCTGCTCTCCTCTAGGCCCCAGTTTGTAACAACCTCATAGGGTGTCATAACGAGTTTAGTATATACCCTACAGCGTCCTGGAACAAACCCTAGAGTCCTGTGTGGCTGTGTAGAAATGCTTCACTGCGCCTCACTGAACGCCCAAAAGCCTCACAGCGTGCCTGTGTGTGTCTGCATGTGTGTGTCTGTATGTGTGTGTGTGTGTGTCTGTGTGCGTGCGTGTGTATCTGTAAGTATGCCTGTGTGTATCTGCATGCATGCATGTGTTTATCTGTAAGTGTGCGCGTGTGTATCTGAGTGTGTGTATCTATACGTGTATGTGTATGTGTCTGTGTTCATCTGTAAGTGTGCGCGTGCTCATCTGTAAGCGTGTGTGTGTGTCTGTCTCTGGTCTCTCCCTACTCAGCCTAACGTTGACACTTTGAGAGTTGTCTTTCCGCGTAGTCCTCCCCTGTTCTGAAGAGGAAGGTTCTTGCCAAGTGTCCTTGGTAAGAACAGTCTTGCAAGATCGCTAGGATGGAGAACGCATTTAGCAGATAAAGAGGAAACGCCTTCTTGCTATTGCGCAATACTCTGGGCGCAGCTGAAACCAATGACAATACTGGCATTATCTGCACATCATTTGATAAGCGTTTGTTTTATTGTGTTTGTATATTACATTTGTGTTATGCCATAGTAGGCCTATGGGTTGCTACTTTATTAATATAATAAAGTTAAAGACTAACTCCAAACTTGCCCAAACGTTTTTTTTTTATATATTTACAAGTGTTACGATGCCCTGCCCTTAGCCAAACAGTCGTTTGAATGGCCTTTCAAATGTCAGGATCTACCGGCGGGAAAAAGCTGAGGTAGAGCCATCAATGAAAATACAGGCTACAGTTAGTTTTATAAATGCTGCCCCTTAATGAATATACATTTTATAATAATTATTTATTTATTTGTGGAATATTTATTACAAAGAAAGAGCTATAGTTTGCGCTGTTAGCACTGTTTAAAAATAATAAATACAAGAACAATTTTAGGTTTTGTGTTGTGGGATTTTTCCCCACTATACCGGAAACATCCCGAACCGTGACTTCAAAACCGAGTTTCTTTTTGTCTCCTGACGCTGTCCCTAGACTGGCTCTGGTTAGTCACCCACTGTGGATGGATGTGACGAGGGCAGCTTCGAAAAGAAGCTACACTCGTGACGAAACGGCAGTTAATAGGAAATACGTAAACGTTATGAAAGTAAATATTGACGGAGGGCCTGTCGCAGGTCTTTGTCCAATCCAGTCGGCCCGTGAATTCCTCTGACAATTGTGTGTGTTTCACAGCAAAGGAACGGAAGCGTGCGGTGCTAACGTGGATCTCCTGTGGTTTGTGTTGACAGTTCAAGGGCCAGGCCAACCTCCATGTGTTCGAGGATTGGTGCGGCTCCTCTGTGGCCCAGCTCAGGAAGAACCTCCACTTCCCCCTCTACCCACACGTGAGTGTTAGGGGACACTGTCTGTCTGTCTGTCTGTCTGTCTGTCTGTCTGTCTGTCTGTCTGTCTGTCTGTCTGTCTGTCTGTCTGTCTGTCTGTCTGTCTTGTCTGTCTTGTCTGTCTGTCTGTCTGTCTGTCTCTGTGTCTGCCTGTCTCTGTGTCTGCCTGTCTGTCAGTCTGTCTATTTGCCTGTCTTTGTCTGTCTGTCTGTCTGTCTGTCTGTCTGTCTGTCTGTCTGTCTGTCTGTCTGTCTGTCTGCCGTCTCTGTCTGTCTGTCTACCTGTCTCTGTCTCTGTCTGTCTGTCTGTCTGTCTGTCTGTCTGTCTGTCTGTCTGTCTGTCTGTCTGTCTGTCTGTCTGTCTCTGTCTCTGTCTGTCTGTCTGTCTGATCGTCCGTCCGCCGGTTCAAACCAGCCTGTCTCGTTGCAGACGAGAACCACCCTGAAGAAGCTGGCAGTGGCTCCAAAATGGAAGAACTATGGCCTCCGGATCTTTGGCTTCCTCCACCCCTACAGAGACGGTGGGTATTATTATATATCTGGCCCCGGTCTCTCCCCCTGGATCCACTGCCTTAGAGCATGAGCCCTCAGGCACAGCAAGCGGTATGTGAGGCCACTCAAACTAAGTGCCCCCACAGGCCTACTTGCCTCGCATGCACACATTTCAGTTCAGCCAAATGCCTACGCTGCCGCTAAATTGCACGTTTTCCCCCCCTTAGATGGTATTGCTCCTAAGTTGTTGTGTTCCAAGCTAAACTCCCCGTTAGCCGGAGCACCCCTAGGAAGATGTATGAGGCTGGCTTAGATGATCACTCCTGTCAGGCCTGAAAGGTCATGCTGCCCCCTCCTGCCGCCCCTGGAAGTAGATTCTGAAGCGCCCTCCTAGTCTCCGAGCCAGAGCCTCCTCCGTACGCTGTCCTGATGGAGTTAAAATGACCTTGCTATCGTTCATTACTACAGCTTGATGAAAGGTTCATAGTAATCTGACACCGTTTTAAAACGGAGATATTTGACTTGTTGAAGTGTTTTGGCATGCGTGTTGGCATTAGTCTAGCCCTACATACTGACACACACACACACACACACACACACACACACACACACACACACACACACACACACACACACATACACACACACACTGTATAACACTAAAACCTGCCACTCTGTCTCCACTCAGGTGACTTCCAGTTCTCGGTGTCGTCCGATGACAACTCTGAGTTGTGGTTGAGTCCAGACGAGAGTCCCCTGAGTGCCAGGCTCCTGGTCTACGTAGGAAAGGTAACACACACACACACACACACCCTGGAAACACACGCCATCGGATCATCTTCTTAACCCTAAGGAAGTAGTTAGTCAATCAGGGAAAAATAGCTCTGAATCTCAATCAACATAATCTCCACTCCAGAATGACAACCAAGCAGTTTACAACCCCGATTTTAACATTCATTTACTGATTGTATGAATATAATGATGTGCCGTTGCTAACGGTGACTGACTGATTCGATTCCCTCCTGTCAGAGCGTCAGCGACTTGTTTTCCCAAGTGGGTCGTTGTTCGTTTCAAATCCCCCCCCCCATCCCCCGACAACTGTTTGGCCTGAGTTGTGCCTGTAATAATCTGCTCACCTCATTTCCCTGCTGTAAGACCCAGCGTTAACACCCGACTTAACGGCAGACAGCGGCTTGAGTCCTCCACGAAGTGCCGCCCTCCCCCCCCCCCGGGCTGTGTTGGTAGAACAACCCCTCCAAGGTCAGCCTCCGGAGGACGTTTAATCCCTGCTCTGAGACGCCGCCGCTCCTTCCTGGTGTTTCCTCATGACTCGGGACGGGAAATCCATTGGGCGGGACGCTGACTTTGGCCCATCCAGTCCGTTCAAGTTTAGTGATTATATGCAGGCAAAGGACACAGTGGGCAGTGGTGTGGGCAGCCATTTTTCAAAGTGCATGCCACAGTGTCTGGGTCCTCGTGAGTGCCGGCTCCACCCACCAACGGCGCCGCCTGTGTCCCCGATCGGAAAGCGGCGTGATGTCACCTGCTTTCGGTGGAAGGGAAATTAATAAGCCTCTCCGGAATATTAATGTGACATTTGGGAAGGCTGGCTGCTGATATATGAATATATCATCCGCTCTAATGGGAGGGGAGCAGTGATACTCCATTAGCAGAGAGAGGGATTGAGAGAGAGAGAGAGAGAGAGAGAGAGAGAGAGAGAGAGAGAGAGAGAGAGAGAGAGAGAGAGAGAGAGAGAGAGAGAGAGAGAGAGAGAGAGAGAGAGAGAGAGAGCTAGGCGTCAATGCTCGGACAAAGAAAAGAGGGAGTGGCACAGCCTCTTTATAGTGTCCCTCTTCCTGCCACTTAGTTTGAAATGTGAGACAGTTACGATTGACATACGGTATAATTTCAACCCCCGACTTCGTGGCTTACGTGCCTCCCCGGGTCCTAGTGCACCTCACTTTCCCGCCTCCACTGTTCCCCAGTCTTATCTCATCTATTTTCTCTGCCGGACACAGACCTTCATCGTGTTGGTCGGAAACTGTTCAGCGTCCGTTCTCTACGTCATAGATGTGCCCTTTGGAGGAAACCGTACGATCTGTAACCGCAGGGATGGTCTTCTCCAAATTCTACGCGTTGCCATGGCGCTGTCTGTCTCCGTGGAGTTCTCGGGTAGAGCACTATTTCTGGAACGCCCCGTCATCAGAGATTTGTTCCTGGTAGGGCGCGAGGCAGGGATGTGCAGCGTTCCCGCCGGCTTCTGTGGAGAGCTCCGTCAGCGTTCCGCGGAGTCGTCCTGGACCCGGGTCCGGTCTGCTGGTCAAGTCCCCACTGGACGTAGCTGTGATTAGCCCCCCTCACGCAAGGTCCCTTTACGCCGGGGATTACACACACGCACATGTATCTGCAAGGACACACATACAAAGACTTAACACAAACACGCATATTCCTAGTCCTCCCTCCACACACCCCTCCCCCTCTGAACCGTCACGTGCGGTGGTAGTGGAGCCAGGCACTGAGCGCGCTCTTTGACCCTCGGCCCCTGGCCTCAGAGGAGCCGGCGTGTTCCTTGCTGCAAAGGTCACACGCTGCAGCCAGGTCTCTCGCTTGGCTCGCGCCAGCAGGGGGTCCTTAATCCGTCCGATATGAACCCTCTACTCTCTACTCCGCCACACTGTGACATTAATCACAGTCGGTCTGTGAGGGGAGGGTGTGTGTGCCCGCGCGCACGTACGTGTGCCTGCGATAGGCCTTTTCCCGTGGCTCTGTAAGGGCGTTAATCAGGCTGTGTGCCCTCAGCTGATCTGTAATGAGATTCTCCTCAGTCAGATTGTCCAGCCGGCCCCGCGGGGTCTCCCACTGAGCGGCGCAGGGGCTCGTCCGTTAGTGCAGGGGCTAGATAAGTGACACACAGCCTCTTAGTGGACGTGTGTGTGTGTGTGTGTGCATGCGTGTGTATGCATGTGTGTTTGTGTGTGTGTGTGTGTGTGCGTGCGTGCGTGCGACAGAGGAGACAGAGAGAGACCGACCCAGCGAGTGAGAGATGAATGAATAGGGCCACTGGTGTGTGTCACACAGAGAGTGGTATTGATTCCGACTGGTTCAGAAGATGAGTAGAAATTCTTATAGCAGACACAAACAACCACACCGACACACACATACACACGGGAAATATTGGTCCACTAGTGTGTGTGTGTTTGTGTGTGTGTGTGTGTGTGTGTGTGTGTGTGTGTGTGTGTGTGTGCGATCGATATGACAGCAGACAGGACCAGCAGTGTTTGGTGTCGGTGGAGAACTGTGGCTCCACTGGTACTGTTGACATGGGTCAAGTGATGATGTTTTCAGAGAAGAAAAATGGACACGGAGGGAAGTTTGACACTGTTGGTTTCTGTTTTTGTTTTTACGTTAGTGCTCCCGTACCATGGTGTCAAAAGGGTCAAAGGGTCAAAAGGCACCTTACCTTCCGCGCATCTCTCTCCACACAAAGAGCGAGAGAGCGAGAGAGAAAGGGAGGAGAGAAGGGGAAAAAAGGGAGGTTGAAGGAGAAATGGAGAGGCAGCGCGTGAAGAGGAGAGGAGGGGGAACGTCAGCCAGTCCAGTCCAGTCCAGTCCAGTCCAGTCCAGTCCAGTCCAGTCCAGTCCAGTCCAGTCCAGTCCAGTCCAGTCCAGCCTTCCCTCCCCCGTTTCGGTCGGCCGGCGTTCCGGGGGATGGCTAGCCCGCCTGACGGCGCTGTCACTGTCTCCTCCTGCCGCGGAAGTCTCCTCGCTTCCGGAGGGGGAGGGAAAGGGAAGCCATCAACACACTAAAGGGGGGGGGGGGGGGGGGGGGGGGGGGGGATAGAGAGAGGAGGAGGTTGCGGTATGTCATGCTCGTTTGTCTTCCGTTGGAGGAAGTCCCCCGCCTCCCCCCCGCTCTGAGGTGCCCTCTGAAGATGACGACCTGTCAGAATGGGGCCGCGCAAGACGGCTCCACGCATGGAAATGCTAATGTGGGCTATGTTTGGGAGTGAGCTTGTGTGTCTTTGTGAGCGCAAGGTGTGTGTGTGTGTGTGTGTTTGCGTAATGCCTGGGTGAGTGCACGTGGGCGTGTGTGTGTGTGTGTGTCCCCGTCTCCTTGTTTTCCCCCGTGATTTAACTCACGCCCCCATTGGTAAGGACGTGTCGCTCTCACTGAGATGAGTCACCTCATAAAGTGACGTGTGTGTGCGCGCGCGCGCGACGCAGCGTTTAGGAATGCCTACCTCGCTTTCCCTCCGAGAACATCTGCTGGCTTTCAGAGTAGCTGAACCGGGAGAAGAGTGTGTGTTTTGTCGCGGTAACATTGTCTTTGATCAGGGCCCTTGTTCACACACAGATGGCTAATCATCACGCATTGTCTCACGGAGAGGAGGAAGCCCCCGCGCGTCTTCAAAAACCAGAAAACATCCGCGGGCTTGGTCGCCGCCTCTGCAAGGATGCTTCAATCAAGGCCTCGCCAATCCACTCTCCAACAGCATCCTTTTGTTTTTGCAGCCCTGCCCCCCCCTGCCCCCCCCCCCCCCCCCCCCCCCCCCCCCCCCCCCGGAAAATGGAGATGTGTCATATCAAGCGGAGCATTGATGAATCTCAAAGGCGTTCAAGCCACGGCACATTCACACTTTTGCTTCGTCTTTTTTTGTTGTTTTTGTATATCTTTTGAAGTCAACTCTTTATGCGCTCATTGGAAGCTGCTGCTGTTTTCCCTGCGTGTCGCCCTGAGGAATCGTCTGGAAGGGAACGTGGAGGTGGAAATGTACTGTGACAGGGGGTTCCACTCTGAGGGCGCTCTGTGCCCGCTGCCCAGCCTCGGGCTTTGGCTTGGCGGCAGTCGCTGTTTGTGTTGGCCAGACATGACTGGCACTTTTGACTGGGGAGTTTTCCTTGCCCTCTGCCTTCGCCAGAAAACACTTGAAGGCGCATTTGTGTGTTTGATGAAATGCGGGCGCGCCCGTGTGTGTGTATAGTCTACGCACATATATCTATGGCCGTTCTTTTTATCTCTCGCGTGTTTCTTTACTTGTGTGTGTCTGTATCCGTGTGTGTGTGTGCGTCTGTGAAAGCGGCGGGCCGCCTTTCCCTCTGTCCGTCTGATCCGCGGAGGGAGGGCTCAGATGCAAGCCGTCCCCAGCACGGAGAGCCCCTCTGATCAGCCACGACGCCAGCCTGCGTCCTCGGCCCGTAGCACAACCAGAGGGACAGACGACTGAAGGGTTTGACCCGCTGAGATCCTGGCCCCGGTTCTTTCATTACGGATCGGCGGCAGCGGGGAGCTCTAATTAGCCGCCTTGGCAGGGCCAGCAAATGAACGTCGCCGGGATGCGACTGTGGGGCGCGGAGAGGAGGCGTCGAGGGGGGGGGGGCATCTCAAACAAATAGGGCCCCGGCAGACCAGCATTCTCACTCTCATTTCCATTTCATTTTCCTGCCGTTTGTTTTCCCCCCCTCTCTCTCTCTCTCTCTCTCTCTCTCTCTCTCTCTCTCTCTCTCCCTCTCCTGTCCTGCTTTCTTTCTATCCAACTCTCTCCCGCGCCTCTCTCACCTCTCTCTCTCACCTCTTTCCCCCCTCTCCCTCTCTCGCTCCCTCCCTCCCTCCGTTTTTTCCACACAACACCTCACCCTCTGTCCCCTCTCTCTAATTCTCCCTGCCTTTGCCGACGTTTATTCTTTCCTCTTCTCCCCAATTAAAATCACAGCCGCTTACTACGACCCGCATTAGAGTCAATTGATGACACCATTCCTCTCTCTGACGTCCAGCACAGGCACCAGGGGAGCCGCGCGCAGAGCCATCAGAGGAGCCAAAAAATCATTTGCGTTCATAAATAAAACAACGGGCCGTCCAAAGTCCTACCGCACATTAGGCAGGCCATTGTTTTCACAGCTATTTGTGTTCTCCACGGTCGCTAGGGTTTCGGAAGGAGCGACTGGAGGTCCTGTTGAGCGTTAACTGGGTCCGGCAGTAGTCATGGTTACTCATCCGTCACTCTGTTCATCATTTTCTTTTAATTTTTTTAATATATTTTCCCTGACAGTGAGTCATGTCATACCTTACACATGCCGTACCAGCCCTGGGATTAATGCCGCACTATTGGGATCGATATGAGTTTTGTTTTATCGTGACAACGTGTCATTGTACTGCCCCTTCAAGTGTGCGGTTGGTTTCCCAGGCAGACAATGCTGTGTGGGCACTGAGGCTGAAGGATGAATCAGCGCCGTTGGGGCTTTGTTCTCTGTTACACTACTCTCACCCCCTCTTCTCTCTCTCTTTCTCTCTCTCTCTCTCTCTCTCTCTCTCTCTCTCTCTCTTTTTGCTGGTCTCTTATCTCCTCCCTTTTCTGTTTACTTTCAGTTGGGGACGGAGTGGACCGCCCCTGGGGAGTTCAGCAAGTTTCGGTCCCAGTCCTCAAAGTCTGTGCAGTAAGTACCAAACCACACACACGCACTCACGCGCACACAAACACACACACACACACACACACACACACACACACACACACACACACACACACACACACACACACACACACACACACACACACATACACACACACACACACACACACACAAGAATTGCCACAGTGAAAAAGACAGCAGGAGCAACCTCCTGATTGTGGGATTCTCTGTGAAGGGCCGTTGTGTCTTCCCTCTTTCTGTGAAGAGGGCCCTTCTGTCCTCTGTGTCCTCGTCAAGAGTGTGTGTGTGTGTGTGTGTGTGTGTGTGTGTGTGTGTGTGTGTGTGTGTGTGTGTTGCAAATAGAGCCGCGGTTCCAGACCTCTCGTGTTTCTTGGAATCCCATTTAGTGGCGTTGTAAGCGGACACACCAGGAAGTGGCAGCTTGAGGCTCTGCGCTCGATAGTGGTCTGTGACTGTGAGAAGGCCTTCGGGCAGAGTGTGTGTGTGTGTGTGCGTGTGTGATTGTGCATGTGTGTGTGTGTGTGTGTGTGTCTTAGTGTGGATCTTTTGGTTTGCACTTCCAGAGCCTGGACGTACTGGACGCCCCCAGTAGACCTCCTTGAGAAGGTTCTATTAGTGATCTGCAATGGTCTCCTTTTAACCACACAATTTTCATACAGAAATACAAACTTAATGTATTCCACAGTAAAAGCTGTGATGTTTTCAGCTGGATTGTTGTTTTGCACTTTGTCGCATCCAGATAATTTGTTTTCAGAAAAAAAACAAAAAAATGTTCTTTAAGAGCCAGATGGATGAAGATTGAGCTACTGGAGGTTTTGTTAAATTATTCACACACACTCTTCCCGTGGTTAAGGGAGTGTGTACAGGTTTCCGACTGTTTTAGCACCCCTAACGGGTGGAAGGTCAGCAACAGAAAAACAACAAGCACACGCTCTCCCACACACACACACACACACACACACACACACACACACACACACACACACACACACACAAATTCACGCACGCACACACACACACTTTTTAAACATGGTGTTCACACAATCTGTCAGAAACCTAGTAGATAAAAGTGAGGTTTCGCACGCACACACACGTGCACACACACACACACACACACACACACACACACACCTACACACACACAAAATGACTCCCAGTGTTCCTGAGGTCAATGGGGAGCGTTTGACTGGTGTGTATTACTATTGTGCTGTGTGTGTGTGTTGGCTGTGGTTGCTAGTTGTTGTTCCACAGGTGTGGGACTCAGCCCCTTCTCACAGTGCAGAGCGGGTTTGAACAGCACACCTGTCGCTCAATCAAAAGTTATATTGTGAAGGGTCGTTAACTTATCTTAAATCGTTTTGTAAACACACAATGTTTTTTTTTTTGTATGACTGAACCCCTTAGAAGCTTTAAAGTATTGTTTCAGGAATGATTGGTGTTTACCCAAATCATTTTCCTAATGAAGCTCCATGTATCGAATGAATCACAGAAGAAGTTCTAGAACCTTTTACTTTTCCATGTATCGAGCACTAGGCCCGCATCCGGAAAGAGTCAAACGTTGAATGAAATGGCAATGCCTACGATATTTTCTGAGAGCGACCTCGTTAGGGCTCCCACCGTTTCTGGAAATACCAGGGAGAAGTTAAGGAGGAGAGAAAAGACAAAGCCGTGGAGGAGGAGGTGCATGTGTTCTCTCTTTCAACTCCCCGTCGTGCGCGCACACCAATTGTTTCCCCCTCGCAACTCCAAGAAAAGGCAGATGATGTCGCTGGAACAATGTGTGGGCTGCTTTGTCAAAGCTGTTTGTGGACAGCTTTTACTGGTGTATGTGTGTGTTGCCTCTTTTATTGGTGTGTGTTTGTTACCTCAATTATTGGTGTGTTTGCTACCTCTTTTACTGGTGTGTGTATGTGTGTTTGTCTCACCCTGTGACAAGGACATGCCTGCGTGAGCTATATGTGTGTATCGCTGTGCATGTCTGTGTGTGTGTGTATCGCTGTGCATGTTTGTGTGCGTGTGTGTGTGTGTGTGTGTGTGTGTGTGTGTGTGTGTGTTTAGAGCTGGGCAGGACAGAGCCTGCTGGCAGAGATAGAATACCTCCCTCTGGGAAACAGGAGGGGGCCCTGGAGGCCACGGCAGGATCTCCTGCCCACCGAGCATGACGCACACACACACACACACTCCCCTCGACACGTAAATAAGGAAAACATTCATGTGTGTGTGTGTGTGTGTGTGTGTGTGTGTGAGAGCGAGCACGGGCACTCCAGCCTTTTCCATTGAAACATCCCGCGGAGAAAGGCCATTCATTTGTCGCATGCTTTTAGCACTCCAGCCGACGCTGTGCCGATGCCAGCCAGCCGTGACCCGCTGTTAGTCCGTGGCAAAGCCTGTGTGCCACAGCCTCGCTGAAGGACAGGCCCTTCACTGAGGTGGAGAACATTCACGTTTGATTGTCTTTAAAACAACAACAAAGAGCCGCCTGGGCATCCATCTTCCAGCCATAAGGTTCGCAGAGCATAGGGTGTGTTAGCGCCCGACCTGACAGATGAGGCCGCAACACACACACACACACACATGCACACACACAAACAAGGCTTTGCCTTGGGTAGCTACAGTGACAGGTGTATTGAGCCGGTCTCTCCAGCTCCCACAGACCCCTTTCTGTCTCTGTCCCCCCCAGCCCCCCCCCCCCCAACCCTGTACCTACCTACGTGGCTGCTCTACGGCTAATGCCAAGTTGATGAGGGAGATAGCTTATTCAGGGAGGGGGTCTGCTCTCCTCAGGTGAACCTCTCTCTCTCTCTCTCTCTCTCTCTCTCTCTCTCTCTCTCTCTCTCTCTCTCTCTCTCTCTCTCTTTTCTGAAACCGTATTTTTCCCACTAGGGTGGGCGGTACACAACGACAGGTTTTAGGAGGTTTTTCAATGTGGTTTATAAGCCCAGATTTAGGAGGTTTTTTGATGTGGTTTACAAGCCCTGGTGCAATGCTTTCCTTTTTCTCAAAACAACAGAGCAAAGACAGCATAATTGTGTGTGTGTGTGTGTGCATGATTACGTGTGTCCAGACCCATGTGTGCCATAACGGCGACTACCACTGAACAAAAACCAACCACTCTGCCAGACAAGCCCCAAACAACGCTGTGCTCCAAAGCCTGGCCGCTGCAATGGTAACGAGTGTAGAACGCGTTGACAGAACCCCCTCCCTCCCATTTGGTGATAGCTGGCACTGAGAGGCCGGTTACCCCCACCACCGTCTGGCTCCCTGGGAGACCTGACCCGGATCGCTGGACCGGAGCTGTGGACCCGCACCCGTTCAGGACACAGGGGCGAGGGGGAGGATGGTGTGTGTGTGTGTGTGTGTGTGTGTGTGTGTGTGGGGGGGGGGTTAAGAGGGGTGAGCCAGAGAGGAACGAGGGATCGTGGGAAGAGAGCTGCGTTGAAAAGAGGACGAGGAGGAGAAAGGAGACGACATAGAAGCCTGCAGGAAAAGCGGCGGTAATTGCGATGACAAGAGGGGGGGGGGGGGGGGGAAACATGAGGCCCAGCAGGGGAGAGTTCTCTCTCTCTCACACACATGCACACACATACACCCCCCCACACACACACACACAAAGCCTGTCTAACGTGAGACCGAGTGTCTGCCGTTGTAAGGTGTTATAAGGTCATTAAAGCTTTCTCCACAAGGTGGGGTTGCCGACTGGGGGGTGGTGGGAGGCTTTTCAGATTGACTTTGACCTTCAGAGGGGTCGATCAATAAGACGCATGGCCGCCCGCGACCTTCACCGTTTGCGTTGCGGAGGAGAAGAGGGGGCGGCGGGCGGCGGGCTCGTCTTTTGATCCCGCCGCTGGCATTTTGGCCAAGAGACCCGCCATTTCGCCGAGCGCAGCGGGGAGTGACATTTCACCCTGTCCTCCCGCAGGTGTGTGTGGGCGGTTGTTATCGGTGTAACGGTGTGGTGCCTGTGTGTTTGTCTGCTGCCTTTGGTCGTCTCTCTGTGTCTCTCTCGCCCCTCCTGCTTAGCGGCTGTCTTGTTCTGTGGTAACATCCTTAAGCTGGGAGGGGTGGGAAGAACGCGGCAAAAACACCGTTTCTATTGGCCAGACTGAGGAGGCAGACAGACAGACAGACAGACAGGCAGGCAGACAGACAGACAGACAGGCAGGCAGGCAGGCAGGCAGGCAGGCAGGCAGGCAGGCAGGCAGGCAGGCAGGCAGGCAGGCAGGCAGGCAGACAGGCAGGCAGGCAGGCAGGCAGGCAGGCAGGCAGGCAGGCAGGCAGGCAGACACTGGTAGGCAAGCAGATAGGTAGATAGGCCGACAGACAGGCAGCCAGGCAGGCAAGCAGACAGACAGACAGTCAGTCATACAGACAGGCAGACACTGGTAGGCTGGCTGGCAGGCAGAAAGACAGACAGACAGACAGACAGACAGACAGACAGACAGAGACAGACAGACAGACAGACAGACAGACAGACAGACAGACAGACAGACAGACAGACAGACAGACAGACAGAGACAGACAGACAGACAGACAGACATGCATGCAGATAGACAGGCAGGAAGCGGAGCCGCGCTCTGGCACTGACGATGACATGAGTGGACTACTAATGGAAGGACGGCAACGATAGGGCTCACCTTCGAGAGGGGACACTTCAACTTTTAAATGAGCATCTGCTAAAGTTCATGTTTGTGTGTGTGTGTGTGTTTAGAATGTAAATGCAGCAGCCTCCAGGGTAAATGCAAACACCCCCCTCCCCCTGTCTACTCGGGCCCTGGCCCCGTCGTAGGTAATTGGCCCCGGCAGAATCGGAATGAAGTTGTCGCCCGTGAGCTCAGGCGACTTTCCGAGTCTCGGTCAGCCATTTCCCCCCCGAGCCTCCTTTGGTGCCATCTGCTTAAATGAGTGATGCTATCGTGTGGAGGCAGAAGGTAGATTGTCTATCTGTGTGTGTGTGCGTGTGTGTATGTGTGTGTGTGTGTGTGTGTGTGTGTGTGTGTGTGTGTGTGTATGTGTGTGTGTGTGTGTGTGCGTACGTGTGTGCGTGCTCGGGGGTGTATGCTTAATGGGAATGACATTGAGGTCTGTGCTCAGCACTCTCTGTCTGAAAGCAGCCATATAATAGCTTCCATAAAGGGAGCCGGTGTTGAAGTTACAGAAACATAAATATGACAGGGCTGTCAGGTGTGGGCTCCACGCTGCCCACTGGGGACTGGAGGAAAGCGCTGGAATCACAGCCGGTGCCTCGCTCGGAGCCAATGAGGAGCTGTTAGCGTGATGTATTACCTCAAGAAAGATCTACGGGGGATTAGAGAAAGACACACAGATATCCATAAACACACACGCACACGGACGCACGCACACACGCTCACACACAAAGCACGTTAATGCTTTCAGTAAAATTAGACAGCGTAAAGTAATATAAACTCCCTGCACCAGCCGAAGGGGGAAAAAAGCCTCTTATCCTCGGCGATGTCTGATCATATTCCACATAGATCCCTTTGCTAAGTAAACCGGTGTAAGGGGATGTAGAAAAGCCTCCATGCCCTTGGAGCGAGGGTTACATCAATTACCGCACTATTAGATACCAACGGAAAAGAGGGCCTCCACTCTCTCCCTCTCTCTCTCTCCCTCTCTCTCTCTCTCCGCTACAGTCTAGCACACACACAGCCAGCCCGGGGAGTGGTAAGACAAGTCTCGTCCGAGGAGACACGTTCCGCTTTCCGACGCCGCAGAGAGCGAGAGAGAAGAGAACGGCTGCGAGAACGAAAGAGTGGAACCAAGAAGAGTTTCAAACTCGATCTAGGAACTAGAAAGTTGTAGGGGGGGGGGACAAAACTCAGTGAGGGAGTGCAGAGACGGGAGCCGAGGGATGGAGGAAGAAGACAAAGAGGCGAGAGGAGAAGAGAGGGATGAAAAGAAGTGAGGTGAACCGAGGGAGCGAGGGAAAGAAAAAGGCCGGAGGGGGATAAACGAGTGATACGCTTTCTGATGGATGAGAGGAGCGTGACAAAGAGAGGAAGGAGGAGAGAGAGGGGAAGGAAGAGGGAGAGATGGAAGAGAAGGAGGAGGTGAGATAGAAGAGAAGGAGGAGTTGAGAGAGAGGGGATGGGTGAGAGAGAGAGAGGGAAAGGAGAGGGAGGGAGGGGGAGAGAGAGGGGAGATAGGAGAAAGTGGGGGAATGGAGAAGAGAGAGGGGACGGAGAAGAGAGAGAGAAAGAGCGAGATGGAGATGGAGATGGAATGAGAGAACGAGATGGTGAGGGAGAGAAAGCGAGAGAGAGAGAGATGGAGAGAGGGCGAGAGAGAGAGATGGAGATGGAGAGAGAGCGAGAGAGACCCCGAGAGAGAAGATGTGACGAGCCAGAGCGTGCTCCCGCCTTGCGGGCAGGTCTAAACACTGGTGTCATTAGTGTAGTGTGGAAGGGAGACGCTCTCTGGAGAGACTCGTTTTATTCACAGGCTACCTGTGGGCATAACGGGACAGAGAAAGACAGAGATAGAGAAAAAGAGAGGGAGGAAGGGAAAGAAGGAACGATCCAGAGGGAAGGCCACGCGTTGAAGAGAGAGAGAGAGAGAGAGAGAGAGAGAGAGAGAGAGAGAGAGAGAGAGAGAGAGAGAGAGAGAGAGAGAGAGAGAGAGAGGCCGCCCTAATGAAAGGAAAGTGAAGACAGACTGGGCAGCCAAGGAGAGATATGAGCGGAATAATGAAGAACAAACGCTGTCCTCTTACAGAGCGCCCTTCCTCCCTCCTAACCCGCTCACTCTGTCTCTCCCTGGGGCAGAGGATGTGGCCTCCCTCTCAAAGTTTCTTAGGGGATGTCCGAGTGTGTCTGTGTGTGTGTGTGTGTGTGTGTGTGTGTGTGTGTGTGTGTGTGTGTGTGTGTGTGTGTGTGTGAGTCTGTCAATGTCCTTGAATCCATGTGTGCGCGCTGTGCATTCATTTGACCCCTGCTAGCGAGGGGAGGGCCGTATTCTCTATGAAGTTTTTACACAGAGCGCCACTGGGGGCTTCAAAGGAGGGCGTCAGCACTCAGCACGTCTCACGCCCTATTACTGTGTCGTATCCATAAACAATGTACGGTTGCTCCTGTAATAGTCAACGTTATGAATCTGCTAAAATCACAAACGTAGACGAGCACTCTGATGAGTCGCAACGCCTCCTATGCCCGGACAGTAATATTTAAAATGTTTCTGTTTCTTATTTGTTTTTCTTGTCCAAAACAAACCCTTCTCCGCCTCCCGGCGTCCTCTCCACGAGTCTCCATGTCTGTCACCGTCCTGCAGGGTTACTGAAGGGAAGGAGAGACAAAGGCACCGATAAGTCGCTTCATTGGAAGCTTGTTTGGCCAGCACCTGTCCAGCTGTCTGGCTTCATGTCACTGATTGCACTCTCTCTCTCTCTCTCTCTCTCTCTCTCTCTCTCTCTCTCTCTCTCTCTCTCTCTCTCTCTCTCACTCTCACTCTCACTCTCACTCTTTGCACAGGGTTGCTCTTTCTGTTCGTGTGTTGGCAGCGTTTTTTTCGCCGTTATGGTAGTAATTCTGCTACTTTGTACTTTCCGTTCAATAAGATGTCAGCCAGTTGCTTCTTCAGTTATTTCGCACCGATCGCAAGCTTGCAAGCTCTCCACACTGGTTCAGATTACGCACCGTTACTGCACACCATGGGGTACTTGTTGTTGAAGAGCAGCCATACTGTCATTCACAAGAGAATATAGTGCATGGTTCATTTGGAAAATCGGTTTCCTTTAACCTATTTATCTCGTTAACATAAATAATACTCAATGGGTAATTCAGAATGTAATATTTGTGATTAAATAATGGTTGTTGGTAATGTATTAGCGACCTCCACAGATGTATGACTTTGCTGCGTTCATGGGGGCTCAGCCCCTCCTTATGGGAGCTCAGCCCCCATTGGCTCCCGCGTAACTCGAACCCTGCTCTCTTTCTCTCTCCCGGACCTTGGTTCATCCCTCTGTATTTCACCCGTCTTCTCTCAGCGGGCTTTGTACTTTTTTTCCTTTTCTCCGAGCGGCATCCATCTTACCGTTGCTGTGTGTGTCTTTCCATCGCCTGTTGAGTTTCCAGAGCTCCCTTCTCTCTTCATCTTTTTCCAGCCGTGCCCCTTCCCTCCTCCACCCTCCATCCATCACGGCCTGAGGAGTGGGCGGACGGGGGCCTCTGCTGCCCCCCCGTCATCGCTCACTTTGTGCATGCACTGGCCACTCGACGCACGCACGCAACCGCGCACCCAGGCTATTTTGGGGGCTTGGACAGATATCAGAGATCATAGTGAGTTCAGAAAGGCAGACTCCTTCAAGATGGTGTGTCCCACACACACACACACACACACTTGTGTGTTGCATCGCTGTCTTCTCTCTCTCCCTCTGGCTCTGGCTCTCAACCTTGAGAATGCATGCACTTGCTTATATTAACTGCTCTGCTCGCTGCATGTCGGTTTTTGCTTGCTAATCTCTCTCTCTCCCTCTCTCCCTCCCTCTCTCTCTCTCTCTCACTCTCTCTCTCTCTCTCCCTCTCTCCCTCCCTCTCTCTCTCTCTCTCTCTCTCTCTCTCTCTCTCTCTCTCTCTCTCTCTCTATATTTTCAGTTTGCTCTGACTGTCAGTTTGTCTATTTGTCTTTTGTTCTTTTTATCTTTTTTTCTCCGCCAACTCATCGTCTGTCTGTCCTCCTGGCTGACTCTCATTCCAGCCCCGCTAAGTTTTTAGCAGTTTGACCATTTCTGTGTTTTGTTGTATGCCGAAAATGCTTAGGGTTTTGTGTTATTTGTTTCTGTGTCTGTGTGTTAACCTCGATGCTCAATGTGTGAAGTAGTGAATATGCCCGCATGTGCGTGCGCATGTGTGTGCGTGCGCGCGTGCATAAGTGCGTGCGTGTGTGTTGGTTGCACCTGCATGGCACCTTGATAAATGATCCCCCAGCCCAAGCCAGCAGCCTGCTCACATTCTATCAGAACCGAGATTCAATTAAAGCCGCAGACGGAGCCAGATTAGGTTTAACGGGGGCCAATCTAATAGAGGCTGGAAATGAAATAGAATTAAGGCTGCATTAAATCAATACAAATACGCTGTGCTTAAAGCCATGCAGCCGTCCTCTTTTCAGGGAGCGGCGGCGGAGGGTAAGTGACGTCTTCCAGCTGGAGTCGCGTTCTGGCCTCGCCCAGTGAGGCAGTGGGGACAGATCGTGCTCAGCAACCCCCGTAACACACACGCACACGCACACGCGCACTCACTCACACACACACACAGACTCACACGCACGCACTCATGAACAACACACATTTACGCCACGGACGGGACGTCTTCCGAGTGCCTTTTAAAAGTCAAGCGGGTCGAGCGGCGCGCTCGCTTGACATTTTTCCCGAGAAAATGTTCCATTCATGAGGCGTTGACCTCCGCGCACTGTCGCTGCTCCCCACACCTGCAGTGATTTATGGGGCGCGGAACCCTGGGTGGACGAATGATGGCGCCTGTTTGTGCGCCGGGCAATGTCACCGTTCCCCTCGAGCGATTGCCCTTCTCTTCCCACGCCGGCGCTATCAGCATGGATATACACGCGCACACACACACACACACACACACACACACACACACACACACACACACACACACGGTATGCACGCAGGCTAGTGTTTTTCTCTAGGGGATGAAAGCACACTTTTTGAACCGTTCTTCCTCCAAATAGATCTGCTTGATCAGAACACCGCTATGATGCAGTGTGGATTCTAAACCCTCCTGGTCTTAAACCGTCTCTCTTTCTTTCTCGTCCCCGCTGTTCAGTGACAGGCCCACTGTCCTGCCGGAGAATTGTGCTGTCTCCGTAACTTACGAGGGGGGAAGTGGGCGGCGGGGGTGTCGGGGGGTGGGGGGGGGCTCTGAATCTCAGCCGCATTGATAAGAGACAGAGCATGCAGCCTCCCTGGCTCAGTGTGGATTCACAAATGACCAAGCTCCAGTAAACACAATCAGCATTACCTGCTTTCGAGACGCTTCGAGGAGCTCCTTGCCTGGCCCTCTTCATCTCTTCAATAAAAAGAGGCAGGCACTCGGGTACACCACAGATACAAGCACAAATGCCCAACTGTGCGTGTGTGTGTGTGTGTGTGTGTGTGTGTGTGTGTGTGTGTGTGTCTGTCTGTTTTTGGAAAGCTAATGATCTGTCGAGGAGGGACGGGGTGTTT
>CM030181.1:7788514-7813514 GCA_017639675.1 Aplochiton taeniatus | reverse complement strand
GAGAAGGGAACCTGTTTGCCTTCTCGCCACCACGGGGTTGCGCTGAGGCAGGAACGGCCTCGGCAGGGCGGAGCCCAGGAGGCGTTTGAGACGGGCAGAGAATGGCTCCTGTTCCCCTCCCTGGGAGGAACACCAGGGTGTTGATGTGCATTAGAGCCCAGGGCAGGTGAATGAAGCCTTTGTGAAGGCTTGAGAAGTGGGGACTGCCCCCTCTGCCAGCCCGACTCCCCGACTGACTGTCTCCCGGCCAGCCTGTCTGTCTGCCTGCCCGCTTTCCCCAGGCAATCCCAGCTCGACCCCCGGCGGCCAACTTGAATTCCAATCGCCCTCTATCCAATGTAGAAATGACTGTGTTTGATGGGACTCCAGTGGCCACCGTTAAGGGAGAGCCACGGTGGAAGCCATGTGGCGCTACGATGGGACAGCTGCCTTTTCCATGAAACCCATCCTGACCCGCACGCGTGCGGAGGACAGCGCCGGGCCAGAGGCCAGTGGAAACCGCTCGGTCATCCCTCCATCCCGAGAAGAACACAAAGGCATATTGAGGAGCGGAGGAGAGGATGGAGGGAGGAAATGGGAGAGGCAAACCCTTAATTAGTCCCGGCAACTTTACGGAGAGGCCGAGGCCCTGGGTTTTTAATGGGCCGGCTTTATCGTCCCCGTTTGAGCACTTTTCAAACGGCCCTGCCAATTAGTACTTCCTCACCCTCATCCCCCCACATAACGGCCCCTCAACACACACACACACACACACACACACACACACACACAGCTCAACATCTGCTGCACGCAGCCCCCCCCCCCCCAAACCCACCCCTCCGCAACGGAGCACAAACTCGAAGGGGAGTGTGTGAACTTAACCCCTCCTATTGAGCTTTCAGAGGAGGTGAACCTCCTTTTACCAGCCCTGCTGAGAGGTCGGTGGTGTTCAACCATGACACAATAAAACTGGACTGGGAAAGCTCTTCCTGTTCAATGAAAGAATCCCTGCTTCCTAGTTTAGCGGAGCTAACTTCCTGGACATACATTCTGGATGCCGATGCGAGGCCGAGCCAAAACAGGATAGGAGCTCGTCGGCCCGTTCGGAAAGGTTACGAGCGGCCAGTGCTGTAACTCAAATGAGCTTCATGTTCAACGCTGACTGGGAGAAAAACAGGCGCTTGACGGGGCAGTTTGATGAATCAAACCGCAGGCGCAAAGAGAGAGATATTTAGCTAATAGGTCAGTCACTGATATAGATAGCTAACAGTAGTTTTGCGTGCCTTCAAACTTGGCTAAATATACTTTTGTGAAGTAACAAAATAAATACAAATATGTACATACGTTGTCCTGTGCTTCATTAGCCTGGATTGTTTGTAACATGAAATGGGTGTAATCTTGCCTATTATGAGTATTTCATTAGCCAACGGTAGGCCTCTGCAATGTCATAGTGACATTACCTTGACTAGCATTGCCTTGTATTAATGATCTGACAGCAATCTATAGTTTTGCATGCATGTGCAGAGTGCACCTAGTCTAACCTTAGCCAATACCTGTGTAACAACAGTTGCAGGCATTCAAACTCCCATGACATTGTTCCAAATTCAACTTCCAAACAGCAATTTTGTATTTCACACTAAGCTCAGTTACCCTGTTGTTCTCTCCCCTTAGTTTTTAGCAAGTTTGCAGCTTTTTTTAATATTTTTTATTGCAGATCGTGGTGGCAGCCAATTTGTAGCGTTTGGCACCACACTTCACTTTTTTATCACAAGAGGTGTCATATTGGCAAGTCAGACCGAATCGTTCTGGCCCTGATCACAGCAGCCATGATTTCCTCTCAACCCCTCCTTTCCTGGGCCTCCTCTGAAAAACATCCCCCTTTTCACCCGCCCCCCCCCCCCCCCCCCCCTTCGTCCTGGTTCGTCTCCTGTCTCCGCTCGCCTTCTGTGTGAGTGGAGGAGAACTGATTGGACGCGTCCCAAAGAGCACGGTGCCACTTCACAGAGTGCTGTCCGCCCGCCCGCCCGCCTCCCACATACGTAACAGCGTTGTCCCATCCGCTCCACGCGACGTGTGTCCCTGTCACGTCAGCTCCACCCTCCCCAGCTCGACGATGCGGGAGCTGACGTTCTTCGGTGGAGGTTCGCCATGCTTTACTTTCGAGCATACTCTCTTCGTATAAGCTCTGACGCCTGCTGCTGGAGGAAATACTGGTGCGGTTAGCCATTGACAGAGTTCTTTCTCACGCGAGGCGAGCTGTGTTGGCGGCCTAGTTGAGCAATGTCATGATGATGATGATGATGATGATGATGATGATGATGATCAAACTACTCCTATCATCTGAGCGCTGTTTTCCTGTCATATCAAGATCAGGCAAACCCTATAAGGCCTGTCATACCCTGGAGGTAAACCATGTAAAGTAGCCTGCTCTTTTGAGTACTTCCTGGTCTTACCTCGTAGCGTTTTGGTGCACTTGAAGCGTTATCTGTGGGAGGGAAGTAGCTTGTTCTATCACGTTAGCTTCAAAAGGAACATGTAGCTATGGCTACGGCAGCCCACGTAGCCGCAGCGGCTACATGCCACCGTGGGGTCGATGCCACGGTTGATAGATCGACAGCGGAGCTCCAGTAATTACTATTCGACTTTCAGGCTCATTTGTCTGTCTCCTGCGTGGGGTCTGAAACGCTTTGGCTAATGTATAATTCAGTGGGGAAACTACATCGAGCAGCTATGTCTGCCTCCGCTTCCCCTGTCGTTCTGGGACCGTCGGGTCCCCCGTTACGCGGCGCTGCTCGACGGAGGCTGCCGTTGAGCCCCCGCGCCCCCACCCCAGCAGTCCACCAGCCTTAAAGAGTTTGTGTTGTTCCACCGGTTGGAATGGGGACATTGTCAGGCGGGAAATGTCATCGGGAGGTTCGCACCCGGGACGTTCGTTACTCTCAGTCTTTCTGTAGAAATACCTCTCTCTCTCTCTCTCTCTCTCTCTCTCTCTCTCTCTCTCTCGACATGTCTCTCGACATGTCTCTTTCTCTAGTATTGTATGGTATTGTGTGTGCGGGTTCGTCTGTACGGCAGACCACTCAACGAATGTAATCAACACACTGACTTAATGAAGGGTCGTGGAGAGCTAGCTGGGGCCACTCTCAAATTTGCAGAAATATCGATTTTTCTATTGCATAATAGGTTTTCACATTTTCAATTAAGCAAAAGTAATGAGTTTACAATGACTGTTACAAAGGAATATTGTATTGTAATGTAATTTTGATGTTTGTCGAGGCCAAATTAAATTAGATTCTAATTAGAAAAGTCAGAGTCGTTTATTCTAGTTTTCATTAAACCTGTATGTATCGCAGTAATAAAATCACTTAATCTCAATGTTGCCTGCCTCTGGCTATGATGCTCTCTGAAAGGAAACAGAATGGATGGTGCAAAAGGGAGAGAGAGAGAGAGAGAGAGAGAGAGTGTGAGAGGGACAGGGACAGGGAGAGATAAAGAAAAAAAAAAGCAGCCCGACAAAACAAGAACAATTCTGACTCTTTGAGGCAATAACCAAGCACTCCAAAAAAAATTGGATGAAAAGTAGACCTTGTGAGGGGAACCGCAGTCCCTGTGTGCACTGACAGCCCAGTGTGTGTGTGTGTGTGTGTGTGTGTGTGTGTGTGTGTGTGTGTGTGTGTGCGTGAGGGGTAAAAAATAGGCCGCATCCTCGTTCGGCGAGTACACAGCACGTGCTTGTTCTGCAAAACAATATCAGGAGCTGTGTGTGTTGGTGGCAGGCCTGGGTATGATGAAACACGGGGAAACAAGCACGCCGCCGGCCCTCTCCTCTCTGCTCAGCAATCACTACTCTCTGTTAGGTCTGCCCGAGAAACAGATCCTCAGTCTCCGGTGAACCGGTGGGGCCAGAAATCAGACCACCTGCCTGTCCTTGTAGATAAACACACGCACGCGCCAACCCAGTACCGACACACTGAAGCGTCTTTGCAGCACCTTGAGAGAGCCCCCTCCCTCCAGCGATGTAAGCTATATGAAAAATACTGCTGTAGGACACTCTCCAAGCATGTGTGTGTTTGTGTGTGTGTGTGTGTGTGTGTGTCTCTGTCGGCTAGTACATCCTTCTAACACTAAGTACCTTGCTGACTCTGCGTGTGTGTGAATCAGTCCGAGTGTATGTGTGTGTGTGTGTGTGTGTGTGTGTGTGTGTGTGTGTGTGTGTGTGTGTGTGTCTCCGGGGCTGTCTTGGCAGTGCTGGGGCGCTGGAGCTCCATTGATTTCTGAAAGGGAGGATGGGAAGAGTCGACCTTGAAAGTAGACTCCCAAATAGCCAAAGGCTGAGCCCCATTCGCCCCACGGGGCAGTGTCGCACAGCTCTCCTTCTTTGAGTCTCTGTGTGTGTGTGTGTAGTTTGTGTAGTGTATGTAGTGTGTGTGTGCGTGCGCGTGTGTGTGTGTGTGTGTAGTGTATGTCTGTTAGTGATTTGTTTGCGCGAGCGCCTGTCTGTGTCTCTCACAGGCCTAAAGGGATCCGTCAGGAGCGCAAAGAGGAACACTTGTAAAACCCGAATCCCCGGGTCAGCTTTGCATATGCGTGTGTGTTTGTAGCGCGGCGCATTTGCATCTCCGTCGGAGGCGGGAGTAAATTTGTGGTCACAGTCCCTGGCTTGGAAAATGACCTGTCTCCTATGATTACAGTACGAGTAACCAGAAGTGACGTGGTAATTGCGGAATGTCTTTAAAAGAATTGTAGCCTGTCTCTCCGCCTGTGTTTCTGCATGCACTCTGGCCATTACCCACGCCTCCGGGCAGACCGTCCACTCCTCCTCCTCTCTCTTTCTCTGGGTGTGTGTGTGTCTCCTCCTCGATCTTCATTTATCACCGCGCTGCACATTTGTTATGGTTTACTGTGCCGTGGTGATATTACGGTTCATCCATCTCCCTCCCTCTCTTTTCCGGTCTCTCCCTCTCCCTCTTGTGTTTTTTTCCGTCGCCATTATGAGCTGTCACTCCCGTTTCCTCTCTGCGTCGTTCCCTCCCCCGGTGTGTCTGTCCCTGCAATCCCCCCCACTCCTCCCCGGAGCGTGCACGGAAGCAGACAAGGCGCCCTCTTGGAGGGTCGATGTCGCTGAGTGGCGCAGCGCGCTCGGAACGTCGGCTGGTGTTTTCCCACTGGGGTGACAGGCTCGGACACGCCGGAGGTCTCTCGGCTCACCTCGTGTTCTCTCCCGAAAAACATTTCTCACTCTGCTCTGCTTCTGCCTCCCCCCTCTCTCTCTCTCTCTCTCTCTCTCTCTCTCTCTCTCTCTCTCTCTCTCTCTCTCTCTCTCTCTCTCTCTCTCTCTCTCTCTCTCTCACTCCCTCTCTCTCTCTTCTCACTCTCTCCCTCTCTTTTCTCACTCTCCCTCTCTCAGTGGCGCCCGTTCCTGCCCGGCCTGAAGTATGAAGTGGTTGACTCGGCCTACATCTCCCTGTACACAGGTAAGAGAATCCCGGTTCCCCGGGTGATCGCCTCCCCCGTCTGTCTGTGAGATGCGTGGGTTCGGGTTCTCCGCATAGAGGGGCAAAGAATCCCTAAACAGTTTCTAAATCACTTCCATATGTCAAAGGGCTTATTGCTTTACCCTCTTGGCCTTCGGTCAGACTTAGAAGACTCAAGCTGTCAGAACACGGTTTAGGGAACAAAGAGAAAATCATCTTACATTTCATTAAGTCCCGTCTGCCGGGTCTCTGTATTGCTCTGGATTAAATTCGACATTCAATCTTAAGACCCGCTCCGACCTCTCCTCCCCGTTGCCATAGAGATCGTCAGAGAGGCCACAGTGTTTACGGCGCCCGGGCGCCATGACGATGGCAGCAGATATGAGGTTGGCTGCTGGACAGGCTGTCTGGCTGCAGTAGCATCGTCTAATGTCTCACGGAGGCCTTTGTTCACCCAAACCAAGTTCACTTTGCTTCTTTACTTTTCAAAGTGACCATGGAATAAAGATCTTTATTAGTTGCCCAGCTAACATGATGGCTAAAAACTGTGCCTTAAAGATATATTAAGATATATATACTTTTGTGTAATTCCACTGTCAACACTTTTTGCACAACTGCATTTATAATTCAAGCTACAAGATCGCAACATGAACAAATTGTGTAAAACTGGCTAATCACACTTCCAATTTTCGTTTGAATGATTTAGTGGATAATCCAAGTTTTAATGTTCACTTGTTGCTAGTCGGTGTGTTTATTTCACGGAATGGGCCTTTAACAAAGGAAGTGGAATCCGTGTCTTCCTTCTGGACCACAAAGTTCCGTTTCACAAAGTCATGAGGATGCAGTGTTGCTAGGAGACACGTCGCTCGGCAACCGTTTCATCAGTTGCTGAAGACTTGTTGTATTAACCATTTGCATTCCGATTATTCTGGCCCTCAAAGTCTTTTCGGTCTACGGAACTATATATATTTTTGGAGCAAACTTTGAAAGCTTGCATAACTCATGCAAAGTGAGTTACTGTGTCAGTGAAGGACAGTACGTCCAAGCCTCACACACTACCAACATCACATCTTGGCACAACATCAGTCCAGAGTCCTTACCATGCACACACACACACACACCACAGGCATAGGCAGATATGCGTGCATGCTGTGTCCAAAGTGAACCCCGTCCGGCCAATCAGGAGCCTTGCAAGGTTGGCTGACCCCACATCACTCGATAAACGTAGAGTGGGTGAACCAATACAGATGAACCTGGCCGGGTCTGCGTTCTGCATATCTATAAGCTGCCGCTACGCCAAAGAGGGCCGGCAACGCTGCGGTGAGCCAGTGGAGTCCAACCCAGCCGTGCCAGTCGCCCTGTCTGCGTATTGCATTAGCTACTGCCACGCCACAGAGAAGGAAACCTGGGCCCACACCAAGCACCATACTGAACCCTCCAATACAGACAGAGACTTGGTAACCCCGGAGATAGCAGGGGCTAAGTCAGAAAGGGCCATGGAGGGGTTGGGGAAACCTTTTCAACTCACACACACACACAAAACACACTCAAGCACGAGTAAGAAGTGTGTCTCCAAAGGGAAGAGGGGCAGTGATACAGCGAACCTCAGTGCTCTGCCGTTGCAGAAAAACAACGCTGGTCCACTGTTAATTATAAACTATTTCTCCCATCAGGCCTGGCTACTGACACGCCATTAATCTCAAGGCTCTCTCTCTCTCTCTGTCTCTCTCTCTCTCTCTCTCTCTCTCCATTACTCAATCCTCTCTCTCTCTCTCTCTCTCTCTCTTTCTCTCCTCCTATCGATCGGTGTAATGCCATGTCTATTGCTCCTTCCTTCTCCTCACTTCTCCCCCTCGTCTCCTATAGGTCTCCTCTCCTCTCCTCTCCACTCCACCCCTCTCCTCTCCTCTCCTCTCCTCTCCTCTCCTCTCCTCTCCTCTCCTCTCCTCTCCTCTCCTCTCCTCTCCTCTCCTCTCCTCTCCTCTCCTCTCCTCTCCTCTCCACTCCTCTCCTCTCCACCCAGCCTTTCTTTACCCTCCTAATCCCATCTACTCCTCATGTCTACTAATTTTTCAGCTCTCTCTCTTTTCATCATTCGCGTAGAGAACATGTGCATTCATTAACCAAATACTATCTAATGAGCTATAATTATAACTTTTTTTCCCTTTTCAACTTTGTTCATTAATCATCTTCTTGCCTGTGTGTGTCAGACGAGTCCAGCCTGAAGATGAACAGCGTGGACCATATCCCCCAGACGTTGGCCAGCCACACCTGGCCCCCTGCGGAGCCCCAGGCCAAGGGACAGGGGCCCGGCATGGGGCAGGGGACGGGGCAGGGCATGGGGCAGCGTGCCTACGGTCCGGCTGGCAGTCAGCACGGAGCAGACATGCTCAAGCCAGACCCCAGAGACACCTTCTACAGCAGTAAGTGCCCCCCACTCTCTCTCTCTCTCTCTCTCTCTCTCTCTCTCTCTCTCTCTCTCTCTCTCTCTCTCTCTCTCTCTCTCTCTCTCTCTCTCTCTCTCTCTCTCTCTCTCCCTCCCTCCGGCCGCCCTGGTCCCACGCGTTTGGCCTGTCGCTCCGCCTCACCCTCTCTCCCCGTCTGTCCCCGCAGCGCCCATGATCGCGCCGTCCCGCCTGGAGAACGTGCTGCCCGCCTGCCTCTACTCGCCCACCTACGTGGTGAAGGACTTCCCCATCGCCCGATACCAGGGCCTGCAGTTTGTGAGTGCTAGCCCCTCCGACCGCCCTCCCTCTGGGGCGGGACACGTGGTCGCCGCCCCGCTGTACCGGGATGTGAGGGGTGAACGAATGAGGCAGAGAAGTGTGTGTGGGTGTGTGTGTGTGCACATGGGTCAATAGGTTAATGACGGCTTTCTCTCTAACAGTGTTCTTCAGGGTTCATTAGAAGTACATCCGATTCGAGTCCTCACAGCCCACGTTCGGCATTACGGAGTCAGCCAGCGTAGTATGTAGATTGAGAGGACACAGAACTCAAGAGAGCGGAGGTTAAATCGGTGGTGCCCCCCAACCCCCTCCCAACTACCTCTCGTTCACCTTTCCTAGTGTGACTGAGTGGGCGTTGGGATTGTGCGTCGCTGCCCCCTGTAGGCCGCCTCTAGTCGCTGCGGCAGCGGAGAGCCAAACATCTGTCTGATCAGGGCCCCCGGCTGCCTCGCCGTTCCCCCTCGTGGGACTCTTTGAGCCGCTCGGAATGATATTAGCCGGAGGAATTATCTTGGCAAAATAAGATAGCCGGGGAATGAACTTGTGTGGGGGATAGAAATCGGATTGATGAATTGCTTCACGGCGACACTCGACTCAGGCCGCAGCTCTGCATACACGTAGCAACATTTTCAAGAGATATGTATATATATATACAGTACTGTGCAAAAGTTTTGGGCAGGTGTGTAAAGTAAGAATGCTTTCAAAAATCGAAGTGTTAATAGTTTGTTTTTATCAATTAACAACTAAATGCAAAGTGAATGAACAAATGAACAATCTAAATCAAATCAATATTTGTTGTGTCCACTCTTTACTTTCACATTTTTGCCAGCATTTTTTCACACCTGCCTAAAACCTTTGCACAGTACTGTCCATATATATATATATCCACATGCACACATTGTTTTCAACATGTCCCACTGACAAGGTGTCCTTTGCCCCAGGTGTACCTGTCCTTCGTCTACCCCAACGACTTCACCCGCCTCACCCACATGGAGAGGGAGAACAAGTGCTTCTACCGGGAGTCGCCCATCTACCTGGAGAAGTGAGGGAAACCTTCCTCTTTTAGCACTGTGTGACACCCCACTGCGGCAGACATTAGCATTCGGTGTCAATGAAGTACGCAAACAAGGTTACCAGGCGTCTCAGCGGGGCCGAGCCGCTCTCTTTTGTTACGCACGCCCGGTCTTCCTGGGAGTGAGTCAGAACGGCAGGGAGGCGTAACCGAAAACTTCTGAGACCCCGCTAATTGTTTGTGTGCGCGTGCGCGTGCGTGTGCGTGTGTGTGTATGTGTGTGTGTGTGTGCTCTGCCTCTCTCCCCGTCTGCCAGGTTTGGTTTCTATAAGTACATGAAGATGGATGAGGAGGAGGACGACAGACCCTTCTTCTTTCCAAACCCAGATGGTAGCTACTAATGAACCCACGCAATTACACACACACGCACACACACACACACACACACACACACACACACACACAGAGAGAGAGAGAGAGAGAGAGAGAGAGAGAGAGAGAGAGAGAGCCTCCTCTTGACTTCCTCTGTCTTTGCAGACTTCCTGGAGGAGGAGGAAGGGGTGGACGTGGAGGACGAGGCTGAGATCGTGGGGACCCAACCCCCCAGGAGAGGCTCCCCGCCCAGCCTGACCGGCCACACCTCCAGGCCCTCGCATCGCTTAGGGCCCGGACCCACCCTGGTAGACAGAGAGGTGGGGCAGGGGCAGGAGGAGGAGGAGGAAGAGGGGGAGGTCAACCAGCGGCTGGTCCGCAGGGAGAGGAGACACTTCCCTCCCAGAGAGGAACATCGGGAGGCGGAGCCGGAGGGAGCTCGGAGAGACAGGACGCGGAGCTCCAGGAGAGGGCCGCCAGAGGGGCACAGCGAGGAGCCCGAACCCCAGGTGCTGTACCCTCAGGTGGGCACGGTGGTGCGGGGACGCTCCCTCACCTGGCTCCGCACCGGTGCCTCCGAGCTGGGCCACGGCCGTAGAGGAGGAGGAGGCGGAGGAGGAGTAGGAGGAGACACCCCTCCCAAACTCAGCAAGTCAGCCCTCCTCTTCCCCCAGAAGAGCTCTCTCTCCGCCCTGGCCAGCCGCGCCAATCAGATCCTCACTAACTCCGCCCACAGCAGCAACCCCCGCCTCCGGGACAACGGCAAGCTGCCCGGCAACCGGAAGGAGAAGAAGGAGGAGAACAAGATCTACATCACCAGGCCTCGGCCGGCCAGGGAGCGGGAGAGGGAGAGGGAGGAGCGGCGGGAGGAGAGGGCGGGCCGTCACCCCAGGGAGGTGTTCCCCGGGGTCTTCCTCTACCAGAACGGGAGGACCACCAGGCTGGTCAACCTGAGCACCAGGCCCCGGGCCGGGCCTGTGGCGCCAGGGGGCAAGGGGGTGGTGAGCGCCCCCCAGCTCTGGCCCAAATTCCCCCCCAAGGAGGGTAGAAGCCCCTCCCATGGCGCTAACGCTACGGCTAGCAAACGGAGTGCTGGGACGGAGCAGAGAGCATCCAGTAGGGCATCGGTGGGGAGGAGAGAGGAGCCGGAGGAGCCGGAGAGAGGGGCTGCCGCTGCCGGCGCTCTGCCCGGGGGAGAGGGCACTCTGGCCCCGCCGTCTGGTCGCCGACAGCCCCCTCCAGCGGGCACGCCTCCGGGCCTCAACTCGTCGGAGAACGGCCTGCCCGCGGACACCCGGGTCACCTCCTACCTCAGGACCTCGGAGATCACCGAGTCCCAGCAGCAGCAGCAGCGGCCCGGGGGGGACACGGACCCGGACGCCGCGCCCGACCGCTCCAACCCGGACGGCGAGCCGGAGCCGGAGGAGGGAGGCGTGTCGGACTACAGCTACGAGGAGGCGGAGGCCCGGCCCGGCTGGGCCGAGGAGAGCATCAACTGGCAGCGGACCTTCTCCGTCAACCCCATGGACTTTGAGCTGCTGCGCTCCGACTGGAACGACCTGCGCTGCAACGTGTCGGGGAACCTGCAGCTGGCCGAGAGCGAGGTGGTGGACGTCCTGGCCCAGTACATGGAGAAGCTCAACGAACGCAATGGAGGGTGAGGAGAGGGGCAGGGAAGGAGAGAAAGGAGGGAGGGAGGGAGGGAGGGAGGGATGGAGGGAAGGAAGGAGGGAGGCATGGGGTGAAGGAGTGAGTGAGTGAGGAAGAGAGGAAGGAATGATGTAAGGAGAGACGTCAGTTATAGTCGTTTTTATTGCTCTGTAAGCTTTTTGGAGAATTTTGTTGGATCCAAAAGAGGGAGAGAGAGACAGAGAGGGAGGGGAGAGAGGGAGAGAGAGCTCTGAAGTATGTCTCTATATCTGTGTGTGTGTGTGTGTGTGTGTGTGTGCGTGCGTGTGCGTGCGTGCGTGCGCGTGTGTGTCCCTCCCCCCCCCCTCCCCGGTCCCCCAGCATCTACACCCTGCTGCGGATCATCAACGTGGAGAAGCGGCGTGACTCTGCCCGGGGGAACCGCTACCTGGTGGAGCTGGAGCTGATGGAGCGCGGCCGCAGCGTGGTGCGCCTCTCCCAGTACATCTACCTGCTGCTCCACCCGGGCCGGCTGGGCGACGACAGCCTGGAGAACACCGACTCGGCCCCGGCCTCCTCGCCCAGCCGCACCACCCCGCCGCCCCACGCGGCCTCCACCCGGCTGTCAGCCCGCCCCGGCGCCACCTCCTGGGGCACGGCCTACGCCAAGCCCCTGCTCTGCCAGCCCGTCATGCTGCAGTGGAGGAAGGACGTGATGGTGCACTTTGTGGTCCCAGGTGGGTGGAAGACGCATGCTCAGACTTAGACAAAAACACAACGGGCTTCTGTTACTCAATCTTATCTCCCTAGTTTTTAAGAAAACAATCAATTTTATTTTGTTTCATCTCCACTTCCTTTCTATTTTTCCTTTGTGCTGATGAATCAGTGTGTCCCTTGATGCTGCTGGTGCTGGTGGTGTGTGCCTGTGTCTTTGTGTGTGTGTGTGTGTGTGTGTGTGTGTGTGTGTGTGTGTGTGTGTGTGTGTGTGTGTGTGTTTGTGTGTGCGCACTCGATTGTGCTGCACCTCGTTCACAAACATAACACGAAACTACCTGTACGCTGCTTTCCACAGCTTCCAACTCAAAGAACCACCAACAAGCCTGTTTGAGTCAGTCGCATCCTCTGCCAAAGGCACACTGTAGCAGGCTCAGAGAGCAGCTGCACTGAATAGATCCCGACCTGAGGGAAGAGAAACGGTGTCCAAGTTATGTAACAGGGAAACACAGCCGTGGTGTTTTCTTCTGGAGAGTTCACCTGATGCAAACTGGGCGTGAATCGTTTTACCACGAGCTAGCGTTGCCCAGATAAGGTCGCTGCCGTCGGTAAATAGGCTTGGCCGAGTGTACATCCCTACTCCATGCATGTCCTCCATTTTAACTCTGTGTCATTGTCGTTAAACTGTTTCACTCACACCATTCAAAGAGACAGACTGACAAACCTTTTCTAGAAGGCTCAAATTAGCTTTTAATATGGACTCCCTGTATACACGCCGTTGATAAATGAGACCCACCACCTTCCAAAGGACGCTTCATAATCCAACGTTACGCCGTATCTACAGTAAGACGACTAGCGATAAATGGAACCGACGGATTGTTTTTTTTACTGGGCTGAGATGTTAACCCTGCCCTTCCCCTGTGCCCCCAGTGAAGAACCAGGCTCGCTGGGTGCAGCAGTTCATCTCCGACATGGAGAACCTCCACCGGCAGACCAAGGACGACAACTTCAGCATCATCGTGGTCGACTTTGAGAGCGAGGACATGGACGTGGAGCAGGCCCTGAGGGAGAGCACCGTGCCCAGGTTGGTGTGTGTGTGTGTGTGTGTGTGTGTGTGTGTGTGTGTGTGTGTGTGTGTGTGTGTGTGTGTGTGTGTGTGCATCTATTCTTAACAAATGCACTTACTGTGTGTTTGCGTGCAGATATGAGTATCTGAGGAGAGAGGGGAACTTTGAGCGCTCCGCTGGGCTCCAGATCGGAGTGGACACCATAGAGGTACGAGCCCCTGTGATGACACACACACACACACACACACACACACACGGCAACACAGCAGGAGCAGGCTGGCCCGGGAAAGGTCAGTCCCTGGAAGACAGCCATCTGACCGCTCGACCTTTGTGGACGGACGGAGAGACAACAGACATGCATTATTCAGCGGCGTGCCTTGTGTGTGGGAGGCCTCCAGCCTCCCGCTGTCCATCTGCCTGTCTCTCCGTTTCACGGGGACCGCTGGAGTTAATGTCAGCGAATGCCAGTCAGCTGGCATCCCCTGGCATTTGTGTCATTGCGACCGTATGTGCTCGCTACGTCCTCTGTGTGTGTGTGTGTGTGTGTGTGTGTGTGTGTGTGTGTGTGTGTCTATTCTGTGTGTTCTGTGGGTGTGTCTATTCTGAGTATTTTCTCTCGCTCTGTCTTACACACACTCTCAGAGAGAGAGAGAGAGAGAGAGAGAGAGAGAGGTCCACAGAGGGGGTGGGTGGGTGGGGTGGGGCTGCGGGGATTTGGTCCGACGTTGATCTGGCAGTTGAGTGTCAGCGCTGTCACTGTGGGATGACGGCGGTGTCACTCACTCCTCTGTGATCGGGCGTCCCGCGGAGAGTGGTTAGCCAGGCCCTCTGTCTCTACCGTCCCAATTTATCTCCTCATCCACGCACGCACGCACGCACGCACGCACGCACGCCCACACACACACACACACACACACACAGCATACACAAAAAAAAAAAGGCCAGCTCCACACCCCAAAGGTGCAACTCCTTCTCACTCGCCCCATTCCCCGGCGTTGAATCCCAAAGTGTCTGTGTGCGCCCCCTACAGGACAACCACAGCATTGTGTTCCTGTGCGACCTGCACATCCACTTCCCCCTGAACATCCTGGAGAGCATCAGGAAGCACTGTGTGGAGGGCCGCCTGGCCTTCGCCCCCATCGTCATGAGGCTGGGCTGTGGCAGCTCGCCCCTGGAGCCCGACGGTAAGGCTAGCACACGCACGCGCACACACACACACACACACACACACACGGAACCTCCTACACTTTATATGCCACCCGTAGTCATAGCTGATGCAACAGTATGGAATACTCTCTTAGTATTCTCCCCTTTTCCCCTGCCTTCCATTGCTCAACGGTCCTCACTCTTTCTCTCTCTGTTGTTCTCTCACTCTTTCTCTCTCTCGCTCTCTTTCTCTCTCTCTCTTCCCTGCAATCGTCCTTCAGGCTACTGGGAGGTGAATGGCTTCGGCCTGTTCGGCATCTACAAGTCGGACTTCGACAAGATTGGCGGGATGAACACCGAGGAGTTCAAAGACCGCTGGGGAGGCGAGGACTGGGAGCTACTGGACAGGTAACCTAGCAACAGTCACCCGGGGAAACACACTCAGTAACGGTCTTCTGAACTGGAGCCAAAGTAAATGAATGTGGATAACCACATTTGCGTTGAAACTCGTAGCTTTTCTAAATGAGCACGTAGCAGAAGAACACATTGTTGGGTTCATTGAGAAGTGAATGTTGCAGGGTGACCTGTGGGTCCTAGGTCCTGAGCCAGTGTTTGTCCTTCCCCCTCTCAGGGTGCTCCAGAACGGCCTGGAGGTGGAGAGGCTGCGCCTGAGGAACTTCTTCCACTACTACCACTCCAAACGAGGCATGTGGAACGCCCAGAACAAGAAGAGCCCCAAAGGATAGTGCCCACCCCCTGCCCTCCCTGCCGGGCCTCGAGGACGCCCCCGTTTCTCTCTGTGGACAATGTTTTGGTCCACGCGGGGAGGAAGCGGAGTGGGAATGTGGCGTGCGGCCACGTCTTTGCAGCTAGAACTCGTCTCACTGCTACGGAGAGATTGTATTTCTCTCTCGTTCCGCCCAGGAACAGTGTCTTCTGACTGACTGAACTAGCTCTGTTGTGTGTATGTGTGTGTGTGTGTGTGTGTGTGTGTGTGTGTGTGTGGGTGTGGGTGTGGGTGTCGGTGTGTGTTTGGACTGTAACAGAAGAAAGGGTGCGCCACACCTTTTCTCCACTAGAGGGGGCCGTGTTGCCGACTCCCCCAGGTGTTTTTTTTTATCATGCCTCAGAGAAAGTGGCTGTGGCTACTGTAAATTAGCTCAATATGGTACTGTGTGTCCACTGGTCGTGTTCAGGTAGACACAGGCACTCTCAGTACAACACGCCCCTATCTCTATCTGCAGTCAGCTACAAAGGATACAAGAGAGAAGAGAAAGAGAGAAAAACTATTTGTTTCTAGTGTGTCCACTTCCGTACTTCTGTTCTCTAGAAGTCTTCTATTATGGTCTGTCGTTTCGGTACGGTACTTTTTTTTCCCCCCAAGAATAAATAACGGACACATCGACACTGGAAAAGAAGAGCGATTCACTGCGGGGGGCGTTGGGATTTCAAAGTGCTTTGCAAATGCACAGGCACTGCTCTGCCATGGGACCGCCTCGTGGCTCTCTATCTGGTGCAGTCAGCGTGGTGTCCGTGGCTGTAGAAACACTGTGCATAGCCTCACCGCTGGTTCCTAGAAGGAGCTTCATTTGTGCCGAATACGTGACGCAGTTCATTCGATTTTTTTTCTTTATCTGAAGACTCCATTTTTATTTGCAGTCCAGAGCTGAAGCTATTTCAAAGGGTCTTCGAAAATCCTCACTGTAGAATGGACGCTTGCCTGTACTAGCATTGGGGCGGGGGAAATGCATTTTTTTGTTTGTTTGAAGAAAACGGTTGACAGCAGCCCCCCACCCGCCACGGTCCTGCTGATGGTAGGCTCCGTTCTCTTTGGATGTGGGACCTTTTGTATTTACTGGAAGAAACTAAAAACTGAAGAGGGGTGGACTGGGACAATGTTCTCATGTTGTAATAAACTTTCATGTCATTGTTTTAAACGTGTGCCAATTTGGCCTGTGGAAGTTGTAGAGGATTTTGAGATGAATGTTCACACACCCCAAGTTAGGAATAACAACCAAGTCGGGAAAGAGCTAGTGAATGCTTGCAAAAAGCGCCAACATGGAGGGGAGAAAAAAAGAAAAAAAGTGTTTAGATGCCGTGCTAGGCTATTCTATAAATGTGTGCCTTTTATCAGTGGTTGGTGGCAGGCAATCTCTTAACTGTACTGAGGGCCAAGTCAGCCACGGAAGCAAATGAGATTTATCAAGGCAGGGTGTCACATCACTTACCTTTCAAAAGAACATACACCGTCTTTTCAAGAAGAAAGGTTCTCTTTCATGTACAGCATATATGTGGGAGTCTAATCAAGTCTCTCTGTTGAATTTGTCTCGTTGGAATTGAGGCCAGGGTGCTTGCTTCTCGCAAGGTGGAGGGGTTTGGAGGCGGATGGAGGGAGTGAAAGGGAAAGAGGAGGGATGCGGAAAGGACCAAGGTGGCCCCAAAGGGACTGGGGAGATGGAGAGGCGTTAAGAGTTCAACTGAAGAGAGACAGGGCGAAGAGACAGAGAAAGAGACAGATTAAAAAGACAGAGAGAGAGTGAGTGTCCAACTTGAAACGGTGATGGAGGGCCACTGGCAGCTGCAGCGGTCCAGGCAGACACCAACTGCTCCCCTCCACTTGGCTGGAAGCCAGCCTCCTAATGCCTCTGTTTACTAAACACTGCTTATGGTGACAAAGGCTGCCAGAAAGGCTGGTGTCAGGACGTTAATGGAGCACCGGCTAACGATCTGTTATTGACTATGATTGTTAAAAAAGCCCCTTTTTGATCCCAAATCTCCCCTAGAAGACAGGGTCTATACTGTACAGAATTTAACACCGACACAAGACTATTTAAAGACAACAAGAAGATGAGAAAAAAAATGAAATATATGAATATATTAATGAAAAAGAGGAATATACATTCCAAGGTAATTTCTGTGAAATTATTTTGTAGAGAAAAGTTTTAAGAATGTATTGTATTTTTATTTTCATCGATTTTTGTTTTTTTTTTGTTTGTTTTTTTTTGCAAATAAAATTTTATGCTCAAGTCTGACCATTCTTTGGATGCCTGTCTGCTGACCCTGTCCCAGAGGAATAGACCTGTCATCCGCACCTGTCAAAAACCTGCGTTCATGAACAGCCGTGAAATTATTCATTTTATGTTGCCCTTTTTTCCCACAAGGGGGTGCTAAACACACCGTTAATATGAGTTGCCTGTAGCTCGTGACCTGTGTTGGATTTAAGAGGTCACAAGAGCTGTACCCAATGAACAAACAAATACGTGTTCCTATATTAGATAATATGTAGACACTTAGCTTACCACCCCCCTCTTACATACACCCCACGCTCACAAGCACACACTCTCCCACTGTGATCCCGATTGTGTGCAAACGCTATTTCATCAGGGCAGCCATTAGCGGCTCAGTGTAATTACAGATGGCTTGTCTACATGACAGGGCATGCTGTCTGAACTGGCACAGCACACATCCGTAACTTTCTACCGCTGTCATGGACTCTTTGCCACGGCTACTATAATATAACCTACATATACATTTACACTGTCCCATTACGGTGTCATTCAAAAATGATTTATACTGTGTTAATGGGACAGTGCATATGCCAGGTTGAGCATATTTGACCTTCTCATAGTTGCCCTTTGTTACAGTGTATGGAGGGTAAAATCAGCCTACATTGAACGTAGGTGTCCTCTCCTCAACAAAGCCGACATGCTATTGCAAGTAGGCCTACAAATGAAACAAAATAAGCTTTTCTTTGTTGTGTCATTACAGACCGGGGGGGGGTTGGCTTGATGTTAAAGCACTATGAGCCCACGAGGTAAGTGCTACCCAACGCAGCACAACGGCCGGCGAGGTTAAACATGAGCGAAGCGCTATCGTTCCGCATGTTGACCTCTATCGCTCTCTATGATGGCATGGGCCCTGGCCGCGGGTTGAGTAAACCACCCAATCACTCTCGGGGGGGCATTGCCAGTGGATACCGCAGCTTAGACTGTGTGTACAGTGTACTCCCGTGTTGACGCACACTCACAGCAGGTTTCGCAACTCCCTAGTCTAGTGTTTATGTAAGCTCTGAAAGGGAGAGGGGGTGGGTGTGTTGGTGTTTTATATGAGTGTGTTTTGGTGTGAGGCAAGAGGGTGTGTGTGTATGTGTATGTGTGTTTGCGTGCGTGCGTGCTCCTTTACTTTAAATGGTGTTGCTTTGGTCAAAGTCTTATCCCTTTTGTTTGTCTATCCATCCGCCCTGTATGACCCAGCCACTGCTGGTAAGGGTGATGCAGCAGGACGAATGAGTGTTCAGAGAGCCCGCTTACCTAATGTGCTGGAACTGAGCCTGGAGAGAGGGACACACCCTAACCTGCCGGCGTGACGGTTCTGAGTTATGAGCGACGCCGTGCAGGTCGGGACAGGCAGCCACAGCAGGTGGCAAGGTTGGTTTTCTCACCAGTCTTGCTGAAAACAACACACACACACACACAAACACACACACACACACACACACACACACACACACACACACACACACACACACACACACACACACACACACACACACAGATAGAGAGCCATGCTTGGAAGTGTGTTTATTTCCCCCACGCACGCACACACAAATTGCTCATGATTGCCACATCGTAACATTACAGAAGATGTCTTGACCCGACTTCATAGCAGGATCTGTGTTGTGATCGTGGTTACTGACCTCGTCTTGGAAAGCACAATAAAACCCTCGAAATGTAAAGGAAACTCCCCGGAATTGCATTTGATGAACACATGGCAAATTCATTATAAAACATGTTCCCCATTAGTCCACTTCTGCTGTAGTGTGTAAACCTTAATAGCTTTTAAAGAGTCATTTCGATTTGAGACCTTTTAGACTTATCAACCTAATGCAAATACTCGAGTATCCCCTTCCCTCTCACTAAGGGACGTCCAAATCAAATTAATGCAGCAGGATCAGCTAATGTTTGGGCGTCTAGCCAAGCCCCCTGGAGTGGGTAGATAAACGAGGAGAGCTTTGTGTGAGTGCAGGTCTTCGCTAACAAGCCAGGCAGCAGAACTTTCCCGGAGCCACTCTGGTAATGAAAAAAAAAAAAAAAAAAAAAATATATATATATATATATATATATATATATATATATATATATATATATATATATATATATATATATATATATATATATATATAATAAAACACTTACCTTACATTTCATTCTGTCAAATATTTACAATGAATGGATTAGACATAAGCATGTAAGAACTTCTGTAGGCATATGACTGCTTTGTTTTATGATTCAACAGAACCATTCATTTTTGGCCACTGCAGAATTAGGGCATATTTCCTTTATTTTGCCAGAGACGTCAATTTAGAACTAGTCCTCATTTACAATGAAGTACCTGGCCAAAAGGCAATCAGACATAAAACAAACAGAAGACAAAGCAAACAAAAGGACTCCACTTCTTTACGGGCCATTACGAAGAGATAGCCTGGATTGAAAGCCTATGCATTGTAGGCTAATTGAATTGTGATTGAGATCAACTGAAAACGTGATTCAATAATTCAGTTGGTTAGACTTGTAAAATTATCCCTGAAGACACAATAGCATGTTGTTGAATTCAATTTAAATGTGATCACTTTAGCACAATCACGTTTTTATGTCAACCAAAAATCTGAATGGAAAGATAGGCTAGGTCGGCCTACTTAGCGAATACATTAGTTTAACTGAGTTTATTTCTAAATCGAGTTTATTATCATTACTCATTTTCTGCATGCATTGATTGGTTCCAGAGTTTTATTGGCTGCTGATTGGTGCTTGAGCACTTCCACTCTTGTAATTCTGTTCCAGCCCCCTCCAGCACATCTGTGTGTAAACTCCGGCAGTCTGTTTCTGGTGGGGCAGGCGGAGGAGTGGAAAGAACGGTACTGATTCAGATTGTTAATCGCCATACTCAAACTAAATCCGATTCGTTTAATTTATCCGAGGTGACCATTTTCTACCTCGATATCAATGGATTTTCTGTCTGAGCTGCGTCAGTGAGCGGGGACATTTTAAGTCAAGCCAGCGGATCCCAAGTAAAGTTGAAATCCATGCTCTGCCCGGAGAGGTGAGTTACGTGCGCGCACTCCCAGTTATTTTCGTTGTCGTTCCAAAATCATAGAACACAATCAATCTATTGTCTTGCCAGGTACGTTGATAGCATACGACTCACAATTTAAATTTACGCAGCTTTCTTTTTCTTTCGTTTGCTCCCGGATTTAACTCAGTATGCCTTGCAAGAGATCTGCTGCGTAACCTGTAGAACCAGCTTGGGGGTGAGTTTCGGTTGTTTGCGCCTGGCTTTCAGGTATAGCCAAAGAGGTTTACCACATCCTCATAAAATCATCTCACAGCATTATGGCGGGGATGAGCAATGCCCACATGAAGACCCTTGAGGACTTAACTCTGGACTCGGGCTACGGAGCTGGCGACTCATGTAAGTCCTTGAGTCTCTCCTCCTCGAAATCAAACTCACATCCCTTCGTCACTGCCCCTCACCGGGGAAACTGGTGGTACTACTCAGGCTCCATGAACAGCAGGAATAATAGTTGGGACACAGTCAACACTGTCCTCCCCGAAGACCCCGAGGATATCTTCTCCAAGTGTCCCCGCTTACCAGACCTCGAGGAGTTTCCCTGGACAGAGGAGGACGTGGCCAAGATCCTGCGTAAAGTGGCCGGGAATAGTAACGCAAAGGGAGGTGCTAATCCTTCCTTCTCCTCCGAGGCAGTTAGGAGGCTATCCACGCTCCTTCGGAGATCCCTGATCCGAATCTCCAGAGAGGCCCAGCGCTTGAGCGTGATGCACTGCCGCTGCACGCGCTTCGAGGTGCAGAGCGCGATGAGGCTGGTGCTGAGCTGGGCCTTGGCCGACCACTGCGTCTCGGCCACTGTCAAGGCCATCTCCATGTACAGCATGAGCGCCGGCGAGATGCTGAGGAAAGGCAAATCTGCCCGCTGCGGTCTCTCCTTCTCAGTGGGACGGTTCTTCCGCTGGATGGTGGACACCCGCATATCCGTGCGTATCCACGAGTACGCAGCTATATGCATGACGGCGTGCATGGAAGCGCTCGTGGAGGAGATAGGGGCCCGGGTGTTGATGGTGGAGCGGGGTCAGGCCGGGCCAGACTCGGGTTCCGCCTCGACTCCAGTGACCGCCGACGCTCTAGAGGGAGTGGTGAACAACGACGCGGAGCTTTGGGGAGTCCTCCAGCACTATGAGCACCTTATCTGCGGGAAGAACGCTAACGGTAAATAGCAACACCACTTTCAATTTTATATTAGCCTGTGCTGTGTGTGTGTGTGTGTGTGTGTGTGTGTGTGTCTGTGTGTGTGTGTGTGTGTGTGTGTGTGTGTACGCACGCGTGCGTGTGTAGGTGCGTGTTGGTGTGTGCATGCCATGCAGTGGTGTGTGTTTACAGGACTCAGCTGGACATTTTTCACTGTCACATGTTCATTCCACCATGTGTGCCAGAGGGCTGGTCACTGCTTTCCACTCGCTCACGTCTGTGTGTGTGGAAAAAGGTTGTACGGTGACCCACACCGACCCACAACAGCACACAAGGAACCCTCTTTGTGTTGAGGTGTTTGACAAATCCTCTCCTAATTTGACCTGTCAGATTTGAAAAAAGCGTTACTTGGGATACATTTTCTCTTCAGGTCTATACAGGGAAAATGCACCACGATAATCGGAGTAAAAGGTTTTCTGGAAGAAAATACACTGTCAGGACTTAACTTCGGCTTCTCTAGCTCACAGTTTACAACTGTTAGGAAAGTGGGATAGCCACCTATAGCGGACTTTATCGGTTCCTCAGATTAAACGCCATGTTTCTTCTTGGCTGGATTCTTTTTCGTCTACCACAATGCTCTGCACTGTCTTACCAACCACCCTGTACCCATCCTCCTCTCTCCCCCCTCCCTACTGCTCTGCTATGAGTGGCATAATTCTATACCCCCCCCTTTCTCTTTCCTCCTCCCCCCTCCCTACTGCTCTGCTATGAGTGGCATAACTCTATACCCCCCCCCCCCCCCTTTTCTCTTTCCTCCTCCCCCCTCCCTACTGCTCTGCTATGAGTGGCATAACTCTATACCCCCCCCCCCTTTCTCTTTCCTCCTCCCTCCAACCTTCTTTGTGGCAGCAGGCTCAGTGATAACTGCCCAGGACAGCATTACAACACCAGACCAGGGCTAGGCTGATGATGGAGGGCTGCTGTTGGGTCCGGCTGTAGGGGAGAGTGTTTGTTTGTGGCCAGCTACCAGATCCCCAGAGCCGGGCTTTTCACAGGCACACAATAGCCCTTTGTTTCTGTGTTAGCCAGCAGCTTAGGCCAACGCAGAGGGAAAGAAAACAAACACTTTGACACACGCTCACACACACACACACACACAGACACACACACACACACACACACACACACACACACACACAGATAGTGAGCCATGCTTGGACGTGTGTTTATTTCCCCCCATGCTTTTATTTAGAACAGGACCTATTTCCTCATTGCCACTGCTGCCCAACTTGTTGCTACTAACAGATGGTGCTTGGCTTGTGCCTGGTCCGTTTAAGTGGCTGGCTGGAGGTATAACACAGGGTGGAAAAACAACAGAGGGCTCTTCTGACCACCTAGTCTTTTTATTGGCCCGACAACACACACTCACGCACACACACACACACACACACACACACACACACCTCTGCCGATTAACCACCTGACCCGACCTCTCGTGCCGCCGTGCTCTTTGCTACACATCCAGCGTGTTCTTCATCAGTACCCAGCATGCACAGCACCACTTCCACCTTCCTGCTTCAAACAGACTTTGAGACGGGGCACGGGAGAATAACAATCAGCTCCAGGGGCTGGTTTCTATGAATATTCCTCACGCTCTGTCTCTCTCTCCCTCCCTCTACCTGTCTCTCTCCCTCGCTACTTCTCTCTCCCTCGCTACTTCTCTCTCTCTCCCTCCTCTCTCTCGCCTCTCTCTTCCTCTTACTCTCTCTCTCTCTCTCTCTTTGACTCTGGTAGGGAGCCGATCCACATCTGGAACTCTTTAAGACAGAAATGACTTCCATGGCTCCAATAACAATTCTGAAAGACCTCTCTTCCCGTTTCTCTCTCTCTCTCTCTCTCTCTCTCTCTCTCTCTCTCTCTCTCTCTCTCTCTCTCTCTCTCTCTCTCTCTCTCTCTCTCTCTCTCTCTCTCTCTCTCTCACTCACTCTGTCTTTATTCCTTTCTCTGCCCTCTTTTCTTTGCTGCTGGCTTCATTTCCACCTCCTCTGCATTTGTTTATTTATTCCTGTCCTGTGACATAGGCATGATGCATTAGAGCACCAGGATCTCACTCATCAATTCACATCAAACACACACACACACACACACACACACACACACACACACACACACACACACACACACACACACACACACACACACACACACACCCTTGCAGTGTTTGATTTATAGAGCCAATTAGCTCCAGGCGAGCGTTCAGTGCCAGTCAAACACTTTGCATTGTGTTGAGTTAGCTTAACGCGGCGTTATTTGATTTCCGTGGACATTGCGCAGCCCATTTTCATCGCAATTATTATCGGCAGCAAACAGCCTGAGCTGTCTGCTCCTGGTGGGGCTGCAGTCGATAAGTGGGGCGTGGGAGCGTGCGGCCGTGTGCGAAGAGCAGTCGCTGTATTGATGGGTACGAAATGGAGGGAAGGTTTCAGGGGCATTGATTTTATGAGTGGCAGATGGAGCTGCGTGGGACTCCTCGCTCCTTTGCAGAGAGGAACGGTTGACGTGGGACCATGCACTGGCCCTGCGTTTGTTGAGGGCAGTGTTGTCACAGGTGGGACATGTTCAGCCAGCCTCTGATCTGTTTGATGCAGGAGTGTAAACAAAACGTGAATGATGAACTGAACTGCTGAGTTCTAATGCTTTCATTAATGATTTTTTTTTGTGTATAGCACTTGTTACCAAGTGTTTTAACCACAACAAAACGACATTTCATACCCATAAAAATCGAATAAAACACACAAATGACAAAAATGTAAACGTTAAATAAAAAGTAAGAATAGAGAAGAAAAAATGCCTTTTCAGGGTCCAGGTATGTGAGTTTAGGTTTCCTAGAGTATCCAGGGAGTGCTGTACTGCTGCGTAGGCTACGATTTGGTTTGAGCATTGCCTTAAATATGCTTGGAGGCGTGGGAACCGGGGGCTGGGAGAGTGAACCAGAGAGAGACCCAGAGAACGGTCCAGTGCTGTGGTCACCCAGATGGGGGGAAAAAACAGCACTCTGAAAATACACTCCCTATCCCACAAACCCGGACGGGGATCAAGTTAGAGTTTAGGAGAGAAAACTAAAATGAAAAAAAATGAAGAAATCAGGATATGAATGTTTCGCCAGAGAAATGTGTTTATGCCAGCAAGCTTCATGCACGGCACACTGTGCACATTTGTTTAGGCATTAGTAACAAGTGTGAGCTCGGTCTCACTATTTGTATGGATGGATTTGAGTTCATCTTGGGAGTCGTTTCAGCTTACTACTGTGTGTAAAGTTAAGCCTGCAAGCCCTCTAACATGAGCTTTTGGGGGTATTACATGATAATATGGCAGAAACACCAGTGTGTTGTGTTGTGTGTGTGTGTGTGTGTGTGTGTGTGTGTGTGTGTGTGTGTGTGTGTGTGTGTGTGTGTGTGTGTGTGTCTGGGCCTTCTGTCTAGCTGTGTTGGAAGATAGGTAAGTACGTCACCACCGCACGTACACACACACACACACACACACACATACCTACCTACTCACACCCACCAACACACTGTCCGAGACACTGTTTATGCTAGCTTCCTCTCAGGTCCCAGCTGT
>CM030181.1:7781014-7783514 GCA_017639675.1 Aplochiton taeniatus | reverse complement strand
CGGGAATGCTTTGAATGCGCACAAAGAGACTGAATGTTCTATCTTGGTGCATGGAAATGTGCTTAACTGGGGAGAAGCTATTCAGAGGATAGACTTTCACCTTTTATATCATCAGTAGCTCCTTTTATGACAGCTGTATCTGGAACAAAGCGTGTCTGTAACTATGCTCTAAACTAGTCTGATTAATCCAGCCCCGGCTATGTGTGGCGCGAGTAACTCAGCAGAGTGTGTGTGTGTGTGTGCGTGTGTGTGTGTGTGTGTGTGTGTGTGTGTGTGTGTGTGTGTGTGTGTGTGTGTGTGTTTTCCGTGTTTAGAAGGCATGAGGGCGAGAAGGCAGAGGAAGTTGCTCAGACAGCAGTCGAACAGAGCGGGGCTTGGGGTGGAAAGAGCGGAACGCCCCTCAAACGCCCGCTTTGTTGGCCCCTGTATGAGACCGTTCTGGCCCAGACGTGTTCCCGAGAGCACCGAGGTGTCAGAAATATCAAGTGTTACCGGCTGGCCTTTTTGAACACGCTTGTTGCCCTGTGTCTTGTGTTAGCCGACACCTTGTGCTCCGCTCACACGTGTGCGAGTGCCTCTGTTTTAAAGGTGTTTTTAAAGGCCGCCTCAAAGGGCAGTCGGATGGAAGTTAAAACACGTACAGTAACCCCAGCCCCCCCACCCCTTACCCCAATACCCCCCCATCCCCCGCCCCCCATCCCCCTGCCCCACTTCCACCCCAGGGAAGCCCTGGACCCCAGTGGAGAGCGACAGTGGGGTCTTTCAGCAGGCTAGCCGCGGTCTGTGCCTGTGTGTGTGTGTGTGTGTGTGTGGGGGGGGGGGGGGGGCGGAGGTTGGGGAGAGGAGTTTTCCCTTAGACTAAAGTACTAGTGGGCCATTAAGGGGGCAACAGCCACCTCAGCTGCAGCAAAAGGTGTGAAAATCAAACGTGTCCAAACATCCACCGCTGTGGGGGCTGGCTGCACGCATTCGTTAGGTGTTGTCAGCCATGGTTTGTAAAGGGAAGGGAAGGCTCTGTTTGGACATCCAACCTGCAGAACACAATCACAAACAAACACACACACACACACACACAGATCAATAGAGAAAAGATGTCGTGATTTTTCTCCCTCTGTCACTGATAAAGGCACGCTCCCATCAGTCTCAATAGACATAGATAGCACACACACACCTCAAGATAACACACACACCTACACACATCACTAGATAACACACACACACACGCCCAGGCACAAACATGTTGCATGGAGAGCCACTGAGAGAGACAGAGCCAAAGACTGATAGAGAACAGACAGCGAGACGGAGACGGAGATGAAATGTCTTCACACTTCACAAGTGTGAGAGCTAATGTGTGGTAATCTCATTATGGCATGTCTGTGTGTGTGTGTGTGTGTGTGTGTGTGTGTGTGTGTGTGTGTGTGTGTGTGTGTGTGTGTGTGTGATTGTGTGAATTTGTGTAAGTTTGTGTGCGTGTGTTTGTGTCTTTGTGCGTGTGTTTGTCATTGTGTCAATTGCGTGTGTTTGTGTGTGTGTGTTTATGTCTTTCTCGCTCTCTGTGTGTGCTGTTTGTGTGTGTGTGTGATCCCCTATTCCCAGATGGATAGCTATCACATTCTGTCTCCTACTGTTGCAGGCAAACTTTGATGAGGCGCCTCTTCTTATCCCGGCACTGTGGAATTTAGACCTCCTCCCCAGAGTTCCATCTTTCTTTCTTTTTCTCTCTCCCTTCCTCTCTATCTCCCCTCCCTCCTTCAGCTCCTACTGTTCTGCACATGAGTCTTGGAATGCCATCTGCATCTTGAAGTTGTGCCAACAGCGGCTATCCTTTGGTTATCTGCGTTGTGGTGCACAAGTGCGTTCTTTGTCCATGCACACGTTGTTTCTGCACTCATATTGACTGTGTGTGTGTGTGTGTGTGTGTGTGTGTGTGTGTGTGTGTGTGTGTGTGTGTGTGTGTGTGTGTGTGTGTGACTCCATATGGAAGGCATGACCAGTGTGGGTTCAACAAGATATAGATGAAGGCAGAGCATCCCATCCAGCTTGACCATGCCCCTCACCCCCCACCCCAAACCCTCCCTGCCTCCCAAACCACACCTCGCCTCTCCCTTTTACGAGAATCAGTCAGGCCTTTAACAAGGGGGCCAGTACAGCACGCTGACAGGGAGGGCTAACTGCTCTACCAGGGGCCAGGCAGACAGAGAGGGCTAACTGCTCTACCAGGGGCCAGAGAGAAGGAGAGGGCTAACTGCTCTACCAGGGGCCAGAGATAAGGAGAGGGCCAAAGGCTCTATCAGGGGCCAGAGATAAGGAGAGAACTAACTGCTCTACCAGGGCCCAGAGAGAAGGAGAGGGCTAAAAGCTCTACTAGGGGCCAGGTAGACGAAGGCCATGCCACAGGCCCGGGTTAGGCCATGTGGAGGTGGAGGAGGACACACACACACAGATACACACACAGACACACGTGCAGGGGCCAGGTGTATGGCGCTCAGCTGGAGCACGG
>CM030181.1:7763514-7776014 GCA_017639675.1 Aplochiton taeniatus | reverse complement strand
GGTCGGCGGTTGATTTATTGACGCTGGCCTCACACGCTCCACAAACCTCCCCACCAGAGATAGACATGGTCTGGATTGATCGCTAATTGTTTGGCGGACATGAATGTCCTGTGGCATGACCAACGACCATTCTGTCACCCAGTTCGCCCACCCCACCCCTCTGTCATCACACACCCGTCCCCCACCCTGTCGCCCCCACACTAGGTGAAGGGGTGTGGGGTAAGTAAGCCGAAGCCGAAGCCAAGTTATGGAATTAAAAGACATAATTTTCTCGAAAGCCTCCCTCTATCCATCACGCAAACGTATGTAGTAACAGGTCATGCTGTGTTTATACTCTACACCACACACACACACACACACCACACACACACACACACACACACACACACACACACACACACACACACACACACATACACACAGCCCTCTGGGCCGTGTGAGTGAAATACAACCAGGTTTTTCCAGGAAAGTCATTTTTGGTTGCTGGTCTGTGCTGGAGCTGTTTTCCTCTATAAATACAGAGTCCAAAGATCTGTGTATAGAGAGTATGTGTGTGTGTGTGTGAGAGTGTGTGTGTGTGTGTGTGTGTGAGAGAGAGAGAGAGAGAGAGAGAGAGAGAGAGAGAGAGAGAGAGAGAGAGAGAGAGAGAGAGAGAGAGAGAGAGAGAGAGAGAGAGAGAGAGAGAGTGAGAGGGCGAGAGACATACAGAAGCATAGAACGACGGACCGGGGTGCGAGCGAGAGAGAGAGAGAAATGGCAGGAGAGAGAGAAGGAGTGAGAAGGAGAGCTAATCCTAATCCCTCTCTTGTTGTTCCCCACATCGAGTGACTCCGCCGCTCCGCCCGCGTCACTCCTCCGTCTCTCTCACCAGGAATGTTAAGCAGGGAAAGGCTGCTGTAGATTTACGGGGGGGGGGGGGGATTTGGACGCGGTCGATGAAGCGGCGAGCCCCTCGGTTTCCCTCACCGGGGAGTGAGGAGGTGGATACTGGGACAGAGCGCTCTCCTCTGTCAATTCATCTCCAGGTCCTTGATGAACGGGTGTTCACGGGTGTGTGTGAGGCATGTGTGTGTGTGTGTGTGTGTGTGTGTGTGTGTGTGTTTGTTTGTGTGTGTGTACCAGCCACTATCCCAGGGATTGATACAGAATTAAATGTGATAATGAAACATGGAGCAGATGACAGGACGTGGGGGGGGGGGGGGGGGGGGGGGGGGCAGGGGTTGGGGGTGAGAGGTCAACAGCTCCTAAACAGACAGGACATAGTGGCTCCTCTTCTGACTGACACAGGGACAGTAGTATAGTATGTCAGTCTGTGAGAGGCTTCAGTCTGATAGACAGAGGCTTATAGGGTTAGGCCTAGGGTTTGGGTTAGGTGTGAGGAGGGAGGTACAGGAGGGAAGGGGGTTGAGTTGGTGATATGGCTGGGTTTACGAAGAATTGGCTTCTTACTGGAGGATGGGAATGAAGGTGTGTGTGTGTGTGTGTGTTTGCGGCTGAGTGTGTGTATTTGTGTGTGTAGGTGTGTCTGTGTGTGTAAATGTGAGTGTGTGTGTGTGTATGTGAGCGTGTGTGTGTGTGTGTGTGTTTATGTGAGTGGTTGCGTGTGTGTGTGTGCATGTGCGCATGTGAGTGTGTTTGTGTGTGTGTGTGTGTGTGTGTGTGTCAGCCAGTGGGGCACAGTAAATGGCTGGGGAACAAGGCTGGGGGCTCAATGAGGGAGTTGTTTGCCGCTCCTCACTGAGAGCCTCTCTGTTCTGGGTCGCACGCTCGCCCTGGAAGAAAACGAGCTGATCACACAGATTGGGTGGGACCAATTAACAAACACACACACACACACACACACACACACACACTCTCACAAATCCAGCGCCCTGTGTCGGCCTTTGTGCTTAGTCCAGCTCACTCCCCACTGTCCCCCGTAGGGGAGCCGCATAGAGGGCAGTTTGTTCCTAAACGGGAGGTCAACGGTTTCTTTTCAAAACAGTCCAATAAAACAGCCAGGGTCTTCTTTTTGTTACAGGCAGTAATCTCCCCAACCCTTTTCACTGCGTTTAGACTGAAGTAACGGCGGGGTGGGGGGGGGGGGGGGACACACACACTAAAGAGAAGGGCTTTTCTAAATGCTGTCAAAGACATGAGCAGTCACTTTGTCCTGGGTCTGTGGCCTCCCTGGCCCGAGTCGCTCCATTTTTTCTCGTCGTCGACCGCGTTCACCTCTTGGCAACGTCGGAGATGGTGATATCATGGCTGTAATAAAAGTTGATTGGATTAGGAGACGGCGGAATGGGAGGGTTTGCGGTTCGATGTTTACGTGCCTGTGTGTGTTTCACTCTGCGGTGTGTGTGTGTGTGTGTGTTTACTATATGAGTCTGCATGCCATTAGGCTATACAAAACACGTGGGCCCCGATGCAGCCAGTCCCAGTTAGAGGGAGCGTATAAAAGTCTGTCCTCCCCTAGCAGGCGTAGAGGCACTGTCCCCTGGTCGAGCTGTGTGTGCAACGGGGAGGCGGCGTCACGCTGGCAGAGCGGAACGCTCAAGGAGACGGGGAAAGCCACAGGCACCGCGGAGGGCGCGGAGAGCACAACACAAAACCTACCGAGAAAGAGGGGGATGGATGGAGGGATGAAGAGAGACAGAGAGAGAGAGGGGGGGGGGAATAAAGAGTGGAAGGAGGGCAGGTCAGGCGGGGGGAGGGGGATACCGAGAAAGGGATGGATGGATGAAGGGATGAAGAGGGATAGAGAAAGGGGGAAAAGAAAATAAAGAATCGAAGGACAGGGGTGGGGTGAATTTGAAACATAAAGAGAAAGAGAGGGATGAATGGAGGGATGAAGAGAGACAGAGAGAGAGGGGGGGGGGGAAGAAAATAACGAGTCGAAGGGGGGAGGGTGTTGTTGAAACATACTGAGAAAGAGAGGGATGAAAGGAGGGATGAAGAGAGACAGAGAGTGAGAGTGGGACAAAAGAGTGGTAGTGGGGGATGGGGTGGGGAGAGAGAGAGGCATGGAGAAACAGCAGACAGAGAGCTGAAGTTGTGTTTAGGATTACGGTGACTGTGTCAAGCAGCTTAGGGGGATACGCTAGGGGGGGATCTGGTAAACCAGGCCCAGACCTCCTTCCTCTTTTGGGCAGGACTCAGAGCGTGCACGCACACAACCGGTGGGTTGAAGGTCCATGCTGGAGTGTTACCAGCAGCTGCAGTGGATGTCTCTCATGGGCTGATGAATGTGAGGCTTAGCAAACCATCAGCCAGTTACAGTGTTGATGGCTTTGATAACTCTTCTAGTCCTATAAACTGTTCCTATTTATAATATATTTCTTGATCTTTCTTTTGTTTAAAAGTGATCAGTGGTTCTGTAGGCATGTTCAGCGTGTGTGTGTGTGTGTGTGTGTGTGTGTGTGTGTGTGTGTGTGTGTGTGTGTGTGTGTGTGTGTGCGGTGTTCTGCATTGTCTGTCTTCGTCACACAGCTGATGGGACGGCTTCCTCTTTTAGCCCTCTGACCCTTGACCCCTCGCAGGTCGGGGGTCACCGGAGGTGCAAGGGGACGCAGACCAGGCTGCCCCTGCGTCCCTCTGTCTGACAGGCAGATTCATCATCTCCCAGCACACACACACACACACACACACACACACACACACACACACACACACACACACACACACACACACACACACACACACACACACACACACACACACACGCACACCATAGCTAATACCCAGTGAAAGGTTTGTTTTAATGCAGGGAAATTCTCTGGCCCCACCTTCCGGAGGTTACTCAAAGCATCCCCTGTCTACCTCCACTGAAATAAATAACGTTTGACAGTCAGGCGTAAAATGTCGGTCTGATCAAGCAGACGGATATTTTTAGCTAAAATGCTAAGAGACCCCTCTGTCCCCCTACACAGGGTTTGAAATGGCCCTCTGTCCCACCAGAAGTGTGTTTAGATAGAGAATGGGAGGAGGGTCCGTCTTGGGGAGCAAACGTGGGGGTATTTATAACTTTACGACGAAGCCCCCCCCCCCCTCCCCAAGTGAGTGTGGTCTGTTACCCTGGCCCTATCTTCTCCTGCTAAAAGCCTATCTGGCTGGGAAGGGGTCTATGTGTTAACAGACCTAGAGTACTGCTGTTTTGTTACGTGTGTGTGTATGTGTGTGTGTGGAGAGAGAGAGAGAGAGGAGTGAGAAACAGGTGTCTCTGAGATCTGAAGGGTGTCTTGCGGAGGCCAGGCCTGCGAGTGAAGGATCACATCTGGCCTCTATGGATTCCATTGGAGGGGTGTGTGGTTATGTGTGTGCGTGTGTGTGTGTGTGTGTGTATGTGTGTGCTATACTGAAATATAACACAAAGGAACAGGCGAGGACAAAAGGCCAGCACACACCCTATTACAGCCCTGTCAAACAACTAAGTTATTGTCTCACCCTCCAGCCCCCGCAGAGGGATGAGCCCAGCCTCCTGGCCCAGAATGAGAGCTCTTTTTGGGCAGGGGAAGTGGCTTTGAAGCCCCCTCTCCCCGACTCTCTGATACCTTACACACAGTGATGAATGAAGAGGTTGTTAGAGTGGGCGAGGCAGGTGTCCACTTTACTGTGTGTGTGTGTGTGTGTGTGTGTGTGTGTGTGTGTGTGTGTGTGTGTGTGTTATCCGGTAAAGGGGTGAATAGCCTAAATTCTGTTGGTGTTGGCCTCTCATTCCCTCACAGCTCCTCTCCTCGCTCTAGACAAAACACAGCAACTAATTAGAGGGCTGGAATGTGCTTTTATCTCGCGCTGGAACTGAGGTGCTGGGAACATGGCTCCTGGATGAGCGTGCGCTCATGCACGCGCACACACACACACACACACACACACACACACACACACACAGACACACACACAAAACTGAGCATGTACATTACCCACACGTATGTACGCACACACACACATTGCCAGACTCAGCTGAGAAGACATTGACATATTTCACCCAAGGTTTCAAGGGATGTGAAAACGACTTTCCCGTACTTGGACTCATATTGAGGTAGTATCTCATTTTTTATGATCTCGTCTAACATGTGGAGACAAGGACGTTCATCTCTGTCGCCCGTGTAAAGCGAGGACAGCGCGACTCTGGAATGCTTGAGGGAGCCCGCCGCCATTGTTATGGGTGGTATGGAGGGAGAGAGGGAGGGAGGGAGACAGGTAGGGAGGGAGGGAGGGAGAGAGGGAGGAATGGAGAGAGGGAGGGAGGGAGGGAGGGAGGAATGGAGAGAGGGAGGGAGGGAGGAATGGAGGGAGGGAGGGAGGGAGGGAGGAATGGAGAGAGGGAGGGAGGGAGGGAAGAATAGAGAGAGGGAGGGAGGGAGGGAGGAATGGAGGGAGGGAGGAATGGAGAGAGGGAGGGAGGGAGGGAGGGAGGGAGGAATGGAGAGAGGGAGGGAGGGAGGAATGGAGAGAGGGAGGGAGGGAGGAATGGAGAGAGGGAGGGAGGGAGGGAGGAATGGAGAGAGGGAGGGAGGGAGGAATGGAGAGAGGGAGGGAGGGAGGACCGGTCGAAGGCGTGGCGGGGCCAGGTGGCGGTGGTCCGCAGCTGGGATCCCCACATGACGATGTCTGCAGGGTCCGACCACAGTGACGGCAACATGGCGATGAATCTGTCTCCTTCTCTCTCAGCCTCACCTCTATTTATTTAGTGACTCAGTCCCCCCCCCCACCCACCTCACCACCACCACCACACACTCACATAAATAATTTCTATTTTTTGTGAACGTAAACGTTGTTCTCACAGTCCCATTCCTCTTGTATCGCCCACTCCTTCCCTCCATCCTCTCCTCTCCCTCCACCCATGGTTTTGTCCCAGCCCCGGTGGGATCCACTCCCCACTATTGCTCTGCTGATGCTGGTGGTGGTGGTGGGGAGGACCGGGCCTGGCTGGCCGGGGACTCAGCCCACGGCTGGGATGACGCAGGCTGGGGCCCAGCGGTGAGGCCGACCTGGGGTGGCGAGTGTGGGAACCACCGCGGAGCAGGGTGTGGGCACAGTGTGTGTGTGTGTGTGTGTGTGTGTGTGTGTGTGTGTGTGCGTGTGACCACGAGACACCCCAAAATCCCCGTCTTTTCCAGAGATTTGTCAGACCTTTAATGCACCAGAGCCTTCATGTATGGCTGCGTTTCATATGATGTGCGGTAGAGTGGGAGGGGGTGGCGGGGGGTTGTTCAGGGTGGGGGGGAGCAGGGGAAGACGTGACGTGACCTCACTTTCTCTCATAGCAGCGCTCAAGTCCTCCAAGGCCCACGGTTGGTTTGTTTGGAGAACCTTCCATTCCATCTCAAGCATGCCAAAGACCCGAGAACAATCCGAAACATTTCGCTTTCACAGAATGCCGTCAAAGGAGATCAACTCCCCCCCCCCCGTTTACTTTTTTTCCGAATGTAAACTGATAAGAATGCGATGGGAAAACTCCAGCGTTCCCGGGAGGCCGTCAGACTGAATAAACAGCCTCCGCCACTGGTTTATACATGCGGCACGGCAACCGAGTGTAACGTTCTCGGCTGCCTGTCGCTGACGCGCTTCTGATTGGCTCCCCGGCACTTTGTTAGCGTTTCTATTTATAGACGCTGTCGTGGCGCAACGCTAACGCGACGGAGCGGACAGCTTGGAGAAACTAAGCGGCGTCAATGTGACCTAACCTGGTGAGTCACCATCTCACAGGATTGTGAAGAAGAAACGGTTTGCTTCACACACACACACACGCGCGCGCGCGCACACACACACACACACACACACAAAAGCAGACGCACACCTTCTGCTGACACACGCTGTATTCTCACACACACCCTCTTTGCAGTAATGAGATGGCGCCTCTGCCAACGGATCACTCAGCATCATAGCAGCCATGTCTCCTTTTCCTGGAACGATGATATTAGCGAGACAGGAAAGTCTGACTTAGTCCTGTCAAATAGCTCCTTCCAACTCCGTCTGAGGTCCAGAAGGTGACAGTGGCTTACCCCTGGACAAAGGCAATTCAATAATAAGTAAAGGTCTCAAAGTCCAGGAGTCTATCTGTAAGGCCTGTCCTTTAATGAGCACCATCTTTGTTCCAGAGAGAAACCCAGCTAAAAAAGAATTACAACTCCAAAGCGTTCGGCCATGCCTGTATTAATGGGCTTTTTAACGGATGGCTTGCAAGCTACAGCAGATTAACTCTGTTATCTAGCCTTAATGAATCTGGCTGGATCAACAGGTCAGATCCTGCTGTGTGTGTGTGTGTGTATGTGTGTGTTTGTGTGTGTTGCTCTTGGGCAGTATCGGCAGAGTGGAGAACACACACACTTTTGTTTGCCGTGTGTGTGTGTGTGTGTGTTTGTGTGTGCAGCAAATCTCCGTGCCAGAGGCAGACGTTTCCATTGTGTTGTATGTGGACAGTCAGCAGATACCGAGGAATCCACTGGCCTGCAACTGCATGGCGGAAAAGAGCGAGAGAAAGAGCGAGAGAACGAGACAGAGAAAGGGGGGGAGAGAACAACAAAGAGAGAGAGAGAGAGAGAGACACCATGGTGGTGGTGGTGGTGGTGGGGGGGGGGGGGAGGGGGTTACAGAGCAAAGGGAAAGAGACACAGTTGAAAAGACACAGTTGAAAACATAACGCAATGTGAAGCCATGACGCTCCGGCATGGGAGGGGAAACCCACACAGACCCCGGCGTACGCCGTCCCACAGTGTGCTGTGTCTGTGGGGTGCCAATGCCTTGGGGACCTCACTCTGCCTGGCTGAGCCGGCTTTTTAACACTGCCAATGTGCTTTTCATTTAGGGTGCTCTTACTCGTACACACACACACACACACACACACACACACACACACACACACACACACACACACACACACATTGACTACCATACAAAAAACTCCACCCCGCCATGTGGTCTCGGGCCCCCTTGTCTGACTTTGCCTTAGGGTCCCAGCTAGATGGTAACTCTGGCTTCGGAGCACTCCTGCACTCACAGCAGCACATCACTGATAGCCCTCCGCGTCGGCCTGACTTTACAGGCTGGGTGATGGAGAGCCTGTCAGATAAATCCACGGGCCAGGCTCTGCACCTGGGCCCGATGATGGACTGCCGGTGTCACACTCTCTCTCTGTCGGCGAGTGATACTGTGTCTACGGTAAATCAGACAGGAGTGACGACAGTTAATCATTAAGAGCGACAATGCGACTCAGTATAGTCTGAGTTGTTGCGTGTGTGTGTGTGTGTGTGTGTGTGTGTGTGTGTGTGTGTGTGTGTGTGTGTGTGTGTGTGTGTGTGTGTGTGCGTGGGTTGGTGGGTGGGTGTGTGAGTGTGTGTGAGGGGGGGAGTTCTTTTGTGCCAGTGGGTGTGTTTGTCCATAGCCGTTTGCTCTGCTTGTCGTGTGTGTCGGTTCGGGACAAAGTGGCCAGGCTGTGGCGTTGCGTTAGATTGACCCTGTGCTTTGGGTCGTTAACCGTACATTACCAATGGAGATACCAGTCAATTTATAAATGCCCTCAGAGCGTGGTTGACGGTAAGCAGACGTTTCTTTTTGTCTGTCTGGGATTGAAGATGCTCCAGTCTGTTTACGGACATGCCGATATTTCCTCTTGTTGGATTACTCTTTAAGTGGAGGTTTGGAAGGATTCCCTTCCCCTCCTCAGTGCTGTAAAATGGAAGGGGTCAGGTTTTTATGGCGGGTGATTTCTCTCGGAGTGCTGTGCGCCTTGGCAGAGGGCTGGCGACAGTACCGGGCCCGAGCCTTAAATGGATTATGGAGATTTTTGACATCAATCAGCACTTTTTCCTTTTTTTTGTCACAGCATATTTTACGGAGGAGCCTTCCAAAACTCCAAGGCAATCACCCCGCATGCCGGAAGCACATGGGAATGTCATTTTGGGGATGGGAGACCGTGCGAAACATCCTCTCCTTAAGAGAGAGAGAGCGAGAGTGGCAACGGGGAGAGGATAGGCTCTTTTCGTTCCCCTTATGGCGTTCATAAATCAGAAACCTGCTAGGATCATCTTTCCTTTTTGCCTTCCTTTCCCCCCCGTCGTTGGCTAGACCCCTGCTACTGCTCGTTTACGCTGGCTTGGCAGCGCTCTCATCTCACGGTCCAAGTGCCAAAGTAAAAAACCCTGCCCCGGGCACTTGGAGGTGCCAAGCTAGTAGCATGGCACGGTAGCGGTAAACCCGGACCACATGCTCTTTGTTTCTCTGTTGCTAGCTAGCAGCAGGTATGGACGCTAGCAATTGTATCCAGAGCCCCTGGCTGAAAGAGCTGACCGCGGCCCAGACTAATAAGTGGTTAACCCTCGGTGCTCTCCTGTTCTGCTCCGTGGCAGCTCAGCGGCGTATAGCAGGGGGACTGGCATGTCTTATGTAAGAGAGATAGAATCTGTTCACCCACGACTGGCATGGCGACCGGCTGTCAGAAAAGAACAGGACGAGGTCTGGAGTGTCCGTCGGTGGCGGAACGCCTCGTGACTCTATCCGGTCGGAGATTGAGGAGGGGGAGGGGGGGGGGTGATTGCTTCCGCTGGTGCAGGGAGATCGGCGGTGGGAGGGTCTTTTGGGTTTGAGTGACCGCTGCAGACGGGTTTAGGAGTTTGGTTCGTTTTGGGGGGTGGGGGGTAATGTGCTGGCTGACACGGCATGGAGGAATGGGCTGGACCCCATGGGTAGTAGGAAATGCCCTTCATATCCTGCATAGACCCTGTCTATTTCAGTGGCTGTATGTGTGTGTGTGTGTGTGTGTGTGTGTGTGTGTGTGTGTGTGTGTGTGTGTGTGTGTGTGTGTGTGTGTGTGTGTGTGTGTGTGTCTGGGGATTGGATGAGCAGTTCAACATAATGTTGATGTTATGTGTTTTCTTTGCGTCAAAGAGGAGAGAGGGGAGGTTGAGGTGCATTGTGGGACGAAGTTGTTGACTCTCGTATTATTGCCTGACCAGAGCTACTTTGTTTATTTTCATGGATATGGATCATATTGTTTAAACACCACCCTCCCCTCTCTCTCTCACCCTCTCTCTTTCTTTCTCTCTCTCTCTCCATCTCTCCAGGTGTCCTGTCTCTGCCGGCCCACTTCAGCCCCTACACCGAGGGCCACCAGACGGGGACGGAGAGCCGGGAGGACGCCTATGCCCAGCTGGAGCTGCGCACGCTGGAACAGTCCCTGCTGGCCACCTGCGTGGGCAGCATCTCTGAACTCAGTGAGTGTGTCACTGGTGCCAGGCTGAGCATTCGCTTACAACTCCCGCTCGATAAGAAAGTCAGGGGAAATGCGTTACCCCCTTTTTGGGAACATCAAAAGCAGCACCCACACCACTGGTCACCGGGGGAAAAAAAAACTAAAAACTTTGAACCAAGTTGTGATAATAAACAAAACAGCCACCTATTCATTTTAGTATCCGCCAGCATCCCTCGCGTTTGCTTACACGTTACCCCCCCCCCCCCCCCCCCCCCAGCCTGATGGCCAGGTCTGTGAAACAATAAGCAGATAGGGCGGCCGCTTTGCCAAAAAGGGCTGTTATTGTAGCCGAGTCACCGTGTGGGAAGTGGAGGACTGGGATTACCCTGACACGTTTATCTCCCCTCTGAAAACCCCCAGTGGGTCTCGCCGGGTAGGAAATCTGAAGGAAGAAGCCGAAAGTCCCTCTCCATGGGATTGGCTATCTCCAGGCCTTTCGAAGGAACTTGGAAATGGAAGAAAGTGACTTATCAGTTTATTTTTCTTTTTTTGTCTGCGTTTCTGTTCATGTTCTCCCCGACTCGTCTGTCTCTCTCTCTCTCTCTTTCTCTCTCTCTCTCTCTCTCTCTCTCTCTCTCTCTCTCTCTCTCTCTCTCTCTCTCTCTCTCTCTTTCTCTCTCTCTTTCTCTCTCTCTCTATTTCCCTACCCGGACGTCCATCTCAGGGGTGCACCACACACACACACACACTCGTTTGTCAGACTTGTCAGCCAATCGCTTTTCCCGACATCCTTTTAGTCCCTCCCTCTGTCTGACAGCCCAGGACCTTTCTCCTCTCGCCGTTGATCCGAAGGCCTGTCAATCTGAAGGACCCCCCCCCCCCCCCGTCTCCTCGTCCGTATCTGCCCGTCCGTAATGTGTCCCCTTATCAGCAGAAGGAGCCTGGCGTACCAGCCACCGTTCCAAAGCCTCCCAGGCGAGGTCCATCCATCTCTGGCTTGGAGACAGGAGAGGGAGCCTGGGATCCGGTCTGCCAGCTAGTAGATAGAAACGGCTCGCCTCCTTCCTTTCACATGGCGGCTGGTCACGGCACTTCAAACAATCCTGTCAAGAAACGTCCGCGGTGCTTGTTGGGCCGAAATGGGGTTACCATAGCGGTTGATTTAGCCCACTGTTACATTTGCTGAGTCGACATGTTGTAGGATATTCCGTTGGGATGTCGTTAAAGTACGTGACGCACTTGAAATGGTCCGGGTCTTAGCTTTTCAACACGGAAAAGAAGTCTGCACTTCTGGGATGGCCGCGGGATCCAATCCTGCTCGGGCTACCTCCACAGTCAGCAGAAAAGCAGAAAGGCTTCTATTGAAGCGTGGTTAGGGAAGGGTGGAAGGAACGGATGAGAACCGTCCAGGCCCTGAGCCCTTCATTGCTTTCCAGACGCAGGCGGAGGACTTGTCATTTGGAGTGAGACGTGTGTGAGGGCTGTGTGTGCTCAGAGGCAAAGGCAAACACACACGTTCCCAATTAATTCACCGTACTGTACCGGGTGGCCGGCTTAGACTGGAGGCCTTTGAGCTGGAAAAGAGGCTGGGATGGAGAGCTGGGATCCAGAAACGGCGGGCCTGAATAAAACCGGGAATTGAGAAAGAGGAAGCGAGGGAGGGAGGGAGGGAGGGAGGGAGGGAGGGAGGGAGGGAGGAAGGTGTGGGGTATGGAAAGGTGGAGAGGAACGTGAAGGTGAACGATTGCCAGGCATGCAAATGTGGAAAGAGGGAAAGGTGGAGAGGTGAGGATTGAGGTTGTCGGAGGGGGGAGAGAGGGGAGGAGGGAGGTGAGGAGGGGGGAGGCGGGTTTCCTTGTCTAAATGAGCTAACACTCGGCCGTTTGTACCCCAGAGCACAAGGCCGCGTTCATACGGCGCCGCACCACAGTTAGCGAGACGTTTACTAACATTTGCTCACACGCTCACGCACACACAGATACACACACATTAAAAAACACACTCTCACACACACACTCATACATTTTCTCAGAGCTCTCTTTGTGTCACCCTTCCGCCTGTGCTTGCGAGGCTGGACTGGTCTGGGCCTGTTCTGGGTGCGTCTGGCCAGAGCTGGCATCCCCTGGAGCACGTGTAGGGCATGGTGTGCTGCGGTGTGCCCGGGAGACAGGGCAGACCTGGCCAGGCACACGTTAACTAAATACCAGACCCAAAGGGAAGGTTCTGGAATATTACAGTGCAGTTCAAAGTCAGAAAGGTATGGCATGTTTCATGTAAGTCACGGACCGGACCAAAAAGTGTGTCTCATGCCAACCCATTTTTTGGGAAC
>CM030181.1:7733514-7756014 GCA_017639675.1 Aplochiton taeniatus | reverse complement strand
AGCTCAGCCGACCTAGAGACCTATCCCCTTCTGAACCACTGGGTTTTACCCCTATCAAGAGCACGGCCTATTTCTGTTTTAATACGCCAACCTCTCAAATTAACATGTGCTTATCTTCTTTAGGCTTTTTATCCCTTCTCAGAGGTAATGGGGTGTTGGGGGGGTGGGGGGGGGTACTGTGTGTGTGTGTGTGTGTGTGTGTGTGTGTGTGTGAGTGTGTGAGTGTGGTTACGATCGGTGAGTTAGTCATTTGTGGGTGGTAAACAATGTCGTAGGAGTCACTAACATACTGTACCCTATAAAAAGCTCTTGAGCAGTTGAAGAAATTAAACAGTCTTTAGCCAGGATGGGAGTGCGACTGTTAAATACTCCACAGTTGGATCCTGTCTCCTTTTAAATCACATTCTGAGGTAATTAACTGGCTTTTAGTATCTGACAGTTCGGTGGCAAGCATCTGTGGAAAGTTCAGCAGCTGAGCGGCAGAGCACATTGATTTCCTATGAAACCCATTTTCCACGTTTCTGCTCCAGCCGAGCGTTGGGGCTGATCGCTAAAAGAGAAAGCTGTTCCTAATCAACTTCTTTTTTGGGTCGAACTGTGGGCAGCTGGGCGCATTCCTTACTTTCCAACTCACGGGTCCCGGTTAACGTTCGAAACACTTCTAAAGCGCCTACATTTCCCATGACGCCACATTTGTTTTGCGGAGAAAGTAGGAGAGCAGAAAGTACCACACGGACCAGGGTGGAAATTGTAAACCGACGGTAACCGTGTTTGTGGCTGGCTGTTCTCACAGGCCCTTCCTGCTGCTCCCGCCTCTGATGGAGTGGATGAGAGTGGCCATCGTCCACGCCGAGCATCGCCGGAGCCTGCTGGTCGACAGCGATGACGTCAGGCAGACGGCCCGCCAGCTCCTTCCAGGCCTGGACTGTGAACCCCGCCAGCTGAAGTAAAGAAAACACACACACACACACACACACACACACACACACGTACTCACACACAGCCCACCCCCTCTGACCTTGTAACGCCATTGTTCCAGACTGTAAACAGAGTTAGGTTTATAACCGCCATGCTCCTAAACAATGAAACGGCAATTGTTTGGACCACATCTCCCAAAGTGCTCTTAGGAGGATTTCCCAATATTTTTAAACAATACTCTCTCACCCCCCCCCCCCTTCCCTCCCCCCTCCCTCCGTCTTTATCTCCCTTTCTCCCTTTCTCCCTCCCTCTTATCACGGTGCCCCTTCTCTCTCTCTCCCTCTATCTCTCCCCCCCGCTCAGGCCGGAGTGTTGTTTCAGCTCGTTCAGGCGCCTGGACTCCAAGGCGGCCACAGACAAGTTCCATCTGGACCTGGGCTTCCGCATGCTCAACTGTGGACGCACCGACCTCATTGGCCACGCCATCACCCTGCTGGGACCGGACGGTGTCAACAGCATGGACGACCAGGTACTGCTGGAGTGTGCGCGCGCGCGTGTGCGTGTGTAAGCGTGTGTGTTTGTGTAACGGCTGTTATGTCTGCCCTTTGTGGGTTTGTGAGCCGCTTAGCATTGAGAGAAACGGTGGCAAAATGCGTTTGAAGACTTACCCATGTAGAGCTCTACCTCATTGGTTTATTCCTCCCTCCCTTCATTGTTCTCCGTCCCTCATTCTCTTTCCCTCCCTCCCATCCCCTCTCTCTCTCTCTCTCTCTCTTTCTCTCTCTCCCTCTCTCTGCAGGGCATGACCCCTCTGATGTACGCCTGCTCAGCTGGAGACGAGGCGCTGGTCCAGATGCTGATCGACGCCGGGGCCAACCTTGACGTGGCGGTAAACACACACCAACCCCCCCCCCCCCACACACACACACACACACACACTCACACACACACACACACACACACACAGGAGTACTCACAGATGGACTTAGGCTCTGCGGAGACAGTATTTACAGCAACGTCTCCTTGCTGGCGTGTGAGGTCTAACCAGCGTTAGCACTGAACGTTTCCTCGCTGTCCAGTCGCATCTCGCTGCTGGGATAGTTACGTTAAAGGCGCTGAGTGTGCGCGAGCGCGACTAACTCACCTGTGACCCTCCAGGTCCCCGCCTGCTCCCCCAAGCACCCCTCAGTGCACCCGGACAGCCGCCACTGGGCCGCCCTGACCTTTGCTGTGCTCCACGGGCACATCTCCGTGGTGCAGGTAAGAACACAAACACCCCTTTGACACGCGGAGCTAAAGCTTAGCTCCTCACGCTAATCACCCACCCAATGTTATTCAACTCTTAAAAATCTGTCAGTGTGTTTTCTTATTTTGGAAGTATGAACTAGGTCTACTACTACATGCTATGTATTTCATAGATCCTGTTATCTAGATATGCGGTGCAAAGCTCATGTAAGTATGATGTTTGCAGCTCCTGTTGGATGCCGGGGCCAACGTGGAGGGGGCCCCCGTCCGTAACGGACAGGAGAGCACCGCAGACACACCGCTACAGCTGGCCTCCGCAGCCGGTGGGTACACAGGTGCACGCGCACACACACACACACACACACAAGCGTGCATCCGCACGCACTGAAAATATACGACTGTAAGAGAGGCAGTGCAGTAAACGTATAGAGACATTCTCACTGCTTTGACACGGTGGGATGAGGGGTGTAGTCAGAGAGACAGTATGGCGTCTGGAATGTGCGGATGCAGTGAGTGGTGAGTAGCTATCCAGAGAAAGCGAGAGAGAAAAACAGAGAGAGAGAGAGAGGGAGAGAAAGAGTGTGTGTGTGTGTGCGTGCACGCATAAGAGAGAGGGAGAAAGAGAGTTTAGACGTGTCTGGGAAGCGTTCCTCCATCTGAGAAGTCATGATGAGACACGTATACACACTGACACACCAGACACCCTCCCTGCACAGCTTGGCACAGTCATTTGTGAAGCAACCATGAAGCAGATGTCTCTATTCATATACATTTGTGTCCATCAAACTCTATGCATTGTGAATGTCTGGAATATCAGAGCATACGTTAAAGGCGTATGAAAACAGATGTTGGACTGGGGGACTTTGTCAAGTGAGAAACGGGAACCCGTTAGGACACTTGTCTGTTCCCCTCCTTAGGCAACTACGAGATGGTGAGCTTGCTCCTGGCCCGCGGGGCCGACCCCTCGTCGAGGACCCAGGACGGAAACGCGCTCACCTCCTCCCTGTACGAGGACATGAACTGCTTCAGCCACGCCGCCGCGCACGGACACAGGTAACACACAACCCCCCCCCCCCCCCCCAACCCTAACCCGAGAACAGCGGCCCCAGCAGATGGCGCCGCCTCCACTTCCCGCTTTGAAAGCTCGGTCGCCGAAACCTCTTAAGCGCGCCGTAAACAGCCTAACCGTGTTGGCACGGCATCATACGCACACTCGACCCGGGCTCCACTTTAAAGGATGGTCTGCCCTGGATTAGAGAGCCACTTCCTGCGGCATATGGACTTTCAGGGGAACCAGGGTGAACTCCTTTCGCGGCCCGTCTGTCCCTCAGACCAACTGGTGGCCCACCTGTTCGCCCGTCTGCGTGTCGGGACGCAGCTGAGCAGACTCAACACTCCCCTGCCCTCGGGGGAGGGGGACAGATGACGTAACCGGAGAGGGCCAGCGGCATGCTGTCACAAGGAAAACAGTGTGTGTGTGTGTGTGTGTGTCGGATTGTGTCCGTCCGAGTGTTTCGGAAATCTCTTTGCGTATGTGTGTGTGTGTGTGTGAGAGAGAGAGAGAGAGAGAGAGAGAGAGAGAGAGAGAGAGTCCGTGGCGTCTGTGAGCTGGTATGGACAGAAGCTCTCATGGTCCCACTGAACACTAAGGCCCCGTTGTTCCCTGACCGACCCCTTCCTTTATCTCCGTCCTGTCAGGAACGTGTTGAGGAAGCTGCTGAGCCAGCCCCAGCAGGTCAAAGAGGACGTCCTGTCCCTGGAGGAGATGCTGGCTGAGGGGGTGGAGGGGGAGGACGCCGGCTCGGCCCTCTCCGCGCTGCCTCCGCCGTCCCCCGGCCCCGGAGCCCCGCCGGAGGGGGCCCTGCCCAGGCTGTCCAAGGCCCGGATGAAGGCCCTGCAGGAGGCCAGTTACTACAGCGCCGAACACGGCTACCTGGATGTCACCATGGAGCTTCACGCCATGGGTATGCTCCAAAGAAAATAGTCCTATTATTCATATTCAACATATAGTCCTATTTAGGATACGAGAAATATGAATAATGATTATATTAATGAATAATACAAATATATAGATTCACATTCTTTTATACTATATATATATATATATATATATCTCAATAACGATAACACGTACGTATATACTGTATGTACTACTAATGATGCAATAATACATGTTTAAGCCAGCCATTGTGTTGTGAGTTATTCAACAACGGTATGACCATAGCGCTGGCTTCCGTTTCCCCCCGTCCCCCCTCTCCTCCCCTCTCCTCCCCTCTCCTCCCCTCTCCCCCCCTCTCCTCCCCTCTCCTCCCCTCTCCTCCCCTCTCCTCTCCCCAGGGGTGCCCTGGAAGCTGCATGTGTGGCTGGAGTCTCTGTGCAGCGCCCAGCAGCAGTCCCGGGCCTCCGTCACCCTGGCCCTCCTGCGGGAGTTCACCACCATGAGGGAGGAGGACTACTGGCACGAGCTGGTCTCCCAGGGCCTGCCGCTCATGTTCACCATCCTCCGCACCACCAAGGTAGGCGCCACGGGCCTGTCCCCCCCCCGCCGCGCTGTGCTGCCGGCTCACACGCCGTATCGATAATGGTTAAATGGGGGGGGGGGGGGGGGGATTATAGTAGGTGAGCGCTGAGCCTTTTTGACGCTGGTCTCTCTCCTTTTCCCTCGGCCTCAGAGTGAATGTGTGACCCAGCAGTTGGCCTCCGTCTTCAGCCACTGTTTTGGCCCGGCTCCCCTCCCCGCCATCCCGGAGATGAAGACGGCTCTCTTCGCTCAGCTAGGTAACGGAGCTCCGCGCCGGCCATTGTTCCGCCGCTCGTCACACCCGACACGCTCGGCACAGTCCTCCGTCCGCCATCGTGTCCATCAGAAGGTGCGGTGTTTCTTACTCTCAGTGTGTGTGTGTGTGTGCGTGTGTGTGTGTGTGTGGGTGTGTGTGGTGTGGTGTGTGTTTTTCTCCAGACCCGCACTTCCTGAACAACCAGGAGATGTCAGACGTGACCTTCTTGGTGGAGGGGAAGCCGTTCTACGGCCACAGAGTCCTGCTCATCACCGCCTCTGAAAGGTGAGCCAGCGGAGGGAGACAGGACGTGGGTAGATACCGCTCCAGGTTAAAGTATAGGTAGGGGAGGGGTGCAGGCTGGTGAAGGTGTGTCTGTGTTGGGACCAGGTTAAAGTATAGGTAGGGGAGGGGTGCAGGCTGGTGAAGGTGTGTCTGTGTTGGGACCAGGTTAAAGTATAGGTAGGGGAGGGGTGCAGGCTGGTGAAGGTGTGTCTGTGTTGGGACCAGGTTCAAGTATAGGTAGGGGAGGGGTGCAGGCTGGTGAAGGTGTGTCTGTGTTGGAACCAGGTTCAAGTTCCTGCTGGCCTCTCCTGGACCGGACGGATCCCAGAGGAAAGAGGTGGAGATCAGCGACGTCAAGTACAACGTTTTCCAGGTACCTCAGTCCGACATAGGCATCTTAGCTCATCGTGCCACCAATACGACAAAATCAAACACTTTGTATAAATAGGTAAGTGTACAATTAATGAGCAAGGACCTAAGTGGTGCGTCATGTTAAGCTCCGGGCTGGGGACAATAGCAGGCAACAGGTTCAAATCTAGGTTTAGGCGCATCGTAGATGCTTTGACCATGGATGTCTGTATATAAAAGTAATAAACCTCTTTTCTGTAATAAGGCAATTTGTCCTTGTGTGTTGCATAGTAAATTCATGTAAACTCACTATTCATGTCTACTGACAGTGTGTTGTTGGCATATCAAGTTACTGTTAGCCTGGCAAGCGCCAATGTTACACCATGTGACCAAATGATATGATACATACATAAATGTATAAGTGACATAATTTTACCCTAGAAAATGATCCTAGCAGGCATTCGTTCTCTAAAGCCTTTTTAATTGTAACCCTGATGTGCCCTGGTCAGCTAATTACACCCTCCACGACATAAGAGTCTCTATGTAACCAGAGATCTGGAGGTCTGTTGAACGACTTTGGATCTCTCTTCCAGATGATGATGTCATACCTGTACTGTGGGGGCACGGCGTCCCTGAAGACCAACGTGGCCGACCTGCTGGAGGTAACGCCGCTGCCTACCCCGCATTAGTTCACAAGATAAACATTTACGTGACCCATAAACTTTCAATTATATTTAAAAATGGGATACACCACGTAATGTTTCATTATTATTAAAGTACTGATGTGTGTTTCAAAGCTCCTGTCAGCAGCCAGCCTGTTCCAGCTGGGGGCGCTACAGAGGCACTGTGAACTCATCTGCTCCAAGAACATCGATCTGGACAACGCGGTCAGCATCTACAGGACTGCCAAGGTACAAAACTACGTGAAACATACAAACAAAAGATACCAAAAAATGTTGACGTAAAGGCACATGCACTTAAGGTCATGATTCATAATTCATAATGAATAATTCTCCACTTTTGCAGGTCCACGGAGCCGTGGAGCTGAGCTCTGTCTGCGAGGGCTTCTTCCTGCAGCACATGGTCGGCCTTCTGGAGAAGGAGAGCTTCAAGAGCCTGCTGCTGGGTCCCCCAGGGACCCGCGCGGGGCCCAACCCCACCTCCAGCCTGGCCCGCGCAGACTCCCCCCTGGACGAGCTGGAGGGCACCCTGGCACGCCGCCTACGCTCCCTCTACGTCACCTCCAGGGTCTGAGCGAGGAGGAGAGGAGCGCTGGCTGGAGCAGGGGTTCCGTCTTGCCACTGATGCTGGGTCAGAGTTTTTTTGGGGGGTCCGTGTTTGACCGTGAGCACTGAGAGAACATTCTCTCTGACCCTAGACCTGTGGTGAGGTACGACGCAGGCTTTGCAGTGAAGTGGACACGATTCAACTCAGCCCAGAAGCTCCGATACCCTGCCACCCCACCCCCCCCCACCCCCATTTAAAGTCCACCCCATGGACAAATCCGTGTCTTTTATTAAGTGCCCGCTCACCTCATCTAGACATTCATGGAGTTGCAGAGTGGATGGCTGAATAGATAGATGTGTGTGTCTCCAAGGCTCTGGAAGCTATGGCGGAGGAAAGCAAACACACACGGGAAAAAAATGAAATGCCTGCAACGAGAGCTCTGGAGAGTGGAGGAGCGACGCTGCCCCCTGATGGACAAACACTGCCACTGCCTCTGGAGGGTCTGACCCTTGGTGGCTGACGAGTGCTTCACATTACCAAGCAATGTGAATCAGAAGGACTAGCAGTACAATAGAAGTGAACAGACTAGACTTTGTGCTAAACCCCATTTAGAGGAGCTAAGATTGGGATGAGATGGTTACATGTGTGTCCTCTAACAATGACCTAGCCATTCCATTGTTCTCTCACCTGACTGAAATCACACACACAGGCTTTCGTCTTTTTGTCAAATTTGTTTGTTCTATTTTCTGTTTTAGGCCAAATGACAAAGGAAAACCGCTAACACACTTAGTAAGACTGGGATGGACATTTTGTATTTAAGCAGTGAAACAAACAGATGTGAGAGTATTTAACAGGGAGTTCCCTTTTATGGTGTTTTATTCCGAGCAAACTATTAATATTATTGTAAACCGACGCTTTATGTGTAGCTGGTCCTGTATAGTTTACAGATGAGTAAACTGGTATATATTTGAAGTTGTATGCTTTTACAGTGGTACCAATAGCATACTCTGACATGGGATTTAGAATGCATAAATTCTGCTCTAATGCTTAACATTGTAATAAAGCATCAAGTCTAAAGAATAGAGAATGAGCCTTTTTCTGTCTTTTGGGAAGAACACTACAAAAACACTGACAGCGAATTGCAACATTGCAAACCTATTTGACATTGTAAGTGAACATTGATGTTTCCATTATAGTGGGGATATTTAACGTGAACTGTCGCCACCTAGTGGTACTACACGAGGTTTGGGAAAAGCACTCCACTCATACTTACTCCCGCATGGCAAATTTCAGGGGGATCCATCAACACACATACCTTGTCACATGTAGAAGGAAGGTCGACACACACCCCATAACTGAATGAGTTTATTTGTTTCAGCACTGAACTTGCTCACAGTTGTGATACAGGGGGAGTACATGAGTGGGTCATTTCCTGCTCTGTAAGTGGACCCCACAGGCCCTCAGAATCAGCAGCGGCTGTCCTTACGCGTTGCTAGTTTCCCACGGTAGAAAAAGGGGGAGGGGAGGGGGGGGGGGGGGGGGGGCAATGGGAGGGTATTGCTTTGTGTCTTTAGGACTGAGATGCCCTCCCTGTGCCTCTGTCGCCAGGCTGGAGGGCCACCACTCGGGGACCCTCCAAGCTTTTCGGGCCAGAGGCGCAGAGCAGAGGAAGCATTGTTCAAAAGTCGCACGAGAAAGAGGTGAGAGAAGGAAGAGAAGGAAGAGAAGGAAGGCGATGCGGGAAAGACGGGAAGAGGAGAGGCAAAATGATAAGAGATGGAGAAGGAAGGAGAGCGAGGTCGAGAGGGTCTGAAACAACTAGAAAAGGTAGTTTTGTCATTGTACAGGTAAACAAAAGGAGGGTTAGCAAGAACGAGAGAGAGAGAGAGAGAGAGAGAGAGAGAGAGAGAGAGAGAGAGAGAGAGAGAGAGAGAGAGAGAGAGAGAGAGAGAGCGAGAGCGAGAGCGAAGTGACAGGGATCAAGAGAGTTTGTTATGGAACATTTGCACTAAAGCCATGCAAAGAAAAGCTCATGTTAGACATGCACACGGCATTACAAGCTAAAAGCATAGAGCAGGAACCCCAAGCCCCCAGGTGGTGTTTGTCTATGTACAAGAGGAGAGGAGCGGGAGTGGATGTCCTTCTCCTCTGCCTGGCCTACAAGCACGATGATCGGAAACGTCAAGAGAAGAGCATTATTCCCTCTCCAAAAAGAGGCTAAGTCTACATTCTTAAATTACTGGTAAAATCATTAATTTTTTTTTTTTTCAACAGGCAACACAAGTTCTCCGTTCCCCCTTTTGAAAGCACGGGGAAGAAAGCATTTGTGCCTCGTCAATGCTCACATAACTCGTCAAAAGTCTGACGAAAGGAAAGAAAAAAAAAAATAAACCTTTTTTTTTTCTTCAAAGCTCGCCCCGTTTTACGAACACACAATAAGGTAATAAATAACATTCAACTGATCTATCAGCTTTTCTTTCATATAAATAGCCAAGTTATATAATGAATCAGGAAATGGAACAGCCAAATGACCAAACCAGGAATAAATAAGGAACAATACAAAAATATCCACAATTGCATTTAACACTTTTTTTCCTCCGACTCATGCTGCTGGTAGAGACTTAAGAGGTATAGATGACAACCTAAATGATGTTGCACGGGATCGACAGCAAAGTCAAGGCGGTGACCCCTTAGTGGGGTCAAACCAAACAGGCCATCCATGATCAGGTAACAAAAAATACAAGGAGTGAAAGGAAAACAGGAAACCAACGAAACGGAAAAAAAAAAATAACAACACAGGTTTTTCCACCCGGCTCTACGGTAGGTTTGTCTAAACATATTGTCACAACTAGACATTTCATAATATTTTTTTTTTTTTACATAAGAAATGATATCAGTCTGTACAACAGAATAGATCATTCGTTTGAAATAGCCCCGTACCCCTCCCTCACCCTCCCCCCCCCCCCCCTTTATAGTGTTGTGTTCATAATAATACCCCTTCACCCTGTTGAGCTCAAACCTCTCTCACTGAAATAACAGCTATTCCAGTCCATTTGCAGCAATGGTTTTGAGTCTAAGAAAGTCTGTTCTTTTTTTTTTCTTTCTTTTTTTTTTTGTTTGCTTCTTAAACCCAGTTCTTCACAAATGAAAGTACAATAAAAAGGAAACGATTACAATCCAGCGAGCGTCAACGTCGGCAGTTGGTCCGTCCACTAACTCCTCTCCCGTCTCGCCTCCTGCTCAGGGTCGTCAGATGTGTTGGCCTTTAACCTTGCTTCTTGTTAGAACATCCCAGAGTTTGTCTGTGCATACTGTACCACTTTGTGTACGTTTGTCGATATATAGACATGTGCGTGTGTGTGTGTGCATCGTGAGTTTGTGTAAGCTGATTACTTCGTACCTTTGACAATGTTTATGCTGTTAAATGCTTTAGTTATGTTCTCGAAAAACGATTGGAGGGGGAAACGCTAGGAAAGGTGGGGGCACTGGGTATGAATGTGGATGTTGATGCTCTGTGTGCATGCAGGTGTGTGTGTGTGTGTGTGTGTGTGCGTGCGTGCGTGTGTGTGTGCGTGTATGTGTGCGAATAGATGTATTGGTAATCCTCTAGTGGCATTTGGTCAAGGTGGAGAGGGAGGAGAAGGTGCGGGTTGGAACGGAGGCTCTGTTTCCACAGCAACGCCCTCACGCGCCTCGAAAAGCAGGGTCCTCCATCAACGAACGTCCATCTCTCGGGGGCGCAGGAGGGGGGGGGGGGGGGGGGGGGGGGGGCGAGGGCCAAAGGGAGGGTAGCAGGAAGAGGGCTTAATAGGTTTTCTGGATGATTCCTGGTAGCAGAAACAAGTCAAGTCAATCAGAGAGGTTAACAGCGGAGGGACAGGCGACAGACAAGGACACAGGGTGGAATGTGAAGGGGGGGTGAGGTGGTCGGGGGGATGGGGGTGTTGTCATGACACTGAGAATGCAGGGACAAGAGTTAGCGTGTTCAAGGTGTGAGTGCATTTCCAAAATATTCTCTTATACGTCTCTATCTATGTACAGCCTTCAAATACAAAATAAACGTCGCCTCATCGGCAGTCCAAAGAGGATCTTATGTACATCTAGCTATGTACACGCTGAGCTATCCAAACCCCTGTCTGTCCGACAGAGTGAGGGCAACAGCGTTTTTGGGTATTTGACTTGGCGCTGGCTCTACTCGCGCCTGGGGGCCTAGCACTCCTCCTGCATGCCCACGGACGCGGCCACTGCTGTCGGGCCTCTGTCTTTGACCGCCGCGGGGCATTTGGCGTCACAAGGGTCGGGCGGCGGGTGCCTCCGCACGTGGGGCGAGGGGCAGTGCTTGGCGGGGGGGCCGGCGGCGGGGTAGGGCCCCTGGCCGTTCTTCTCGTCTGAAAGAAGTTGTTTAATTGAGTCAAAGAAGTTACTCAAGGGGCTGCCTAGGTACACACACGGGAAGAAGAGAGAGAAAAAAAAAAGGGAGGGGAGGGATTGGGTGGGGGTGGGGGGGTGGGGGGGTGGGGGGGGGGAGAGAGAGAAACAAACAAATGAGCAAATGGGGTTTCACACGGAAGAAGAGGTGGCAAAAGGCAGAGTGGAGGATGAGAAAGAGAGAGAGAGAGAGAGAGAGAGAGAGAGAGAGAGAGAGAGAGAGAGGGGAGGTGAGGAGGAGAGACGCTGTAACAGCTGCCCCTGGACAACCACACATGCCAGTCTCTCCTTAACCAGCGTGTGTGAGTGAGCAGATGCAGCGCATTCAAAGCCAAGTCGCCACAAAGACCGGGCATAGCAGGAGGCTCGATTACAGTACAAACAATATGTTGTGGCATTAGGTAGAATGATCAAGGGCTACACACTTAATATTGACAGTTTAATTAATGCGCCAGATTCCTGTGTTTGTGTGCGCTACTGGGATACAAGTGGCTTAGGAGTGCCAAATATTGATCCTTTTGTTTGGCAGCTTATGTTATGTGCATAAGTTAGCGGTAAGAAATTTGGCCTTTCAAATAAAAAGAAAACACTCACAAAGCATTGCTCATCAGTGCAGTCAAAGAAAGTGGTGGCAGATGCTGCGATTGTACTTATTATGCAAATAGGTAATGGAGTACTTTACCCGCTGCACGGTTGTGTCAGCCAAGCTTTTTTGCCAACATTTGGCGCTTTTTAACCTCCTCTGTCATTACTGTGGTGTAGTTTGTAATGTGAATAAATTACTCAAAGGCGTGTGTGTGTGTGTGCTTGTGTGTGTGTGTGTGTGTGTGTGTGTGTGTGTTTGTTTGGAGAGCTCAGAAACGCTAACGATTCTACTGAGGACGACGATGATGATGATTACGGCGCCGGAGCCCATCTCGTAGTCTCTACCCATTGCAATACGAGTGCTGTCAGTGTAAAGTAAGAATAAATAAATAAATAAACACGAGTTTTAGCAGCGCTAGGGTCAGGAGGCTCTGCTCTTGTTCTGTTATGCAAACAGAAGTCTCCAGCTAAACTCACTCCATTTCCTGTTTTTACCAGGAACACCCCCGTGCGTCCGTGTGGCCGACACAGCACATCTCAGGGAGCTGTTAGCGCGGACGCTGCCCTCATCTGTCACTGGAAGAACCCTCTCCCAACACTGAGAGCAGAGCAGCCGGTACAAAGGGCCAATCTGATGGCCCATTTAATGAACGGTGACAGCATTAGGGAAGCCGGCCAGTAGGGAGGGACTGCATATTAACTCTCGCTCACACGCACACGCACACGCACACACTCTCTCTCTGTCTCTCTGTCTCTGTCTCTGTCTCTGTCTCTCTCTCTCTCTCTCTCTCTCTCTCTCTCTCTCTCTCTCTCTCTCTCTCTCTCTCTCTCTCTCTCTCTCTCTCTCTCACACACACGCACACGCACACGCACACTCAGTCTTATGCAGGCACACACAAGTACAAATTCACACAAACACACAGAAACACAGACACAGAGTTTCTGATCAACAGACACACACCTACACACACACTATCTCCTTCTCAGAGGCAGTTAAGATAATGATTGCGCCTCAACCTTTTTATGGACGACACTGAGGGATTCCCACCCAACACCCAGCCAGAGTCTCAACCGACACGGCCTGCATGACGACCATCCAGGGCGTCCTGGAGCAGCAACAGAAGATGGCTGACTGTGGGGGTGAGGGAGTGATCGTTGGCTTGACCTTCTCCGTAACCCCGCTGTCTTGTAAGCTCCCCTTGCCCTGCTTATTTCCTCCCTCCCTCTCTCCCTCCCTCCCTCTCTTCCTCCCTCCTTCCCTCCCTCCCTCTCTTCCTCCCTTCCTCTTTTCCTCCCTCCCTCCCTCCCTCTCTTCCTCCCTCCCTCTCTTCGTCCCTGCCCTCCCTCCCTCCCTCCTTCTGTTGTTCCTCTTACGAAACAATCCCACGATGCATCCCTTCACCGATTCTAAACATGTTTTCATTTCTTACCTCCTCGTCCCCCCAAAATGACTCCTGATCGTTCCACCAACACTCCCTCGCTCTTCCACTGAACGAGCGAACCCCTATTCCCCTTCCTCCCTCTTATCCTCAAACCACCTCCCCCTCCTCCTTTCCCTGCCCCTCCTCTTCGCCAGCCCTTCCATTGTTCTCCCAGGCCCCCGTAGGTGTGCTGCTGTATCTGGGATTAAGGCCATAATGACCAGCCTTGATGGAGTCTTTTGTCCGCCCCCTGTTCTTATGCAAAGCCCCGTCTCCTTTCTAATTACTGCCGAGGCCCCTTCCCCCGAGCCAGGGCCCTCGTGGCCACACGTCAAGCTGCCTCTGGCCCGTGCCGGCAGAAAAATGGAGGAGGAGGGAGGAACAAAGGGCTGCCGTGATTAGCGGAACTACAACCTGGAGATACCCCCTGCCTCGGCGTGAAGCCGCGAGTTGAAAAGACGAGCGGGGGGGAGGGGGGGGTTAATAAGTCGGACGTCGACGTCTGCGCCACGCGCCGTGGACCAACGAGTGCGGCCGCCCATGTCCTTTCAGCCGCGCTGCCCAGCGGCCCCGAACGACGGCGTGGGTGACAGGGGCTCCAAAGGCCGCGTCCTTCTAAAGGCTAGCAGGGTGGCGAAGCGACGGTGAACGTGGGCCGCTGGAGTCAAAAGGTGCCCCGGCCCTTCACCGCCTTGTGAGTGTCTGGCCGCAGGAACAGTGGATCTCCGGGGGGTTCTCAGGAGGTCGACGGGGGACAGGCGTTCACTGGGACTGGCTGTCTGCAGGTACTCCCCCCCACCCCCACCCCCCCACCCCTCCCCACGCCGCTCAACCTCCAAACATCTCCGTCCATGTTACAAGCTGTCGTGGCTCTAAAGGTTGAAGCGAGGCTTCAGAAGTTTCCCGCGTAATGTTGTCCGACGGCTAATGACCACGCTGTGTCACACAGAGCCCAGACATAGCAGGGTTCAAATTAGGTTCAGATCTGACTCAGTACTGCAGTGTCTCCTCCACGGTCTATACCTCATCATAGACCCCTAAGGTAAAGTGGAGGCCCTCATCATAGACCCCTAAGGTAAAGTGGAGGCCCTCATCATAGACCTCTAAGGTAAATGTAGACCCTCATCATAGACCCCTAAGGTAAAGTGGAGGCCCTCATCATAGACCTCTAAGGTAAATGTAGACCCTCATCATAGACCCCTAAGGTAAAGTGGAGGCCCTCATCATAGACCCCTAAGGTAATGTAGACCCTCATCATAGACCTCTAAGGTAAAGTGGAGGCCCTCATCATAGACCCTTAAGGTAAATGTAGACCCTCATCATAGACCCCTAAGGTAAAGTGGAGGCCCTCATCATAGACCCTTAAGGTAAATCTAGGGTCAAACGGAGGCCTACTAATACACTGGTCACGTATAAATTCCTTACTAGCCAATAACACAGTGTAAACCTAGTTATCGTTAGACCGTTATGTACCCTTCGAAACCTAGTCATATCGTCCCATAATTGACATTATTACGGAAATCATTTACGGACATGTTAACATGTAATGTACGTGTGGCCGGGTATGGTTGTGTACATCTGGGAGGGGATGAGACAACAGAATGACCTGAGGATGAGGAGACAGGGGGAGGTGGAGATGACGTGAAAACGGAGCGCCTCGCCCCTCGCCCCGATAGCAGGCGCCAACAAAAACCTCCTTCCCCTTCCGGTCGTCAGAAGTGGCGGGGTGTCGTTCTCTTGTTCTGCCAGCAGGTGGAGCTGCCGCCAGGGGCACGGCGAGTTGGAACCCAGGCGAAGACACGGGAAGGGACAGTGACTCACAAGGAAAGACGGCTCAGAGGAAGTCGGGCGGGGGGGGTCGGCTGAGGTGAGCGAGAAGAGACTTCTATATTTTTTTTTTTTACCATTTTCTTTCCATTTCGCTTGTTGCGGAGGAAACAAATGGCGACCTAGAGAGACAGGACGCCTCCCTCTCTGCATCACCCGAGTGACTCACTGGGAGAACAGAGGAACAGGGGCCTGGCTGTAGACTAAAGGCGTTCAAGCAGTCAAAATGATAACCTTTGACCCTTGACCTGGAAGAACCGACCAATTTGACAGCAATTACCAAGACATTTTCCACATGTTTTCTCTGGAATTCTTACTGTTCCTACTCCATTGATCGCAGGGAAAGTGGATCGGCGTAATGGACAGGAAACTGGCAGCGATACGGGAAGATTTTCCAGTAAAGGAAAAGCTATCCGGCTGTGGTTTAAGGTTAAGGAACGAGGATTCCATGCACTGGTGCTGCAATGGTGACAAGCAGGGCACATCGCTTTGACATAGTTTAGGTGGTGGCCCCCTAAGCACAGATCCGACAGCCATTGACGCGGTAGCTACCAATTTGCTCTTCGAAAAGGATCATCTGTATCTGACTCAGATGAATCAGGGCTCGGGGTTCAGGCTGGTAGAGCGTGGGGAGGAGGGGGGGGGGGGGGGGTGTATCGGTAGAGCTCGACGAGGGTCGTGGAGGATGGGAGAAAGGTGAGGTCGTCCGGGGGGAGAGAGGGGGAGACGGAGGGGGTTACTCACCAGTCAGCTGCTGGACTCCAGGCTGGTCGTGTGTGCTTAACAGTTGGCTCTGAATCGTCTCTACCACCCGCTTGAAGCGTCGGCTGGGTCCTATACACACAGGCACACACACAAACAGACACACACACACAGACACACACACACAAACACACACACACACAAGCACACGAGTTTAATGCTGCTACTACTATATTCATTGGAAAGCGTGAATGAAAAGGGGGTAAAAAGTCACAGTTGGAAAGTCTGAAATTGAGAGATGTGAGGAAGAGGAGAAAGCGCCGTGATACATCCCGCGGTGAACCTGATGTGTATACAGTCAGGGACATCAGGAAAACAGCAGGCCGGCGATTACGCCCCATTCTGTCACAGCGCGACACCCCTCTCCCCCTTTCCCTCTGTGTGTGTGTGTGTGTGTGTGTGTGTGTGTGTGTGTGCGTGTGTGTGTGTGTGCGTGTGTGCGTGCGTTACCTGAGAGCAGGGTGAAGGTGACCGAGTAGATGCCGTTCTCCTTGGTAGCGGCCGTGCTCTCCGTGTAGGTGATGTCCACCTGGAACTTGACCGGCTTCTGGAAGACCGTGGGGCCGGCCGTGGACTTGTACTCCGCCCGGAAGCTGGTCTGGGAGATCACGCTGTGGCTCAGGCTGGGGATCTGCTCCGGAAGGAAGGAAGGAGAGAGAGAGAGAGAGAGAGAGAGAGAGAGAGAGAGAGAGAGAGAGAGAGAGAGAGAGAGAGAGAGAGAGAGAGAGAGAGAGAGAGAGAGAGAGAGAGACCCAAACAGACAGTGTCGGAATAAAGCACAGGGCAAAGAGAGTGAAGAGTGATGATTTTTTTTAATTTCTGGCATGTTTGCTGCGTGTAGAGTTTGAATGAGTCGGTGGAACATCCTGATGTTGCTGAAGCTCAGATTAAAGTCGAAAGAGATTAGCACCCCAGGAAGCCGTCAGCCGTCACCGCCCCCCTCCAAGACCGCAGCTGGCGCAATCTAAAGTCAACCAACCTACGTCGAAAAACAGATAGGAATTTCTACGCCCATTGAACAGGTGAGCGCGGAAATTGTCACGTTTCACCAGATTTCAGGGGAGGCTTTGACATTCCATTAGGGGGAGTGTGCTGAGGACTGTAATTCCTGCTATTCTGGTGCCACTCTCCTGTCGGCGGGTGTGGCTAGAGCAAAGCCTGCGTCCGGGAGAGAAAATGGCTCCCTCCAGGAATGACGGCCGCTGCTTTGACATTGACCTACGCCGGCTGAGTTTGCGTTCGCTAAGACTTTGTTAAAGTCGGGGGGGTGGGGTGCGGTGGGGGGGGGACACGCTATCCTCTGCGCATTCCAACCCTGCAGAGCTCAGCGCAAAACTGGCATGCCGCCCCCAACCCTATGCAAGCGCCTTTCCATTTGATTGAAACACACACATACACACATAAAAGGACGCGCACGTCTTGAACAGCAGGCATTCAGGGGCGAGGCGTCTGTATGCTAATAAAGAGCGCTCCGTGGCGTTCTGCTGTACACCTGGAGTGAGCGCCGCAGTCGCCGAGGGAAACCGCAGAGCCGAGCGCCGGGCGCTGTTTACGGAACGGCTCCTTCAACCACCGGCGCGTTATGAAGCCGCGCCCGCAGAGGGCTGCCTCGCCGCAAAGCCAATCAACACTTCAACGCCAGCACGGAAAGTCCTCCATCAGATGGCAGGTACACGGGCAAAGAGCCTCAGAGAGAACACAGGGGTACGTACTACATACCGGGGGGAACGGGGAGTGGTGTAGAGTGTGTGGGGGGGGGGGAGTGGTGTGGAGGGGGGGGAGGGGGGCGGGAGGAGTGTGTGTGGGGGTGGGAGTGGTGTGGAGGGGATGGAAAAGGAGGAGAGGAGGGAGAAAGGCACGGAAGGGGGAAACGTGGTGCTGACGACGGAGAAAGAGGAAAGAGGGCAGAAAGGGGTGAATCGAGGAGAAGGACGAGTGCAGCGAGGGCTGAAGGGTGGAGGTAGAGAGGGAGGGAGGGAGGGAGGGAGGGAGGAGGGAGGAGGATAAAGGTACGCGGAGGAACGTACCAGGGACCAGGGCATACGTACAGAGAGGAAAGCGTGGACGATGTCGGCCTTTATGGAGCTCAGCGGCTTGTCCTTGATGACGATGAAGATCTGCTCCTCTTTCTCCAGGCTGATGAAGTTCCCGAACCAGGACTTCTTGGCGAGCCTGCGAAGAGGAAGGGGAGGGGGAAAAACACGGAGTTGACGTTCGTGAAACCCGGAGGGAGGAAGAGCCTCTGCCTGCCGATGTAAAATGCATCGAGCATTTCTTGGCCGTAACGAATCGCCCTGGCATGCTGGAAAGCCTTGGCGTCCCTAATGGAAGGAAAGGCCTTGGCAGCGTGCGGGTCGGGGGTTGATCTACGAGGGGAGGGGACGTGGGCAGACGGCGGGGCAGATGGAGCCTCTGAGGCTGAGCCGCCGTGCAGAGACGGAGGGACCCGCTTCCCCTTCCATCATCTCTGCAGCGCACCGCCACTCTGTTTCTGGGTTAAGGTGGGGCAGTTCAGCTTATCCGAAATTCTGCCTAGTGTGCTTGGTGTTTGTGTGTGTGTGTGTGTGTGTGTGTGTGTGTGCGTGCGTGCGTGTATAGTGTGTGTGTGTGTGTGTATGTGTGTGTACAGTGTGTGTGTAGAGTGTGTGTGTGTATGTTTGTGCAGTGTGTGTGTGTGTGTGTGTGTGCGTGCGCGCGTGTGTGTGCGTGCGTGTGTTAGTGTGCGCACGTGCGTGTGTGAGAGACGTGTGAGGTAGGCCTAATTGAGCTTGGGTGTGAACTGAACAGCAGCGTGGCCAGGAGGACCAGGGCTCCACTACCAACAGCTGCCCGTCTCACCTCGCACACGGCGGTCTACGTAACCGGCCATATGGGCGCTGGTCCAGACCTCGCCAGTTAGACAGAGAACAGGAACACATAGCCGACTGCATCGCTCTCCATAGGTGCAGCTAAAGATAGTCGTGTTGAACCATCCTGGACAGATCGCCCGGGTTTACCAAGCCGAAGGATGTCAAGTCAAATTTGACATTCAGGTCAGTGTTGTGCTGGCTGCGGGGAGGGGTTGTTTCTTTGGCTAGGGCTGTGTGTGTGTGTGTGTGTGTGTGTGTGTGTGTGTGTGTGTGTGTGTATTAGTGTGAGTGTAGTAGTTCCTTGGTACAGTAGAGCAGCTCCGGGCCAACTCTCCATCAGCCCCTCCCCAGCCAGGTGATAACCAACCATGCCCGAGCAAACCCGGCATATCTAGGCCAGCCACGAGCTTCCACCGACCCCAGAGGGGAGCTCCACAGCGGGGCATCGTCCAGACTGCCTCAGCGCTCCCCTCGCCGAAAAACCAACATCCCACCCGCTGCGCCCTTTTCCACATAACCCGACCCGCGCAGTAGGCTGGAAGGAACACACTGAAACATTAATGGAGGGGAAGAAGGGAGGGGAGGGGGGTTGAGACGGCGCAAAACATCACGCCATGTCCCAACTGTCTCCAAAGAGGAGCCTAAGAATGGAGAAGGGCCAGCGGCGTCCACTCACTCTGGAGAAGACTCTGGCGTGAGGCTGGACATCTCCTCTTGCGTGGGAACTGTGGGGGAGAGAGAGAGAGAGAGAGAGAGAGAGAGAGAGAGAGAGAGAGAGCGAGAGAGAGAGAGAGAGAGAGGGAAGGTCACACAAAGGTCAGGGGAAGGTCAACCAAACAAAGAAGGGTAAGCTGTTTGTATTGCGTGTTTATGAACGGAGTGGAATAAAAAAAAGCCTGACTGCTAGTTTAATAATTCATCCTAATCTTATATTTGTTCTCTGATATACATTTATCATTTTTTGTTGCTGTGTTCCAAAGACAGGTTGCCGGGGCTACCTTGTAGTTTCCGGCGGTGGAAGCGCGGCGAGCCCAGGAAGCTGTTCTTGATGGAGTTGAGGCGCGTCCTCCAGGGCAGGCCCCCGATGGAGGGGCTGGGGGGCGGCGTGGGGGTGGGGGTCCCGGCCGGGCTCTCCTTGGGCGTGTGCACCGGGGTGCCCTTGGGGGTGGGGAGTGGGCTGCCTCGGGGGGAGGGGTGAGGGGTGACCTGTATCAGGGGGATAGATTGGGGCCGGCGTTCAGTGGCGGAGGAAGGCGCTACGGGGTGGAAGTGGTGCAGCCGGATGGGCGAGAGGGGCACCATGGGGCTGAAGTGGGCGGACAGCTGGGGACCCACCGAGGGGGTCCGCCGCACCTGGGGGCCGCAGGGGAGCCGGAGGCCGGTGGAGGAGGCGGACGGGGAGCAGGGCGTGGACACGGAGTGGGCGTTGGAGGAGAGTTGGCAGGGCGAGGAGGGCTCCGATTTGGAGGCGGCGATGGGCTCTGCTTCCGTGTCGGGCAGGGGAATGGAGAGCGTGGCTTGCAGGGACTTGCGGCCCACAAGGGGCTTGGACGGGGGGGTCTGGGTGGCACAGTGGTGCGGCGGGAGCCCCTCGGGGTGGGGCGAGAGAGAGTTGGGGGTGGGGGTGGGGGCGCGGGCGGCGATGCAGTTGACGTGGGACTCGGAGGAGGGGCTTGGGGACGGGCACGGGCTGGTGTTGGGGGACGGGGGTACTTCTGGGGTGGCAGGGGGCACACAGAACTTCCTAACAGGCTGTGGTCGGTGCAAAGACAAGGCCGACAAGATGGACGACGGGAGAGGAAACAGCACAGAGACACACAAACACAGACATGCACACGCACACGGAGGAGAGCAAAGAGGCAAAAAGCACAAAGAGCAGCAGCCCACGGTGAAAAAACAGGCACACACACACACGCACGCACCCACACACACACGTACGCAAATACACACACGCACGCACACACACACACACACACGCACACACACACGCGGACACACACACGCACACACGCGCACACACACACACACACACGCACACACACGCGGACACACACACGCGGACACACATGCACACACGCGCACCCACACACACACGCACGCACGCGCACACAAAGCGGAGGTCGAGGGAGTGAAAAACAAAAGAACAAAGACAAAAAGACAAAGAACAGACGGACATGCGGTTAGACGTTTCGGGCCGGACAGCCAAAGCAAAAGATAATGAGGCAGCAGAACCAGAAGCCCTGTTCAGACGAGCAGCGAGGCAGCAGCAGATATGGCAGCCACTCTGCGCCGCAGGAAGCTAACAACAACGGAGAGCCCGAACAGCTGAAACACACGGCGACGGGGCCTTTAAAGAGACCGAAGCGGGCGCACACACACACGCGGACACACACACGGACACACACAAAGCACACGCGTGGCCTGGGAGATAGATGCTGGGGCAGGGGTATTGTTGTTTCACACGCAGGGGACGGCGGTGTGTTATTCTCAGCCTGTCCGCGGGGGAGCAGGGAGCTCCCGCTGTTGTTACAGAGCTGGAATTACAAGGCGGGTTCAGACTACAAAATGTATTTATCTCAAGCTGGGGCAACGTTGAAGGATTTCCCACTGAAGGTAGGGCATGCTGCGGAACGCCCACTTTCAAGGTTAAACTCTCCAGATAGGTGTGTGTGTGTGTGTGTGTGTGTGAGGGGGGGGGTCTGGTTTTGTCCTAGAAAAAAAAGACACCTCCTCCTGCCACACTGAAAGTCGAGCAAATGCCTGTACATGGAATCGCTTGGCGGAAGCAAATTCCCAGCTTTGGGGTGGATTTCAGGAATCAATTTCCCTTTCAGATCAGCCACACAGAGAGAGAGAGAGAGGGAGCGGGAAAGGGAGAGGGAGGGCGAGAGAAAGAGAGAGCGAGGGAGAGAGTCTTGATGGCGTTGGGGGATGGGTGGGCGGGGGGGGTCGTCATAAAACCCGAGCTAATCTCAAACCCTTCTCAGTCTAGTCAGACGGAAAAGTTTTGCCACAAGCTCCCCGGCTTTAATCAGGAAAAGTGGGATTTGCCTGGCATTCCTTAAGCTGGATTTCCACGGAGCTCAGGCCAGAGAAAACAGAGAAGGGGATAATAAAGGAGTGGACGGAGAGAAGGATGAGGAGGAGGAGGAGGAGGAGGAGGGACAGAGAACGTGAAAAGGAGAGAGAGGTTTCTCTGCTAAGCTGTGGCTGTGTGGGCACCTACGCTCACTGGGTGGAGGGAGTCGGCCTAACTATCCTGAGCCAGGGAAGCCTTATGCATGATGAGAAATCTAATACAGGATATGAAGAGAAACTCCTCTAAGCCCACTGTCTGGAGATACAAAGCACTTCATCTGCGGTGAGATTTCGGGGGCTTGAAAAAGACAATAAGCAGACTATGCCAGTTGAAGGCGCGGCAAACAGTTCTCTTTTTGGAAGGTAAGCGCTCTGAAACAGAATAGGCGCGCCCTGCATAAGTGTCAACAGCTTGGCGACAGTGACAGCCATTTTGTGTCAGGTGGATGACACCAGACGAGGAGACCAATGGGACAGCTGCAGCTGCAAAGGTGATCGGTGTGTCGGGCAACAGGACCGACCGGGGGGGGTCCTGAGACGGGGGTGGCGGGGAGGGGGAGGGGGGTCTTACCCGAGGGCTGCTGAGGGGGCTGGTGGAGAGACCAGAGGAGGCTCCGCTGATGGACCGCGACCTGCGACACACACACACACACACACACACACACACACACACACACACACACACACACACACACACACACACACACACAAGCAAAAGTGTTAGCGAACACAAAGCAAGCAAAGTAGGCG
>CM030181.1:7721014-7731014 GCA_017639675.1 Aplochiton taeniatus | reverse complement strand
TGCGGCGGGTCTTTCATGGGCTGCCCGTTCCCCGGCTGACTCAGAATCCCGATCTGGACGGGCTGCCCGCTCTCCGGAGACAGGGTCCGTTTGTAACCGAGCCGCCGCAGCCGGGAGAGATCCGCCTCCGAGGCGCTTTTGATTTCGGGCCTGGTTTGATCCTCTCAAACAAATGCGCGTGGGTATTTTGCGTCGACGCGTGACTTATCATCGATTCCCTCCGGGAGGCGACGGGACGGGACCAGTCCTGTGACGCTACGGGAAATCATCGATTGATTACTGTTGTTTCTTTCTCCTGTTCACACTGTGGCACTTTTCCATATTCCATTTGCCCGTCATTAAGCCCCTCGTGGTTTTCGGTTTTCCAAAAACAACGTCGTTAGGGCTGAGCGGGACATTTAGGGTTGGTTGATCAGATTACGGCAGTAATTAAATGTGTGTTCAGACACTGCCGCTCAAATGAAGCATGAACGAGGGATGTTTAGGGTTCAGATCTTCCTGGTCAAGGGCATCCCAAGTCTATTCAAAATTAACATCACAGGCGTGGCAGTATCGCGTTTATTTCCCCACCCGTGTGAAAATATAGGCCTGGCACTGTCACCACCGTGACAAAACCCGCATAAGACACGTAAGTCGTAATGCTGGTCAGGGAACGCAAAGTTCTGTATTGGTGGCGGTGATTGATGTTATGTTGTTTTAGATAAAGTTTTCTCCCTGCCTCCCTCCCTCCCTCCCTCCCTCCCTGCCTCCCTCCATCGGCACCGGTTGAGATCTGGCCTGTCAAAAGAGATGTTTCAAAGCCTGTCTTCTCTCTGACACCCTCTGATCTAAAGTTTCCCCGGATTCTCCGGGCTGTCGACAAAAGTTTGCTGCCGGAGAGAGATAAGGTTACATACAGACAAACTCAATCCCATATTTGGACCTAAGAATGCTATGTATGTGGCGGCGTGGTGCTTTGAAAGACACACACGTTCAACGGGAGCCCGCGCACACGCGCGCAAACACACGCGCACACACATGCAAAGTCAAAAGGACATCGAAAGTAAGACACGTTCAAAAGCGGTAGAACCGGGTTTGGGGAACTTATTGAGACCCCCCCCCCCTCTACTGGCTGACTGCAGCGCTGCAGGACAGCTGAGGGGAGACGTTTGTGAAGAGGAGGAACGTCCCGTCAGATGGGGACAGGGAGCGAGTCACAGTGTCCTCCCTCAGAGACCCGTCACCAGCCAACAACCAGAGGCACAGAGCAAAGCGCCATTGCGTTCTACAGACAAAGCAGAGCTGATCAAAGAAGAGGGAGCGGGGGAGGGGGGTTGGGTGGGGCGACTTAGGGGGCTAAAGGTTGTGACTCCTGCAGGGAGGAGACGCGAGGGCCGACCACCCCCACACACACACACACACACACACACACACACACACACACACACACACACACACACACACACACACACACCGGGCGGACCGTGGAGGAGAAAGACGGCGGTGTTGCGTTCGACTCGGCGGCCACGGGTCTTTAGGGGTCGTCGTCTCTTCCTAACGTTTACGCCATCGTTTATGTTATTGCCGGCCCTCTTGACGGACACCTCATAGGAGCGTGCCGGTTCCCCGTTCCAAATAAAGCGGACGCCCCTTCACCGTCAGTGACTGATGAAAGAGGCCGTCCCTGTTCATGGAGGAATCATGCCCGCTCCGCCGTGGCTTCCTATGCGAGGGTCTATTCCGGGCCGCGCGGAGTTAGGGCCCGACAACAGATGAGTCAGAGCGCGGCCCGAAAGGAAAGAGGGCCAAGGCAAATTTTAAACTGGCATGACCTTCCGATAATAGAGAGGGATGGCCTGGAGAGCCGCGGGGGGAGGGGGGGGGGGGGGGGGAGTATGGAGAAAGAAACAGAGAAGAAAAGGGAAAAAAACTGGAAGACAAACTTTGAATTAAGACGGGGATGCACGGCGGGATTGGAATTTGATTTGTGAGAGACGGAAGGGGGAGAGAGGAGAGATCTTTTAAAAGTCGGAGAGACTGTCAAAAAGGCTTGCTCAAATAAAGAGCAGGATGAGTTTGTGGGTTTTAGTCTCGGCTAATCTACCGGGAGGCTGAATCTAATTATGGCATGTTAGCTTTGTCTATCAAATTCCGTGCTTTATTGAGTTCATCAAAAAAGGGGGATAAGGGGAGTTAGTTTGACTTATGAAAGGCAAACATCCACCTTCTGGCCACTTTTAATGGACATATGGTCTTTTCCAAGATGGCTTCCAAGCGCAGTTTAACGCTATGCAGACCAGGTCGATGCCACTTGTGACACCCTCTGATTCACTCTCTTCAGCTATCGCACACGTCAGCAACTCGGGAGTGGAGGAACTGGGAACATTCTTTTAGAAGGTAAGAACGCGGGACGGGCCGCGTGAAAAGGGACGTCTTTCCCGTTTCTGGGGAAAAGACAGATCTTCATAGAGATGGAACGGAAAGGGATTCATGTCCCGTTTATTGTGATAAGATAGATTTTCATTCAGAGGGAATGTGGGGCAGAGTGTGGGGGGGGAGTCAAAATAACTCAGCCTCCTTTTGTCATTCATCTAATTGTGTGTTGGGAGCTCAAGCTCTTGTGGGACTCGAATTTAAATGCACTTTTATTGTTTTTCATCTGCTTCCAAATGAACTGGGTTAAACTTTGGAAACCCTATTCCAACTGTTCCCCACGACCGTTTCGCCGTTGGTTCTATCCACATGGGAAAGTATTTCCCCGATATTAGAACCTGGGCTAGGAGTCGGATGAAAGCCAAGGTAAATATGAACTACCTTTTTTCAGTCCGTCAAATCATATTCTCTAGATTTTATTTTTTTGTAGTCTGTCCATCAAGGCCCTGTCTTATGATATGCAGTGGTCATAAGGCCGTCTTGGGAAAAGCACTGCTTTGTGTGTGTCTTTGTCTAGGGTAGGGGGTGAGACGTTTTATCTGCTTTGTATTTGCATTTGATGTACTCCTTTCTTAACTTCTATTGAAGCTCTTGAATTTCCCTTCGATGACGAAGGTAGTGACGCACTTGATTTGTATCCCGGCCTTAAAATGGGGCACTTGCATTTTTCTTATCTAGCCGATTGGGTTAGGGATGCACTTGATCATCCTGACCTGTGGGTTTTATCGTCTTATGATGAAAGCACTATTTGTAAGTCGCTTAGGATAAAAGCTTCTGCTAGCTAGACGACTGTAATGCAATGTGAAGCAAGGCGAAGAGAATGAAAGGGGGCTAAGAGCAAGGGAGGGCATGGAGGAGTGAATACCTTGCTTCTCTGCAGCATTTGAGATGTGCGTCAGTGATATCCAAGCTTTTACTGAACACTGTTTTACTAGGGGAGACAAAGTGAGAGAGTCAGTGGCTCTGTGTGTGTCTGTTTCCACTGCACAGCCGGGTTCAGGGCCAGCCCGGTTCACAGCCTACCGCTGGGGTCATACCACTGGACGGCTCCAGAACACGGGGCCAGCACCTCAGGAGGGAGGACACACACACACACACCCACACACACACACAAACTCTCAGAAAGACACGTCCACACACACGCACATGCACGCACGCACGCACGCACGCACACACAACCACGCACGCACACACAACCACACACACACACACACACACACACACACACACACACACACACATGCGCGCACGCACACACATACACACAAACTCTCACAAAGACATCATCGTCCACACACACGCACATACACAAACACACACACACACACACACACACACACACACACACACACACACACACACACACACACACACACACGCTGATATGCATTTTCTCGTTCACTCGCTCACTCTCTCACTCAAGCTATGCCGGCTTGCCAGGTGCAACAATCTTAACCGTAACAATTAGAAAATGTGGATGTTTCAGAAAAAAATGTAAACCAACATACGCAGTTGACACTATGTGCTTCAGATGTGTCTGTGTGTGTGTGTGTGTGTGTGTGTGTGGGTGTGTGTGTGGGCGTCTTCACCAGAGTGTGTACCTCTGTCCGTGCTGCGTCATGTCGATGGCCCTGCGCGCCGGTACAGGGGAGCCTCCGTCCGTCACGCTCAGCACCTCCATGGACTTCCTCTCCGGCCTCCGCTTGCCATGGCGGTTCAGCATGGGGGAGTCCACGCGCTTCTTGGGGGGGTCTGGAGGGGGGGAGGGGGAGGGGAGAGGTGAGTATAGGCGAGCGTGTTTTGTTTTGTGTGTGCGTGGGTGCGTGTGTGTTTCGTGTTATCTTGAAAGAATCCATGGTCCCGGTATCTTCCGCCGCTTAAGTAACGGGGTTCCTCCTGAGATTAGGGGGTGGGGGTGGGGGGGGGGGGGCTAGCGGCCGCCATGTTGAATTCGCCTCGGGGAGGCAATCGATGTGTTCAAAGGCGCCGGCTGGGAGGCGCGAACACACGCTCGCCCGTGTGAATCTCCTATCGACATGACCTCTCTTACAGCGGGGCTCTTTCCGAGAGAGAGAGAGAGAGAGAGAGAGAGAGAGAGAGAGAGAGAGAGAGAGAGAGAGAGAGAGAGAGAGAGAGAGAATGGTGCTTAACACAACTCTTTTTATAGACGCGGTTGAAGGCCGAGCGGCGCAGTTTAAAACCGGAGTGTAGCTTTTTTTGTCTTCCGTCGGTAGGCGTCTCGACCGAGGCTGTCTGAACTCGTCTTTCTCTCTCTCTCTCTCTCTCTCTCTCTCTCTCTCTCTCTCTCTCTCTCTCTATCTCCGTTGACCCCCAAGAGCCCTCTCCATTTCATTGAGTAGCTATTCTATTTTCCGTTAACAGAGCTGTTTCCACTGGCGAGCCGTTCTGTGGTTACACAAGCTGACTAGAGGCATTCGAGGACTGTTACCAGGGATGTCTCCCAGGCCGACATCATAAACGACGTTGTTGCCTAAATATGTCGAAAATAAGGAATCATATTCAAATATATATGTATCTTTGAACAGCACGGAAGTAGACGTAGGCGTAAGCTAACTGACGAGTTTGAGTTTCATTCCAAAGTTAGATTGAAAAGATAAGGCGGAATTTTCTCACTTCATTACTCCCCTCCAAAAAGGAAAACCCAACGGTCTGATATCATAACTGGCTGTCGCCTTCGGTAGTTAGAATGAGAATTAATATCAGCAGGATGATAAGTCAAAACTCGCTCAACTCACGATTAAAGTTTGAATAAATACGTAATGGCTGCTGAATCCCAGACGTATGAAGCGATAAAGAGAAACTCAAACGCCACAGGCTAACTTCAAGTTCATAATTGGAGGGCTGTTCTTTATTTGTCTTTATTAACGTCAGCAACCCTCTTTGTGATGAGTATGAATATGAATATGCGACCCTATTTTCAATTGCCGGATCTCGATTTTAAACATGGCTCTTCACGCAGGCATCTCTATCGTGTTACGGTTGTCCTCCTGGTCTCCGTTGGTTTCCAGCGTGCTGTTTCTCACCGATCTCGTTGCGTGGCGGCAGGTTCTGGTCCTCCTGGCTGGGGTACCTCTCCTTCCTGTCCAAGAGCAGGAAATAGATCATCTTCTCCTGGTTGTCACTGAGAACACGGGACAGAGAGGAGAGCGCGGTCAAACCTGGGTATAGGCACGAGGGGTTAAACCCCTTCTCTTTCACACACACACACACAGAGGCAAACAGGCGGACACACACACGCACACAAACACACGCACACGCACACGCACACACACACAGCCGAGAGCATGACTGCACTTGATGAACCTCCATCACTTGAATTCATTGTAATACAGCCCTTCCTAATAGCTTCCCCCATTAAAAAGTTTCCCTCGGCCATTAAGCTGTCATCAGGCATAAAGCCGACTCTTGACTTTTTAGGAGGCGCCCTGTCCCTCATTTCTTCATAATGGCCAGTCAGCCGTCAAGTTTATGGAATGCATGAAAACATAATGCGGTGCACTTTCTCTCCACCTCCTCGGCGCGGCGCGGAGGCTAATATCTCGGTCGGGTAGGGATATCCGAAAGGCAATAAAGACAGTGGGACGATCCGGTCCTAATAAAGACAGATTGGAAAGCAGCAGGGGGTCTGAGGGAGGAGAGGACCTGCACGTTCAGCTAAAACCAAACCCGGGGGAGCAGAGATAGAGAGAGGGGTGTGTGTGTGTGGGGGGGGGGGGGGGGGGGGGGGGGGGGGGCGAGCTCTTTCCCCCCAGCCAAGCGGTTTTCACCACTCTGCACTCCCGAGAGACCAGAGACGAACAGAGGGAGGACGACGGAGTGGAAGAGGGAGAGGAGGAACTACCGCAAAGACAGGAGGAGCAAAAGGAGAAGAGTGGAGGAGAGGAAAGAGGCGGCAGGTGTAAAAGCGACGAGAGACATATTTATGACGAACGAGTTTCAGGGCACCAAGACGTACACACACAACCCCCCCACCCCCCCACCCCCGTAGGAAGAGCAACGCGACCCTGGGGTGCGGTTGACGGCGGAGGCGGCCATGAGCGAGGCCGTGACAGCAGAAACGGGGGGGGGGGGGGGGGGGGGGGAGCGGAGAGGGGAGGAGGGGGGCAGTATCTATCCAATGGCAACCAGCTTAAGCGCCACGCGATAAGAGCTAAGTGATCTATGGCTCCTGACATCTAAAGGGACAGTTTCAAAGGGTTTCATGAGAGCGCGAGGAAGAAAGGGGGAAGAAAGGGAAAAAAGACAAGGCTGCTGGGCGTATACTGCCCCTCCCTCCATTAACTCTGAGTCCCGACCTCCCTCCCTTCCTCCCTTTCTCCCTCCCTCCATCTATGTTTCCCACTTTTCCCCTATACCTCAGATTATTAGCCTCTACTAATGCATACATCTAGTTCTGCTTGACCCCCCTCCTCCTACACCTCTCCCCCGACCTGATCTCCTGTACAAATCCAGCTCCCTCTTTCTCTGACACAGCTTTCCCCTCCATCTTACAACCCTCCCACGCGGCCTCCCTCCCTCCGTCTCTTGCGGGTACTCACTCGTCGGAGAGCAGGTCCTTCATCAGCTTGTTCTTGTCCCTGAAGCAGCCCAGGGAGTGCATGCTGTCCAGGACGTCCGGGTCGATGTCGTCCGCCGACGGCAGGCTGCGGATGGTCACCTTCCTGGGCACCGGCTGCTCCGGCTCCGGCTCATTCTTCCCTCCTCTGGTGGCAGAAAGCGACACCACGCCATCAGGAAAGCTGGCGGCCATTTTGGCTCCACATAGAGTTCTGTTGCTAGTGCGGCGGGGCGGCTCGGGACAGTTAGCCCAATTTGTATTCTCTGTGTGATCTCTAACTGACCATGTGGCCGCTGACCCAGGGTGACCCGGGAACACGTCTGACTCCCACTGTCGGAACTGTTCCTCTCTGTTTCTCTGTCCCACTCTCAGTCTCCACCACTCCTCGCTGTCTCTCGGAAGCTCTCCTCACGCCCCCTGCCTTTTCTGTTGTCAGACGCCTTGCTGTTACACCGCCTTGTTATGAACTCTCCTTCTGTCTTCTACCACTTCCCCTTAATCGTAAAACACTCTTTTGTAGAACGCTGTCAGGCAGGGACGTGAAAATATGTGTGTTTTGAGTGTGTTTGTGTGTGTGTGTGTGTGTGTGTGTGTGTGTGTGTGTGTGTGTGTGTGTGTGTGTGCGCGCATGCATGTGTGTCTGTTTGCGTGTGTGTGTGTGTTTGTACGTGTATGTGCATGTGTGTGTGTGTGTGTGACTGTGTGTACGTGTCTGCGTGTGTGATGTGAATGGGAGGAGACAGCTCTTCCTCTGGGCTGGAGATTTCTGTGGCTGATGCTGCGACTAGGCCGGGCCCGCAGCATTTATCAGATAAACAGCCAGACAGCCAGTTAGCCCCGTCGAGCTCCCAGCAAAAACCTCCCATCGCTCCCCATTCCCTGCCTGCCTGCCTGCCTCCCTCCCTCCCTCCCTCCCTCCCTCCCTCCCTCCCTCTTCTGGCTCCTTGTCTCCTCAAAGGCCTCCAGCATCCATCCCCCAAACCCCTGACTCCCTTACCCCTCTGCCTAGTAGATTGCCTTTTCTCCTAGCCAGCGCCCTCCAGCCATAACCCACCCAGTGTTCCCTCCTTGCTCTCCGTAGACGGCCCACAGTAACACCACAGTAAGGTGGCCATGCCCGCCGGACGTCCCTGCTCGCCGGCTCCCTGTGCTCCACGTCTCTCTCTCCGTGACCTACAGTGGTGTAGCCTGGCTTAACCTAGCGGAGAGCCTTGCATACCTCTCCCCCCCTGCCCATGCACCCCTTCCACCATAGAGACCACCCCACGTCTTCCATGTTGCCGGAGCTGTTCTCCATGACCCTTCCAAGCAGGCCGAGAAAGGCAGAGAGGAACGGACGGGAGAGGGGGGTATGGAGGGGGTGGTCATGAGAAGGTGCAGCACTTACATGTACCAGGTGTGCTTCTGGATCTGTTCTAACTGTGGAAGGAAACAGAAAGGAGAGGGTCAAGACAAACAGCAGCGTTTTCCCACTTCACAGCAACGCAGCCACTTCCGTCCGGCTGAAATGTATCAGGGCACGCTTTGTATCAGGGCAATCTAAAAATGATAGTGAACTATAGACGGCCCTCCATTGTGAGTTACTGATGACATCATTGCTTTCCAAGCAAGAGGCAGCGAAAAGAAATTGGCAAGCGCGCACGCACGCACGCATGCACGCACACACGCACACGCACACACACACAGGGCGGTAATATACCGTGCAGAAAAGAAAAGGAGGAGATCAATATTGAATTTTTCTTCTTCTGGTGGACAGAAACGTTGGGCGCAATAACACTTCAATAAGCCCAAAGCTCAGGCTGGCTAAGAATCAATGAAAACACAATAAGACAATATGGGAGAGACCTCAGGCATGAGAAGATCACTTTACACAGACCAGCAGTGGAGAAAGAGAGAGGGAGAGAGAGAGGAGGAGAGAGAGGAAGAGAGAGAGAGAGAGAGAGAGAGAGAGAGAGAGAGAGAGAGAGAGAGAGAGAGAGAGAGAGAGAGAGAGAGAGAGAGAGAGAGGCGAGCAAATGAATATCCATCCGTGTGTGTGTGTGTGTGTCTGTCTGTGTGTTTGCGAGGGTACGAAAAAAAGAGAGAGAAGGAGAAAGAGAGAGAGACGGAGGAGACGGCGGCGATACTAATGGGCTTTGCTCTTTATCTCACACAAACACGCACGACTCTGACCCTGCCAAGCCCTCTGGCCCAGAGAGGGTCTAGGCTCCCCTTTGCTCGCCCTCCCTCTCTGCTTGGCAGGGATGGCCGGGCGCTGGCACTTTCCCAGGGCCCTGTGGCCAGCCAGAGAAGAACCCTGTGCCCCCCTGCCCACTGCCACGCTGCTTTGCCAGGAAGAGAACGAGGGAGGCTGGAGGAGAAGAGAAGACGTCTGCTTGGATGGATCTCTGAGGGTGGGGTGATCTCCGTCCACACTGGAGGAGGTAGGGTCTGCGGACACGTGTACAGTGGTCCGTGTGTGTGTGTGTGTGTGTGTGCCTGTGTGTTTTCTAGTCCGTCCGCTCCTCCCAGGGGAACCAGGTCTCTCTCGTAATGGACCTGTCCGTGCCACCTCCTCGCCCTGCTGGACGGGCTGGTTTGTCTGTACCGGCTGTCCGACTGACGGAGGGCGACAGACAGCCCAATATCACGCCCGCCTTAGGGCGTTGGGGCAGGAGCGCTGGGATGGCAGCAATCAGTCGCTCAATCCTACCACCCTAATCCTGGACCAGCTGCTCCCGCTCAACTCCGGGTTGTCCTGGTATGCTCTCTGTGTGTGTGTGTGTGTGTGTGTGTGTGTGTGTGTGTGTGTGTGTGTGTGTGTGTGTGTGTGTGTGCGATCGTGTGTGTGTGTGTGCGATCGTGTGTGTGTGTGTGTGTGTGTGCTTGTGAGGGTCTGTGTGTGTAGGTGTGTGTCATATATCTATCCATCAGAGCAGAGTTTGCCCCCCCCCCCCTGGGGCAGAGGTGCCGCGGACCCCCACTGGGAGGACTATTACCAGAGGACAGCCACCGGAGGGGTCCTCCAGC
>CM030181.1:7701014-7718514 GCA_017639675.1 Aplochiton taeniatus | reverse complement strand
CTATTTGATTTTAAACCCAATTGACGACTAAAGCAGTTACAAGAGAAGGGGTAGAACAGTGGAACAATCCTGTTCCACGTCTGAGACACGTAACAATGGTTATTCACTGTGGAGCTCCTCTGTGATGGTGCACTACTTAAGGAGTGGTGTGTGATGGAAGCATGTCGCTGCACGGGGGGGGGGGGTCACTGGGTCCACCCCGGGGGACTCACCGTTAGCCTCTTGACGGCGTCCACCTCGATCATGCCGCGGAGCAGGTTCTGGCAGTCGGGGGGGATGAAGTGGGGCATGTGGAACACCCCGAGCTTCACCTTCTCCAGGAGGTTCCTCAGGTTGTCGTCGTCGAACGGCAGGGCGCCCTGGGGGAGGGGGGTGGAAAGAGACGGTGAGACAGGGTTAGAGAGGTCTCTGCGGAGGCTTCACCGAGTAAAAAGACGGCCGGGGAGGAAAAACAAAGGGAAAAAAAAAAGTTTGGAAAGAGAAACAGAGACAAAAAACCAAACCAGACCGTCTGGGTGCTTTGTCTGACGGGAAGAGGGGGCCTGTCCCCCCCCCCCACCAACGTTTCCAACCCTCCAATTAGAGCTCTTGGCCCTCCACCGCAACGCTCCACCAACAATAAAGAGTGTGACACGGAGAGATGGGGGTGTTTGTGATAATGACCCCACTCCCCTCCCTACCATCCCTCCGACATCACAGTGGTTTGTCAGAAGAGCTGACACAACCCAGATGGGCCTGTCTGACAGACGATGGTGGAGGGGGGGAGAGAGAGAGAGAGAGAGAGAGAGAGAGAGAGAGAGAGAGAGAGAGAGAGAGAGAGAGAGAGAGAGAGAGAGAGAGAGAGGGGAGAGAGAGAGAGTAGGGCGAGAAAGATAGAGAAAGAGAGAGAGGGAGATGGAGATGGAGAAAGAGGGAGAAGAAGGCAGGCTTGTGTAACAGATGATCAGAGTGGAGCCTAACTGTTGGGGAGCACAGGGTGTCTCTTCTTATCAGACAAAGGGTTGTCTCCCAGCCAGCCAGTCAACCAGTCAGCCAGCCAGCCAGCCAGCCAGTCAGCCAGTCAGCCAGCCAGCCAGCCAGCCAGTGGCAGGACTCGGATGCTGGGAGAAGTAGATCAGCTCCAGGGAAATGGGGCTTTTTGTTCACAGTTCAGCAAAACTGGCGGAATCTTGTGTTCATAGTGCAGAAAAGCATGATGGAGAGAACGTGGAATCAAATCAGGTTTATGCAACAGGGATGACGGGGGTGACAATGGCCCGTGCCCCCCCCCCCCCCCCCCACACACACACACACACACAGATAGAGAGACAGAGAGTAAACAACAAGTGGGGGGGTCTGTGGCCAAAAGCCATCCTGTCAACGTCTGTGTTTATTTTGGGCTCACTGGTTCCTGTGTGGCGCTATGAATAATGCATGCTGCAGGGACGTGCCTAAACTACAAGCCAGCTGTAGATGGAAAGCAAGGCTTGGGAACGGGGGCCTTGACTCTGAATACAGCATAACGAACACTCAGACCAGTACAGTAGACACATGAGATATTAGCCATCTGTACTGCACGTCACCACAGTGTCAGCACATTCACAGCTCACTGAGAGCTTCTCTCTGGACTCTGTTTCACCTCATCAGTGCGAGTTTGTGTGTTGGGGGGGGGGGGCGCGCGCGCGAGGACCAATTGTTGGACCTGTGTGTGGGAGCAAGTGTGTGGGAGGGGGGGATTGTTCGGATTGTGTGTGTGTGTGTACGCGTGCGTGCGTGTGCACGTGATATCTCATTACCGATATCTCGTCCGGCTCTCTGATATCTCCTGCCAACCTATTGTCCAGTCAGTCTCCTGTCCTCTCCCCCCAGACAACGGTCACTTCGCCTCCCATTAGGAGAGATAAAGGAAAAGGGGAGTGCCGTGGAAAACACCACCGAGCCGCCTCACTCCCCACACCAATGGGGGGGGGGGGGGGGGGGAGACAAGGACAGCCAGCCACGCCTAATCCCAGTCGGGGGTGGGTGGGACACTTACCACCAACAGGGCGAAGAGAATGACCCCACAGCTCCACACGTCGGCTTTCCTCCCGTCATACTTCTCCCCCTGACGACGACGAGAGAGAGAGAAGAGAGAGAGAGAGAGAGAGAGAGAGAGAGAGAGAGAGAGAGAGAGAGAGCGAGAGAGAGAGAGAGAGAGAGAGAGAGAGAGAGAGAGGAGAGGGAGAGGGAGAGAGAGAGAGAGAGAGAGAGAGAGAGAGAGAGAGAGAGAGAGAGAGAGGGAGAGGGAGAGGGGGAGAGAGAGAGAGCGTTGGGGAGACAAAGAGAGAGAGAGAGAGAAGGAGGGTCATAGAGTTAATCTGTGACAAATGCAGTAGGACACACTCCGTAAGCAGATTGAGGTTGACCTTAAAATAAACACTCACCCTGATGACCTCTGGGCAAGCGTAGTGTGGAGACCTGCAGAAAAGAGAGAAAGAGAATAACATGAGAGAGAGAGAGAGAGAGAGAGAGAGAGAGAGAGAGAGAGAGAGAGAGAGAGAGAGAGAGAGAGAGAGAGAGAGAGAGGGAGAGGGAGAGAGAGAGAGACGGTGACAAGGGCCATAAAAGGAGAGAGATAACGAGTGAGAGAGGGGGCTCACACACAATAAAGGAAGGAGAGCACAGAGAGATAGAAATAATAAAGACAGGGAATAAGGCAGTACAGTACGCCATGACCAATCAGGACAGAGGATGTCGTCTGACCATCGATCATGGACTTTCCTCGTCCCAGAAGGTTCCATCGACGCCCTCCTTAATGTGCACTCAAGGGCATCCTCCCCCAGCAGACAGCCAGCAGTCCCACTAATCTTTACACCACCTGGACCGGGCTGACAGTAAACCCAGTGGATGGATTGACACATCCACATGACATGAAGATTGACGAGGGTCCACTCCGCCGCGGCTGCCCTACAAACCAAGGCTCGTGGATTCAGAAGAGCTGCTCGGTCACGGCGCGTTCTCTACGAGGAGACAGCGGCTCGGTCCACAGCCGTTAGAGTCACGGCACGTTTCCCCGTGGTCAAAACGGACAGCGGCGCTACTCTGAGGATCCGCGGTCTGGTTGCCATGTTTTATTTTATATGTATTTGTCATTAGTATTTTTCCACGCGGGCCTGCTGTTGTTTTGCTCACTCTAATTTAATAGCACAATATGGAGCCTCTGATGAAGGCCTGTCTGCGGTGTAGGGAACACGGCCTCCATTAGCGAGGCCGCTGTCTGGCGTGCGGCTGAGTAGCAGCTCCGACGGCTAGCGTTCCCGACGCTGTCAAGACTGCCCGATAATAACCAACGACGCCGGCGCCACCGGCTTGGCAGCGGAGTTCAAACACAGCGGCGCCGCGCAAACGCCGTGCCTCCCTGATTGCTGGTGTCTCACCCCATTATGCAAATGGTAGGGGAGGGGGGAGGGGGGGGCTGCTCAACGTTCACGCTTGTTAAGCATCGGCAAGCGCCAAAACACACAGGCTGTCGTCGGAGACCTCTGGCGAGCATCAACCGGTTATGAACACACGCCGCTGCGGAAAACCTTGGCAGGGCGTGAACAAAAGGGAGACAGGTCTAAACAGCTGGCCTTTTCCTTCTGGCGCTGAATCTTCATTTGCCACTGTTTGGACAGTGTACTGTATTGCATCCGTTTCTCTGTTCGCCACGCGTCGGACTCTACTTGAAGAAGAATCTACTTGGACTACTTCTACGCGTAACAGCCCCCGCAAGACCACTCTAACTGCATGTGCCTCGCGTCTTCGAAGGCCGCCGCTCAGAAAGTTTGCTCAACGCTGCGGACTCTTCATATATTATTCAGGTGTGTGAAGCAACAGTGCCCTAGGGGGAGTTAGGCAGAAGTAGCCTGGTAAAACTGGCGCGCCGCGTTAGGGGTGAAGGGAAGACGGATGCCACCGCATTAAAAGCCACTTTTCTCCTCCTCCTCCGTTAGAGGAAGAGGAAGCAACACATGTTGTGGGAGGAAGAAACCCCCCGTAGCGCGGGCTGTCACTGCATGCGTCTTACGGCGCCGTTTGCTAAACATCATTTAGCGTCCTGTTTCAACGACGAAAAAAGAAACAAAAAAAAAAACATTAACGAGGGGAGCTAGGATCTGTATGTGTGTGTGTGTGTGTGGGGGGGGGGGGTTGTTACAGGCAACGTGCCGCTGTAAAAAATGCTGTTGGAAGTGTTTTCTGTGCTAGTGAACTGGATACAATCCCACTTAGAGCGGAAGTAGACCTGGGGTCACGTTCAAGGTATGGAGAGTGCTGAGGCGGCAGAATAGAAAATGGAACCCAAGGTATCTCTATCCATTTACAGGACCGCTTTATGGACCGAGAAGAAAAGGAAGGCAGGGAGCAAAAACAACAACAACAATCGACGGCGTGAGTGGATCTCATTTCCCGAGCGGGCTACCCTGACGTCCCAACACCTGAGAGTGTGGATTCAGTAGAGCAAAGTGCACATCAGGGAGAGGAGGGGGCTACCCTGACGCCCCAACACCTGAGAGTGTGGATTCAGTAGAGCAAAGTGCACATCAGGGAGAGGAGGGGGCTACCCTGACGCCCCAACACCTGAGAGTGTGGATTCAGTAGAGCAAAGTGCACATCAGGGAGAGGAGGGAGCTACGTCATGGACTGTCATGAACGAGACATTTAGCCGGCGGACGGATCCACTCACACAATGAACCTAAACATGGGTTTTGCCTCAGATTAAACTTCTTTACCCAGCACACCACCCACAACTACAGTGTATACACCTCAGTGGATTCGGATCGCACACCAGGCCTTGTTAAAGGCGACGCACTTCCTTAGCAACGGGGTTCAGGATATCCCGACCTCGGACGTAACCTGATATGGATCCTTTAAGGACATTCAACCAATCCATAGCATTTCAACGCAAAGCACGGAGGAGGGAAATAGCTGTAAAACAAATATATCCGAGTGCGTGCCATTTGTGCTTCACAATCATTGTGTGTGTGTGTGTGTGTGTGTGTGTGTGTGTGTGTGTGTGCGTGAGTGTTTGCTGCCGCTCCCCAAGCCATACCTGAGGCGAGTGCCATCCTCACACAGCTTCAAAGCCACTGAGCTCCAATACCCCTGGTAAATGGAATACATTTGTGTCAGGGCGCTTGGCGGGGAGAGGGGCCAGATGAATGTGTTTAATTAAAAACTGTCATATCTCCACTTAGAAACAGGACGGCCAGGCAAAAGGGGATCATCAATAACCGCACACACACACAGACGCACACACGCACGCACGCACGCACGCATGCACACACACACACACACACACACACACACAGACACACACACGCGTACACACACACGCACACACACACGTACACACACACGTACACACACACAAATACACGCACACGCACACACACACAAACAAAACATGTTTGTACACGCACAACAAAGTTTCTCAAACATGCACCCAAACAAGAGCAAGAAGGGAGAGAGAAGCTGTGAGGGCAAGAGCAACCTGTATATTAGATTTAGTGAAGTATGCATTTCCATGGAGAAAGAGAGAGAGAGAGAGAGAGAGAGAGAGAGAGAGAGAGAGAGAGAGAGAGAGAGAGAGAGAGCGAGAGAGAGAGAGAGAGAGCACTCCCTAAGGTACGTCCCTCCACCTGCAGCCACAGGTACATTGAGTGCCATGTGGAAACGGGTGGAGGCCGGAGCAAATGGAGTGCGCCTCGATCAGGGAGTCGGAGACAACCTGGCAACGGGGCCTGGCAGGGAACGGCAGTTTTCCTGTGCCATTATATATAATGCTCTGGGGCGAAACAACAACACTTTAATGGGATTGTAGCTACAAAATGATACAGCAGTCACCGTGACACCTGGCATAAAAGAGAGAGGAGGGAGGGCGAGAGAGAGAGAGAGAGAGAGAGAGAGAGAGAGAGAGAGAGAGAGAGAGAGAGAGAGAGAGAGAGAGAGAGGGAGAGAGAGAGAGAGAGAGAGAGAGAGAAAGGGAGGGAGAGAGAGAGAGAGAGAAAGGGAGGGAGAGAGAGAGAGAGAGAAAGAGGGGGAGAGGGAGAGAGAGGGTGAGAGAGAGAGGGAGAGAGAGAGGGAGAGAGAGGGGGAGAGAGAGAGGGGGAGAGAGAGAGAGAGAAAGAGGGGGAGAGGGAGAGAGAGTAAGAGAATAAAACAGGTAACTTTGATGTGCTGATCGCGGTAAAGCCAGGCAATATGTGTGTCTCGTTTAATCAGAATGGGATTTAAAAGCCGGGTACAAAGGGTCTTTGAGGTCAGGACTGATGGCAGCAATGCCCTGCACGTCGGCCTCTGCCTGTGTGTGTGTGTGTGTGTGTGTGTGTGTGTGTGTGTGTGTGTGCGTGTGTGTGTGTGTATGTGCGCGCGTGCACGTGCTGGTGCGCGGAGTTGAGCGCCGGCCAAAGGTGGACAGAACGGGGGCTCCTCTGTGGAGAGATGTGGGAGGGCGTCTCCCGGCGTCTCCGGGCCTCTCCGTCTCCGTGTCCGTGTTCCCGCATGGCCACAGGGGGCTCCCCACGCTGCCTTGGAACGCCTCCCCGGTTCCCCGCCCGCGGCCCCTTTCCGACTCCCACGCTTAACAGTGTATTCGAGAGACTCCATCACGCCCCGGGGCTCTGTCCCGCCGTTTGGCTCTCAGGCGGTCTAAGAGGGACTGTTTCCGCGGAGAGATTTGATGGCGGCGGCCGTGGGTCTGACGGTTCTGCGGAGGCTGGATGGTGTAGGTGAGGCAGGCCAAACCGGACCACCCTCGCCGTTTGGGACAGAACAAAGCGGCCCACTCCCAGTCCCCACCATCTTCCTCTCTAACCCTGAAAGGATACTCTTCTTAATATGTTACTCCTTTAGGGAGGACGGAGGCTTTGCGTGAGGTACTCACCCACAGCTGGTCTCCAGCAGGCTGTCACCGACCTGCAGGGAGGCCATGCCAAAGTCTGCTATCCTGATGTTGTTCTTCTCGTCCAGCAGCAGGTTCTCCGGTTTTAGGTCCCTGTGGCTGGAGGACACACAGAGAGAGAGAGAGGGGGGAAGGGTTAAGACGCAACACTGCACAGGGATAGGCTACCGACAGCGTACTGTAGTGAGACACACCTGTTATCAGACATAAGACAATACATAAGAGAAAAAAACACAAGCATACGCACGCACGCACGCACACGCACACACACACACACACACACACACACACACACAATTTGCTAACCTAACTGCCACCTACACATTTTGCCAGTGGCTTTTCCAGCGAGTTTGACCCACCCCATGTACTTCTCCCTTTGAAGTGTGTGTCCTGTGCTAGCTCCCACCTACACGGGCAGCTTGTATGAGAGATGACAACCCCCTGCTGTGGCTCCCTCCACCTTTCCCCTCCTCTCATTTGCCAGACACCCCCGTCCAGGCAGGCACCGGAGAGAGAGAGAGAGAGAGAGAGAGAGAGAGAGAGAGAGAGAGAGAGAGAGAGAGAGAGAGAGAGAGAGAGAGAGAGAGAGAGACCAGGGGACCCAGACAGAACGAGTCTTCATTAACTCTTAACCCGGAGATATCCCAACCGGCAGCCAGCGATTCAGCGCCGCTTGACTCGAGGGCCTGGGGTCCTCACATTAAAGAGGAGACTAAGGAGGTCCAAGGTCAAAATGTCTGTTTGGATAAGCCACTGTTCAAAGGCGGCCGGCTGGCCGGCGGCACCATCTTTAACGGGGCTGCTTGACGTCTTTTTCCCTGAGTCAGGGTTTGGCTTCAACGCAAACTACCGAAGGCTGTCGAGGCTGGGGCCTGTCTTTCCTACAGCACACACACACACACACACACACCCCAACCATGTATCTCAATCTTTTCCCCTCGTGCTTTCCGGGCCCATTTTTGGGGATCAGAGGAAGCAGGATAAAGCCACTGGAGGAAGTGTCAGGATGTCACCACGGCAACTTTAATCTTCCCTCTCCGCTAACGACGGAGCGCGTGACGGAACAATAGCCGGACGGCTCGCCTTTGAAGAACGCCTCATCAAAGATGGACGTCTAACCCTGGAAGACATCATCCGATGCTGGACTCAGTTCCTGTCATGGGGGATTCTCTGCCAGCGTCCCTCATCTCGCCGACACTTCCTGTGAACGCTGCTGTCATAGAAACAAGGACCAGGAAGCATTAAATGCTGCCTTCAGATTCACTGAATGTCGACTGTAAATTACGACCCATGCACAGGCATCGTTTGCCCTTTCTTTGGTTCACATTACTACTAAGCGACTCGTGGTTTCGAGCGGAAATCCACATACACAGGTCCAGTCTAGAGTGGAGAGAACACACTGATACAAAGAGACATTGAGACATTGGAGCCCTAAGGACACCTAATGTTTTCAGGGATGTGACATCAGGGTCCAAACATACACTGCGACTTGCACAAACAGCATGACATAAAGAAAAGCCACCGCAACAACGCTGTAATAAATTATGCACACCATCTAACAGTGACTAGCCAAACACCGGGAGAGGAGACATTAGCTGAACCAAAACAGGGCTAGCGTCATCCCTAATCAGACAAACACAGTCCCAACAGCCACATAAACATCTGAACGCCCTCAAACCATCAACCTCATCTGTGCAGACGGCACCTAAATCAAACTCCGAGCCGCGCTTTCCAGGGTGAACGTCGTCCGCCGGCAAGACATAAACCCGACAGCCTCCACACACACACACACACACACACACACACACACACACAAAGGGTTCTTTGCTCCTGAGAGACAAGGCCGTAAAGGAAGCCAAAGGCAGATTTATCCGGCGACAACATCGAAGGGACAAATTGCATGCGGGTGCTTTATGGTTTGTCAGGGCCCGGGTATTCCATAACAGGGCTTTGAAGTGCCTGGGCGACACGTTAGGTGGTTCTGACGGCAACGTAATCCCTCTCACGCCACGGCACAGCCAGGCCCGCTCGCCCCTGACCGTGTGACTTGGGTGTCGTTTCACGCCAGGGGTATTATCTGAGTTCAACACCCACCCGGACGACAACGTCCGCATCAGCGCCTTTGTCCTTTAGAGCGGTCACGCTAAAAGGCCCAGTGGGACTGACTTCGATAAATATACTTGTAGAAACAAGCGTGCAGCCAGTCTAGATCTTGTCTTGTGTTTCTATCGTTTCATTATCATCGATGCCTCGTCTGTTATGCTTTTGAAGTTTTTCGTAATGTTAGGTTTATTGTTGTTGAAGCACTTTGAAACACGGGTAATACAAGAACTTGACAAATAGAGGTTTATTACTATTTATATTAATAATAAACATACTAATTGATGGCAGTGCATATAAGCATACTTGAGTCAAAAAAAATATGTAATAGTCCCTGTCATATTACAGTTAAATGAATGACAAAGTTGCCCCAATCTGCCGGATTTATTTTGCAGCCCTTCTCAGGAACAATCCCAAACCCCATGTGACGACACTAAGATCAGGCAAGTGTAATTCTTAGGCCTTGTATTAATGCCACAGGAGCGCAAAGAAAGTAGCCTCCCAACGGTTTACCTGACACTGTAAATATGTGTCTCCCCACCCTCGCTAAGCTGAATTGACCCTACACCCCAGCGGGGTTGGAAGGCATGATCCCTGCAATCTAACACCCAACTTCTTAACTGCCTGAAATCATTAGCGCTATCCGCGCCGACCCATTCTGCTTTATAGCGCGGCGTAATGGGACTCTCCTTCGGGACTGACACTCCTATAACTTCCCTGGCATGTTTACGTTGATGAGAGCTTTACAACCTCCATTTGTTCAACCCGGCGCATTAAATGGCGAGTCCCAGAGCGATGTCTTTGACAAACTATATGTTGCATATAACCCCCATTACACTGCTAAGCACATGCACGTGGCTATCTCAGCCCGACACAGGATTGTAAAGGTGTAGTAAGGTCTTCAATCGAGTCCATGCAATTTGACTCTGTATTCTGTCATTCAGTCCTGTTCACATACATAACAAACGTGAACATCAGCACCACAGCCCACTCTAAGAAAGTAATTACTGCCACAAAACTCCTCAACGCAGCTCGGATTAGACTAAAGGAAGCCCACTGTAAATATCCATATCCCAAATCCACACTAAAGGGTCAAATGTGTTTTTGCTGAGTCTTCCACATCTACACACAGGTAAAGGCAATGGTTGCTTGTTTAAGTGACAAAGCTAACAAGTTAGCCAGGTACTATCATCATTATGGCAGCCAAGTTTAAGTGGGGTATTGACTTCATTATAGCTAGAACTGCGCCTCTTTGGCTTTTACTTAACCTGACTGTAAACCTACCCTCGTGTTGCTTTTTAACTTTTCTGAGTCTCCCATCGACCCAGTTATAGATATCTCTTCGCATCAGCGAACGAGGAGACCACTCCACCTGTTAAGTTAGCAGCACTAGGGGCTGGCATTCATTTGCAAATGGGGTTAATTGTGTGTTAAGAGCAGTGGGGGATGATGAAGTGATAGTTGTTTCTGCTGCCTAATGGCGTTGGCTGTGTCTGCTACTTATCACAACGCGTCAGTGTTGAAATGTCCATAACACAATGTTCCTTTGGGCTATTTATAGCTTAGGCTACAGCAAGCTTTTCAAAAGTTTCATTTGTCTCTGTTTTCTCTCCCCCAGTTTCATAGGAACCCTAACTTGTTCCCATTAATCAAAACTGGCCGCTTTAAAAACTTGAATATCCTCAACGTTTGATGGCATGATTTCATGATTTCAATGAAGGAGACGTGAGATGGGAAAAATGTAATTTAGCCTTAACTGTGAAATGTTACTCTGTGTTTTTCCTATGAGTTCAAACAAAGTTCCCCTTTGCTAGTTAGGTTGAACCCTTGGGGCTAATCTCTTCACCTAGCAGTCATCATAAAGGGCTTAGCAATTTACTGTTTAGGTAAAATAAGATGTTAGACTTTAGGACCGGTCAGCCTGATGGCATTATTTATTGCCCTGTGCAATAAACTCTTTGATCTAGGAAGGTCCGAAAGACAGGAGATGCTGACTGCAATTGCACTAATCAACATTCCTAAGGAAGCGTGTATATAAGGGACGTTAGGGGGTATTGTGATTTTGTGCGCACCAGTTATACGTCCTCATTTTTGTATGACTTTAGACTGCAGTTAGGGTTTTCTTTTTATCTGATCAGTTTTATTTTGTTACTTTGTGGTTGATATATTGTATATCAACTCTGTTACCTTTTTACTCATCTCCATTAAAACCACTAAAAGCAAGCGGACGTTATTTCTCAAAGTATTTAATTATTTCGATCTCACTGGAGTGCGGAGACATAAAAAATCCGCGACAGACGATTGCTGTGACTATTTGGTAAAGGCCCAAAGTTCAATTAGTTCAGCACCAAGGACAGCGCTAAACACTTGTTTCATTACTACTATCGAGGGGAAAGATCTCTGAGGTTTACCGCTGCTTATAACAACAGGATGAAATGCACCTGGAAGGAATTTTTCGGGGCCTGGGTTTGTTCAAACGGTTTTGTTTATGCTGCCAACGGTATCAATCCCCTGCCATCTCCCCTAATATGATTCAGAATTGTTAACAAATAGGAAATAAAAAAGCGTAGAACGGGAAATACCTGCTCCTCTCTCATTGATTCACGTCACAACAAGAATGTAGACAGCCTCAATTAGCCGTAACTGGCATGTACGTCACTGATTTCAGATGCTATTCTTCCCCCGTTAGCGTGCGACGCTATCTGTCCCTGGCAATCGACTCAGGGTGGGTACAGTGGCGGCTGCCGCCGTCCCGCCAAACAGGCTCTGAGCGGCTCAACGTCAGCCCGTCAGGCAGCGAGTCAGCCTGCTGTGGCTGGTTAGCTCCGCTGCCGCGTGTGCCTCCCAGGGCCCCGGTTCAATTAGGCACCAGGAGAGGGAGAGCCTCAGGAGAGCCACCAGAAGATGCTCCTAACGTAAGACTAAATAGAAAAGCAATCATAACACACACGCACGCACGCACACACACACACACACACACACAGACACACACACAAACAAGCTTGGAGAGTCCAATCAAACGTTATCCCAAACTATTCGGAAAGATGCCACACTTGCCAGTTAAACCTGATTTGAGCTCGGAGCGGTGGATTCCTCAAAGCCAGACTCCAGATGAAGTCAAGCGGTCCTTGTGCTCCCATCTCGGCAGTCCACCTCGTTCCCCCTCTCCCTTTCTCCTCCAGTAATCGTATTCCACCTCTCCTCCTACCTTCCTTCCCTCCCTCCCTCCGTTTTAACCGCCATCCCCACCACTGCTCCAGTGCGGCACCTCTACAAGGCGGCGTGGGAGGAGAGGAACAGGAGCGTAAGGCAGAGGACAAACAAGGATCGTCCATTATGTGTCGTGAGCGTCCGTCAGATGGAAGTACGCCCCACTGTGAGCATGGACCCCCTGTGGTGGGAGAGGCACACAGGAACGCAACGGGAAGGCCTACAGGGTCTGTGTGTGTGTGTGTGTGTGTGCGTGTGCGTGTGCGTGTGTGTGTGTGTGTGCGCGCGCGCGTGGACGAGAAGTATTGACGGTTGGTGCGTGCTGCTTTTCCCTGAAGCTGAGACAGAGGCGCGGGGAAAAGGGACCAACGGAAGGAGGAAGGGTGGAGCGGCGGGATGGAGGGATGAATGGAGAGAGGGAGCAGAGGGAGAGAGGCAGAGAGGGAGACAGAGAGGGAGGCAGCCAGGGACAAATGACCAGAGGGCTGATGTTGATGAGACCATGATGCTGTGTGTGTTGGCGTAATGCAAATCCTGTTCCAGGTGTACGCTCGTAGGAGGCGATAACAAATGTGAACTAAACATCCTTTTACGGGGAGCACAGAGGAGGGTTGTGTGTGTGTGTGTGTGTGTGTGTGTGTGTGTGTGTGTGTGTGTGTGTGTGTGTGTGTGTGTGTGTGTGCACGCCAGCCAGTTAGGCAGAGAGTTTCAGGGACAGGGTAACATTCCAGGGACGTTGTGACCATCTCCAGTTCACCGGGAGTCAATCTGTGTGACGGATAGTCTTTATCTCACACCCACACACGACCCCTTTGCATCAAACGAATGCATGCACACGTACACACACACACACACACACACACACACACACACACACACGTGCACCAACAAACACACACTAGGGGGGTTACAAGGGGAAATTATGATGTTGTTTTCTCCTTCCTCCAGACCGCTGTCATTACTTAACAGGCTGAGGGGGCTGAGAGAGGACAAAACAAACATGTTAGAAGCCTGCTCAAATCCCTCGTCCATTACCGTACGTGTGGGTGTGTGTGTGGGGTTGTGTTTGCTCGTACACATGTACGTGTGTCTGTGTGGGGTAGAGTATCAAGGGGATAGGGGTATTGATAGTATAGTGGGTCAACAGGGAGGTGTGTTAGGTTAGCTCTGACTGCGGGCTGACCTCTGGACGGTGTCAGTATCAGCCACATAGGGACCTTCAGCTAATCCATACCACTGAGAAACCAACCACCGTCTCTCTTCTGGGACACAGGGATCCTGTGAGGCCAGGAATGACGCCGGGAATCAGGCCCCCTCACCCCCCGCTACCAGGGGCTTATGTCAGCTGCCACCCAAAGGCCCTGGATGGACTGCACTGCACGTGTGAGGCGCTGTGATCCGCTGTTAACCCACGACAAAAAAAGACTGGCCCTAAGACAAGGCTCAGTACCAGGTAGAGGAGAGAGAGAGAGAGAGAGAGAGAGAGAGAGAGAGAGAGAGAGAGAGAGAGAGAGAGAGAGAGAGAGAGAGAGAGAGAGAAAGAGAGAGAGAGAGAGAGAGAGAGAGAGAGAGAGAGAGAGAGAGAGAGAGAGAAAGGTAAAGATAGAGAGACAGATAGACAGAGAGATAGGTAAAGATAGAGAGAGATATAGACAGAGAGAGAGAGATAGGTAAAGATAGAGAGACAGATAGACAGAGAGAGAGAGATAGGTAAAGATAGAGAGAGATATAGACAGAGAGAGAGAGATAGGTAAAGATAGAGAGACAGATAGACAGAGAGAGAGATAGGTAAAGATAGAGAGACAGATAGACAGAGAGAGAGAGATAGGTAAAGATAGAGAGAGATATAGACAGAGAGAGAGATATGTAAAGATAGAGAGACATATAGACAGAGAGAGAGAGATATGTAAAGATAGAGAGACATATAGACAGAGAGAGAGAGATATGTAAAGATAGAGAGACATATAGACAGAGTGATCCCTAGAGCGGGATGTAAACAGTCTGTGACACCTGAGACGGGAGGGGAATTACTGGGACACGATTGGTTCTCAGCGCAGGTTTCCCCGGGGCTTTGATGCGAGGTCAGCACCTGCAGGGCCTGTCAGGAGCATGGTGCCAGGCATACTTCCACCTCTCACTACCTAGCGTATGCTAGCGGTCTCCACCGACTGAGAAAAAGACTCACTTATTAGAGAGAGAGAGAGAGAGAGAGAGAGAGAGAGAGAGAGAGAGATAGTTCCAAGAAACCTGAGCCAGGGAGTTGTGAGAAGGCCAGCCCCTCTGAACGTCAATAACAATAAATCGACAGCTTCATCAAAATGAAACACATTTAAAAGTTCTCCCTCTCTTTCTCTCTCTCTCCAGTTTGTCAGCCAGCCAGCCATTCTGTCAGTGAATCACTGAGCTAAAATGGGCCCCCTTCAAAGAGCAGCCGTATTGCACGGGCGACTCATGCGGCAGCTTCAAAGATGGCCGCCATCTAATGCGGCCTGACTTTAGTTTCACCTTTCCCTTACCGTTCAGCGAACGTTATTTTGTTCTCCTCCTAATCTGAAGTTTTGTCGTTTTTCTTCCTCCTCTTTTTCATTCTTACTTCCATCACCTAAACTTCAAATGAGCAGGAGCCCTCCGTCTCCCCCCATGACAGATCTGTGATAAGCAGTGAAAACACTGAGTCACAAGCAGACCCCCCCCCCCTCCCCTCTCTCTCTCTCTCTCTCTCTCTCTCTCTCTCTCTCTCTCTCTCTCTCTCTCTCTGTCTCTCTGTCTCTCTCTCTCTCGCTCTCTCTCCCTCCCTCCCCCCTTCTCTTCTTGTTTCCGGCTTATCTCTCATTCAAACCCGAGCTCACATCAATCCGGCTGCACCGGCATATTTAGGAAAAGAGCGTGGGAGGGAGGACAGAAGTAGAAGGGGATGAGAGGGAGTGAGGCGGGGTGTGGAAGCCCGTCTCTGCAGGGTGACTCACAGGGAGATGGAAGCGTTCCTATTTCGTCTCCAAGTCTCCCAGCCAGACGGAGACAACAGGTAGAGACACAGAGGAATGTTTCGAGGGGTGGTGGGGGGGGGGGGGGGGGGGGGGGGGGGGGGGGGGTGTTCTGCTCTCGTTAGAGGGGAGTCAGACGAGGTGAGGATCTGGCTGGCTCACTGGCTTACCGGCTGGCTGGCTGACTGGCGGACTGACTGACTGACTGGCTGGCTAACTGGCTGACTGGCTGACTAGCTGATTGATTGACTGACTGATTGACTGACTGGCTGATTAACTGGCTGATTGATTGACTGACTGATTGACTGATGGGCTGACTGACTGGCTGGCTGGCTGGCTGGTTGACTGACTGACTGACTGACTGACTGACTGACTGACTGACTGGCTGGCTGGTTGGTTGGCTGACTGGCTGGCTGGCTGGTTGACTGACAGACTAACTGACTGACTGGTTGGCTGACTGGCTGAGTTAGGAAGGGAACAGAAAGAGGACGCCGCTCGTCATGTGTGGAGTGGAGCGTCTCTGCCTCTGTAAACTTTGGGGCGGCCATGACACTCCTCTCTAATTGGCTTAATCGGATCTGTTCCCAGCCCGTCAATGTTGGGGCCAGAGGAAACCCGGATCACTTTCATTCCCCTCCGCCATTTAGATCCCGTTCCATCATTAGGGGGATTTATTGTTGCTTTCCTCTCCCTAAGCTCCGAAATACAAAACACGCGAAATAGTTTGTTCCGACAGCTTGAGAAACTTTTTCAGATCCATCGAGTGAATATTGCTGAGCAGTGGCGTCAGAACAATTTGTGTAGTGGAGGCGCTGAGAAAGTAAAACGCAAAGACACGTAATGTATATGAGGCAATCTATGTCTATTATACATACAGTACTGTGCAAACGTTTTAGGCAGGTGTGTAAAGTAAGAATGCTTTCAAAAATTGAAGTGTTAATAGTTTGTTTTTATCAATTAACTAAATGCAAAGTGAATGAACAAATGAACAATCTAAATCAAATGAATATTTGCTGTGACCAGTCTTTGCTTTCAGATTTTTGCCAGCATTTAAAAAATGTATTAAGCTTATAATAACTGTTAAGAAAAGTTGCATTACCTTACGCACTTACATCAATTGAACGTCAGAAATGATCATTATGCTAACGTCTTCGTTCAGACAACACCAGCAGACGTTTCAACCTGGGGGCACTGCAGCCTCTGCCGCATCCCTAGTTCCCATGCCTTCGAAGGTCGATGGTTTGTAATGTCAAAACATGCACTCAAGCACATCACCACAAAATGAACGGCATTAGGGTTTCGCATTACATTAAACCAGCGTCAGAAACAGCCGGGTGAACTATACTGTTTCAACCATATATCTGTCAAATCACACTAATGTTTCCGTACCAAATCCCCATCCTACTAACACTTGGACGCTCCTGTTTTAATTGTCCATGAAACGTTATCATAATCCATCTATCGTCTAGAGAAGCTAAGTGGTTCGCTTTATTAGCCATTAGCCCAGAAGCAAACCAGCCACTGGGCTATTTGTCCCATCACTCCGCAAATAGAGCAAAGAAGTAGAAAAAAGGCCCACAATCATGTCCTCAAGAAGTCGACAATAAAGGGAGTACAAAAGGAGAGGAGAGTTTTCTCTCCAGAGCTCTGGGGAGAAGAACAGCCGTGGCACAAGAGTTCAGAGCGCGCATAAATCTCGGCCAGGAGTCAGTTGAGCGCCCCCCCCGCTAGCGGTTAGCGCATGGTCTGCTAAGGAAAGGCCGCCAGGCCGCTCGCTGGAGAGACTTTATCTTGATATCTTGATATGGTTGTAATTGGGGGCCTCTGGCGGTGAATACGTTAGCAGGACAGGGGGAGCGAGGAGCAGATGGATGCTGTTTTCCGTGCCTGTGACTCTCTCGACTCGGTTATGTGAGGAGAAAAGATGGAGGCCGGGGGCACCGACTCTCTGGAAATAAACTTTCACACTCCACTGTGAGCGAGGGAGAGGGAGTGTGTGGGTGGGGGGGGACGGGGGGACGGGACGGGGGGGTGACAAACACAATGAACACAGGCGCATGCACACGAGCGAACCGACGCACAACCGAAGCCTTCAGAACCACGCGGGCGGTGATATATGACTTCCTAAGTAGTGGCGGAGTTGCAAAGCAGTCGACTTATCCCTGGAGGCCCCCCGGGACCTACAGACGCACTGATAACTGTGTCGCCGTAATAACATCAGGGGGGGAAGACTTCCGACTCCGCACCACTGAAAGTTAGCGCGGCAACATGGCGAACAAACGGAATCCTTTTCCAAACGAATCCG
>CM030181.1:7682911-7690411 GCA_017639675.1 Aplochiton taeniatus | reverse complement strand
GATGGATGAATGGTTGGATGGACCGGTCTTCCCTGTCATTCTCAAGGACAACTCCACCCCCACTCACACACACACACACACACACACACACACACACACACACACACACACACACACACACACACACTATCTACAAGAGGGGAGGGCAGAGGCAGGACACATACACAAGGAGCCCACTGTGTGCTCATTAAACAGTCTGGGACTGGCATCTGTCATGTCTAGTGGAGGTTGTGTGTTTTTTTGACATGCGCGTGTGTGTGTATCTGTGTGTGTGTGCGTGTGTGTGCGTGCGTGTCCTAGTTAGTGTGCAGAGGGTCTCCCCTACCTGTCGGACACTATCAAGCAGTTTCCTTAGAGAGCGGTAGCTCCAAAATTGGTTTGGAAATTGACAGAGAAGCGCTCCGGGCCACGGATTTAAAAACCATCTTCGGAGAGCAGGCACTTTAATGGTGGATGGCGGCATGTGTGTTTATCTATGTTTATATACGTGTGTGTGTGTGTGTGTGTGTGTGTGTTCGTGTGTGTGTGTGTGCTGCAACATTTCCCACAGGGCTCAACACAGTCAAATACAAAATGCCAAGTCATCTTTCTAGGGCCACAAACTGGACCAAAGCCCACATTACTCTGTGCTATGGAAGTCTCTCCCTGGCCAGTGACGGTCCTCTCCTCCCACTCGACGGGAGGCCATCTTGTATAGTGTCCATGGATGTACCCGGTAAAGCAGCAGGGGTCTTCCGATGATCACTATTTTAACTCCGTGCAGAGGAGGTGCACTCCCACCGCGGCCGAAGGTGATCAATGTCACAGGCTTGTCAATCGATGTGGACAGCATGCTTTTGCCTCCACCTCCTCCTTCTCCCAAGGGCCCCTCTCTCTCTCTCTCTCTCTCTCTCTCTCTCTCTCTCTCTCTCTCTCTCTCTCTCTCTCTCTCTCTCTCTTTCATAAGTTCTCCTCTTGCAGCGCATCTTGTTCCATCGCTCCCCAAGGGGTCCATGGCTAGTGCATCCTCTCCCCTTCTCCCTGTTTCTCCCCGTTTCTCTCTCTCTCTCTCTCTCTCTCTCTCTCTCTCTCTCTCTCTCTCTCACTCCCATCTCTCCAATGATCCCACGGCGGCGCACGCTGGCGCTGGCTCTGGTTCTGGTGACCGATCCATCAGGCTGTCACTTGGCGCCGTGGCGGGGCGCCCATCACTCCGGCCAGAGACGCAGGGTGTCCCTGGGTGACCTTGGCCTTAATGAAGTCTAGCGGCAGGGGATCCGCACGACTCGGGTCAGGGGGGGGTCACCGTCATGAACCCCCCGTGAACCCTCCTGGCGGCCCTTTGCGTGATCTGTTCTGTGTGTGTGTGTGTGTGTGTGTGTGTGTGTGGGTGTGTGTGTGTGCGCGTTAATAACTCTGCGTGGGCGCGAGGACTGATTGGTGGACCTGAGTGACAGGCGCAAGTGCGTGGGGCGGGGGGGGGGGGGTGGGCGGGGTATTGTTCGTCTGTGCAATCCTGTGAAAGTGTGCTTTTTCAGTGTGTGCGTGCGTGCGCGTGTTCTTTTTTCTCGTCTCCAAGGTGAGGGGTTTATCAGCGGCGGCCAGGCGGCCAATCTCGGCGGCGGCCATGTTTGTCCTGCGCGGCCCTCTGAAGGGTTTCATTGTTCCCTGGCTCACTCACACACTCACAGGGAGGAGTAACTAGGGGAAGAGGAGAGGTACGGTGACCTTGGAGAAAGAGGGGGATGGGAATCAAAGAAAAGAGACGTAGGTTGGCATTGTATCGATGGTAGATAGGACAGACAGGACCTATGGCTGGCCTGCTGGGAAATGCATGGCCAATGACTCCTCCAACGACATGGAATGTCTCAGTGAATAGCTCTATGAGGCTGAATATAGCTGGGTTTCACTGCTGCCGTAGTATTCAACACAATGCATACGATTGCCTTGTCGTTAACAGACAAATCAACAAAAACAAAGTACAGTTAAACAAGTAAAGTAGTCGGCGGTGTGTGTGTGCGTGTCTGTGTGTGTGTGTGTGTGTGTGTGTGTGTGTGTGTGTGTGTGTGTGTGTGTGTGTGCTTATTAGAGGACTCACTGGCGCAGTGCTGACAGGGTCACAGCAGGTCACCAGGCACCAGTCTCCCCACACACACGCGTGGGATCTACGTGCCGATGCGCTCCCTCCACTGACCCCGTGAGCTGGTCAATAGACAGCGGGCCCGGAGTCAATACAGGACAGGAGGTTTGACCGGTCAACCTCAAACCATCACCACGGTCGGTACACACTAACGAGGGCCCGGTGGCCCGCGGTGACCCCCCCCCCTACCACCACTCGCCACCGTGACAAGCTGTACCCGTGTTCCAAAGGAAGGACTTTTTATCTGAATAACGTTGTAGCTCGGATAAGGCACTGCCTAGTGAGGTTTCGCAGCAGGGGGAGAAGGGGGAAGGAGGGGTGGTATTCTCAACCCAAGTTTGTAACACTGAAGCAGGCAACATGTGTTGTCGTCCACCATACCCGTCCCTTCCACCACCCACGTCAGAGCTTGGCACGTCTTGAAGCAAACCGCCCAGTTTGAGTATGTGTGTGTGTGTGTGTGTGTGTGTGTGTGTGTGTGTGTGTGTGTGTGTGTGTGTGTGAGTGTGTGTGCGAGTGCTGCAGACTCGCTGGCCTCCACGCTGGGCTCCACAGGGGCCGTACAGTGGACGCTGCCGATGAGTGTATCGACGAGGGGTTAAAAGCGTTTAGTGTGAGCTCCGCATGCTAGGCCCATCGACCGCGCCCAGGATCGATCCTCCCATGCCAGGGTACACTGACGCGCGCTCCTGAGGGGCTGTGTGGGCCCGCTGACGCGCCGTGTGAAAGACCAAGACATGGACGAGGGCAGGGATTCCTTGTCAGTGTGTGTGTGTGTGTGTGTGTGTGTGTGTGTGTGTGTGTGTGTGTGTGTGTGTGTTTTGTGTACCTGCGTGTTTGTGACGTTCCCTCGCTCTTGACGGTTCACAGCCGGTGACTCAAGCCACAGCTCTGCCTGCCTGATGTGAGACACTCGCAGGCTGCCGCCCTCAACATGATGACAAACACATTCTTCCAGGTTCTCCGAGTGTGTGTGTGTGCGTGTGTGTGTGTGCGTGTGTGTGTCGTGACTCAAGTGTGTGAGAGAAACAAGAGAAGACGTCTTCAGGGGTGAAACATGTCACAGTGCCACCTACAGTGTGTCTATCTGTCTTTCTCGCTTTTTCTCTCTCCCACACACACACACACACACACACACACACACACACACACACACACACACACACACACACACACACACGTCAGTGAGACATATACAGGACAGTGACATAAAGATGAATAGCAGGGGAGGGAAGATGCATTAATACAGTAATAAGGTCTGACACGCCTCACATTTACAGGCTCTGGATAACACACACACACACACGCGTGACAAGAGACAGACAAGAGCCAGCAGGCAGCCTCTTATATAAACGGAAATAACCAGTGAGACCTTCCTGCTTTGACTGATGCCCAAGCATAAAATGTTCGCTAGCATCCCAAATCATTTCACCGGAAATTTAAGTTTTTTCTCTTTTTATGATTATATTTTTTTACACTATTAAATGAATTTCGTCAGGCCTGACCAGGGGAGTTTTTCCCTGAACCTGCAGTGGAAACTAGGCTGACATAGCGTTTTGCTGGTCCTTAGGTCTGACCACCACAGGTAAACTCTGCGACAGAATTCCACCAGCACCTCCAGTGTGACTCCAGTCCATTACGGCCTCGTCCCCAGTGCAAGCTGCTCCTCGGAGGGCAAATGAAACGGCAGGCCTGCGTCGCTCTGCTCCAACCCCCATCGCCGGCCCCATCGCTGGCCGTTAAAGTGACCCCTCCTGGGAAGCGCTGGACATGTAGGTGGGTGAGCCGGACATTTCTCCACAATTCCCCACGTCTCCCACGCCCTCTGGGTGAAACCCATTCCCAGGCCGGAGTCCTCAGGCAGCAGCACTCAATAAGGAGCGAGGCCGAAAGAAAGTTGATAAAGATCGACCTGGGATCAGTGATTGGAAACAACATTAGGATGCGGAAGTATGATTGACCCGAGTATTGACTGACCGCAGACAGAATACTGCAGAGAGGCCGTTACCGATAATACGTGACCAGGGAGAGAGAGAAAGATAGAGGGAGGCAGGGAGAGAGGGAGAGAGAGAGATAGAGAGAAGGGGGGAAGGGAGACAGAAAGAAAGACAGAATAAAGAGAGAGAAAAAACGAGAGTGGAAGAGAGAGGGAGAGAAGGAGAGAAGGAGAGAGAGAGGGGGAGAGATAAATAGAGAGGGGGGGAGAGAGCGACAGAAAGAGAGAGAGGGAGAGAGGGAACGAGGGAGGGAAGTAGAATGTAACTGTGTAGTCTGGCTGCACCCTGCCAGGATCAAACTGTTTCCTAAGCCGAGGCTTCTAGTCTGACAAAGCTGACGGATAAGCACAGAGGGGCCCAACATATGAAAGCCATTCATTCTACTGGTTGTCTGCTTTGCTCTGAGACACACACACACACACACACACACACACACACACACACATACACACACACGCACACACACACACGCACGCACAACAGAAATCTCTCCATCCCCAGGCTAACAGCTATAGCCAGCAAACACAACACACAGCCAATAGACGGCCAATCTATAATCATTTGGCTGAGATGGCGAGGAGAGGAGAGATGGCGTCGGGAGGGGAGGGAGGGTGGGGGTGGGGGTGTGGGGGTGTGTGTGTGGGGGGGGCACACGCCAGGGCTGTGGGCGCGCTGTCGGGATAACAACGTTAGCCCCTGCGTGATTCATCTGTAGCCGTGGCAGCCAGCTGTCTCCGGGGCCAGCGTCTCCGACGTCCTCCCTTCCTCCTCCCCTCCTCCTCCTCTCCTCCTTATTTCCCAACGCTACACCTCCTTCTCTCCGTCCCTCCGTTCGACTTTCCTCCTTCTTGGGGGAAACGGTTTCAACTCAAAACCGTTTCTGTGACAGAAGACATCTCTCGAATCTTCAATCACCGCTAATGCAGCTGTGAAAGGTAATATGTGTGCGAGTGTAAGTCTGACGGAGTGTGTGTGTGTGGGGTGTGTGTGTGTGTGTGTGTGTGCGCGTATGTTTATGTGTGAGTGCCTGTGTGCGTAGGTTACGGGGTGTAAGGCCATGTCTCACTCTCTCTCTCTCCACCGCACCCTCTTCAGCTCCTTCTTCAATTATTTGCTTCAAGGGGCAATTATTTCAGGCTCTGCACACTCCTCAATCTCCCGTCTCACTTTTTCCTTCTCTCTCATTCCCTCTTTCTCTTTTCCTCCTCCTCTCTCTTCAGCTCTCTATCTCTACCGGCAGACGTTCTCATAAGAATCCAGCACTGCGACACATTCCCTCCATTTCAGCAGAACAGGTGCTCTCTCCCTTGCTCTCTTTCGTCAGGCCACCTCATCCGGTCATCTCTCAGGCCACGCGGGGAATAACGGGCGTGCACGTGTGACGTGACGTGCGCTTCAACAACACTCCCATGTGCCCGGCCTAGCCATGGCTTCAAAACAACAGGTATGACTTGCTGCCAGCTGAATACTAGTATATTTACCTTCCGAGTTTCTTCCCCAAATAACACAGGCCGATAAAACAATGCTAAGATTTTTCACAATCCACGGCACATTTTCCAAAAAGTGCATTCGTCATAAGTATTGGGTCCGATAGTCGTACAACTTTTGATGAATGCCATGCTTTATTGCATTTGAGATATCGAGCGACAAATATGATGTCTATCTCTCCGCAAAATGAATTCCTTCCTCACGGTGTCGGACGTCAGGCCCGTGAAAGGTTTGCCCCGTGGTCAAGTCAACCCCTGCTGGCGGTGGCTGTGGAGCTTCGGGCGGACCCTGGCCATCCAGTGGGCTCCTCCAGACCGACTCTCTCCCTGCCGCCCTGCCGCCCTGCCTTCTGAACAGCGGCACGGCGGGAACCAAAAGGAGGGTAGTTTCGGGGCTCACGCTCCTTCACCACTTTGTACGTGGGCCTCTAACGCTACAAAAACACCCCCACCGCCGCCACCCCCCCCCACCCCTCCCCACCCCTCCCTCCCTCCCCAGGCCCGGGGACGGCAGTGCGTGCCTTTGAAGTGGTGCGCCGCGGGAGGGGAGAGGCTCGCGTCGGATAACCAGTCGTCCTTATCCCAACGGCCCGCCGTCTCGCGGGCTTCCGAGGGAGGAACGGCGCTCCGCGCGCCGCCACCACCGCCGCCTGCGTGCCAAAGATAGCCTCTCTCCGCCAGCGCCAGTGGCTGGCTATGGGGCCATGGTGCGCTGCCACTGCTCACTTGACGGGGGTGGAGCAGAGCTCCTGGTCCTCCGGCTCTCCTCCGTCGCCTTCCTCTTCCTCCCCCACGCGTGCACTCCCACGCGCACCCAAAGAGGAGACGCAGGCGCGCCCAGCCAGGCTTTCGTGTTATCACCCCCCCCCCTCCTCCATCCCTCTGTCTCTGTCTTTCCCTCCCCTCCCCCCCCCCCCCCCCCCCCCCCCCCAGGCTCAAAGGACATGCGACACAGTGGAGGAGAGAGAGAGACTAGTTAAAGTTTCGGAAATGTTAACTTCTCCCGCTGGACTGCGCACGCACGGGCCACGGGCACCAGCGGAGAAACTGCTCTCGCCTTTCCTGCGGTTTCTCTCAGCATCTTCTTGCCCGGGCTCCGTTCCGCAAACAGAAAACACACTCGGAGAAAGGAAAAACGAAGGGAGAGACAGAGAAAGGGCGGGAGGGAGGGAGGGAGGGAGGGAGGGAAGGCGTCTGACCACGTCCCTCCACCCCGTCCGACACCCGCTACCTCCCTGGCATATCGATCAGGCCGATCATCTATTCATCAGGCTCCCCGGCACAGCCGCGCAGATATCAAAGGCTCCATTAGAAGCCTGCGCAGGCCGGTCAGTTCCGGTTAGAGCTGCGTGGTCACGTCGCCTCGGTTGCCTCGGCGACGTGTTCGAAAAGTCCACCTCCATTCCGCTACGTACGGCAACCGTTGGAGGTGGAGAAGGAGAAAAACACAACTCTGTTGCCGAGGAGTTCTCTGGTCCGATAAGGATTCCCTCCACGTTCCTCTCCTCCCCCGACCCCTTCAGCCCCAGGGCCAGACGTATGAAGGACGGGAGTAGACGAGGCCGGAGAGTGTGTGTGTGTGTGTGTGTGTGTGTGTGTGTGTGTGTGTGTGTGTGTGAGAGAGAGAGAGAGAGATATGGAAAGCGTGTGACTGTAGGTGTGGTAGAAAAAGTCCAAGTCTACGCTCAAGTGTGTGCTAGTGCACTCGTGCGTCTGCGTGCGCGAGAACTTGTGTGTGTGTGTAGGAGAAAGAGAGTGTGACGGAGGGAGATGTCACACACACCTGGCCAGGAGTGTCACTTTCTCCCCTAATAGTACCAGAGGGAGCGGAGACCATTAGCATATTGAAAGGTGACATTTGGAGCCGGGAGAGGGAGATAGGCCTGTCTCACTGCAC
>CM030181.1:7657911-7680411 GCA_017639675.1 Aplochiton taeniatus | reverse complement strand
CACACACACACACACACACACACACACACGCACACGCGCACACGCAGTGTTCCCCAACAGCAGTGCGTTCACCGTGACGCGTGGAGGCCAGGTCACAGAAACGGGCTGGCCTGCCGTGATGATCTCTCTGCATACAGTCACTAGACACTGAGGCGAGACACTGAAGGTAAAAGATAAGCAGAAAAGCACACACGCGCCGGATGAAAGGAAGCCGGAGTGATTTTACAGCTTTTATGGAGAGAGGTGACTGCTTTAGGTGAATGTGTGTGTGTGTGTGTGTGTGTGTGTTGCTGTGTGTGTCTGTTGCTGTGTGCGTGTGTGTGTCTGTGTGTGTGTGTCTGTGTGCGTGCGTGCGCGCGCGCGCGTGTGTGTGAGTATCAGCCACCTGGCGTTGATTTCCTGTCGCCCTTGGCCCAGATGCCGTGGGCCAGCTGATCTCGAATGCAGCGTGAGTGATTTCTTAACGCTCTAAACAATAACCCCCCCCCCCCGACAACTGTTGCTATGCCATTTCATACAACGGAATCGTCGAGATGCGAAGCGGCAGCAACGATTCCCCTTCACGCCGCCAGGCTCCTCCCTCCCTGTTCTGGCGCGTGCAGCCGTTACGCGAATGTGGCTCAGGCCCACAGGTCAGCCCCAGAGACCACAAGAGCTCCATCTGCACCGGACTGGCTGCAGGCAGACTGGGGTTGGAAGTACACGTCGACGGAGGGAAATGGGAGAGAAAGAAAGAGCGGGAGAGAGAGAGGGAGCAATGAATCAAAACGAGAGAAAGAGGGAGTGATCAAGAAGAACGTCAAGAGTGTGAAAAGGGGTCAAGGTCATGGGAGAAACAGGAAGAAAGAAAAGAGGAAAAAAAGAAGAGAGGGAAATACTGTAGAGAAAAGTGTATGTGCATGTGTATGTTTATGGGGGGGGGGGGGGGGGGGGGTTCTGCGGAGCAGAGGAGGAGGAGGGTGGGGGGGTAACAGAAAGAGCCATTAGGCATGCAATGCTAATCATACATTAACGGCTGCCACAGAGGCAGCCATAAACATGATAAATGCCCCAAAAGAGAAAATGTTTGCCCGCCAAACACAGAAAAAGTTGGGTGAAATTAACCGCCTGGCCCATCCATCTTCCTCCAAAGCCTCACTCCACCACGAGGCCAAGGCACATCAGCAGAGACAAATGTGCACATTAGGCCCTCAGAATAGACTTCAATGAGTTCATCCACTGTACGCCTGCACTCTGAGATGATAGGACGCACACACACACGCACACACACACACACACACACATACACGTGCGAACATACTGACGCACACTAAAACACTTTGCAACCCCATTCCAACATGTAGTCTACTTTTATGGGCCTCCTTCCAATTCTACTCAAAGTGTTCACTTTTGAAGACACCTGAAAACAGAAAGGCCTTTACGACAGCCGTAGAGCTCATTCAGGATCGCTGCTTTTGTCTAGAGCCGAGTTAAAGCCGTGCTTCAGAACACCCCTCCTCCCTTCCCCTCCTCCCTTCCCCTGCTCCTTCCTTTCCTTCCTCTCACCTCCCTCTCTCCTCCCCTCTCTCTCCTCCCCTCTCTCTCCTCCCCTCTCTCTCCTTCCCTCTCTCTCCTCTTCTCTCCTCCCCCCTCTCTCCCCTCCCCTCTCTCTCCTCCCCTCTCTCCTCCCCCCTCTCTCCTCCCCTCTCTCCCCTGCCCTCTCTCTCCTCCCCTCTCTCCTCCCCCCTCTCTCCTCCCCTCTGCGTGACCCAGACAGGCCCCTTGTCTTCTTCCCCTTTACCTAATCTCCTCCGATGAGCGCGATAAGAGAGATGGTTCCCCCCTGTGACCCCTTCACCTGCCCGTGTTCGTCCCCAGGAGAGGCCCTCTGAGCCCTGGGTGAGCCTGCTGAGCCCCGGGACCGCGGCCAGGATGAGCCAGGGGCAGACAGCCGGGGGAGGGAGTGAGCAGCCAGGCAAAGCCCAGGGAGAGGCAGGGGGCTAGGGCTTGGGCACGGCTGGCTTTGAACCCGGCTTCAAACACACACAGGTCTGACTGAGCGCGCTGGATCAGAGCCCTGAAGGGAGACACCAAGGAGATTACCGCTACAGGTAGTAGTAGAGAGAGGGTGTGTGTGTGTGTGTGTGTGTGTGTGTGTGTGTGTGTGTGTGTGTGTGTGTGTGTGTGTGTGTGTGCGTGCGTGCGTGTGTGTTTGTGTAGAGGAGAAGTCTACAGAAGTGAATGTGCTCTGAATGTGATACCTTCTGCGGGGGAATTCTCCCTAGCAAGTGTCAGCGTGAGGTCACACATGGACTGGGTAGAGGCTGGGCACGGACACAAACACACTCACATACGCACGCTTTTTCACACAAGGGCTGCCCCACCCCCCCACCCCCACCCCACCCCACCCCCCCACTTCTCCGATCGATAGCGCCAAGGGAGCTTGACGGAGGGCCGAAACCCGCTCGCTTGGGGAAATCCCCCCAAAAAGGCAGACCGCTGCCGTCGTCTCTAGATGAGAGACCCTTCGCTTCCGAGCGACCTGGAACGACGGACAGAGAGAGGCGCAATTGGACAGGAGACTCAAAGCAGTGGCACTCACAGCGCCTGGGTCGGAGCTCTAATGAGGGGTCCGGATGAGTTTTGGCGGGGGACAGCGCCGCACGCCGTGCCAGCATTGCTTTGGTAATGAGCTCCTTAGCCAGAACTGTGGGGCTTTAACCACTGCTTCACGGGGCAGACAGAAGCGCGCCAGCCCTCAGACCCCCGGTAATTGCGCTCTCGTGGCGTACGTCCAGGCTGTCAGAGAGCGCCGCTTCAGTTCACAAACAAAAACGTACCTAACAAAAAGGCCTCGAATCAAGGCGAGGCTGCGGCCATTGCCCGCGATGGTTCCAGGAGGCGAGAGGTCGTGAAGGCCACGTCAGGCGGGGATTGAGCGGGAGCCATGGCTGCAGTGAACCCCCCCCCCCCCCCCCCAACAGCGCCGGGGCTTCTGTTGGGTTGGACTTCCTGGCGGACTCCCTACGCCTGTCCCCGCTGCCTGTTGGCTGGCAGAGGCGGGCAGGGATGGATTTCTCAGTGGGCAGAGCCCGGGGGACACCCGCGGAGAAGCCGGTGGGATAGGAAGGCCCCCCCCCCCTCCACACACACACACACACACCCTCACCCCCCCCGGCGGCGGGACTGATTTCCTGGCCCATCGATCGGGACGGAGGGAGGGATGGCGGGAGAGAAATGGAGAACACCCTGTCTGTGTCTGTGCTGGGGAGAGGCCCCGTTTGATCTCTACCTGCTCACACGCACACACACACGCCCATGCGCACACACACGCACACACACACACGCCCATGCGCACACACACGCACACACACACTTCCCACAGTGCCGGGGATCCATGCTGAGGCGCTCCATCACTAGAGTTGCCTTCATCTCCTTCTCTGAGCCACTACAAGGAGCGGGGGATGGAAGAACAGAGCGTCAGATGAAAACAAGGAGAAGGTGTGGACCCCCGTCCCTCAGGAGCGCTAAGCCAGTGCTGGCAGCGGACGCTGGCTTTGGCTGGCTTAGCTTTCCCTAAGGGGCTGGCTGTGTCTAGCTGCTAGCCCTTTATGGCTGATCTGAGAGCAGCTGTCCTTACCCGCATACCACGGAGTGGGGGGCTGGGGGGGTCAGCGAGTGGATTTCAGACTGACCTGGGATCAGTGTTGGGATGTGACTACGTCCTGCTCCTTGGTGGTGTTCCCAGTAGTCTCCCATGAACCCACACCCCCTGCAGCATTGGCACGGGAGTCCCCTCCAAACAGGGACCAACCAGAGTTTACACCTCCCTCTATCAGACCCCCTCTCTATCCTGTCCACCCCCCCCCCCCCCCTCCCTTCCCCCCCCCCCCCCCCTCCCCTCCCCCCCCACCACGGCCTTTGAGCTGGAGGCAACCGCGCTCTGAAGCTAGCAAATTGAACTTGAAGAAAGGTCCAATAGAAAGTGTTGTCATTGGTGTGGTATTGTGAAGTAACGGGGATCAGCTGAACCGCGGGGCGCTGCGTGAACGTCTAACAACATGGGAGCTGTGGACGCACCGAGCAGGAGCAGAGCAGTTCTCACTCCACCTTTGTTCCATCGAGCCTTTTCCCTTTTCCCCGTCCTGTCTCTCAACCATCCCCCCACCCCCGCTGTCTCTCAACCCCCCCCCCCCCCCACTTCCTCCATCTTAGAACACAGAGAGATGGTTGAGTCACGGCGTCCAGACAGAGCCAATGTGGATGCGAAGAAAAAATGAAAATAAAAACTCCTTCCCTCTCTCCTTCCCTCTCTCTCTCTCACACTCCCTTTCTCACTTCCCCTTTCTCTTTGTCTCACTGTCCCTCTCTCCCTGTCTCCCCAAACCGCCCCCCCCCCCCCCCCCGTTCCTTTTCAAGCGAGGTGTGACCCCTCCCGGTCCTGGCCCCGGCAGCTTCAGTAGCGGGTAGAAGCGCGGGCCCGGAACATCCGACGGAGCAGCTTCAAAAAGGGCTTTGGAGTCCGCGGCGGCGGGGCGGACCAAGGGGGGGAGGGGGGGGTTGGGGGGGGGGGGTAAGAGGCGCGGCAGCCGTGACGCACGCCGAGGGATGCCAGGGGACCCGACAAACGAAGACGTCCGCGTTGCCCCGGAGCTCCCCGACGCGCGGTCATTAACGCCCAGGCTGAGCACGGCGTTCAGCGGGCTCAGAGGAGTCTTGGAGCTGCTTTTCCTGGAACAAGACGTGCTTCTCATTCCTCATCTTCCTCACACACACGTGCACACACACGTGCACACACCGGCACACGCACACACACACACACACATGCGCGACGCACAGAGAGAGATGTCGATGCTTGATCAACACGTGTTTTGCTGCAGTAACAGTCACCGGCCCTCCCACCATCACAGAAAGTGAAGGGCCACGCCAAGAGAGCCCAGAGGCGGGGTCTCCAGTACAGGGGGCCAAAATCCGCTCTCACATCCGGGACTCTCTCTCCCCCTCCACGACGGTGGGTCAGCGCGTGAGCGTGTGAGCGTGTGTGTGTGTGCGTGCTTCAGGAAGTCCTAGGGCCGAGGCTCTACGCATAAAAAAATCTCACTTTGTTTCTGTAAATCGTTGTGGTTACGTAAACCCTACCTCCTCGGAACGTCATCACCTCCGCTGAGGGCAACCGGAGCCCCCCCCCCCCACACACACACACACACACCCAACCCATCAGCTGCTTCTGAGCCTCATCGACAACGCCAACACACGCATGCACATAAACCCAATTATGCAGCAGAAAATAGCTCTGGAAGTTCATGTTGTCGTGACAACGGCGAGATAAGTTCTGCTGGCGTGGAGGACTGGGTGCTGTTGCAACTCCGTGGCGAACTTCAGGCAAATAGACACACTACAGGCATCTAGTCGCGTGGTCTAGGCTGTTATTTCAAAAATAACGCATTCAATCTCATTCAATATAATATATTATATTCAGTTCTAAAATAGTCAAAGTAAAATCCAACATCACTGTGCGGAACACAGTGAAATAGTACTGTCTGTTCTGGCAATAGAGTTCTGTCCCCGCCCCTATTAACTTGATCAGAGCCCGTGCAATCTCCGAGACCCAAACTCTGCTCAAATGTCCGCACGGATCCACAACGAGCCGGACCCGACGGGATGACAGAACACCGGCGCTGTCGGAGGAATGTTCCCTCCAGATCCCGAACCGGGACATTCGGAGCACCACGTCGGAAGGCTCCCACGGAGGAGGAGAGGGCGGCACGAGGGCAAGTGAGAGAGAGAGAGAGAGAGAGAGAGAGAGAGAGAGAGAGAGAGAGAGAGAGAGAGAGAGAGAGAGAGAGAGAGACCCAGTCAAAACAGACTTTCCAAAAAAAAAGAAGACAGCAAAGACGTACGAGGGAGCGAGGCTCTACGCAGAGAGATGAAGAGCGAGCCGCAGAGAGAAGCCGGGTGGATGAATAGAGAGAAGCCGTCAAAACATGGAGGAGAGGGGGGGGGGAGGCTCGGTGGGGGCGGGGCCTCCTCTGCTCAGATCTATTTTTAATGGCGCTGACTGTGGATCGGCAAAAGGAATGCATAATTACAGCTTCATAAATAATGCACACGGGCTTCTTTTAATTAGCAACAAAGAGGGCCAACACAGCAGCCGTGGCAGACGGTACAAACACAACACACACACACACAAAGTCACACACTTAAGATGCGCACTAAGACACACACACACACACACAGGAACGGATGGGAGAGGACGTCACTGCCAATGTAAGCTACTACCTGTGTTCAAACGTACATATGCACACACACACACACACACGCACAGTCAGTCCCAGATACTGCTGCTACCTCCTCTCCTTTCAGATGAAGAGGCCAAGTCAAGGAGTTTAGGATCTGTAGCGTTCCCATGGAGAAGGTCCTCTGATCCCGCTCCTCATGTCCATGCATACGGGCTCACGCACGCCCAAGGGCCCCAGACACGGATCTGACTCACTGATCGCTCCTAGGCGTTAAATAAGTCCCCTACTCCCCCCCCCCCCCCCCCCCCCCCGCCCCCCCTCCCCGTACAAAAAGGGATGAATTATTAACCGTGCTATTACCAAGCACCGGCGTAGCGACGGAAAGGTGCGTCAATCCAATGCACGGGGGGATTGCTTGGCAACTCACTGAGCCAACGGACCCAGACACGGGGGGGCGGGGGGGGGGGGGGGGGGCACCATCTACTCTTCTCGCTCAAATTCTCCCTCTCTTTCTCGCTAAGTTTCGTTCTCTTCCGCACAACTCCCACTTGTGTGGTGATGAGAGATTGAGAGATTGAGAGAGTGAGAGAGTGAGAGAGAGAGAGAGAGAGAGAGAGAGAGAGAGAGAGACAGACAGACAGACAGACAGACAGACAGAGAGAGAGAGAGAGAGAGAGAGAGAGAGAGAGAGAGAGAGAGAGAGACAGAGAGACATCAATGCAACAAACTCCATCTGCAATTCATCTCAATTCAATTCAATGATAACAGGTTAAACAATGTCTTCATCAGACACACACACACGCACACGCACACACACACACACACCACTGTGCTGTTCTCTTTGATAACCTGCTCTAACGAGACGGGAGATCGAGGCCACCTTAATGAAACCCAGAGAGGGGGGGGGGGCATCAAAGGAAGCCAAGGAAGTCAAGTCTGAGGCAAAGAGGAAGGGGAGCTCGGCTGGCACCCCTCTCTAATCTTGGCCTCCTTCGTTGGCGAGGCAATTTGGGGGTCTGGCGCAGCCGTGGCGGAGAACGGAAAGGGGGGAGATTGGTTCTAATTCGCCGCCTGGATCTGTGGTCCCTCACTGATTGGCCTTTAATTGGCAATCAGGAGGCAGAGTTCTGGCCGCGGGGCGCGGGGGGGAAGAGTGGGGGAGAGGGTGGGAGGGGGGCAGGGGGGTGGAGAAGTTGGCAGGGGGAGCGGCCTGCGTTCAGTCGGTATACGGGGAAGTCGCCGAGGGCCGCCTGTTAGAGGGCGGGCGTCGCCATGCCCCCGCCCCAAGGCTGTCCGGGTGAACACCTACCCCCCCCGCCCACAACGTAACGGCAGCCATTCCCTCTGAGTGGCTCTCATAGAGTCCCCCCCCCCCCCTCCCTGCTTCAGCGTGGTGTGCACGTGGGGCCATGGGATCGTTTCCAAGCCAAGTGTGCGAGCGGCAGGGGGTCGTCTCCCGGAGCGCAGCTGAGAAAACCGCGACCGCACACACACACACACACACACACACACACACACACACACACACACACCAAGCGCACGCGCACACACACACACACACACACTCTCCCCCCACGCGCCAACCTCCAGGAGCCTGGGAGGGTTCAAAAGCACCCCCCCCCCAACGGGCGGTCTCCTCGCCCCTGGCTTTCACGGCCGCGCTCTCCGTCTCTCTCCCGCCTTTGTTCCCAACAAACGGGGGACAAAACGCTGAAGGTCACGGCGCTAAAGGTCGCCCGTTACCACAGAAACACCTGGAGGCGTGGAGAACATGGGGGGGGGGGACACGTTGTGTGACTGAGAGAACAAGGACACCGGTATGAAAGACGGCGATGCAAGGGTCAAACACACGCTTATATTAGAGGACAGCTCCATTTAGGCCCCTCTATCTCGGCCTTACACACACAAACACACACACACACACACACACACACACACACACACAGACAGACAGATATTTTTTACCGGTCCTCCCCTGCTAGCGAGGTAAATGCAGCCCTCTGTGTGTGTGATACTGGCTGTACTGAGCACTGAATTCTCATTCCGTCTTGTCCGCCTCCCATTGGTGCGTTCAGCTCCACGCCGGACCCCCACGCACGCTACGTCCTCACGCTACCCCCCCCGCTCCGGGTGCCTTCATCCCGGTGCCAAACCCCCGGTTTGGAGGGGAGGAGGACCAGGGGTGTATCGGGGTGTGTGGACAAGGTGCACTGGGGAGGGGGGAGGCAGCGATTCATTACCTTGACGGCGGCCCCCGAGATGTCTCAGGAGGAGTCCCCCCCCCCCCCCTCTCCCGGCCCCAATCGATGCGCCAGCCAGCTCATTACCACGGCCACTGCTGCATCTCAACCAGACGTCCGGGGAATGTCTATTAGAACTTCTCCCTCTGTACATACACACACACACACTCCACACACACACACACATATATCTACAGTATGTATGGATATGCACTTATGTACCGGATTGTCCCCCCCCCCCCCGCCTCATGTTTTTGTTGTTGCTCTGCCTCTTTGCCCCCCCCCCCCCCCCCCCTCCAACGACAGATGGGGGGATGGCCCTGCGGTTGCATCATGGTTTGTGTACGTACAGCATGAGCGTGTGTGGGTTTGTCTGTGTGCGTGTGCGTGTGTGTGTGTGTGCGTGTGTGTGTTAAGGTAAGGGGCCCTAGCTGGAAAGGTGTTGAAAGGCAGACAGACTCCGAGATGAAGAGGAGAGGAGAAGAGGAGAGGAGCTCGCTCAAAGACAGAACAGGACGAGACCAGAATGTCCCTGTTTGTGTGTGTGTGTGCACGTGTTTGTGTGTGTGTGTGTGTGTGTGTGTTTGTGTGTGTGTATGAGTTTGTGTGTGTGTGTGTGTGTGTGTGTGTGTGTGTGTTTGTGTGTGTGTATGTGTGTGTGTGTGCATATGTGTGCTCACGCTCGTCTGTGTGCGTGTGTGTTCCAGTGGCTGACATCCCCCTGGAGAAAAGAGATGAGAGTGGTTCTGGAACCCGGCCAAAAGCCTGATTGCCTGCTTTCCAAAAGACCCGAGCCCGCGTCGCCTCCTACACACACACACATCGTTCTCCTTGGATACACACGCACCAGCCAGCCGTACGCCAACATGCCCCGCTGCAAGACATCCCCTCAACAAGTGCCTCTGTTCTCCCCTCTACACCTGGCCACTGTCCCCAAAGCAGAGAGAAATAACAGAAATAAACAAGAGGAGAGGTCCAAAACAGAGGGATGACAAGAGGCCCGGAGGAGAAGTAGAAACTGTCCAGAAATGAAAATAGATAGAACCAGAAGTGCAGCTGAAAAAGGAGGGAAACGGGGAATGGAAATCAACGGGAGGGAAAGGACAACAGAGAAAAAGAGAGAGAGAGAGAGAGAGATGAAGAAAGAGAGGAACTTGAATTTAGAATGCCCTCCGAGGTCCACTGAAACTTTGAGAAAAAAAGAGATGGAGACAGAGAAAAAAAGGTAGATGGAAGGAGGTGGATCGAGAAGAGAGAGAGAGAGAGAGAGAGAGAGAGAGAGAGAGAGAGAGAGAGGGGTCCCCCCTGCTCATATTGCTCCACCGGGGGGAGAGATAGACATCTGTTCAACACCACTTCAGGGGGCTTTTACTGTGATGTCTGCCTGTCACCACACACAGGGCCGTGGGATAATACACACGCTGAGACCACAAGCACGTGCATGCACACACACATACATTAAAGCACACACACACACACACACACACACACACACACACATCCCCATATGCAGTGTCACTCTGAAGCAAGTCAGTAAACAGGAAAACAAATCTGATCTCATCACGGAAGCGTTTTTTTGATGGTGTCGTCGCGGTGGTTTTTCATATTGTCTCATCGAGTCATTTCCTGGAGACGCTATCAGCCAGCCGTCATCTCCACTTTCCCCTGGCATCCTAAGGCCTGGTGGAGGGCCGCGTGGAGCATGGCTGTGATTATCCCCCCCCCCCCCCAGCCCCCGTCCGTCCGTCTTTAGAGCAGCACACTCCGTCCACTGATTGATCCTTCCTGGTCACACTGATTGATCCTTCCTGGTCACACTGATTGATCCTTCCTGGTCACACTGATTGATCCTTCCTGGTCACACTGACTGATCCTTCCTGGTCACACTGATTGATCCTTCCTGGTCACACTGACTGATCCTTCCTGGTCACACTGATTGATCCTTCCTGGTCACACTGATTGATCCTTCCTGGTCACACTGACTGATCCTTCCTGGTCACACTGATTGATCCTTCCTGGTCACACTGACTGATCCTTCCTGGTCACACTGATTGATCCTTCCTGGTCACACTGATTGATCCTTCCTGGTCACACTGACTGATCCTTCCTGGTCACACTGATTGATCCTTCCTGGTCACACTGATTGATCCTTCCTGGTCACACTGATTGATCCTTCCTGGTCACACTGATTGATCCTTCCTGGTCACACTGACTGATCCTTCCTGGTCACACTGATTGATCCTTCCTGGTCACACTGACTGATCCTTCCTGGTCACACTGACTGATCCTTCCTGGTCACACTGATTGATCCTTCCTGGTCACACTGATTGATCCTTCCTGGTCACACTGACTGATCCTTCCTGGTCACACTGATTGATCCTTCCTGGTCACACTGACTGATCCTTCCTGGTCACACTGATTGATCCTTCCTGGTCACACTGATTGATCCTTCCTGGTCACACTGATTGATCCTTCCTGGTCACACTGACTGATCCTTCCTGGTCACACTGATTGATCCTTCCTGGTCACACTGATTGATCCTTCCTGGTCACACTGATTGATCCTTCCTGGTCACACTGACTGATCCTTCCTGGTCACACTGATTGATCCTTCCTGGTCACACTGACTGATCCTTCCTGGTCACACTGACTGATCCTTCCTGGTCACACTGATTGATCCTTCCTGGTCACACTGATTGATCCTTCCTGGTCACACTGACTGATCCTTCCTGGTCACACTGATTGATCCTTCCTGGTCACACTGACTGATCCTTCCTGGTCACACTGATTGATCCTTCCTGGTCACACTGATTGATCCTTCCTGGTCACACTGACTGATCCTTCCTGGTCACACTGACTGATCCTTCCTGGTCACACTGATTGATCCTTCCTGGTCACACTGACTGATCCTTCCTGGTCACACTGATTGATCCTTCCTGGTCACACTGATTGATCCTTCCTGGTCACACTGACTGATCCTTCCTGGTCACACTGATTGATCCTTCCTGGTCACACTGATTGATCCTTCCTGGTCACACTGACTGATCCTTCCTGGTCACACTGATTGATCCTTCCTGGTCACACTGATTGATCCTTCCTGGTCACACTGACTGATCCTTCCTGGTCACACTGACTGATCCTTCCTGGTCACACTGATTGATCCTTCCTGGTCACACTGATTGATCCTTCCTGGTCACACTGACTGATCCTTCCTGGTCACACTGATTGATCCTTCCTGGTCACACTGACTGATCCTTCCTGGTCACACTGATTGATCCTTCCTGGTCACACTGATTGATCCTTCCTGGTCACACTGACTGATCCTTCCTGGTCACACTGACTGATCCTTCCTGGTCACACTGATTGATCCTTCCTGGTCACACTGACTGATCCTTCCTGGTCACACTGATTGATCCTTCCTGGTCACACTGACTGATCCTTCCTGGTCACACTGATTGATCCTTCCTGGTCACACTGATTGATCCTTCCTGGTCACACTGATTGATCCTTCCTGGTCACACTGATTGATCCTTCCTGGTCACACTGATTGATCCTTCCTGGTCACACTGATTGATCCTTCCTGGTCACACTGACTGATCCTTCCTGGTCACACTGATTGATCCTTCCTGGTCACACTGATTGATCCTTCCTGGTCACACTGATTGATCCTTCCTGGTCACACTGATTGATCCTTCCTGGTCACACTGATTGATCCTTCCTGGTCACACTGACTGATCCTTCCTGGTCACACTGATTGATCCTTCCTGGTCACACTGACTGATCCTTCCTGGTCACACTGATTGATCCTTCCTGGTCACACTGATTGATCCTTCCTGGTCACACTGATTGATCCTTCCTGGTCACACTGACTGATCCTTCCTGGTCACACTGACTGATCCTTCCTGGTCACACTGATTGATCCTTCCTGGTCACACTGATTGATCCTTCCTGGTCACACTGACTGATCCTTCCTGGTCACACTGACTGATCCTTCCTGGTCACACTGATTGATCCTTCCTGGTCACACTGATTGATCCTTCCTGGTCACACTGATTGATCCTTCCTGGTCACACTGATTGATCCTTCCTGGTCACACTGACTGATCCTTCCTGGTCACACTGATTGATCCTTCCTGGTCACACTGATTGATCCTTCCTGGTCACACTGATTGATCCTTCCTGGTCACACTGATTGATCCTTCCTGGTCACACTGGATTCCAGAGAGAGGATTGAGGCTGTCGGTATCACATCAAGGCTTGCGTTGTTACGTAAATAACAAGGGGGGGGGGGGGGGGGGGGGTGTCTGCTGGGTACCTTCTGTTTTGCAGATCCTGTAGGCTTCATCGGACAGCCAGAGAGGAAGATACCTGAGGCCCGTCCTTGTAAACGACTGCGGACATCCTAGGTACTCCTCTTCGTCAGCAACTCGCCCCGCCCCTCTCCCCACCCCCATCATCCTGACCCCCCACCCCCACATCCTCCTGACACCCCCACCCCCATCACACCCTCAGCCGTGGCCCTCATTAATCCCCCCCCCCCGCCTTCCGTCCATGCTGACATCAGAGGAGAAACTACTGCAGCCACTCAAATGATAATGACAGGGCCAGAGACACTGAGGAGGTATTGATCCCAGCACACCACATCTCCCCGTCCTCCTCCTCCCGCTGCCCGCACACACACACTATCTCTTGTGTTTGATGAGGAAGGGTGTGTGTGTATGTATGTGTGTTTGTGGAGGTGGGGGGGGGGGGTGAATGAGATCGACGTCAGACTGAGGACAGAAAAATTGCTCACACGCCTGCACACAAACACACGCACACACACGGTCAATAGGCAGTATCGGGGCAGACAGCAGCGAGACGTTAATCATATTCATAGGCGTGATGATGTCTTTTATATATCATGTTAATAGTCGGCAGGCTGTCACGGGAGAGATCCCTGACAGGCTCATTACGTGCCGTAGATCACAGGAGCGGGACACGTGCACAGAGGTAACGTGCACGCACAGGTGCCCGCGCCGAGTGTAGGTGACATGGCAGAACACGGCGGAAACCTCCGCACACACTCGGCCAGGCGGCCATCCATCAGCGGGGGCCGGTGGCAGCAGCGCGGCTGTTGACAGCCGGTCCTCCTGGTGTTTGTGTATTCACACTGAATGTCCGGCAGCGTGAGTGGTTCACTCTCCACAGGTCCGTCTCTCCTCCGAGAGCTGCCCCCTCCCCTCCCTCCCTCCTTCCATCCCTCCCTCCCTCCTTCCATCCCTCCCTGCTTCCCTTCCTCTTTCCTTCCCGCACGAGTAAGCAGCGACTGCCAATCATCCTGTCCAGGTGATTGATGGACAGTCCTCTCGGCCACTGACGACAGACGGAGGGGTTGGTGGGGGGCGGGGAGTTCGAGTCAAGGGCTCTGCCAGCGGCGGGCAGGGTCGGCGGCGATGGGGGTTGCTATGGCGTCACCATGGAGACAAGTTGGCGGCGGAGGTGAGGGGGCCGCTGATGGATGCTGATGGGTGGTCCATCCCTGAGGTTACCGGAGAATGATGTGGGATCTCGTGTGTGGCTCATCTCTGGAACACCGGGATTTACTGTGTTTGTGTGTGTGTGTGTGTGTGTGTGTGTGTGCGAAAAGGACATGTGCGTGTGAAAAATAGGGAGAGAAAAAGAGAGAGAGGGAAGATGTGTTTTGTGTGTGCATGTTTATCTGTGTGTGTGTGTGTGTGTGTGTGTGTGTGTGTGTGTGTGTGTGTGTGTAAGGCCGTCCTTCATAGATCAAAGAGGAAAGTCCTAATCTGAGAAAAACATTGCCATGCTGCATGGAGGTCACACAGACACACACACACGCACACGCATGCACACACTCATTCACACCCACGCACACACTCTCTGCCTAGAGCGGTTGACGCAGAGCCCTCTAACGTTTCCCAAAGAAGCGCTGAGGAGAAAAACAAAAACCGAGAAACACAGAAAGAGAGGCAGACAGAGAAAGGACAGGAACCGAGAGAGACACAGACGTGTTGCTTTTCTGACAAAGATAGAGACATTAAAGATGGGGGGAGAGAGAGAGAGAGAGAGAGAGAGAGAGAGAGAGAGAGAGAGAGAGAGAGAGAGAGAGAGAGAGAGAGAGAGAGAGAGAGAAGGGGGGAGGGGTACCGAGCAGGAGAGGAGAGAGAGGGGGAGAAGCAACTTCCATTAGTGACACGGAGAGCAGTAATCTGCATTGGAATATCTGACTTCTGATGCCCACCTCCTCCTCATTTTTAGACACACACACACACACACACACACACGGGATGGCTACTGGGGGTAGAAGTGCCAGCTCTCACCAGTAGGGGGCCTTGTCTCACATGCACCACTCACTACTCCCCTTGGCTTTGGTTGCTGTTTATTTCACACTCCGTCCATCCCCGTCCCTGTTCCTTCTCTCTCTCCCTCTTTCCCCTCCTCTGTCCCTCTCTCTCTGTCTGCTTCCATCACTCGCTCTCCCCGGCTCTCTACCTCCCATACCCCATCTCCTCCAACCGCTTTCCTCCTCCCCTCCGGTCTCCTCTTCTCACTCCGGTCCTCCCTCGTTCACCCTCTCCCTCTCGGCCGTTGCCACGGCGGCGCCTCCTCATTTGCTGAGACCAGATGGACAGCGACCCTCCACAGGAAAGTAAAGCCCAAACAGAGCACTTCAAACCAAATTAGACACACGTGCACACACACATCCACACACACATCCACACACATACATACACACCAATAGAGCGGGGACCGAGGGATCTATAAAGAAGGAAGGATCCCTACATCTGCGAGAGGATGCCGCTGTTGCTAGGGGAGGAGACAGAAGAAGAGGGAGGGAGGGACAGGAGGAGGAGGTGGGGGGGGGGGCAGTGTCGATCCCTATTAGTAGACACAGTGGTGTGACGTGCAGGCTGAAGTAGGACCCCCACCCCCCCTCCCCTCCATCTCTATCTTTCTTTCTGTAATGACAATGATTTCACATACCATCACCTCGGTGCAGAGCCCTGCTCCACTCCATCACATACACACACACATACATACACACACACACACACACACACACATACACACACATACACACACACACACACACACACCTAACCAGCCACACACATATTTAGCCAGTCGAGAGGAACCATGAGGAGAGAGAGAGAGAGAGAGAGAGAGAGAGAGAGAGAGAGAGAGAGAGAGAGAGAGAGAGAGAGAGAGAGAGAGAGAGAGAGAGAGAAAGAGAGAGAAGGGGGGAGGGGTACCGAGCAACAAATGTGATTGGGGGAGCTGGAAGGTGGGTATAACACGGGGGGGTGTAAGGGAAGAGAAGAGACAGAGAGGAATAGCAGGGAGGAAGGATAATGAGAGGATGATGGTGACAGAAGGAGTTTGCATGAGGGCTAGAGTGATAGAGATAGAGAGAGAGAGAGAGAGAGAGAGAGAGAGAGAGAGAGAGAGAGAGAGAGAGAGAGAGAGAGAGAGAGAGAGACAGAGAGGGAGGGAGGGTTGAGTGGAGGTGGTGTTTCCGCTCTGAGATCGAGGCTACTAATGATGAATCTGTGTCTTTGGTGGTACAGCCTCCTCTCCTCAGAAAGAGAAGAACAGAGCTAGACATCCACCTGACTGTTACTCTGCTCTACTCTGCCCTGCTCCGAGGTCAACGTCTTCCTCCACACACCTACGACCCCCCTCCCCCTCCCTCCGTATCCATGCTGGATCACCCCACAGCCACACACAGCGGTTTCATCCCTCGGACAGAACCGCTCCACCTCACACACTATTAGGGCAGAGGCGGCCTTGAGCTTTGACGTGGCGCGGGGCTTGGTCTTACCTGAGGAGGAGAGGGAGGAGGAGAAGGAGAGGGAGGAGGAGGAGGAGAGGGAGGAGATATGAGACATGGGAGACGAAGGCGACGGGGTTCCATCCGGGAACGGAAGACCGAGGGGAGAGAAGAGACAAAGAGAGAGAACACAGTCAGTGGGTTGCTACTGCAGACATGTTTCAGACCACAGGACGCAAACTACAGCCTTCTAGCGTATACTTTGCATACTGCTGTATGTATAGGATGTATACTGCTGTATGTATAGGATGTACACTGCTGTATGTATAGGATGTATACTGCTGTACGTATAGGATGTATACTGCTGTATGTATAGGATGGATACTGCTGTATGTATAGGATGTATACTGCTGTATGTATATGATGCATACTGCAGTATGTATAGAATGCATACTGCAGTATGTATAGGATGTATACTGCTGTATGCATAGGATGTATACTGCTGTGTGTATAGGATGTATACTGCTGTATGTATAGGATGCATACTGCAGTATGTATAGGATGTATACTGCTGGACATGGTTCCAGTTGGCTGGGAGGCCAGGCGCATGGCCCAAGGAAGCCCATCAGGGCGGGGGGGTAATGGGGCTGTTTCTACGGCTGAGGCCCGGGGCGTTAATGGGCTTTCCCTCCCCAGCCGGCCCCGTGAACCCGTCGGTGTGTCGCCACGCGTCTCTCCCTCGCCTGTCACTTGTCACTCTGGCTTTGACGTTCCCCCCTGCCTTCCGAAACGGAAGCCGGCTGTTTACCGAGCCCCGGAATTCCGATCGGAATTGGCGCTCCCCTTTCACGGAGCGTTTGAAGTTCCTGCACAGATGGTGCTGGGTTTTCTTTTTGTTCTCTTTCTCGCACATTCTCATACCTCTCTCGCTCTCTGTCTCTCTCTCTCTCTCTCTCTCTCTCTCTCTCCCTCCCTCCTCTCCCTCTCTCTCTCTTCTGTATCTCTCTCTCTCTCTCTCTCTCTCTCTCTCTCTCTCTCTCTCTCTCTCTCTCTCTCCCTTCACTCCTCCTCCTAACCCCCTTCCTCCCTCTGTCCTCAGCAGCCCTCCAGACCCCTGAGTACAGGGAGAGAGTTCACTCAAAGAGAGGAGTTCTTACTTTAACAAGTTGAGGAGGGGGGTCCCAGCAGAGTGATGGAGGAGGGGGGGAATAAGACGCACCTGAAAGGCAGCTGTTTCACTAGCATGCCAACTAAGGCCCACGCGGGCCTGCCCTGCGCCAGATCAATCGAACACACACACACACACACACACACACACACACACACACACACACACACACCACAACATTTCAGAGACGGACCAAACACGGAGGAATATCCAATGTTCTATGAGACACACCAGGTAGAGACCCCCTATATAAAGAACTATGACACACACACACACACACACACACACAAACACACACACACACACACACACACACCAGGTAGAGACCCCCTATATAAAGAGCTATAGGACACACACTATGGCCCTCTGGAGCAGAGCTGGGTGATGGCTGTAACCCTGGCGTTTTGCCTTGAACAACACGGCTGAACGATACTCCTTTTCCCTTTTCCCATAAAAGTTATTGAATGGGATTGGGGTCAGCCATAAAAGGCTTGACTTCAGGCGGTGAGAGCGGCAGAGAGATGGACCGGGGGGCGGGGGGGGGGGGGGGGTTATGGCCGAACAGTGTCGGAGCTGAGGGGTGGCGGGGGCTAGTGAGCCTGAGGTGAGCGGTCCCGGCTGGTCCAGCTCCCACAGATTAACAGTGTGGACGAGGCGCCGAAACCCATCGCCTTTTTACGACCTCCCCCATCTCTCCCCAGGGACAAGGTGAGGGAAAGGTAAAAAGCAGAGTGGAGGGGGAAAGTCAAGACTCTCAAGAAGATGGAAAAAATAGCCAAAAGGAAACAGGGGAGGAAGGGGGGGACAACAGCGAGAGAGAGAGAGAGAGAGAGAGAGAGAGAGAGAGAGAGAGAGAGAGAGAGAGAGAGAGAGAGAGAGAGTGAGTGACAGAGAGAGACGGAGAGAGAGAGAGAGAGAGAGAGAGAGAGAAGAGAGAGAGACAGACACAGACAGACAGACAGACAGACAGACAGACAGACAGAAGGAAACGGGAGGAAGGGGGGGAAACAACAGAGAGAGAGAGAGAGAGAGAGAGAGAGAGAGAGAGAGAGAGAGAGAGAGAGAGAGAGAGAGAGAGAGAGAGAGAGAGAGAGAGAGAGAGAGAGAGAGAGAGAGAGAGAGAGAGAAAGAGAGGGAGTAAAACCACTCTCTTCGTTATGTAAATAATGTGTGTCACCCTTCCGACGGCACAAAATGGGGCACCTTTGATTGTGCCTTTGTTCTCCATTAAAAAGGGAACTCTTCATCACACACTCGTACTTTTCGGCAGCGGGGCCACCAAATGTGGGCCAGGGTTGGAACGCTGAGAGGGAGAAAAGGTTGGGGATGAAAGGTTCCACGGGAGCTAATTGGAACGTTAGTGGTCCCGGCCCGCGGAGCGAGAGGGAAAACAGGACCACTACTAATTAAAAGAAGACAGCCCCGGAGAGAGAAAGTGAGAAAAAGATTGAGAACTAAAGAAAGAGAGAGAGAGAACACCGTCAACAAAACAGAGAACAAGAAAGTGAGAGAAAAAATAACGCCTGTGTGTGATTTGTTGGAAAAAGAGAGAGAGAGAGAGAGAGAGAGAGAGAGAGAGAGAGAAAAAGAAAGAAAGAAAGAGAGATAGAGAGGGAGCGGCGGTGAAAGAAATATCACAGAAAAGATAACGTAGGTATTTGTTTTTGGTCGTGTGTGTGCGCGGGCGCGTGCATGCTCGGTGCGCCTTTGTAAGTAATCGGGCCAGCTTGTGTCTCTTTCGGAGACGAACCCAGCCCTGACTGTTGTGATCAGCGGGGCCACAGCCACAGGCGTCACACTCTAATCCGTCAGAGTGAAACAGCCCCCCGCACGGCGATTGGTTCCTGATCCCCGGCTAACTGCTATGTGACGAGCCGGTAATGCGCGGCGGCCGCGGACACAGGGGAAGCGAAGCCGGTGTAAAATCTGATCTGTGTCAGCCAGAGAGAGAGAGACAGAGTGCGACTGTGGCGTTACATCTAAAGCAGCGAGTCCTACTGAGACCACAGCTATGCTCTCAGCAGGACTTCTGAGGCAGCGGTTTGCAGGGCACTGGGCTTTTTAGAACTTTGTAAAAAGATATTTAAAAAAGAAAAGAAAATCAGAAAGAGTGAGGGAACAATGGAGTTACTGCAGGGAAACCATTCCTACGCAACTGTGTGTTTTTTTCCATGGTTGTTGCTTTGGTGTGTGTGTGTGTGTGTGTGGGGGGGGGGGGGGGGGGGGGTTATCACGAATATGGTAGCCGTGGAGCAACAGGGAGCGACTGTGTTCTTTGATTAACATTCCTTTATGTAAGAGCAGCGGCTCACAGCAGCCATAATCTGACTGTCTATCTGTCTGTCTCTCTGTCTCTCTGTCTGTCTGTGTGTGTCTCTGTCGGTCTGGAAGCATGGCAGAAATGAATGAGACCACAGGGGGGACAGTGTCTCTCTTTCAAATTCAAATTCAAATTCAAATGAGCTTTATTGCCATGATACATTATATACAGTATGTATCTCCACTTCTCTTTATTTCTCACTATGTCTGAATGTATCTTTCCATAAAACTCAAGCCCAGTCTGTCTGCTTTAACTGAATTGTTAAATGTATTGATTATCAACCACTGTGTCTCTATTGCTGTGTCTAGACTGTGTTAACCCTGTGTTTTAGTGTGTGTCTGTGTTAACCCTGTGTTTTAGTGTGAGTGTCTAGTCTGTGTTAAACACTTTGTCTCTATTGCTGAATTTCATGTATTGTCTCAGATCCGGTAAACAATATTTTCTCATACAAATTACTTAAAACTTTGACCAATTCTGTGAATTTTTCATTGAATGCCTAACAGTCATACGTGGTCCAATAAATTCCCATGGGTAAGTGGTTTCTCAGCATCGAGACTGCCTGGCTGTTGCATTGGAATAATGCGATGGGGGATGGGAGTTGTGAGGCTGGCCCCTATCCAGTCCCAGCTCTGTGCCATGCCGTTCGTACTGAGACACACACACACACACACACACACACACACACACACACACACACACACACACACCTACACACTAAACACACATACAAACAGACCCCCCCACACACACTTAATCTTACAGAAACATATAAAAAAAACGTATACCCTCTGGAAAGACTACGGTAAAATATAATTTGTATTGATCACGTGCACATCATTAAAGACAAACGACTTGGAACAACGGCGTCCTCTCACATAAGGCAGTGATAGAGGGGGGGTGCACACTGTGGACGACTGCCAACCGACACTGCAGTCTGCTCCTCCACAACATACCAGATGGAGAATAGTATAGGCTCTATAAAGAACATGCGGTTGGTGTGTGCGCGCGTGTGTGCGTGCGCGTGTGTGTGTGTGTGTGTGTGTGTGCATGTGCGTTTTCAGGGACATCTAGTGGCGCTGTTGCTAGGCCACCTGAGGAGATGCGGCTGACCCGAATCCCAAACACCTGATTGGCTGGGCTCAGGTGTGTCCCATTGAAAAAGGCCAGACCACCGGCCCGGGAACGAGGGATTTCCCCGCCACGCTGTCCTGGTGACATTTAAAAAAGAGGCCGCTCACAAAAAAGACCATCAATCAATGCACACACACACACACAGACACTACAACCCCCCCCCCCCCCCCCCCCCCCCCGACACACACACACACACACAAACACACACACACACTTCACCCCTTCCCCCCATACACACAGACACACTCACACACACACACACACACACACACACACACACACACACACACTCGAACAGCTTGTAGTGCTGTCCACGGTTGCAGCAGGCAGTGTTACATGGCTCTCTCCATCTTCATCCTTTCTGAGGCTCCTTCCACTGCTTTCCCTGGACCAAGCTACACACACACACACACACACACACACACACACACACACACACACAGCCGGCCCCGCGCCACCCACTCCTGGCTAATAACTTTTCTGTTAGCAGTCAGCGGTGCTGCGGTGTAGGACAATACCCTATCTCTCCGTCTCCATCTCGCTCTTCTTGTACGGGGGAGTCCAGCTCATCTCCTCTCCCCCCTGGGCATTGCCCTCACACCGCTTATCTCGACCCCCTCCCTCGCCCCTCCTACTCCTCTCTCTGTTTCCCCCCACCCTCTCCGCGCACCCGCATCTCTCTCTTTTCAAGTTTATCTCCCTTCATCACCCAGCCCTCTCTTCAGGGTCTGAATCCTTCTCTTACTCCACTACGCCCCCTCTTTCTTGGCCTTGGCCTACCCTGGTGTTGCGCTGTGTGTGTGTGTGTGTGTGTGTGTGTGTGTGTGTGAGTGTGTGTGTGTGTGTGTGTGTGTGTGTGTGTGTGTGTGTGTGTGTGTGTGTGTGTGGTTTTGCAAAGACATCCTGATGCCTCTCCCTGGGGCGGGACAGGAGACCTCTGAGGTGGGGGTGTGGCCCCCCTCCGAAAGACGCAGACGCCTAGACGCGAGCAGACCATCCTGCAGACAGACGGACTGAGGCGGTGGGGTCTGGATTCACGGAAGGCAAAACATTCCAGCATCTGTTTCCCACTTACACTGCAATGTGAGGTGACCTCACTAGAGTCCACCAGTACGCTCAGAGAAGCCGGGTTCACCAGAGTCCACCAGAGAGAAGCTGGGTTCACCAGAGACCACCAGTATGCAGAGCCCCCCCCCCCCATACACACACACACACACACACACACACACACACACACACACAACGCGGAATACCATGGCGTCACCTCCACCTGAGCTTGAGTCACAGCACTCAGCCTCTTGGGCTAAAATTAGGGACCATTTTCCTCTCTGCACCGTGTTCCAGTGTGTGTGTGTGTGTGTGTGTGTGCGCCTGCCTGCCTGCGTGCGTACGTGCGTGAGAGAGAGAGAGAGAGAGAGAGAGAGAGAGAGAGAGAGAGAGAGAGAGAGAGAGAGAGAGAAAGTGTGTGCCTCTAATGGGAGGCCCCCATTAGAACTTGAGAGCCAGGCTAACTAGCTCTAATGGGGGCCCTTGCACTGAGGAGGAGGAGGAGGGGAGGGGGGGGGGGGGGGGGGGGGGGACTTCACCCATTTTGGCAGCTTATATAAAGAAAGACCACTCCAGTTAAGGGCTTCATTAACACCCCTTTCAC
>CM030181.1:7642911-7652911 GCA_017639675.1 Aplochiton taeniatus | reverse complement strand
TCGGCGTCCATCTTTTTTGTCCATTCACGGACGAGGTAGATGATAGATTTTGAGAGAGTTTAGAAACTCCTTCACCTCTGCTGCTTGGTTCAGTGATGACCCCCCCCCCCCCCCCCCGCTTACCCCCAGGCTGAAGCTCTGCACAGGGTCCGGATACAGCTAACTGGAGCCTGCAGGCCCCCGGGGGCCGCAAGGGGGAGATTCACCCCAGAGGTGGTGGGGTGGAACCGGGGTCGGAGCAGACCCGCAGGGCCCCACTGAATCAGACCTCCGCGTGGACGGAGGTGTGAACAACACAGGCCAGGCCAGCGGCCGCACCGCAACACGGTAACATAAAAGCACCTTGGTAGAGAGAGAGAGAGCACACGCACGCACGCACGCCAGCACACACACACACACACACACACACACACACACACACACACACACACACACACACACATACACACACACACACAGCAGGAGGATGGCAAGTGCAGTCCCCAAAATGGACCCTCTGCTGTATTTTAAGTGTGCGTGCGTGCATGAGGGAGACGCTTAATGCAGTTACTGGCTGTCTCTTACATCTCTCTCCCTCCCCCTCTCCCCCCCCTCCCCTCCCTCCCGCCCCCCCCCCCCCTGTCCCTGCCTCGGTCATTAGAGTTGCCACCAGAGCGAGCACGGCAGCAGGCAGGGAATGGAGTGGCCCCCACATCCCAGCCCACCGCCAAGGAGAGGGAGGGAGGGAGGGAGGGTGCTATTAATGAGAGCGAGAGGTAGAGAGAGAATAGGAGAGAGCATGAGGGAGAGACAGCAGAGAACGCGTGACAAACAGAGAAAAAAGAGGCAGGACCAGAGATAGAGAACCGGAGAGATAGATAGAGAGATAGAGAGATAGAGAGAGAGAGAGAGAGAGAGAGAGAGAGAGATAGATAGATAGATAGATAGATAGATAGATAGATAGATAGATAGATAGATAGATAGATAGATAGATAGATAGATAGATAGATAGATAGATAGATAGATAGATAGATAGATAGATAGATAGATAGATAGATAGATAGATAGATAGATAGATAGAGAGGGAGAGAGGGAGAGAGGGAGAGAGAGAGTGAGAGAGAGGGTGAGAGAGAGGGTGGGAGAGGGAGCAGCAGTTAGGGGAGTGATGTGTAATAAACTGCATGAAGGAGCCTTCAGGGGAACATTTTCCAGCTCGACCCACACACACTCTCCAAGAACTGCCACATATACAAACACAAAAAACACACGCGCGCGCTCATACCCAACCATGCCTAGCACACACTCGACGTGACTCACTCACTTGTAGATATTCACGGCTAAGGAGTCAGGGCCGCACCTCTAACTGAAGCACGTTAGAGAGCGTGATGTTTAAAGTCATGGTGCCACGGAGAGCAAGTGAAGAAGAGGACTACCAGGCGGCGAGCAGCACGGCACTCTGGGATACCGGCTCCTCCGCTAGCCCTGGTGTGACCCAAACCCCATTTAGACCTCACACCAGACCGAGAGAGAGGGAGATGGAGTGAAAGAGAGAAAGAGAGAGTTAGAGAGAGAGAGAGCGAGAGAGAGAGAGAGAGAGAGAGAGAGAGAGAGAGAATAAAAGTAAATGAGAGAGAGAGAGAGAGAGAGAGAGAGAGAGAGAGAGAGAGAGAGAGAGAGAGAGAGAGAGAGTGTGAAAGTGTATGAGAAGAAGAGAAGAAGAGAGAGGTCAGGCGCTGGTGTAGACAGCTCTGTCTGCAAATATGTCTTTCCCAACCCCAGAGACTGAACCAGAGGGAGAGGGAGGCTCGGAAATATTGACGGATCTCTGGCGCTGGAAGAAGCTCCACCATCCCTCCGCCACAGGTGTTACGCTGCTATTTCCAGTGCCTGTCTCTCCTCTCCTCTCCTCTCCTCTCCTCTCCTCTCCTCGCCCCTCCCCTCTCCTCCTCTCCTCTCCTCTCCTCTCCACCCCCCCCCCCCCCCTCCCCTCCCCTTCCCTTCCCTCCTCTCCCTTTCCCTCAACCTGTTGGTGCTTCGACAGCTGTGAGGACTGCATATGGCCGGCGTCTTGGCTGTGAAGAAACCAGCGGCCGAGACGGACGGCTTCAAACGGCGGTTGTTTGTCTGATCAGCTTAGGCGCGGCCGTTTTTTGGCGCCTTTACGTTGAGGGTTTGGCCGCGGTGTGGACGGACTCTTGAGCAGAAAGAGAGGGAGAGGGAGGAGAAGGAGTTTCCTGTGACAGCCGCAAAGCTTCAAACGGCCCCAGAGCTGACACGCGAACGGAGGGAGAGGCAGAGAGGAGGTGAGGGAGAGGGATACGGAAGGCAAATCAGAGAGCGAATCGAAAAGCTTCTCTCTCTCTCTCTCTCTCTCTCTCTCTCTCTCTCTCTCTCACTCTCTTATCTCTCTCTCCCCCCCGGCTCGCCCCCCCCCCCCCCCCCTCTCTCTCTACCCTCCGTTTTTTCTCCCCCTCAGCCTATTTTTCGGAGATTACTGCACAATGCATCTGCCAGCCGCGCAACAGCAATACGGCGCCATGACCCAAATACAGCCGTGCCGCACTGCCATTGGCTGAGACGTGAAGAGCTAGAGAAAAAGAAAAATTGAGAAGGAGAGAGAAGGAAAAATTTAGAAATTCAGAAAGACACACAGAAATAGAGAGCGAAAGAGAGAGAGAGAGAGAGAGAGAGAGAGAGAGAGAGAGAGAGAGAGAGTGAGAGGGGTATGATGGAGAGGAACCAAGCGCCCTTAATAATTCACTCAACCCTTTTTTCTTCTTCCATCACTCACTCCATCCGAGCCTCGTTCCCTATCCTGTTCCCTTTCCTTTCGTCTCTCCGTAATTCCCTTCACCTCTTATTCCCTCTCTGTCTCTGCCTCTGCACTTTGTTTCCCACGGAAAGGGGGGGGGGGGGGGGAGAAAGCAAGTGAAGCAGAGCACGCAGTCATCCATTCTTAATCAAAGAGCGGATCCAAAATGCTGTGTTACGCCGCGTCGATCCACAGACTCCCTTGCTCTGCTCCTACGTCGAACCTGCCGATCAACCCCTCCGGCCTTCCAAAACCCCCTCTACAAACCCAAACACCTAGAGTTCTGTCTGTCTGTGCGTGTGTGGGGGGGCGGGGGGGGGGGGCTGGGTGGCATGTGTGTGTCTTGGCGCGCCTATTTTTAAGTGTGTTCCTAATAGCTCTCCGCCATTCTTCACGTGTCTGGGCCACCCGGCTCTCGGGTACACTCCCCTCCCCTCTCTTCTCCTCCACAGCAAGGCCTCTTCCCTGGGGTTCTCTCTTCAGTTCCGCCAGCCTCTCCAACGTACCCCCCCCCCAGGGGAGCAGCACATCCAGCACCATGCACGCCAGAGGACAGGATCCTCGATCACGAGGTTGCCTCTGTGAGGGCCCCCTTTCCTCCTGAATGGGTGACGTCACTGAATGGGACAAAGGTGTGTGTGTGTGTTTACATTCGAGGTGAAAGGTTATCATATAATATTTTGATGAATAATCGGCGTGCAGGATCACGTTCCACTCCAGGCAGGCACGGCGTGGCGGGAAAAATGTACTTCCAAATGTTTGCATAAGCAGAGGGCAGGGAGGAAGTAATAGACGGGCAACACACACACACACACACACACACACACACACACACACACACACACACACACACACACACACTACACACACACACACACACACACACACACACACACACACACACACACACACACACACATACACACACACACACACACACATACACACACACACACATACACACACACACACACACACATACACACACACACACACACACACACACACACACACACACAGACATTGGGCGTAATCTGGGGACCTCAGATTAGACAGGGTGGGATTAGCCCAGTGGCGTCACAGAGGTCTGCCTTCGGAGCGGTCACCACGACACGGCGTCCTGTTCTCCCTCTCGTCCCTTCCTCCCTGATGTCTCCCTCCCTCGGATGTCCCCCCCCCCCCCCCCCCCCCACACACACACACACACACACACACACCTTCTGCCTTGGCTTCCTATTCAAGTCTTCGCCCTCTTCTTCCCTCTCTTCTCTCTCTCTCTCCTCCCCTCATCGTTTCTCCTCTCTCTCTCTCTCTCTCTCTCTCTCTCTCTCTCTCTCTCTCTCTCTCTCTCTCTCTCTCTCTCTCTCTCTCTCTCTTTTCCCTCTCTGTCTCTCTCTCTTAAAAAACGAAAAAAACAGTAAGGAGGTCGGAGAGAGGGAGCGGCGTTTTCCCAAGGGCGCTTTTCTTCACCGCACCCCCTCTTTCTCCCCTCAGCCCCCCCCCCCCCCCCCCCCCCCCCCCCACCCCCCCGCCCTTCCCACTGCCCCTCTGTCAGGGGGTCCAAATTAGGCCACTTCTCTTGTCCCTCTTATGCAACTTCCTCACAGCGACGACGCTAGCAGGCTGCTCACGACCAGGAGCAAATCCTTGACAATAAGACAAATAGAAAACAACAAACACCGCCATAACTTTCACATCCTCCTCCGCCGCGCCTTAGACATGGCATGACATGGTTTGTGGTCGCCATGGCGCAGGGAAAGAAGGCTTGTACAGAACGTTCTGGAGGAGCCCTTGTACCTGACGGCAACGTAAGAGCGCTATTGCCTGGACACAGTCAGAACAGTGTGTAAGCCACATGGGCGCCCACACACACACACGCTAGGAAGCTCTGTTGACATGCCGTCGACAGATACCTGAGCCTGAGGCAACCTCCGCAGAGCTCCTTCACATTCCGCCCTGGAATGCCAGCCCAGCTCGGATATGGCCCGGAATCTTCAGTGTGTGGGAGGGTGGGTATGTGTGTGTGTGTGTGTGTGTGTGCGTGTGTGTGTGTGTGTGTGTGTGAGTATTACCCTACACGTGGTAAACCTGCGTGGTATTCCTGAGCAAGGCCTGCTGAAGACCGGAGGGTGACCTGGGCAACGCAGCCCCATGAAGGAGAGTGTGTGTGTGTGTGTGTGTGTGGGGGGGGGGGGGGGGGGGGGGGGTGGTGGGGGTACGGAGAGAAAGAAAGATAAAAAAGAGCCACAACAAACAGAGAAAAAACACACAGAGAAAACAGCCCCAAATTGGACGTGAAAGGCTCTCTAAAACACAACCCAATTTTTTCCAATTTCGGGGGGTATTTTTTTGAAAATACGGTTCGCTTTCCAACCCAAAGCATTTTCCCGACCCAATCAATAGCACTCCCAGTGCACACCTATTATTCTTCAAAGGCCTCCCTCCCTCAGAGGAAGAGAAGGCAGACTGGGGGAGGGGCCTGCTGTTCAGGTCGGCCTGCGCTTTGAAGGCGCTGGCGAGGAGGTCGTCCGCTAAATACCCTGATGAGAAGTCACCATATCAAAGAGGACCCCGACGATGAAGCTACGCGTTTCACGCCCGTTCATTAAAAAAAACTTCAACCAGATGCAAGGCCTCCATTGAAATCTCATCTTTGTTTTCTTTCCTTCAAATACATATTTTTTTGATTTCCTTTGTGTTTCTGAAACTGAACGGAACCAGCTCCAGTGAAGCTAAGTGAGACTCTATGGCTGTGATGGTGACTACAGACAGAGGGTGGACAAGCCCTCAACGACCAGTAGCTCAGTGTAGGAGGAGGTCTTCAGCTTCAGCAGCCAGACTCCATAGCCCCTCATCTCATAAGAGCAACATAAGTACCCACACACACAGAAATACAAAAGGACTCAACTCTGTTTCGGGAGGATTTTCTACTCCGCCATCTTCCTCCCTCCCTCCCTATTAGTCTCCCTCCCGCTCTCAGAACAGCGCTAGAGCCAGATCATTGCCTGACAGATGGGAGCACATCTCCGCCTTAGCAACCACAACCGCCGAATCAGCTGGGTCACAGCCCCCGCCTTAGCAACTGCGCCCTCGGTATCCGAGGCGGATCACCGAGGCCTTTGGAAGCTCTGGGAGACCGGTTCCCCGTGACGACCGCGACTTTGGAGCTGGAGGAGATGCTCTCTCCCTCTCTCCCTCTCCCCATCTTCCTTCCTCTTCCTCTCCCTCTCTCTCTCTCTCTCTCTCTCTCTCTCTCTCTCTATCTTCCTCTCCACCTCTCTCTCTCTCTTTCTCTCAATCTTCCTCTCCATCTCTCTCTCGCTCTCCCTCTCTCCCTCTCCCCTCTCTCATCTCTCTCTCTCTCTCTCCCTCTACCTCCCTCCTCTCACCTTCTCTCTCTCTTTCGAACGCACACTCTACACGAAGGGCTGAGCCGGCCAGACGCCTTTCAAACAATCAGAGAAATAAAGATGGGTTTTTTCATAAATGTGGACGGCTAAAAGGAAAGTTTAGCTTTTGTCGCGTGGGTTCCAAGCTGCAGTCAGCGTGGCGATTGGAGAAAAAAAAGGTGGTTACGCAACACAGGGGCAAATATGAGCTCCACCAATGAACGGACTGGTAGGGGACTTCTGCTTAGTAACAAATATCTGAGAGAATGCCACAGGAGAGAGAGAGCGAGAGAGAGAGAGGGAGGGAGCAGAAAGAGAGCGAGATGGAGGTTTGGAACGAGACAGAATGAGAGAGAGAGAGAGAGAGAGAGAGCGAGAAGCAGTTACATAATTCCGACCGTGTCAGCCTCCACTCGCGCCCTGTTCTGTGTACCTGCCAGCGTCCCCGTGGACCGGGGCTTTGCTTCCTGTGGGCCTGTGATCTTCAAAGTTCCGGCCGAGCCCCGCCGTGAGTGGCTGAGGGCTTCGTCAGTCGCTAACGAACCACTCGCCCACCCGTCCCCCCCACGCCCACCACCTCGGGGCCGCACGACACACGTCTCCCGGGCAACGGGAGAAAAGGAGAGAAAAAAAACTGCGCTAACATTGCAAGGGCGACATCCTGCCACCCTCTGAGTCATGCCAGTGTGAGTGAGTGAGTGTGTGTGTGTGTGTGTGTGTGCGTGTGTGTGTGGGTGTGGGTGTGGGTGTGTGTGTGTGGTGTTTGTCTTCAAGGGCACTCCAACATGAATTTGGTGGCGTGTTGATGAAACTCCAAAGACCTTGAAAGGCTTTTTTGTGCCGGGTTGTGCTGCTCATTCCTCTGCGTTGCGGAGTCAAACAGGGCCACAGCTCCAGGCCAGCAGGGCTCCCCCAGGCCCCGCTACCCCGGCCTACCGCTTCCTATCTGGGCTAAGAGCGACGGACAAGCCCCTGCTCTGTCATGCCTGGTAAACACCGCTCTCGCCAGGAGTCTAAAACACATGAAACATTCACATACACACACACGCCTGGAAAAGAACCTGCTCGGCAGACCTGAGTAGTCATGTTTTAAACAGAGAACCCTGAGGGCACAGCAGAGGCTGAAACACACACACACACACACACACACACAGGCTCTTTATGGCTGAGAGCCAAGGTCACCTATGTCAACCCAAAGGTTAATTATTTACTATGAACTAATGAGGTGACCTGCTTTTAACTACCTACACAAACCCGGGGGCCATGCAATTGGCTTTACATTACACACACACACACACACACACACACACACACACATATATAGACTCCTGACATGGTGCTTCATGTAAGCCTTGAGCGTTTGGTAACAACCACCAGAGAAGCAGAAGCAAAAAGGTTCTGTGCAACTGATCAACAACTCTGCCGACGTCTCTCACTCACACGCACAAACGCACGCACGACCCCACGTTCACACCCACCAAACATGGAGCACTGTAAACCACTGTTACACCCACCAAACATGGAGCACTGTAAACCACTGTTACACCCACCAAACATGGAGCACTGTAAACCACTGTTACACCCACCAAACATGGAGCACTGTAAACCACTGTTACACCCACCAAACATGGAGCACTGTAAACCACTGTTACACCCACCAAACATGGAGCACTGTAAACCACTGTTACACCCACCAAACATGGAGCACTGTAAACCACTGTTACACCAGCCAAACATGGAGCACTGTAAACCACTGTTACACCCACCAAACATGGAGCACTGTAAACCACTGTTACACCCACCAAACATGGAGCACTGTAAACCACTGTTACACCCACCAAACATGGAGCACTGTAAACCACTGTTACACCCACCAAACATGGAGCACTGTAAACCACTGTTACACCCACCAAACATGGAGCACTGTAAACCACTGTTACACCCACCAAACATGGAGCACTGTAAACCACTGTTACACCCACCAAACATGGAGCACTGTAAACCACTGTTACACCCACCAAACATGGAGCACTGTAAACCACTGTTACACCATCGTCTTGATATTTGGACAACAACAGAACGTATCTGGACCAGGCCCCTTTCTTAAACAGCGTCTCGGAGCATTTCCCGGACACTTCCTTTCAGCTGGAGGATTTGTTTATCCTTCCTACCCCTCCCTCCCTCCCTCCCTCCCTCCCTCCCTTCTTCCCTCCCTCCCTCCCTCCCTCCCTCCGTCCCTACCCCTCTCTCTCTCTCCCTCTGCCCCCCGTCTCCTCTTCGCTCCTCACCCTTGCAGCTCTCCTGATCGGACACTCATCTGTCAGAGGCACGCAGGGAGCAGCTCCCGGCTCCTGATTGGTATCTCCCCCCCCCCCCCCCCCCCCCCCCCCCCCCCCCCCCCCCCCCCCTTCTCTTCTCCCCTCCCTCCTTCCCTCCCCCTCTATCTCCTTCCCTGTATCTGGACTTGGGGCCGTCCTCTGCTGCTTCTCGTCCGTGTCAGAACAGGAAGACTCCCGCTCCGATGGCTATCTCTCCCTCCGCTCTCCATAGAATACTGAACACACTCCCAGCATACTGTAGTTTCCTCTCTCTCTCTCCCCACCCTTTTTCACCCCTCTGTCTCTGTCTCTGTCCCTCTGTCTCTCTCTCTGTCTCTCTCTCTCTCTCTCTCTCCCCACTCTTTTTTCACCTCTGTCTCTGTCTGTCTCTGTTTCTGTCTCTCTGTCTCTCTCTCTGTCTCTCTGTCTGTCTGTCTCTCTCTGAGATACTAGTTGATCTGTCTCTCCTTCCCTATAGGGAACTGAATATATGATCACGGCCTTATCGGTTCGGGGGCTACTAGTGAGGTTGAGAGAGAGAGAGCGTGAATCAAGATGGAAAGATAGCACACACACACACACACACACACACACACACACACACACACACACACACACACACAACCTGCCTTTCTCCAGTGTTTAAACAGAGAAGCAGGTTCATTAATTAGTGTGTCCCATCCACAGCATATCACCATAAGAGGTGTAGGGGCTACTGCCCATGAGCAGAGTAACATAATGGAGTCAGTCATTCCGCTGAGGAGCAGGCTTTAGCTCACGCAAACTGTTTTCTATCAAACACGGGCCCGTTTGTAACTGCATATTTACTGGACCGTGGCGATGTGGAGAAGGTTTGACTAGAGGCACAGAGAGGAAGATGGAGAGAGAGAGAGAGAGAGAGAGAGAGAGAGAGAGAGAGAGAGAGAGAGAGAGAGAGAGAGAGAGAGAGAGAGAGAGAGAGAGAGAGAGAGAGAGAGAGAGAGAGAGAGGAAAATACTTTGCTCCCTTTCCACCGTGTCTGAACACGAGTACAGCTCCCCGGAGAGCAGCAGTGACTGCCCCACACACACACACAGTACACACACACACACACAAACGCACACACCCTTCACCGCTGCAGAGGTCCAGAATACTTACAGCCCCGGCAGAGTGCTGGCTGGTTGCCAGGGTGATACTCTATCACGGGGTTAGGAAGCAAACAGCCATAATATAATATTGTACTGTACTACAGAGAACACCACATGACCTGTCCCGTTACCCGGGAGACCTCCATCCATCCCGACATGCTCTGCTGCACACGCCTCCGCTCCGGGCGGAGGACTGCTATTGGCCACTGAGATCAGTCCGGACAGCCAATGGCAGAATGATATACAGACATCCAGGAAGCTGAGGAGGCGTAGAAGCAGGAAGTGCACACTTACAGGGAGTACAACTGAAAGAAAAGGAACTGAACATATAGCATTTGAATTGATGGATGAACGGAGTCGGTTCAAGTTTCAAGA
>CM030181.1:7625411-7637911 GCA_017639675.1 Aplochiton taeniatus | reverse complement strand
ACACACACACACACACACACATACCTCCAGGCCCTGTATAACTACTCTGACAAGACTCCTCCCCCCCCCCCCCCCCCCTCCACCTCTCCTCTCTCCTCATATTATCTACCCTGACATTTCAGGACACCTTCTCCTTCCGCCATCGCTTACCCTTCGACCCCCCCTCTTCTTTCCCAGCGCTCTCTCTCCCCTCTCGCTGTCAACTCATTAAGCCTGACTTATCTCACCGCGCAGAGAGGAAATTAAATCCAGCATATCCCTCCCCCTTTCCATCGCCCCGCCCCTCCCCCAGCCGCCCTCTCCAACGGGCCCATGGGAGCGAAGCGCACCGACATCTGTTTTTGCTTTGTCGTAGTGTGTTTGCCTTTAAGGGGGTGTCTCGTAAAGACGGTATACTTTGGGGACGTGTTGGCAGGGGGGGGGGGGGGGCTTTGAACTACAGACAAAGGTACACTTAAGGGCTGTACGTGTACACAGTGTAGGAGCCAACAAACACACGCACACTAACTCTATCACACACACACGCCACACGGACGTCCGTCTTCAGCCAGGCTGAAACTCTGCGTGTGTCCCAGACGCTCCCAGGTCTGTTACATCCTGTCAACGTCCTGACTACGTCCTGACACCAGTCTGTCACCCTCCATCCCCTCCCAGGACGGCCCTAACGTTGCCTGGACCTCCTCAGGTGGAACTCTTTCTCCGCCGTCTCTCCCATCCAACGCTCCCGACGTCTCGGATCTGCGTTTCCTTTCCCCTGCCCTGAGTTTAGAGCTTGCCATCTCCATCCCTCCCTCCCCCCCCTCTCTCCGACTCCGCAGAGGAGCAGGAGTTAATGTATGTATGTGATGGTGGGGGTAATCAGGGTATTCTTCTGCCGTAATGCCGGCCCCACAGGGACTCACAGCAGCTTAAGGAACTGTATTTGGCAGTATTAACATAAAAACACTTTAAGCTGCGCTAATTCAACTCCAACAGAAAAAAAAGGTTACACTCCTCTAAAAAAGAGGGGAAAAAACGCCCACTCAGCTTCCCGCCAGCACATCTCACGTGGAGCTCCACCAAACACTTAAACACTGGCAAAACACACACCCGTGCGCCCGCACGCACACACACAATCGCAAACACACTAATCTCGCAGTTAGCGTTCCGAGTTAGCGCGCCATCCCCTCCAGCTCCCGCACCCTGCCCCATTCCATAGCGTCAGGCTCCAGGTTTAGCTTGGCTTAGCCTAGCCTAGCCTAGCACTGGCGCTCGGCAGTGGGATGACGCACACTGCGGAACATGCACGGAGAGATTCGTCAGCAGAACGGGGTGGGGGTGGGGGGGGTGGGGGGGGTGGGGGGCTGGGGGATTAGTGCGGCAGAGGATCAGCGTCACGGGCCGTTCCCACGCCCGCACCCAGCTCGCTCAGCCGGGCCAGATGTTGCTGAGCAGAACCAAAGGCGGGAAGACGCGCTGAGCCCTGAAAGAAGGTGACCCAAACTATAGAGATAATCCACCCAGCGAAACAGTACGGCCCAAACAGGGCTCTGGAGAGAGCTGGTGGTGGTGGTGGTGGGGGGGGGGGGGTTGCACGGCCTCGGTTTAGTTGTGATCGCACAAACACACACACACACACACACACACACACACACACACACACACACTCTCAGCGCATCCTTGCGCCAGCACATGCACACTCAGAGACGCTGCACCAGGTAGATGGTTCTCATGATGGGTTCCCACGTTTCTGTCATGGAGTCATGTACATTGGCACGTCACATAGGCTGGGTATTTACCTATGGGGTCCGCAAACGTACGCACACACACACACACACACACACACACACACACACACACACTGAAGTTACAGGAGCATATCACCCTAGGTGAATTAAAGGCTCTTATTAAGGATATGGAGGCAGACTCTATTATGTGCTGTTCTTGCTCTCCTACGCAAAGCTAATAATATGATTCTTAATTAACTGCTGTTTGAATTTGCCTATTAATCTTGTTGTCAATATCATTATTTTATGTGTGCAAGACTCTTTACAGTTAAGTGTAGTATGTTGACTGTGTCTCTCTTAGAAACTCAAATGATATTTTTTTTATTTGTGCTGTTGCCTCGTGTGATTTTCTTGGCTAAATAAAGGTTTAACAAACACACACACACACACACACACACACACACACACACACACACATCACATGGTGCTGAGGTTGCTATGTACTGTTGAGCAGAGAGGCAGAGAGAGACTGCAGACACTACCTGCAGTGAACAAGCAGTTCCCACTGTGGAATACACACGCACTCAATGGGAGAACACACACACACACACACACACACACACACACACACACACACACACACACACAACCACACAACCACAAACAAGATCACAAAGATGGCGCGGCGCAGGCGCCACACACGCCCCCGAAAGAATCCATTAGGCGAGATGAAACAGCAGCAATCAACAGAAAGCAGCACGCATGAACACCAAACCCAGGGACACGCATGAACACCAAACCCAGGGACACGCGTGAACACCAAACCCAGGGACACGCATGAACACCAAACCCAGGGACACGCGTGAACACCAAACCCAGGGACACGCATGAACACCAAACCCAGGGACACGCATGAACACCAAACCCAGGGACACGCGTGACCACCAAACCCAGGGACACGCGTGACCACCAAACCCAGGGACAAGCGTGACCACCAAACCCAGGGACACGCGTGACCACCAAACCCAGGGACACGCGTGACCATCAAACCCAGGGACACGCGTGACCACCAAACCCAGGGACACGCGTGACCACCAAACCCAGGGACACGCGTGACCACCAAACCCAGTGACACGCGTGACCACCAAACCCAGGGACACGCGTGACCACCAAGCCCAGGGACACGCGTGACCACCAAACCCAGGGACACGCGTGACCACCAAACCCAGGGACACGCGTGACCACCAAACCCAGGGACACGCGTGACCACCAAACCCAGGGACATGCGTGAACACCAAACCCAGGGACACGCGTGAACACCAAACCCAGGGACACGCGTGACCACCAAACCCAGGGACACGCGTGACCACGCGACCGTCACCCACGGCGACGGGGAGGGCCTTGCAGAGCAGGTCTGCTGCTGTGTCCACCACTCCGTCACTCCATCCGCAACTCGCTTTCACCCCCCAAAAAATCTAAAACACGGAGAGAGAGAGAGAGGAAGAGGGATTGAAAGAGGGCGCGTGGACGAGTGCCAGGACAGTGGATTCTGATCGGGAAGAAGGGAGAAGCGTCGAGCCAGTGGGAAAACCGAGGGACAGAAGAGAGGGAGGCGGAGAGAGAGAGGAACAGAAGAGAGGGAGGAGTGGAGGGAGAGGGAAGGGATCAGCGAACGGGAAAATGGAGGGAGAACAGGAGGGGGGTGGGAGGGGGGGCGGGGACTTACACAAACATTGATCACACTGTGCAAATACTAGAATAAACTCCCTGATAAGCGGCCATATTCTCATGCATAAGCTACCAAATGATTCACCCTGTACCAACTGGCTGTCAAAGCCAGGCTAGCTAGTATAATCCCCCCCTTCCCCTGGCCCGACTGTTGCTGTCCGATTCCCAAAATGGGCCCCTTCCGGAGTGCGTCTCCACATCCAGTGATCTGCCCGGGAAGCAGCACTGGTGGAGGGGACAATGACTCCGGATTAGACCCAAAGAAAAGCACCTTCATTCATCTCTGTTGACTGGCCTGAAGTGGAATTTAGCTGGGACTGAGCTCGGAGTCCTCCACCGAATCCTAAAAGAATGCCCAAACCGAAATACAAAGTGGAGCCCTAGCCGAGTGAAACGCACCAGTTTTTGATATATATTTCTTTTCTTTCCTAACTCCACCCCACCGGCTTCCAGACGAGCTCAGGGAGCGGAAAAATAAAGCTTGGCAAAATCCAAGGCAAGCTAACTGAATGTCGAACAGTGCTGTTTACAATACGCCTTTAAACTGAAGGAGAATAATGCCTGAGTCCATGGCTGGTAATCCAAACAATATTGGAAAAGCACTTTGAGAGTGCAGCCTCGTCAGATAGAGCTTAGAAAAGGCACACAGTTTTATAAGCTACTTCAGGTTAGGAATCCTTTCGAGTGGGCCGCCGCCACACACACACACACACACACACACACACACACACATTCATATTAGTTTGGTGCGGACCCCCCCCCCCCTTTGCCTCACACTACGCACCGATAGCCCCCCTGCTGCTTCCATGCAGGCTCTGCAAAATGGCTGTGGTGGACCACTGAATCAAAATGAAATAAGCATCGGCCTAGCCCCCTTCAACGTGATTAGGGAACGTTAAAACATCCATCCACCCCCCTTAACATGCCCTCTCTCACACACGCTGCAGCGAGGTGGAGAGTGGGGCCATACCCCACTGGCTTGCCTTAAAAAACACCCACTTGGTCATCACCGGAGTGAATTACCGACACCTCACTCTCCGCACGGGCCCGAAGGCTTCCGCATTACCATGGAAACCGTAAGGCAGTCGGGGCACCCCGCTGAGCAGAACAATGAGTGGGGAAGGACGAAGGAAGATGTGAGAAACGGAGAGAGTTCGGGAACGAGGGGGGGAGATGCTGTCGATCCGGACCTCCGGGCAGGGCAGGGCAGTAGGAGGGCCGGGGGGGCTGGGGACCACCCGGGGAAGCAAGACTTTTAGGGGAAATCTGGAGGCTTGAGTTTCACGAGCGGAGGGAGACACACTTTAGAGAGGAGCGTCCCCGTGAACGAGGGCAGGCTGGAACTAAGGAAGGCCTCCACAAAAAGAGGACTGGGTCTATCCTTAACAGCACCAAACATTGCCACGGCAACCACTCAGCAGCCTGCGCCGCCGTGTTTCGCTACTGCATGCCACATACTACAACTTACAACTACGTTACGGTTCCGTCAACGGCGGTTTGAAAGAAGCGTTTTCACATCCAGCTAATGAGAGAAGGTTGAGCAAACACAGGGCCCGGTAGATCACTAGAAGAAGTGGCGCCCAAATGACACACTAGAGGTTGCTAAGGAAGAGATCTCCTTTGCTTGTCCCTCCTCCCATTCTAACTCCTTCCTCCCTCCGTCCCTACCAGCACCCGTTACACGTTGCATCTCTTTCTCTCTCTCGTTCCGTCCATTCTCTAGTTGCCGTTAGTTACTATGGGATGTATGAAGCTTTGAGGGCATAGAGGGATGGGGGGTGTTTGCTGTAGTTTATTGCTCAACGACCTCTATTTACTTTCGGAGATGACAAAAAGCAGGTGACCCCAGCGCATCCCTTCATCCCTTCTTCCTCTTCCTCCTGCTCCACCTCCTCCTCCTCCTCCTCCTGCTCCTCTGTAGTCTGGACATTACTATGAGGATTAGGGGATTGTAATTTGGTGTGACCGAGCCTTCATTGTAAACACATCCTGGGATTAATTCTACCCCAGCGGAGGCGTGACGGAGACTGGCTGGCTGAAAGTCTCTGGGGACACACACACACACACACACATACACGTATATCCAGACCACACACACACACACACACACACACACACACATCTCCGCATATCCAAACCACACACACACATACACGTATATACCGACCACACACACAAACACACACACGTATATCCAGACCACACACACAAAGCCACAGCCCGGGTTTGATACCGACTTGGGAAGAGCACATATAGGCCTACTTCGGATTCCACACAACACAACAAAGTGTAAGAGACAAAGCCTATGTGCTGCTAGGAGGGAGAGGGTGGAGCCTCCTACTGCAGGCTCGTTATGAGCAGTGACCACAGAGACTAAGACTGGCACACATGTACTAGGTTTCTGTCTGTAACCTCAGATTGAAACTGCATGAGAAAAATAATTTAATAAATAGAACTTGAGAAGAATGTTTATTTGGGCAGGGGGGTTGTGGAACATGTGTTCAGTGTCCAGACTCTGTTGGATACGTCAGTGAAGTGTGTTCAGTGTCCAGACTCTGTTGGATACGTCAGTGAAGTGTGTTCAGTGTCCAGAGTCTGTTGGATACGTCAGTGAAGTGTGCTGAGATGGACTGAGAGAGAGAACAAAGGGCCTCTAACTCTGCAATAAACATAGCAGAGGAGTGGGGAGGAGAGAGGACCGGGAAATAGTCTGCTTGAGGTAAATAAATAAAGTCCATCAACAATAAGCAGATCACTGTGTGTGTATTTGTGTGTGTGTGTGTTAGCCAGCCAGCCACTTTGTGTGTGTGTGTGTGTGTGTGTGTGTGTGTGTGTGTGTGTGTGTGTGTGTGTGTGTGTGTGTGTGTGTGTGTGTGTGTGTGTGTGTGTGTGTGGTTGCAGACGTGTCAAAGTCAAACCCCCGGCTGTGTGCTCTGCATAACCAAGCAGGCGGTCCCCCGCACATGCCAATAAATCTCGTCTAATTGAATTGAATGGAATAAGAAATGCTCCCATCCCCTCCCCCGATAGGTCTACACCAACCCCCCACTTTGTTAACTAACCAACACCCCAATACACACACACACACACACACACTCACACACACACACACACACACACACACACACACAAACGCAGCCCTCCAGACCTGTCATTCAGAGGTAATTACCTGGCCTTACTAACTGATGGGGCAGGTCATATATAGACCTAAGGCCTTGGGAGTTGTTAACCCTACACACACACACACACACACACACACACACACACACACACACACACACACACACACACACAGTAGGGATTCGGTCCAGGGGAGTAGAATAAATATGAGTGTGTCCGTCAGGCTCGCTGGCCCTTTTCCTTTCTTTAATTTATTTCCTCTTCCCAGGAGAGTAGCCCAAGCAGAGCGGAGCACACACAGCTAATAAAGAAGAGGTAGACTCCCTGGCTGGCTAACCTCTTCCTGGGTGTTCCCCCTCCAACACGGGTGTGTGTTCAGATGAAGGAACGGAGAAGGATATTATGGGTGGACTGACAGAGACAGACAGAGTCCTTGTAGACTTAGTGGGAGTATAAAAGACTCAAAAGACATGGGTGGTTCATTTTATGGAGGAGATCAACGGAGAATAAGTGGGAGGGGGGGGGGGGGTGGGGAGAGGGTGACCTTGAGAACGATGGGGATACCAAAGCACTGTTCTTTCAAATGCCGGTGTGCTGGTCCAAATAGTGAGAGGGTGCGCGCGTGTGTGCCTGTGTGTGTGTGCGTGTGTGTGTGTGTGTGTGTGTGTGTGTGTGTGTGTGTGTGTGTGTGTGTGTGTGTGTGTGTGTGTAGTCACCCACCGCTAATTAATACAACTTATATTACTCCACTCAGTGAGACAGATTAACTGTGCCTAATTTCCAATGTTTCACCCTAGACCGTCGGTGAGAGCTTGCAGAGCTGGCGGAACGAGCCACCGAAAAACGTTTAACCATTAGGGGGAACAGATACGCAAGAACGAGGCAGCAGCGGTGCGGCTTCACGCGTGCTATCTTCCACTCTTTCTCTCCACCGCCCCACCCCCTTCTCTGTTTAAATTAGCGGGGTAATAGCCGACGTATCAAGAGGCTGTGGGAGAAAGAAAAAAAAAACAGGCAGGGAGAGGGAGAGCTAATGGGTGGGAAATGAATGAACGCTGTTCAAGGTTTGTGAACAGGGAGCGCTCGGCTCTGGATCAAATGCGAAGCGGATCAGGACTAATTAATGTTCTGCGGTAGCCGTGTCGCGGCGCTGCACGCGCGCACATGCTATCACAAGGGCGCTGCGACGCTTTTTAACGGAATATTAACCACGTCGATTGGGCTTTAACTTTCCGTAGCACCCATCGGTGACGCTCCCATAGACTAGAGTAGGCCTATTCACATCTGCAATATGCGCTGATGTGCGCATATTTAAGCGGGGTAAGACACTCCAGACCGTGAAGTGGTTAAAATGTGGTAGAGGTTCACTCGAAGCCTCAAAGTCAGGTGTGAAATTACACTAGATTGGCTGGGAGCGAAATGCCTCAAAGAAGTCGTTTTGCCGGTAATTGACTGTTAAAACACTGTTTATTTCCTCCACTATACCAGCGACATAAAGATAAGCGGCAGATCGCTTAACTCACGCTCCGCTATGTAAAGAGAGGTGTCGAACAACTTCTCATTCATTCTAAATGGCTTACGTTGGGAATTCTCACAGCATCGGAAAACAATTCATGTATCAGAATAAATAACTGTAGGCTATGCATAAAAACAACTGGTCTCTTTCCCAGTTAATTGCAGCGCAGCTGTTTCCATGTCCATGCTCTTTTTTCTTTCTTTTTTTTGCATAGCTGAGAATACAACGAATATTAAATTTGCTGTTTTCCATGGTTGCAACATTGCCCACCTTGTCGTTTCCTCCCTGCTACTGAGTGAGGGAGAGGATTGGATGTTTTCATAACCATGTATTTCAGCCTCACACAGGCCTCATTGGGCCACAGCAGTTCCTGTATTAGGGAGGAAATAGGGTTGAGATCCCACCCGGGAAAAAAAAGGTAATTGTGAGTCACGTCCCTACTCTAACATGCATGAGGTCCATGCACACACAATGGGAGGAGAGGGGACCATCCTCTCCACCTGTGCACTCGCCAGAAAAAAAAACGAGGGGAAAAAAAAACATGATCATCCCAAGTTCAATCTCCGTCACCAGCGAAATGCCAGCCGCACCAGAAATGAGAAAGGGAATGAACATACAAACACAATTATCTGTGGGGAATATTATGGCCTGAAAAAGAGGTCCACGTCCACAGCGCCGTCTTACCCCGGCTACCGGCCCTTCCCTCCCTAGCCTCTCTCCCCCAGTGCTCTTCTCCATAGCAAGCCTCCACAACGCCCCGTCCATGTCTCCCCACCCTGGAGAAGCCCCTGTATTCCCTTCTCTCGACCGGCCCGGTCTCGAAGCCCCCCAGTGGCGTGTGTGTGTGTGTGTGTGTGTGTGTGTGTGTGGGGGGGGGGGGGGGCTCTGCCACACTGGCTGACAGCCAGAGCCCCGCCAATGCCCACGGGCGGCTTCGTTCCGGGAACGCTCCTCGCCCTGCGTCAATCTGGTGTCGGATGGTGGCGGCTGCGGACGCGCAGAGTGTGACCCTGTCAAGGCTTCTGTCAGGGACGACCGTCCTCCAAAGAGTTAAGACGGGGAGGCCTGGAGGTTGGCCGGGGGGTGGGGGTGGGGACTCGGGGGCCTCCTATAGGAAATCAATGGGCTCTGACAGCTGCCTTCTTCATTGTTAATTTAACCATCCAGTATCGAGTTAACAAAAGGTGAGCCAATGGCAGGCATTGCTTATGGACTCTCATAGGCAGCAATATAAGAGGGTTTGATGTGTCGTCCATCATAATATACCCTCTATTGGTATTCAACGCACTACCCCCCCCCCCCCCCCCCCCCTACCACTCACCCCCCACCCCACCCCCATGTCGATAACAGAGCCGTGGAGAACAGAAAAAGAAAAAATTAAGAAAAACGGCCATCCGTCAAACGTTCCTCGCCAGAGCGGGACAGCCGTCTGGAGCGGGGGTGTCGACTCGGGGGCTAACAGCTCGGCCAGCGGCCACGGCCTGGTCTCGGCTCTCTTAGGGCGCGCCGGTCCCCGAGCGCTCCCCTCCCCATCGTTTCGTTGACTTCAAAGGGGGCCGTCCCCCCCCCTCCTCCTCTGTCGCTCTCGTCGGGCGTCAGCCCCGTGGAGCCCCAGGTACGGCTGACAGGAATTAAGAGCAGGAGAGAAGCCCCCCCCCCCCCGCGCCTCTTAAGCAATGATCAAAGGCAGCGTGCTATGTGGGATGGCGGCGACAGCCTCTGGACCCACCGTTGAAACAAGAGCCATTTTAGACTGGAAGGAGGGGGGGGGGGGGGGGGGGGCTGCGTTCTTGCCGAGCAGCACTCCGGTCCCTCTTTGTCCTACGTAATGATGCCTTCAACCAGATGAAGGGTGCTGGAGGGATGTTTCTCCCCTCTCGGCGGGATATATACATGCATACGTCCTGCCGAGGGGTGGGGGGGGGAGACCTCCCGCCGGATGCTTCAGTCCCCCCCCCCCCCCCCCCCCCGCCCCGCCAGTCACTTTGAGGGCCACTTGGAAGCTGGCTCACAGGCAGCCACATGAAAGGGAGAGAGAAACAAGACATTAATTCGGGGGTGAGTGACAGAGAGAGAGAGAGAGAGAGAGAGAGAGAGAGAGAGAGAGAGAGAGAAAGTGAGGACCGTTTCCTTTGCCTACAAAGGGAGAGGATCCGCACTCCGCCTGTGACAAATCCTCCCCTTTCCCGTCCTTCCTCTGAGTAAGAATCAGCGATTACGTAGTCCGGAACCTACAGTGTGTGTGTGTGTGTGTGTGTGTGTGTGTGTGTGTAAGCTTGTGTGTGTGTGTGTGTGTGTGTGTGTGACGGTGTTAGGCTTCAGCTGGGCAGATCTGCAAACTCTTTGCCTCTCCTCGGCACCATTGACGTCTTTATGACCTCACACACACACACACACACACACACATTATATTTGCGCATGGACCCACGGTCCTTCCCTCCTCTCCTGTTAGGGATGTCTATGGGGCCAGCTGGGAGAGGCAGATAAGGCCGCGTTTGGCTCCAGAACGCTGGGGCGCTGCTGAGGGACGCAGTCGGGCTTTTTAAAGAACATTTCTATTGATTTCTCCTCGGGCCTGCTGGTAAAACGGGCTGTGTCTTTCCCCAGAAGAAGTCTTCCATTTTATGAGTAGTTTCGCAAAGAGATGGAATAAATGTGAGGTGGAAAGAGAGAGAGGGGTTGTGGAGAGGTACGGGGAAGGAGAGCGATGGATGGATGGATGGAGAGAGACAGAGGGCTAAGGCTGAGCCCATCTGAAGGGCCCCTCTGGTGCCCTCCTCCTCCACGCCCACTCGCTGACCCCCGGTCTGGGAGAGGCCCGTTGTTCCAGCTGCACTCGCCGCCGCATCCCTGTCCCCAGCCGAGCGTGGAATCCGTCGCGGTGCGGCAGTGCCCCCCCCCCCCCCGTGGTTACCTTTCATGTTTCCCTTTCAGAGGACGGGGGCCATTATTAACCCCGCTGGCGCTTCGCCTCGCCGCCGTTGTTGTTTGTCCGCCCTCCACGCCGCGAGGGAAACGAACGACGCCCCGCCCCCCCCGTCCCCCGTCCACGTCAATGGCCCGCGGGGAGGGGGGAGCAGGCCTGCCGCGAGCTGAGAGGAGGGGGGAGGTGGGCGGAGGGGGGACCTCGGGATCCAAGAGAGAAGAATGGAGGAAAACGGAAGCAGGCGTCTTTGGGAAACGACTGAAGGAAGGTGGGCATATAACGCAGAGGATGTTCACTTTGTAGTGCTAAAACAATGAAAAGACCAAGGCAGAGAGAGAGGCAATATTCATACCATATTCATACAATATTCATATGAAAGCTCGGACTAAAAGGAGAGATGGAGGTCAAGGAGAGCCACCAGACGCTGGAGACATGGGAGATAAGACTAGCACGGGAAGTACGTGTGCAAACGTTTTTTTCGCATGCATGTAGATATGAATGCTTGCATGTGCGCGTGCATGTCCGTGTGCACGTGTGTATGTATGAAAGTCTGCATGTGGGTGTGCATGTGTGTCTGTGTGTGTGCATGTAGGTAAAAGTAAAACCATGATAGGCACAAACGTGGGAAATGATTTCACAGTGTTTCATAAGAGCGGACCTGCGGCTGACACTCAGAACCCCAGGGGGCAGAGTGTGTGTGTGTGTGTGTGTTTCCAGAAAAAGAGAGGGAAAAAGAAAGAAAGAATAGAGGTGGAGAGATGGAGAGGGGAGAGAGAGGGAAACAAAGAGAGACAGGGGGACAGAATGAGAGAGAGGCAGGGAAAGAAAGCGTGGGAGAGACGGAGAGAGAGGGAGAGGGAGAAGGGGAGAAAGAGAGAGGGAGAAGGGGAGAGAGGGAGAGGGAGAAGGGGAGAGACGGAGAGGGAGAACGGAGGGGGCAGAGAGAGGGAGAAGGAGGGAGAGAGACTCCAGCCTGCCTGAGGCCTCTCCAAGGAGGGAAGCAGCAAAGAGAATGTATGAGAGTGGGTCTTTGAAAGTACACACGAAGTACCATTAGGGAGGAACAAATACCTTAACAGCGGTGAGTTCAGTCAGAGACAGGGTCTATGTGTGTGTGTGTGTGTGTGTGTGTGTGTGTGTGTGTGTGTGTGTGTGTGTGTGTCTCTAAACCCACGGCTGCGTTCTTCCATCAATCAGGAAAAGATGTTCCCTCTCTCGTGCGTAGGTATGCAACAACACGCGCCCACACTGAAAAAGATGCACACCTTGTCCTCCCCTCCTTCCTCTTCCCTCTCTTTGGAGGAGAGGAGGGTGAAGAGGATGAGCCCTCGGGGCCGTGTGCACCCCTGATTTACGTCCCCCAGTAAAAGTGCCAGCCGTTTTAGTGCCCCCTCTTTCACTGCCAGTCTCCAACTCACGCCCTCCCTATCTCCAACTAAGCCTGGGAAGGTAAGTGGTGGAGAGGAAGGTAAGGGGTGGAGAGGGTGGCTGTGAGGGGGCGGTG
>CM030181.1:7592911-7612911 GCA_017639675.1 Aplochiton taeniatus | reverse complement strand
CAGCCCTATCTTAATCACTGGCCGCTAGCCCCCGCTAGAGCCGCCACGGCCATCCTGTGACCCCCCCACACACACACACACACACCCCTCCCCGACTCCTCTGGGATTATCCACGCGCACGTGCACACAAACGATTCGTCACCTCACCACCACGGGCATTGTAGTCCTCTGTCTGTCTTTCTCTTAATCTTTCTCTCTCTGTCTCTGTCTCTCTCTCTCTCACACACACATTCTCTCTCACACACACACACACACACACACACACACACAGTCTTTATCTCCCAGACTGGTAGAGGCTTAAACTAAGGGTGATTGGTAAACAGCACTGGCTCCACGGCTGTCTTATGAGGTCTGTGAGACCTCTTATCACTGCATAATCAACCTTTAATTGATCCACAGAAAGCACTAAGTGTTACGTGCATTTGGAAAGCTGTGTGCAGTTATATAGGAATCCCTGTGCGGGCATGGCTGTGTGTATGTGTGCGTGTGTGTGTGTGTGTGTGTGGGGGGGGGGGTAGCTTTTTTTTCAGTGTGCTCAGCAAAGGCCTGTAAGTGCAACCTGACCCATGGGTTTGAGGTTAGAATCCAGTGCGTGTTTGGTTGTGCTGACAGTGGTACCCCAGGCAAAAAAACAAACACACACACACAGAGAGAGACATCAAAACAAACCACCCTCTCTGTGCCCACAGTGCGTCTGCCAGGGAGTTCCTGCAAATAGCCAGCCACACACAGATACACACACACACGCACACACACCGAAAAACACACATCCCACAGCCACTTGAAACCTAAATGAAAACATTTAAAATCAGCAATGGACTCTAAATGCATAAATCACTTCAGAGGAGAAGGCCAACGGAGTCAGGAGACCAATAATCTGCTCTCACAGAGAGCCACTCAATCTGCAGCCAATCGGCCGAGGGCCCTTCTCCTCCTCTCCACCAATCCCAGTCCGCCTTGGTACGGGACTGAGGAGAGGGGAAAGTGCCTGCCAAGGCGAAGGCCAGGTCAAGCCAAACCCCAGCTAAGCGCAACGGGGGAGAGGCCTAACGCGAGTCCTGGGACTCGCCTAATGAATCTCTCCGCAGTCGGGGCACACAGCCTGGGGCCCCCGGGAGAGGGTGTCGGCGGGGGCGCGAACTCACCTCCAGGCCCTCGTACATGGACAAGACGATACACGGAGCGGACTTCCCAGAGCGGGAGTGCACTTCATTAAAATACCCCCCCACACACACACACACACACACACACACACACACACACACACACCTAAAGTCAAACAGGAGGACTGAACAAATTCACGTCCACTCCAGAGAGGCCTCCAAGCAGTCTTTGACGCCGCTCTGCCTTGTCGACCGCGCGGTGCTGGGCCTAACAGGACGCGTGGTGGAGGGGCCCCCAGCCCCAGGGGCCACTGCCCTGCTGCTGCTCTGTGTCCTGAGGCCGGGGCGCTGGGAGCCGAGCTTGCTAATTAAAGTCGATCCTGGTTCAGAACGGTCTCGAACAGACAGCAGAGAGACGGTGGAAGAGAGGGAGGGAGGCAGAGAGAGAGAGGGGAGAAGGGACGGACGAGAGAAAAAAAAGGGGGTGCAAGGGAGTGAGGGGGTGAGTGCCGGGCCGAAGAATCTCATATTGTACTGGTTTAAGGAACCTGATACGTACTCAAACTAAAGCAAATATATATGAAAAGACTGCCAGCCTGTGTGCCTGCCTGTCCAGGACAAACAGTAGACGCAAAGGCAAAGATAGACTGGCAGGTCCGGATCCAAGGAAGGGCCTCTAAACTCCTACATGTAAAAAGGTGGAGAAAAATGTCAAAGCATCTCATTACCGAGTGGCTATAAAGGGGGGTTGCATTGTAATAGCGTACACGGAGAGAGGGTATTTCAGTTACGAGGCCCGCTTGATGGGTCCATCGTAAAGAAGGGATCACTCACCAGGGGCTCCACTAACTCACCAGGGGCTCCACTAACTCACCGCAGCCTCACGGCGTAAAACCCTCTCCACTCCCCGCGGGAAAAAACGCTCTCCTCCCCCCGCGGACTCTCCGGCCTTCGTTAAAGAACATCTTTACATTCTGCTCGTTCCAATCAAGTAGCCTCTACATCCACCGTTGGAAGGAGCGGCAGACTGCCTGCTGGGAGGGAGTGAATGAATTAAACCAATGACGCACGATAAAACTTAAAGAGAAAATGTAAATTGCCCCGGCATCTTTTCCGCCCTTTCTCACAGTGGTCTTAAAAGACGTGTCCTCGTGTTCAATTAGCTTCGCCTCCATTTCCCTGGTCTATAACTTCTGCCTGTTATTATTTTTATTTTTTTTGCTCCGATCTGATTTTACAAGCAATTACCGGGGCTAGTCCGTAAAGGCGAGCGTAAGCAAGTGGATCGATCTACTCTATAAGAGACGATCCGCTCCACAGCAAACCAACCTCCCCCCCCCCCCCCCCCCCCCCACACACACACACACACTAAACATCCCCTTTATGTCTATTATTAACGGTTCTATTTTACAAATGGCTTACGTCGTGTCTATACTCTCAGACAGACACCCTAAAAGGTCAGGGAGATTCAACTTCGGCAACCGCATGGAGAGAGAGGAAGAGAAAGGCTCCGAGCGAGAAACGCGAGGGTCATTCACGATGAGCTGGGTCCTCCGGTAACCAGCCGGAGCCAACGGCCTGGAAGTCAAACCGCCGTGCCCAGCAGCGTCCCACCACGGTGGGATAAGCACTATTCTCCGACCCAGGACTGAAAAATCCAGCCTTGTTCTGTGGCTTTATTCACAAAAGCACACCCAGTGTTTCCTCGTACACAGGAGTGAGAATCTAAGATGAAAATGATATTTCACAAATAATAGGCGACACCAAACACGCATGTTTACAAATATGTGAAAGCCCATTTGGAAACCATTTAGCCAGATAGCTATCTAAAGAAATATATTGTACTGCGAATAGATCCCCAGGCACTGTTTTGAAAATATGTTCTCTGTTTGTTTGTGTGTGTGTGTGTGTGTGTGTGTGTGTGTGTGTGTGTGTGTGTGTGTGTTGATGTGTTGTACCTGTCAGCATGCATACTGCGTGCGTGTGGACGTGCGTGTGCATGATTCCATGCGTCTAGGCGGAGGATTTAATTGAATCTGCAATTGTGCAGACCCAGAACATGTCCGCTTGGCCCGGCTTTGAAAATCCCATTCGCCGCAAGCGAGATCTAATCGCGCTCCCCGAAATGAGGCCCTACCTGTGCGGAATGACTACCACCACCGACCGGGAGTCTGAGGCTGGGGAATACCTCCATCAGGAATGCCAGGAAGGGAGGGAGGGAGGGAGAGAATACCAGAACATGATCCTAAGTCCGCTCGGCTGTCATTCGAAATCCCTGCTGAACTGCGAGAGAGAAATGTGCTTTAGCCATGCGCTAAGGCTCTCCATTGACAGAGCCAGGGAATGAAAGCTAGCAGCATAGTACAGCGTACTGTACACAGAACACACGTACCCAGCGGGGAACAATACCCTACCCCTGTACTTGAGTGGCAGCTCCACTTAGTTCGTTCAGACAGTTTAAACAAATTCAAACAGTACGTCCCCCCGCAAAGACAGACAAAACACGCCAGCGTACCGTCATCAACATGTGAAGGCGGCGCGCGAAGCGGGGAAAAAACATGTCACCGCGTTGCTATGGTTACAGACACCTCTTCTGAGAGGCGAGACAATAAGGGTCGTGTGTGTGTGTGCTGCCTCTTGCATCACCTCTGAACTCAGGGGGAGAGCGCCTCAGCTGTGTGCAACGGAGGACGGGGTTGCAGAGAGTGGGCACTGTTACAATGGACATTTGAAATGAGTGGTAAAGGTGCGTGTGTGTGTTTGTGTGTGTGTGTGTGGGTGTGTGTGTGTGTGTGTGTGCGAGAGAGAGAGAGCTTGGTCTACACTAAAAAGAGCCTATCCTGCTGTGGCTGCATTTCCCACAGTCATGACGTCAGAGCAATGCTGCAGTCAGTCCAGGGATTCCAGCAAGAACCAGAAATCAACGACAATGCTGCACAGCACATTCCTGTGTGTGTGTGCATGTATGTATGTGTGTGTGGTGTGCATGGGCATGTGTGGGCATGTCTGTGTGTGTGCGAGCGCGCGTGCGTCGGCGGTACCTTATTTGAATGATAATGGAGGCACTCACTGACCCTGAGAGTTGCTTTACTGCCGTGACGCTTTCCCTCAATCAGCAACTCTCTCCGTTTTCCTCTATCTCTGTCTCGCTCTAAACCTAGTCCCATGAGCTACGACGCTATGGACTGTGTTATGGTATCAGCGCAGAGTCCCTGAAACAGCAGCACAAGGCGCACAATCACACACACACACAAGCTGCGGAACACAAACCAACACTTGCACACACAGAGAGCGGCACATTTCCGTGCAAAAACACAGCAGCAGCATCAGCAGCCACTCCATAAATAAGCAGCTTTCAGGGCTGAGTAAAAAAGCCAACCATCTGGGGTGGAGAGATGAAATGTTCCCTCACTCCCTCATTTCATCACTCCATCAAACCCCACCATGTTCCTTTTTTTCAAACAGAATATAAAAGAAGAAAGCACCGAATAATATCTTCCCAAACAGACATGGACAAATGGTCGCACATTAGTCTTCAGCTTTTTTTCCCTTTTCTTCGTTGCCGTTGGCAGCAGAAGGCCTAGCCCAGGGGTCAGCAAAATACAGTTAATCAAACGAAAGAATGGCCACACAACAACCAATGGCTGCTCAATAAGTGATTCAACACGCAGCTGAGAGGGCACAAAAATCCTTGCACGCCTACTTTTCGCCCGTGTGCCAATGGCTGCAGCGTGCCAACGGTGGCACGCATGCCTACGGTTGCCAACCCCTGGCCTAGCCGGTAGTTCAGTTTCGCTGAGTCACTAGTCAGCTTCACCAAGCGGCCTTGCAGCACCTGTGCCCAGTGCATGGTGGGGTCGTGATTGTCCCACTCTGGAGTCTGGACTAATTATTTTCTTAACCACTTAACTCCACAGAGGTACATGATCTGTATACACTGTCATACTGAAACTCCTCTTATATACTGCCTAGTGCATACCCTTAAAAGACAATGTTTTTGTGGTTTGTTTTTTGGCATGTCAGATTAACCAACAACTAAGGAAGAGTCAATCACACATGCTGACATTTACCTAGTTTACATCATCCAATCGGGGACAGACTCCAAATGTTAAACTTTCCATTTTCCCGCATAATTTAGTTTGACAACATTGGGGATAAAATCCACCAATCCAAGATGTTGGCTGGTGCTTGATAGGCCTCCAACCAACACTAACAGGGCAAACGTCAGAGGGGACTATGCCTGGCGCATTAAAAGATTTAGGCTGTGCACTCAATCCCAACCATAAGAGTAGAGATTTGGAATAAAGTAACACTGACTGAGTCCAAGAGAAACTCAACGCAAGCAGTTATACTGTTCTTTATCCCTCAAGCATGGCATCTCCACATGATCTGGACAAGAGATATAATCCGCGGTGCATCGCTGGGTTTGACGTGGCGGCAGACACTCACGTGACTCTGAGCGCTGACCCGACCGGGACCGAACGGTCGGAACAGAAAACGAGAACGGTACAACGCGTTGTCCTGGCCGCTCACAGCGATTATGCAGCAACAGCTGTCCGCCAAGTTGAGTCCCGCACGCGGGGCAACCGTTTCAAACGCCATGGGAACAACGAGCGGATGCAACATTCCGCACTACCTGGCGGGTCGAAGTCAACGCAGGCTAGCGAGCTAATGCCGCTAGCCGCTCAAGTCTAGCCAAGTCTCTGATGTCGGGGCTGCAGACGGCCGTTGCAGGTTGGATTCGAGGCAGACAGAAATCAAACAGGCTGTCTACTTCAGTTCTGACGCCAGGCATCATCTCTCAAGCATTTCAATGCACAAGCAATGCTTTATATTGTGGCCAAGGCACCTGGAAATTGAACTATGTATGCATCATGATTAGGCCTACCACAGATTTGCAGCCGATAACATTCTACAGGCACACACCACTGCACACGATTTGATCTGCCACGGCATCCTGACACCACAACACATCCTACTTCCAGTTTAAGTTGAACATTACCACATGCACATAAACATTTGCACCAAATCACTAATAGTGACCTCTAGACTTCCAAACCTTGCAAGGTCATCACAACCGAGAAGAAAGTATCACAGAACATCTTAGTTGCTATTGCTTTTGCATTTAATAAATTGTCTTAAAATGATATCCTGTGAGCTAATGAAACATTTTTGGCCTCATCAATGATTTCAATATCATTTGAAGGTCATACAACCTCCTGATCTGTGGGTTGGTACATAAGGTGCTAGTAGGTGGAGCTTAATAGGGCAAGCCCTAACCTCTGATCCAGGGACAGTTTGCAGACACTGGCTGAGCTGACAGACAGGAGCCAAAGACTAGCCTCCCCACATGGGCTGATCTGGGGGCTGAGAGCGGAGCAGGCCTGCCTAATCCATGAACACACACACACACACACGCCACACGACAGCCAGCGACGCAAAATCTAGACAGACCCATTCAGACTTGCACACAAACCGACAGAGAGGATTTCACAGTCTGCCTGTCTCCATGCTAACTTCAGACAGACAGAGAGAGAGAGAGAGAGAGAGAGAGAGAGGGGAAGGGAAGGGAAGGGAAGGGAAGGGAAGGGAAGGGAAGGGAAGGAGAGCTTTGTCTTCGTCAGGCCAGACTGGGAACCAGCTAGAAGCAAGGAAACCATGACAACCAGACAACCAGCCTCTGCAACCCACCCAGCATTAGCTAGCAGCCAGAGCCAGGCAGACAAGCAGACAAGCAGGCAGGCAGGCAGCGGGGTAAGAGTTAAACAGAGCTAGACCGGGAGAGGGAGAGGTGAAGGGCCTTACCGAGGCAGAACAAGGGACCACTGATTAAACCAGGACCCAAGAAAACACGTTTATCATGGGCACCCCAACTGTTGAACTGACTGACTGCCTGACTGATTACCTGACTGACTGACTGACTGCCTCACTGACTGACTGCCTGACTGATTACCTGACTGACTGACTGCCTCACTGACTGCTTGACTGACTGACTGACTGACTGACTGAATAATTGAGTAACTGACTGACTGAGTAAATCACTAACTGACTGACTGAGTAACTGACTTACTGAGTAACTGACTTACTGAATGGCTGAGCTGGCTGAACACCTGTCTTGAAGCCGCAGAGTTGGGCTGATACAGAGATGTCTAGAGGCGTCACGCCAGGCATGTTTTACTGAAACAAACCGTGTGTGGTCCTAAATAAATGGAGCGATTTGGACGGCCAAGGAAAAGAGAAATAGTGTGTTTCGGTCGTCGTTTTCTCTGCGGAGCCACAAGACTAGTACCGTGAAATTCAAAATAACATGAGAGGATAAGACAAAAACAGACCATGCCAGCAAGGCAGCGGTAGGTGTGTATGTGTGTGTGTGTGTGCGTGTGTGTGTGTGTGTGTGTGTGACTAAGGGAAAATAGACCATGGCGCCCAGCCATCCTGCTCCGATTCTCCTCACTTTCGACCAGGTGAGAGAAAACACACGGCCATGTTACTTTATACACACAAACAGCCTATTTGGTCCCACTACATAGAAATCTACCAATCTACCATGACGCCTGCTTCAGGAACTGAGGGAGGGAAACTATAGAGGAGTAAATAATGGAGAAAATGATCAATAACAGGCCTTTAAGTAATAACCCCCCCACGCAGTCAAGATGGCCGGGACCACTTTGCGGTTTCCCGCCCAAATTTTTTCTCCTCTCTCTCTTTCTCTCTTCCTCTCTCTCTCTCTCTCTCTCTCTCTCTCTCTCTCTCTCTCTCTCTCTCTCTCTCTCTCTCTCTCTCTCTCTCTCTCTCTCTCTCTCTCTCTCTCTCTCTCTCTCTCGTCCCCTTTCCTCCACCATTAATCTCCCAAAAATGATTGGCTACATACATTCCCCCCGCAATCGATGCAATTCCAGGGGTCTTGTCTGATGATACACATGGCTGAATCCCTGTATGAATCTCGACTGCAGAAAGAGAAAGAGGAGGGGGGCACCAGTGAAGAGGAAGCCAGCGTCTTAGGCGTCATTTTACCTCTAACATCAGCCAAAGTGACAGACAAGTGAAAACGCTACAGCCTCCTTCATGCTCTGTTTTACTGCAGGCCTGTGCGCGAGTCTGTGTGCCTGTGTGTGTGCGTGTGTGTGTGTGTGTGTGTGTCATAGTCTGGTTAGCTCCCCATCGCGGGTTGTCAGCCGGGCCTAGAGAAACAACCAGAACAGTGGAATTATGAAACAGTGGCCACAGTTTCAACAACAGCAGTGGCAGGTGCATAGCTGTATAAGTAAGCTGGTGCACATAATACCCATATTATGTGCACCACCAGACACATGCCCACATACCAGCCTCGCACCACTTAGGATTCATTTCAGGGCTGAGGGAGTCTGGGGTTTGCCTCCAGCCAGATCGGCTTACAGCTGAGACCAGGCCGTTTGTTGCTCCTCTGCACCCCACGTCCATGGGGGGGGGGGGCATAGCCAGCCCGGCCAAGATGCTCGTCTGGCCGGGGAAACTTCAGCGGAGTGCTGGGTCAACGGTTCCCTGACCACGGTTCTTGGAGTACAGCGGAGGTTAAAGACCCAGGTTCTAAACAAGGCACGACCTACATGTGGTTTCCCACAATGCTGGTTCAGGGCTCGACTGCTGTGTTGATCGAGGTGTGCAGTGACACGGTAAAAACAGTCGCTTGTTCAGCAGCCAAAGGCACAATGGGACCAAGGTTAGCCTGTGTGTCTCCTCGTGCGGCAGCAGAACGCAGACACAGTCAAATAACTTGCACATGCACGCACGCATTTCACACACGCACTCTGATATAACACACACACACACACATACACACACATACACACACAAGCAGACACAGTCAAATAACTCGCACATGCACGCACGCATTTCACACACGCACTCTGATATAACACACACACATACACACACGCACACACGCACACGCAGACACAGTCAAATAACTCGCACATACCCACACCCCCCCCCCACACACACACACACACACACACACACACACACACACACACACACACACACACACATGCACTCTGATTACACACACACACACAAAAGACAAACAAACAATTAGGTGTCTGCATGGTGTCCGATGACAGCATCGACAGGGCTTGCCCTGCTCACTTTTCATCATCAGTGATATCATGGGCTGTGAAACAGTATGGATTCCTTCTAGGAACGTACATTGATCTGCTTCACTTATTACCAGCTATCAATCAACGTCACATTAACAGTTTTACCTTACCCTGTGCTGTACCGAGTCGTCAGCGCTGTCAATAAGTGAGTTCGTCCGTGTGTGTGTGTGTGTGTGTGTGTGTGTGTGTGTGTGTGTGTGTGTGTGTGTGTGTGTGTGAGAAGAGAGAAGGCGAAAAGGCATAGAGATGAAGTAAAGACACTCTGAGAGGGGTAGGGAATGGACATCTCTCTGACATGACAAAAGCTTCTGGAGTCGGGCCCAAACGCCTCGCAGCCACCCGTCCACCAACAACAAAGACAGAGATAGAGAGAGATAAAGAGGGGGAGAGAGAGAGAGAGAGAGAGAGAGAGAGAGAGAGAGAGAGAGAGAGAGAGAGAGAGATAGAGAGAGAGAGAGAGAGAGAGTGAGTGGGGAGGGGGGGGCAAGAGACACAGACTGAGAGCATAATAGCTGTCAGATGAAAAGTCTATATTAGAAAAGACCCTGGAAAACATGGCATGTTTACATTTCTTTTACACAGGGGCACCACCAAGCCCAGGAAAAGCAACAGCCAGATCGTACCTCCTCTCTCTCCAGCCAGGCTTCCCGGACCTGAGGGCTCCGACTGGATTACCTGGCTTCGTCACCAGGCCCTCTGCTTGTTCTCACCAGCCCCCTTCAGGACAGGAAGTGTCCAGAGCCGGGGTTTGAGGTGCATCACAATGAGCGAAGCGCTGTGGCTCGCGCAGCGGCGACTGTCAAGCGCGAACAACTTCATCCCAGCCAGCCTTAATATTCGGAGACATCAAACCGTGTTACCTGAAAAAGGCGCGCTTTAACGAAGGCACATCAAGCCACCAGGGGGGAGCCATTCGTCTTAATAACGGTTGCCCAAGCTGACAGGTTACCATAGCAAAGTGCCATCAATTAGTCCTCCTCCATGGCGGCTGACGCTATTAAAAGAGCCTCGCACGACGCCAGCAGACGAATCACGAGGCTATTACACCGCCTGATAGAAAACCAAGTTGATAGCAATGTCACGGGGAGAGACTTACTTGAGGGAGGGGGCAGGTGTGCGAAGCCTACTGCCGACACGGGTCTCGCGGGCGAGACACACACACACACACACACACACACACACACACACACACACACACACACACACACACACACACACACACACACACACACACACACACACACACAGTAAATGTACAGACACCTGCAGGGTTTCGTGCCTAGCATGGTTCCACCCGCTCGAGCACGACAACTGTATCAGTGGCCTCAAAATGGCCTCCATGCCTGTGTGGCTGCAGCCCCAATCAGGAAGCAGCCATGCAGGAAGACGGTGTCCGTCGAGCCGCCCCGCAGGCCCCAGCGTGCACCTGACAGAGGACGAGCGGATAGGGCCCCCCCGGAGCACCTGGAGGGGACAGAGCCACAATGGGCTGTGCTCGGGAGACACAAAAGCAATGAACCTGGAAAGGAGCCTGGTTTCTGCTAGCTAGCAGGGCGGTTGATCGGACGGAGGGAAAAGAAAGAGGAGATGGGGATGGCGGGAGGAGAGACAGACAGGGGAGAGAGAGAGAGAGAGAGAGAGAGAGAGAGAGAGAGAGACAGTGACAGAGAGAGAGAGAGAGAGAGTGACAGAGAGAGAGAGAGAGTGAGAGAGAGTGTGTGAGAGAGACACAGCGAGAGAGAAATTACAATTACAGAACCACAGGCCAACATGTATCAGTGGGAAGGTACAATCTGAGCCTTACTTGTAATGTGAAAGAAGTGCAGGCTCTGCTAACCCAGACCAGCCCAGGCTGAGTCAGGCTGAGCCAGGCCAAGCCAGGCCACTCTCCCCTGGGCCACGTGAGTGCGGGAGTGACAGCCCGGAGGACTTTGGCAGTGTGAGGGATTAGAGCATGAGGCCAAGCCCGAGCGGGGACAGTGGCCATGTGTCTGTGTGTGTGTGTGTGTGTGTGTGTGTGTGTGTGTGTGTGTGTGTGTGTGTGTGTCTATCTGCGTGTGCGTGCGTGCGCGCGCGCGGCATAATCACTTAATGAACACGAAACAGCACCACTCCTCTGAGCAGGACAGCCAGATCAACTTAGGGGACCATCCGTTTCCCTCCCCTATTAATAGCGGCCAATCGGAGCCTGGGAGAGTTTGCCCGAGGGCCTGGCTCACTGGACGGAGCCGGCCGCCACTCGCACGGCGAGGCGGGCCCCATTGGCTGAGCGGAGCCACCAGCCCAGCCAGGTCAGCTCCTCTGGGGCCTGGGAAAGACAGGGGCCAGCTTAGTGGAGGCTTGACGGACACGTGGAGATCATGCACCGTCATGAATCCGAGGCGAGGCCGGCTGCAGCGAGGGACTCGTCGGCACACACACACTACTCCCATGTCTTTCACTGAAACCCAGTGCTAACCGGCACGGCCACAAGACATACACAATCACCATCCACACGCCTTAACGTTACGTGAAGGTCTAGCCCCTACCATACATTTACCAGACCCCGGGCGATTAAGCCCCGCCACGGCTAGAGCTGTACTTGGCGTTCCCCTTCCGTAAACAGCCATTAGAGTGATGCTAAGTGCTATCTGGGAGAAGCTACCGGCCCGCTGCTGTAAACACAGGTGATTACCTGTGAACACAGGGTACACACACACACACACACACACACAGAGAAAGAGCCACATGCCACGGTGTTCCTATAAACTGTGTATATTTCACAGCACTCCTACAGGTTCCTTCCTGGGTGCTTACAACGGCCGTTTAAAACACGGAGGCATTCAAAATGCATGTACGGTGGCTGTGATCGTGCGGGGACTGCGTCGGCTTGTACAACACAAATGATTGACGTTTGAGCTGGATGGACTTTTCACTGGCGGGTTGAAATCCAGCGGCAGACGCCCCCAGGCAAACCCCTACACACAGGTGAAGGTGAAGGCCGGGACCACACAGCACATGAATCATCTACAGCGAGGCTTCTCATCATCTCTCTCCTGTCCCTCTTTCACTTGCTTGCTCTCAAAAACACACACGCACACACACACACACACACACATACACACACACACACACACACACACAAGTGCTCCACGGAGTCCAGGCAGCCCAGCATGACCAGCTGGACCGGGTAGGGGAAGCAACGCCTATTGTAGCCGTTTTAGATACCAGATGGGAAGAAAATCTCTCTCTCTCTCTCTCTCTCTCTCTCTCTCTCTCTCTCTCTCTCTCTCTCTCTCTCTCTCTCTCTCTCTCTCTCTCTCTCTCTCTCTCTCTCTCTCTCTCTCTCTCTCTCACTCGCGCTCTCTCTCTCGCTCTCTCTCTCGCTATCTCTCTCGCTATCTCTCTCGCTATCTCTCTCAGTACAGGAGAAGAGGAGAGGAGCATTTTTCGGGGGAAGCTATAGCGTGTTGCATCATTCCCACTCTCATCTTGGCCAACACAGCGCTGCACCTGCCTCTGTCTTTCCCCAAGGTTCATCCGCTGCCTGTGGCTGACACACGGCACACTGGGAAAACATCGCTCAAAATGTCTCCTAATAAATCCTTGACTTAAACAGAAATGTTATTTTGATGTACTTTTCTATGTTTCCATTTCCACATAATTTCTATATACAAAAAATGTCTGTCATTCAAAAGTCATGTTCTCTGTATGTCCGTATGCACATCCACCAATAATATATTTTCTTAATGACTGTGTAGTAAGTGAGCAGACCAGCAAACAGCCCGGTAAGACAAACTACGTATGTCAAGGTAACAAGGTCTGCCTGGGCAGGAGAGGCATGCATGCTACAACCTAGAGACTAGCGGAAGACTAATAATAGATCAAGGTATCAGGCAAATCAGGATTAGCACCGCGTTGCGCTCAAATCACAGGGCATGCACGCACGCAAACACATACAAACCCACACACAGACACACACACACACACACACACACACACACACACACACACAAGCACAGCAAGGAGTGTCCCTGCAAGGAGTGCCAAGGCGAGGATACAGAAGTTCATGTTTTATCCCACCTAGAAGACATCAACCACAAGCACAGCTTTCGCACAGACTGCTTATGCTGCTCCGATATAGAACACCCAGTCCCGATCAAGCGCTCACGGGCTAAACACAGAGCCATAAGCATCCTCCTCCAAATCCCCCGTCCCACACACCCAAACAATGTCACAATAACATTTGTCGGATCCGGCAACACGACCCCACAGGTTTGGACAGGTGACTATTTATGATCATGACAAGGACTTCATCACTATCTTAGATTACTGCACAGATTAGATATAAACTACTGTAGTAGCAGAGTGCCCGAAGATGATGGTCGAGAAAGGGTATGCGGTAAGAGAGCTGACAAACCTGTCTGTCCTTTGCCGAGCGTCTTTTCCAAGCGATAGGGTCCCACGTAATTGGCATGTTGGGCAGCGCTGTTGTCTTTCCCCGACGATGACATTTCGATCAGTCAAATAATATACTTTATATTAGACTAAGCACAGTAGCGGTTATTCAAAGAATAACGCACCCCTCTTTCGTGAGGTCCAGCCGTTCTTCCTACTCCACAAGCTCTTCCCGACGTTCTCTTGAGCTCTCGCTCCTCTTATTTCCCTCCCTCACTGTTTGAGGAGGTACGGGGCTCTATCCCTGCTCTTCTTTTTCTGCTGCAGATGAACCGCAAGAGCCTCAGAATCTGAATATCATTGTTAGTGGAGGGAGGCTGCGCTGCCTGTGAATGTCTGAGGGAGTGCTGTGGAGGCGCACGGACAGCAGCGGTTAAGAATGATTGACACCGAATCCAACCAAACGGATACGGCATACACCCATCGCACCACCCAGCTTGTTGCTGGAGCAACTTCTCGGCTTGAGCCACAGTTTCTGACACCCAGAGTTAAGATCTTGCAGGTGCGTCTAAAATATGCGCATGTTTCTTCATCTATGAGTGCTTCTATTCGATTCTATGTCTGGGCAAATCATCTGCCTGTATTATGTCTTCCTTGTCCATGTGTCTTTCTGTCTAAACTCGTTCTTTGCCTAACGATGCCCACATCATGTTCTTATCACGTTATGTGTATGCATTTGCGTGAACACACAGACAGACACAGACAGTGCTCCAACACCCAAGGGACCATTGCAAACACTCATGCGGTTAGAGTGGATGCTGGCTCTCCTTAATTTCCCACCCGGCTGGTTCGAGACTTTCAGTCCTGGCCTGCGCGCGTGCCCTCTACCCTGAGAGGGTGCAGGTGTCTGGGGACGCCTGTCCAATGTCATGCTCTCCAGGTCTGATCGCACACTGCTGTCTCGCTCACACGCACACAAAAACAGGCACGCACACACAACCAATCGTGGTTGGAACACACACACACACACACACACACACACACACACACACACACACACACACACACACAAAGATAAATACAGGTGCAAAGACGTAAACAGATACAAACAGTTACACATACTTACACAGGTGCATACCGACACACACACACACACACACACACACACACACACACACACACACACAGGTTGAGTCAAGCAACAAACACCTGCAAATATTATGCTGTAGGACATAATACAGGACATTGTAATATGCAGAGGAGATGTAAACTCGCCAAATGAATCCTTTTACCGTTGGAAAATATTTAATCAACCTATTGAATTAAGGCTATTTCCCGCCTTTTAGGCAATAACTCGATAGACTAGGAACCCTACAAAACTGCTCCGTTGTGCAACAACACAGCATCTAATTTGCATTTGTTTCCCCAGGCTAGCAAGACAGAACACAACTGTATTAACTGCATATACATTGCTGTATTATGTTAGGTGGTAAACACACAAGTGAGCAATGACCACATACTTATGCAAATAAACATCTTATTAAATTCAGCTGGTAAGAACAACGCAGTCTAGAAAGAAAATGTATATTTTCTGTCCCAATCTATTTCGATGTTATGGAGGACAACACATAATTGACTAGGACATTTTTCGAGCTAACATGCTTTTTCGCAGCCCATCCATATTCAGCATAACCATCTTCTAAATCAGTTTCGTTTTTGTACCCCTCTCTCTGGGACTGTGCAGCCAACGTCTAGCCTAGTTCAAAATGCCTTCGGTGTATAATGAGCATGTGTTGTGGTTCCACAAATGCCCGTGCTCCTCCTCCCAGTGGGAGCAGGTGATTGGCCAGGTGTTCTGTTGGGGAGTGACCCTAAGCTCGTGCCCATGTGACCACCACTGTGTGCCAGGTGGAATGGGCATGTGATGTCAGCGCCAACCAGGTGCCAGGTGGGCACTGTCTCAATAATGCATGGCCTGTGCTGGCAGCCAGGGTACTTTGAAGTTTCCGGAAACATCTGTAGCCCAGGATTTTAATCACCTACCCTGCACCTCCCGACCCCCCCACCACCCTCCACCCCCCCTCTGTCCTCTCGCTCATTCCATCTCTCCTCTCTCACTGCGGTGGAATTAATCAGTCTCACAGTATGTGTGTGTGTGTGTGTGTGTGTGTGTGTGTGTGTGTGTGTGTGTGTGTGTGTGTGTGGGTGTGTGTGTGTTTGTGTGTGCGTGCGTGCACGTGCGTGTGTGTGTGTGTTAGTGTATGTGTGTGTTTTGGTGTTTACAGACTGCCACCAGACTGCAAAACTAAATCAACAGGGTAAACAAAATTCAAAACAGCTCTTTTGGTGTCTGCGTTTGGGGCACAGCCGAGCTGTTAGATAACCAAACACAGCCACCTCCTAGATAGCGCATCATAAAGTAGACCAACGGGAACTCTGACCAAGTATTAGCATGGTTCAAGATATACATCTAATTGCCCCGTATCTTAACTTTGAGTAAATCCAAAACATGATGCATCCTCTAAACATCTTTCCAGCGTCTGTGATGACCTTGGAAAGTGTGGCGCTGGTAACACAAGGTGGTGTTTCACACTAAGTGACTATGTTTCCTCATGCGGTGTGACAGTGGTTACTAATTAGAATTTTATGAAATTTCATTTTTGAGAGCAGATGTTGCTGGAGTGCGGCGCTGGAAGATTGTATGAGAGACGAGAGGGAGGAGGACGGGCAGGGAGACAGAGAGGCAACGATGGATGCCAGAATGAGCGGCTGCTTGGGAATAAATGGAACATGCTTGATGCCTGGCAACCGTCCAACCACCTCTGGACACGAGTGCATGTCTACCAAGACTCTTTACTGGAATATAACTCTAATGAAGACAGTCACACACACACACACACTCACACACACACGCACACGCACACGCGCACATGCACACACACACATGCACACAGCATATTTATTTATGTTGAAATAATAGAAGGTACCTAAATAAGACCAATGTTACAGTAATGAGTAATAAAGAACATGCAGATGGTATTTAGACTTCCTATCACCAATCACTCTCTCTCTCTCACACACACACACACACACACACACATTCCTCTTCAGGGTTGTGCAAACTGGTGAACCCAAGCTGGCTGTGTGAACCAGTGGGCTGTGGTTTTTTGGCCACTGAAGACGAGTCATTAGAATGTGTCGTCGGCAGACAGAGGAGACTATTGGTGTCCATCTGTAAACCTTTAACGCTGGGGGAGAAAGGGCTGGACGGCACAGGGTTGAAGGGGCACTCCGAGCCGATAGATAGCCTCCTGATCTGGGTCCCGTCCAGGCGGTCTCTGGCTGGTACTGGTGGAGGACAGAGCTGAAAGGAGATGTTAGGGGGGTGGGGGAGGGACAGGATAGCATTTTGCACCCAGATTTAAATTCTACTATGACCTATAACTGGTTACACTTGAACAGTTTTACCTGTGCATAGACTAAGATATTTATACTATCACTCTTCAAAGGGCCCTTTCACCTGTTTCCATGGCCACGGCTTCTGCTACCGACTAAGATGGAAATCAAATCATGTAAATCAGTAGACATAAGCTGTATTTTGAAATACCCTAACGCACACACCCAGACACACTGCGACCCACGGTGAACAGCGGCGTGTTGATGAATGTTTACATTTTGAACCGTTGCCGCTGTACAGTGCTTCTAAACTAACCTACTCCACGGGTGAGCCTGCCTGGGGTTTCCACGCCACGGGAGAAGATACTTCCGCTGTTCTCACACTCTATCTCTCTTTTCTTCTAACTTACTGTCTCTCGCTTTCTCTATTTGCATAGACACACACACACACACACACACACACACACAGAGACACACGTAGAGACACACATAGACAGACACCCGACGGGAAGACACGGCTGCTGCTCCACTGCCCCCTGCTGGAGCCCGTAGAGAACGAAGTGACATGCAGATCTAGAAGCCCTGACACGGCAGAGGGAGGTCGAAAAGCCTTTTATCCCGGTGGATGGTAAAGCTTCATTATATCACAGCTAGGGAGCACGCCGCTGCAGAGACGTGGCGTTGGGGGTTCCATAGGGACGAGACTCGTGGCAGATCTCTGTGGGTTGTTGTCAACCTCGACGTGGCCAGTGAGGCCAGTGAGAGCACAGCTTTCAGACCCTGAACCACCGACCATTCGGTGCGGGTAAACTCCTAAACGTTTCTGATCCGAGGCGTTCTAAGGGAGATTTCTCCAATACCAAGCCACAAAAAGTGCCCTTCCTCCCCTGAACAGCTCCAAGGAAAACCACAGTGAGCAGTCCTGCAAATTACAAAGCAATTCATTATGATAATAATGCAGTACGCTCAGGGGGGAAATATATTAAAAACACTTATTGGGTTAAAAATGGTAATGCATACCCAATCATGCACGCACACACACACACACACACACACACACGCACATGCACGCATACAAGTGTTTCTAATCAAAACCCTTAGTGGTTATTATGTAAATACTGTGACTGTTGTATAAGAAGAAAATTGGTAGCAATCATGCAGAGGGTTTTTGCACTGGTGTGGTGGGTAATTAGGTTGACTCTGTATACCCCAGTAATTACAGCCAGACCACCCTAATGGGGGGTGAAGCACTAAGGACCAAAGCCAGCGCCTGGAACAGAACAAAGATCCCTCACGTTGTTCATCACGTAACTGAGTGGTGGAAGGAGCCCCAGCACTCGCCCTGTGAGTTGTGAGCACTTTGTGACGTTACACGAAAGGATGCGGAAATTATGTTTGTGTGTGTGTGGGTGCGTGGGGGGCGTGGGGGGGCTTCCAGCATACACTCTGAGTGGTGGACCAAGTGAGGTTGCCTCTGAAACATCCACCATTAGACTACTACGGGGGATCTCCAATGACAAGGACCGAGTTGAGGTGTGGGGGCTTCAGCCTTTAGGTCACCCCGACAGCTAGGGTCGCAATATGACGTCAATAAAGCCAAGGCCTCTGTTTCAAACACAGGCCCGTATGTAATTACAGTAAAGGCCTCATATATCTCAATGCCATCTCTTAGGGAGAAAACATGGCTCTCCACAGTTTATGAAACCACACAATCTATTTCTGTGGGGTCACACATATTTTACACACAACTGTTTCTGCAGTCGACGTAACTACCTCTGCCCAAAAGGTTCAGGTTGTTACCTTTATAGGGTGATAAACAAAACCTTCCTCAACGTAACCTTCTAAAACCCCCAATACAACACAGAGGCGCATGGCAATAGGAAATGATTTTCTCATACCAGGCCAAGCTTTCCCCGACCGTCCAAAACATGTAGTGTACAACAGTGGCACTGCCGTGGCTGGCCACATACATGACCTTTCCCTGATGGTGTGCCCGACACTGGTCGAGTACAAAGCAGTTACCCTTGAAAACGAATCACACTCCCCCAGCCCAAGCCAAGCGTTTCTCTCTGGCCAATTGGAGATTGGCTTCTGGCAATGTCCTTCCCTACCCGCTGCAACAAAGCCAGGGGGTAATTTCATAAAATGTGTCTGTGTGCTGCATGGCGTTTGTGTGTGCGTGTGTGTGTGTGTGTGTGTGTGTGTGTGTGTGTGTGTGTGTGTGTGTGTCCGCGCGCGCGTGTGTGTGTGTGTCCGCGCGCGCGTGTGTGTGTGTCCGCGCGCGTGTTTGTGCTTGTAGTACCCTAGCGCGGTCAAGGTCACTTCACCTCTGGCTGGCAGCAGCAGCAAAAGTGATTAGAGTCCGTAAGAATCAAACAGGCCCGTAAACGTGTCATCGGTGGTTCTGGGCCACCTTTTTATGGAACCCTGGCGGGGCTGCTGGTTCAAGTGGCCGAGTGCTCCGTGGAGTCCACTAAAGCCCCATCAATCAACCGATAAATATGGGAGCCCCGCCATCATCAGACAGGGTCTCAGGACATCTATAATCCTTCTGTGTAACGGGAATGCCCGACAAAGGTTTCTAATGATAATGGCAGCCGTTTTGTAAGTACCGTAACACACGACGTGATTGTGATGTTAAGAAACGTAGCTATATGAAACGTATTGTGGAGTTAATAACAATTACCTGCAGGGTGTTACAATTTATGTGTGCTACGTTATTGATTGCCTGTTTTACATGCTCCTGGGGTGGTAGGGGACACATTTAGCCAATAACAAAATTAGAAAGACTTCTAACCCAAGGACCCTTGCGCTAAGCTATTCCCCTTAGGTTTCCAGTCAAACGGTTAGCATTGCAGCTTTACAGGAAAACATAGTTAAACACAGAACATAGTAAACTGTTCCTTTAAGAGAGGATGGTCTCTGAGTGTCAGAAAGCATAGATCATGGAAAACTTAAGATAGGGTTACTGTTAAAGCTATGCTGTGTT
>CM030181.1:7532911-7590411 GCA_017639675.1 Aplochiton taeniatus | reverse complement strand
CTTCTTATCCGCACTTCCATCAAAATCTACGGCTTCCTCCTCAGAATGGTTTTCTGTTCAACATGCTCACATCCACATTTGCAAAGTAAGACAGGCACACACACACACACACACACACACACACACACACACACACACACACACACACAAGGTTTAGCAGGAAAGACTTTGAATTTAAAGCAAATCTGGAACTGGAAGATTAGTGGGCTTCCCAGTTGCTCAACAGTAAACAGCTTCCAGGGTTTCTGATCTCACATGAAAACACCCGTCCCAGTTCTAACGCGACTGTGTGTTTGTGTGTGTGTGTGTGTGTGTGTGTGTGTGTGTGTGTGTGTGTGTGAGAGAGGGGGATGCGGGTGTGTAAATTCACACAGATGTTCTCAAAATAACACTTGGTAGGTCTGTGTATGGCTGTAGGCAGCAAACTGGCCAAACCCACTGTACTGTCATGGAGGAAGGATTAATTCATTCAATGAGAGGTTTTTGGGTAGGGCTATTGTGACTTTCTGTGCATTGTTGTGAGATTCACGTCTCTTTTTTGGAATCACAGTAGAGGAGAGGGCAAAAAAGGGAGTAAAGGGTTCTGGATGGTTGGGTCTGATTTAGCCAGGGGGCCGATGGTACCCATCAGGACCGGAGCAGAGGGCGCATGGTGATGATGTCACCACCTTTCAATTAGCACCTGATTAGGGCTTGGGGACTTAACAACTGATTTCTCATGTGATTTGACTAATGGGCCCGATGAAGGGGATTAAGATGTTAGTGACCGATAAAACACACACACGCACACACACACACACACAGAGCAAGATTATACAGCCTATAAGATAAGGGCATCCAGGAGGCCCCTCCAGCCCAGCTCTCCCTGGGCGTATCAGTGTTTAATTGCAGTTGATTGGGCTATTATTGCTCGGCTTAATCTGCCCATGGGTGTCTAATGAAGCAGCTCCATCAGGAGCACTATCGTCCGGCGACAGAAGGCCAGCATGGGGAGACTCTGAAAACTCTGCGTCAAGCAGAAGAGAGGGAAGGAGCCAGACGGAGGTTTGGATAAGGTTGAAGGGGGAGAAACGAGCTGGGAGATGGAGACAAGAAAAGGAGCGAGAAACGAGGGAGAACCCCCGAGGAGAGGAGGGAGTTTGGCCGTGCGGCCTGAAGGTGTGCTGGCCGGGGGGGGGGGGGGGGGGGGGGGGGGGGGGGGGGGGGGGGGGGGGGGGGGGGGGGGGGGGGGGGGGGGGGGGGGGGGGGGGGGGGGGGCCTCGGCGTGGTCACACTCCATGTTCCTCTGACAAGGTTCTTGGCGTAACCTTGCGCGGCGGCCCCGGCAAAACCGGCCGGTGATTGATGGGGCCCTGGTCTGCCTCCTCGGGTTCTGTCTCCAAACCGGGGAGGGTGGCAGCCGGGACGGGTGATTCGATTTCCTTCCGTCCATTATGCGACTGGGGAGGCGAAGTATCGCCCACAGCCGACGCACACAGTCGTCCCAATGCCCCGTGCAATAACACAGCGTTGGCAACTGACCCCAGCGGAGCTGCAGGAAGCCGACGCAACAAAGTGCGCTGCTCCGTTCCACTGATTGGATTGGCCTTTCTGGGAGGCCAGGGACCAGAGGGAGCAGTGGGAGGGAGGAGGAGGGGGGGGGGGGGGGGGGGGGGGGGGGGGGGGGGGGGGGGGGGGGGGGGGGGGGGGGGGGGGGGGGGGGGGGGGGGGGGGGGCGGGGGGGGGGGGGGGGGGGGGGGGGGGGGGGGGGGGGGGGGGGGGGGGGGGGGGGAGAATTCAATAAGCGGCGAGGAGGAAGTTGTTTTCTGAAATGTGCGAGAAGTCGGCTGTTGTTTGGAAACTGCCGACTTTTATTTCTTGGACAATGACAAATGGTATCGGCAAGGAAAAAAGGCTGAAGCAAACTGGTCTGTCTCTCAAGCGGTGTGTTCACCTGTGACCTGTGGCTGGAGCAGGAGCAGGTCTACTGCACCTGTCCTGTTTTCTGTGTGCACCAGAGGCTCCATTGGATAAGCAGAGCAAGGGGCTGTGGTGGAGACAAATAAGAGCAGGGGAGATTCTGGATCACCTTGGTTCTGGCCACCTCTTATTCTTTTCCATGTAGAAGTCAACCGTAACGCATGTAACAGCCATCCATCAATCAATCAATCAAACCTTTATTGCAGACTCAAGGACCAGATACCAGACATGACATAAGAAAACACATGGACATGACATGTAAAGTACATACCAAAACACAATACAAGAACCAAATATAGCTCAATGTCCTACCAAGAGACAACTGTACCAGTGTCTCCACAACTGGGATTGGTTCCCTATGGAGCTGAACCTAATATTAGATAAGCCTAAAATTATTTTATTTTCAGATGCATTAAGCCGGCAGATACGTTTATACAAGAGATTTCGTAATACAGTGTGGAAAGTATTTACTCCTGCAGTCACAAACATCTCACTTGCACTGCACCATCTTGATTTCTTAACCAATATTCTCATGGTATCATTATATGCTACCTGTAGTTTCTCTAAACTTGCTTTACTGTGTTTTGACCACAAGTGTGCAGTATAAAGTAGTGTACAATATGCCCTGAACAGACATCTTTACTTCATCAGTACATGCACTAAACTTGCGTACAAGAGTATTGGCTTGTAAATGCATGTATTTGTATTTGCTTGCATCATGCAGCATTGCCTATGAATATATATACATATATATATATATATATATATATATATATATATATCCTCGTCATCTGTCAATTGTTCCGTCATAAAGTGTCCAAGATATTTACTACAGACACTAAGATTATTACAGTATAGACAACTTAAAGTTAGGAGATTTTTTACAGTTATCCTCTTTAGTTCTACAAATCACGATGACACTTTTACTGGGATTATATTTGATATCATGCTCCACACCATACACAGAACATATGGTAAGGAGTTGCTGGAGACCAGCGTTGCATGTGCTAAAGACCACCAGGTCATCTACATACATAATATGGTTCACTACAGTATTCCCAATCATGCAGCCAGTGTTACAGAGGTCTAGTTTGCTTGGGATAAGTCATCCGTATAAAAGATTAAAAAGAACAGGTGACAACATTTCCCCTTTTCTGACCCCATTGCTAACCCCATACCGGGCTGAAACACTATTACCCCATTTCACTAGCATGGACCATGGACCTATCTTATCCATCATGACCAAATTACACAGCATCACAGTTTTGAAGAGGGGAAGTTTTTAAAGCTTTATGATAGCGCCTCATTGTGGTAAAATCCCTGGCCTGCACCACACTGGGAAAAAATCAAGCTCAGGCAGGCCAGATGGCAATGTGAGATGAAATTAACACAGTCCACACAACAACTCATTGAGATGAACAATATGTCGTGACTACTCTGCCACGAAAAATGTACACCAATTTGAATAACTAGAGGTGTCTGCGGATTCATTAGTTACTCGCACACCGACTACATACAGTATCTTATCTGGAACGAAGGAAGTGGCCATATACATTGTTCAAGGCTTTGCATCCCTGCCAATCTCTAAGTGTTGATAGACCTAACATTATCACACATATGTGCAATAGCCATTGAAGCCTAGTTTCCCTCAGCTAATCAGCAACCCTTGAACCAATGAATTTCGTGTGATCTTTCAGTACCATAAATTGACTTTTATCTTAAAATTAATTCAATCTTTGGTCAAACAAGTGACTATTAACTGACTATTGTGTCTTTTAAAGTCAGTTGCAGAGCCTGTATTCCTCCCCACAGTCAGTCTTTAATGTTTGTCCCCAAGGCCTCACACTGCACTAAAGTTTTGTCTTTCCCGCCACAAAAAATATCACAATAATTGCATAGAAGACTCATACGAGGTGTACTATTGTACTGGACACATTTTAGATTCATTTGTGGGGGTGGTTATGGATACACGAAAGATGTGAAGCTAAATCCAATGCAAATTTACCTCTCTTTTTAATACATGGAGAAAAAAAAATGTGTTTGGAATTTGTGTAAGAATTAATTCCCAAAGAAAACTGCTCATATCAGTCCAAAACAGAACAAACAACAAAAACAGATTAAGAGTCCAATGTTAGGGTTAAAGTGCACCCTAACCAGACAATAGCTACAGCAGTATGGTAAAACACCAGACCTGTTGCATCTTATCGATTGGAAGAGATGGTCTAGGAGATAATTGCTGCCTATTGACTGATAACTGCTCAGGAGAATTAAGAGTGTGCCAGAGCTTAGTGGGCTTTCCAAAACACAGTTCCCGACCCTTTTGGAAAAGCGACTGGAAAACAAGGACCAAATATGCTGGGGTGCAGCCGCAGTGTCTTGCTGCTCCAAACGTGTGGTCGGTTCTCCGCGCAGAGCAAACCGGTCTGCATATGGGCAGAGCCAAGCTGCTTTCCCTGACGTCTCACAGGACCCTGACTTACCAATGGAATATTGTGAGTATTATTAAAAGGCTGCTTTTAAGACAACTGGTGTCCTACTTTTATCTTTGAAATGAGTTTAGCTTTTTATGGTTCACTTTCATGGTCTTTCAAGTTTATGAAAGAATGTGGTATACAATAGATAGTATAACTAAATACGATATTAAGAGTTAATATATTTTTTTTATTTAAAAGGGACCCCCGCCCCTTTAAAGAGTACAAACACTTATTAAAAACATTAACCATAACAGCATAATGATTCACAACACATTCATTCATGCTTTTTTAAGACATTCAACATTTACCCAATGTGTAACATTACATTATGTTAAAAAAAAAAATCCTCTTTTTCTTATTATCCCCCTCAAACAAGGCTCATGTATAGTGTTTAGAACATTTGGTTGGTTAGGTAGGTTAGAGAAGTGTCAATGTCTTATGTTGCAGTGGCATCATGCTTTATCTGGTCAATTAATTCGGATTGTATTGAGGCAAGGTGCTCAGGTATGAACTGCATTAAATACAAACAGACACAAGGGGGAGACGTTGGGGCGCTGTTGATTTGGTGATATGTCAATCCTGATTCGATCACTGTTAGTGCTCCCATTTTTTCTCTTCACGGACTAGGCATATTGCACATTTGCATTAAGCAAAGTACATTTCCAATCCCAGTTGGGCCGTTCCCACTCTGTAAACTGGGGGATTAGTGATACATCCGATCCTTTAGTGAATCAGTTAAACGGAAACAGTTTACATGTGGGTAACAGTTTGATGATGAAACTAAGAAAAGAATGGAAGGTTATACAAAAAAAACGGTCAAAAGCAGGACGGTAGACAATAGGCAAACACATTAATCATTGAAGGAAACCATAACTGTATGTTAACTCCCTACACTCAACACAGTTGCCTACACACAAAATGTCGATGGGCATTGGCGCACCCTCACACAAGAGTCCGCAATGGTCACGATTTCATATCGTGGACGTGACATTTTCCACGAGATGCCGAAGACCCGCCCAGTTTGGTGTGTAATCACGTTGCGTCGACCGCTCGCATAAATACTGGGATCCGCCTACCACGGTCTACTGCTGCAGAAAAGCTGCATCCAGCGGTCTAAGGAAGAACCCCAATAAAGACATTCCAGTTTCACATTAGTGTTTTTACATCACTATTAAAGTCTAAAGGTAAGACAGTTGCCTTAAATATTTACATGTTTAGTTTGTATTGATTTGTAAAAAACAAAATAAAAAAATGTTCGACAAAAATTGCTCGATAAAGATTTGACTATAAATGGGTCTGTGCGCTGAATTTAAGCGCACAGCAGTTGTGCCTTTCGAGCGCATACATTGTGGCTACCCGGCGCGTGTATCAGATTTGTTGCAAAAGCTCGAAGAAATGAGTGCGAATTTAAGGAAATGTAGGCCTAAGTGCAGGTGAAACAAGTAGCAGCAGGTCGCCTAGTGGTCAGAATCGTGAAGAGATGAGCCCAGCCCTCCCTTGCATTGACGGAAGAAATTGAAGGATGTAGTTGGATCTAAAAGTCCGATATGTCTCCACTTTCTAATTGATGTGTGGCAACTGAAATCTAAAATATGTAATAATCATAGATATAATTTTTCCAACTAGCATGATATGTCCGTTATTTTTCAACGGCTCAGCGGCATTGTTGAATACTCCGTACCATTCTGATCGGTTGGGGGGGGTGCCATCTGAAGTTTTTCTGACAATCTCGCGTTCGAAAAGCCCTTCAGCGGAGGAATACTGCCAATGGCTGCGCTTCCGTCCGTATCACATCCACTGGCGGAAATGTAGTTCCTGAAATGGACGGCCCGTTGTGACACTCCTTATGTAAGGTAGTAATGCAACAGGATGCAATTACTCCTAGTGCAAAGTACCTGTTGCCATTTGCCAGACGAGCTATGGCTAGCTATGCATTCGGATAAAGAAGCTACTTCGCCTTGGAATTTCAGCATACGACATTTTCTTACTCAGCCTAATCATGTGACGAGTTTTATTTTTTTCGAAAATGTTTTCATTCAATAGCCATTTAATTTAGGTGGTGCTATAGTGACTCGGTACAAATTACATTTGTTCAATTTTTTTCATGCATATACACATTCTGAAGTCAGGGCTTCCTTCACTTAGCCATGTAACCTTTAGCATTCTTGGCATATGCGCGGGGTCGGCTAAATCATTTGCTTATGTCTGCCAAGCTCGAACAGGGAGGGGTTCTGAAGGCTGTCCCTCTTATCCTCTGCTTTATTTTCAACAACAGATGTGTTATGCCGGCAGTTTGAATTTGCAACAGATGTATCTGCCAGAAGGGATTGATTTTTACCTCAGTTCTAGACACTGCGTACTTACTATCCAGTAGCTGTAGCCAAACCGAGCCAGGGGACGATGACCTATGGTCTATGGTCAACATTACTAACAACACGTGACATCCCACTGGCATTCATTGCCATCTCCTTTGGCTTTAAAGTTTTCAAGCCATGTTAATGTCACACTCGAGTGATTCGATACTGCTGAGCAGCGCATCAGAAGTCGATCTGCAAATATAGCAGTTGCAACTGGTTGTCCCGGACTCAAATTCCAACCGTAGGACCTTGGCTGCAAAGCCTTCAACTTTCCAAAGTAAAAAAAAAAAAAACAGCTTCACAACAATCCATAGCAGTTGGATCTTTATTATACAGGATAGTGTGCACCATACTCCATGTTGAGGGAAGGGACACTGCTCTAGCAGCAGCAGTAGTATATGGATCCTGGCCTGCGTGAGTACACTGCCTCCTGCATGAAATCCAATCCTCCGCGCCACCGTAGCTCCCCCACATGGTCGGCCATGCAATAATCCCAGCAATCCTCTTCGGGGTCCAGAGTTAACTGGATGATAGGTGTGAGTGACCACTTGTCCCACTTCACTTAACCCTCGACCATTGTGTGCCAACGGCTTTCGAGAGGGCTCTTAAATAGCCTTTTCCCTAGGCATAACGGCACTTTAATCCGCCTGGCTGCTCCACTACGTGCTTGAGTCCACACAACCTGGCTAGTTAGTCCTGGCGACGATGGCTCAGACGTGTCCACTCTGCAGGGAAGTAAAAATAGCTCCATGCTGGTGTTTTTTTTTGCCGTAGGCAACAGACTGGATGGGCCTGGCAGAAGAGTGGCAGATAGAGGTTACCATGGGGAAGTGATAAGGCCTGGATAGTTGGTTGACAGAGAGGAGTGGAAAATTCCTGTTGTATGTGGTGCATGGTGCTTGTATGACAAACATTGGTTAGGAAATGTCTACATGAACCAGCGGAGCTATGATGTATGTCTTGTTGGCAGAGGTGATGCAACAGTGAGTCACTAGCCTCTTAGAGGCTTGTCAGCAGTGACGGCCATGCGAATGATGTAACACAGGGTTCTCCTTTTCCTCATTTCCTCCCCCACTTCCCTTGTCTCTCCTGTGCGCTCGTAACCCTCTGCACCCACCCCCAGATGTCCACCAAGGAGAAGCTGATCACCCATGTGATGAAGGAGGAGCCCGTGGGCTGCCGGAACAAGGTGACGGTGGTGGGCGTGGGCATGGTTGGCATGGCCTCCGCCATCAGCGTCCTGCTGAAGGTAAGATGGGAGGGAGGGAGGGAGGGATGAGACGAGACGAGATGATTGAAGGATGATGTATGAACAATAATGCCAGGAGGAGTAGTGAAGAAACAGGCTGCCTTGAGTAGGTGAAGGATTGGATTGGGGATATACAGCCAAAGGGACTAAGAAAGAGTCAAGATGAGTGACTAGAAGGAGACTGTTCAAATCAAAGCTACAAGATGAGGCCAGTTGGAATTAATTTATGGAAAAGGAGATTGTTGAGTGAGATAACAAGGATGAGAGAATTCCTAGGCTCCCCTGAATCCATATCCCCAAGCTTGGGGCTCTTCTGCTTACTGCCACGCCCAAACCCCCCCCCCCCCCCCCCTCCTCCTCCTGAAACAAAAACATACACTTTCATGGTTGATCGGAGATGAATGGATTCTGGGCTCCATCTTCATTCGATGTGTTTGGGATTCCGGTCATGTTGCCTCAGGGCTGTGTGGATCCATCCAGATCACTCTACCACAGACGTATTGTAGACTTCAGCTCTTGATGTTAAAATCAATTTAATTTGCTCAGTTGTAATGGCAGGAAGGGAAGAAAAAAAAAGGGAAAACCAATATTTAGAAAGTCTTTATTTTGTTCGCTTACTATCATGTTAATAAAAAGCCAGTTTAAGAGAACATTTTATATTTGGACAGTTCAGTGTTCAAGTGTGGTTAGTGTGTGTGTGTGTGTGTGTGTGTGTGTGTGTGTGTGTGTGTGTGTGTGTTGTGTGTGGTGTCAGGACCTGTGTGACGAGTTGGCCCTGGTTGACGTAATGGAGGACAAGCTGAAAGGTGAAGTCATGGACCTGCAGCACGGATCTCTCTTCCTCAAGACCCACAAGATCGTGGCAGACAAAGGTGGGCAGCCAGCCAGCCAGCACACCGTTCCTGTACCATATGCACACAGTCCATACCCACTGGATAAAGACTGAATAGACTGTCTTTGTTCATTGTGAAGCTATATATGCATGCATGCATACATGCATGCATACATGCATACATACATACACTTTATAAATAACCTGCAAAGCACAAGTAACAGTTTCCATTTTATTTAGAGCTCATTTTGAAATTCTAATGAGCGTGTGCGTGTGTCGGAAGTTGTAACGCACCGTGTGCCTGCCGTCCGCAGACTACAGCGTGACGGCCAACTCCAAGGTGGTGGTGGTGACCGCCGGGGCCCGCCAGAATGAAGGCGAGAGCCGCCTCAACCTGGTGCAGCGCAACGTCAACATCTTCAAGTTCATCATCCCCAACATCGTCAAGTACAGCCCCAACTGCATCCTGCTGGTGGTGTCCAACCCAGGTGAGCTAGGGGGGCCGTGTGTGTGTGTGTGTGTGTGTGTGTGTGTGTGTGTGTGTGTGTGTGTGTGTGTGTGTGTGTGTGGTGTGTGTGTGTGTGTGTGTGTGTGTGTGTGGTGTGTGTGTGTGTGTGTGTGTGTGTGTGTGTGTGTGTGTGTGTGTGTGTGTGTGTGGTTTATGGACTGAGACAGACCCACGTGTATGTCTTTCCTTTGACTCACACCTCCTCTCCTCCCTCCCCCCCCCCCCCCCCCCCCCCTGCTACCAGTGGACATCCTCACCTACGTGGCCTGGAAGCTGAGCGGTTTCCCCCGCCACCGCGTTATCGGCTCCGGCACCAACCTGGACTCGGCCCGCTTCCGCCACCTGATGGGCGAGAAGCTCCACCTGCACCCCTCCAGCTGCCACGGCTGGGTGGTCGGGGAGCACGGAGACTCCAGTGGTACGACGCACTCCGCGAAAGCCACAGGCCGCGTGGCTGAATGTGACGTGGACATGTTTAGCAAATATGAGTTCATAGTTTCGTCGGCTAGATGACTCTAGATGTATATTTGTTCTGCTATCCCGACTGACTGCCTTCCCCCCCCCCCCCTCTCTCAGTGCCTGTGTGGAGTGGGGTCAACGTGGCCGGCGTTCCCCTGCAGAGTCTCAATCCAGAGATGGGCACTGATGCCGACAAGGAGCACTGGAAGGACGTCCACAAGATGGTGGTCGACAGGTCAGTGTGATACTACTGCTCAAACACTACTGAGGCAGATAAAACTAGCAGACAAACTAAACCAAAACGGCACAGAGACTAGGCTGGCATTCTTCAACTCTTCATTTGTGCCTCTCACCAGAAACCTCTGTGAAGGCTACATTTTGGCTTTCCATTTCAGTATTTCTGGGCCAAACTCCAGCTTTTTGTTAAATAAAAAGCAAATGGCCAAGGGAATACAGTACTCTCACGCACAGTTAGCCTTCTACTAACCTTTTAAGACATGGTATTTTACTATGCTATACTTAAGCAATTCAGCTTCCACAGTTGATGTCATCCAGCAAGTCATGAAAATAATGGTTTTAAGTAGACAACACACCAAACTAGCGGAGCGAGCTGAGGCGGCTGTGGTATTTAGGGCATGGCAGAAATCCAGCAAACAAGCTGTGGCTAGCACACCATTCTTTTGTGCTAAGCGCCTATTTGAGCATGGCAACCAAGTCTTGAGTTGGGGTTTTAGCTTTCAGGCAACCATTGACACCCCGCTGTTAGCCTTGCCTATTGAGGGGTTATGGTCTTGCTGTTTCCCGTGGTTTTACTCCGCACAGCCATGCCAGTGTTCTTCAACTGTTTAGCTAACAGGCTGTCAACCAGGGTCAGTTAATCGGTAATATACCGTGTGATAAAGTGGCCTATTTCAGATCGTGCCATTGCGCTGGGACTCTGATATTGCATCTTTATTTCCCATCATAAAGTAGCCCCAGTACCTGTCTCCTGTGATGTTGGAACCTTTTGAAGTAGTGATAAAGCAGCTTGGTATAGAGGTCATACTGTATAATTTGTGTGTGTGTGTGTGTACACTCTAGTGCCTACGAGGTGATCAAACTGAAGGGCTACACTTCCTGGGCCATTGGCATGTCTGTAGCTGACCTGGTGGAGAGCATATTGAAGAACCTGCACAAGGTCCACCCTGTGTCCACCCTGGTCCAGGTACGCCCTCCGGCCTGCGAGAACACACTGTTCCCCCCCTTGGCTTTGTGGGAGCCACATGTGGAATGTGCTTCTTGCATAACCCATCTGGTCACCGTTATAGCCGTGCCGGCTGTTTCACCTTTTGACTCCCTCTCCCGCTTTCTCTCCTTTGTTCCCTAACCCCCCCCCCGGGCATGCACGGAGTGAAGGACGAGGTCTTCCTGAGCATCCCCTGCGTCCTGGGCAACAGCGGCCTGACAGACGTCATCCACTTGACCCTGAAGCCCGACGAGGAGAAGCAAGTGATCAAGAGTGCTGAGACCCTGTGGGAGGTCCAGAAGGAGCTGACTCTTTGAAGGGCTCTCCTGTGAATCTCCCCCGCCCCTGCGTGACCATCTACACCCCCACCCCCCCTCGCCACGAGCTCACGCATAGAAGAAAGAAAATCCTCCTTCGTGGCTTCCCTGTCCTCCTAATGTAGACCCTCCACCCCTGTTAGTGATGGGCAAATGAAGCCTCTAGGGTGTCTTATGTGGGCGGGATCCGTCTCGCGGGTTTTAACCAATGAGCTGGATGTTGGCTCTGGAGACCTCTGTGACTGCTTGAAGATTCACAGGCATCATTTTCCCTTCCACACCCCCTGCCCCTTCCCTCTGAGACGAAAAGAAACAGACTCCCAACCTGTAACCTGACCTCGGGGGGAGGGGGTCGTTCTCCTCTGTTCCCTCCCTTCCAAAAAGACCGCAAGGCCTTCAGTAATCAAATGAGTGTAAAGTTTAAAGCGTAATTCTCCATGTCCGTGTCTGTATAACCTTGGTGTTTTCCGTCTTCCCACACTCCATGTGTACGTAGTGTCAAGTTTGTCAGTGATTAGTGACCGTTGTCCCCAGACGAATGTGGGTCCTTTTGCTTCACTTCTGCCGAGTTAAATGGAGTCTCTCCGTTAATTACGCGCACGGCTTCAAAGCGAGCCACAAGCTTCAGACCGGCACCTGCAATGCCAAAGTAGTCTAGTCCCTTCGACACATCAACAATACTATCTGGCTACGGGCCAACTGCCAGGCGCACAGTGCGCTAGTGATATAGAGTTGGTTGCACAGGCTGTCACCCGTCCATATGAGGCGACATGGAAAAATGGCAGAACTCAGACCCAGGCGGGAAGGGCTGGCGTCAAACAAAAGGCTCTTTCAATTGAAGGTGACGACCCTGGTTTGGGTTCTCCATTATACTTGTATGTCCTTCCAAGGATTTTTTTTGTAAAACATTTCATGTCTTCAAAGGTTCCTCTGATGGTAAACTAGGGGAGTGCAGCCTCCCTCCTTGGGCTTGTGGCTGACAGAAGTAGGCAGGGTTTTGTCTGAGGCAACTTGCTGTCGCTTATGATGTACTTCACCAAATAAAAGCTACCAGGATGACAAAAGATACATGTCTCGTCTCTTGTGTGGGGTACTGATAAAGCCATGTTGAGATTATTTATGGTGTGTGTGTGTGGTTGCCAATACATAGGCATGCTCCCACTGATGGAAGAATACATAAATGAAATGGTATTGAACAGAGCTCAAGTCTTCATAAGATGTTATGATAGGGCTAATATAGGTATACCTGACCATAATCCTCGATAAGATGTTGTCAATGCACAATCCACCCCAAACCAACAAAACAAACCATGTCTCAAATCAGAAATTTTAATGATACCGATTTACATAGAATCTACTGATAAAAAAGAACAAATGGTTTAAATGGAAACGAAAACTAAACCAGGAGAACAACCCAACAGTATACATCCTATCATACAATTAATTCAAAGTGCATTTAGTAAAAAGCTAATTTAAAGACCACCTCTCTATGTACTTGATAAGTGAACTTTTGATTAGTACAAGATTACCTTCTCCACTGTATCCACAGACGTACTAATTTCAAACCTTTCTATATATTAACTGAAAGACAATGTCTAAATCTCTGAGTAGTTGGAGTGGACAGTAAAAGGAAAAAAAGATAGAATAAAAGTCCTTTTTTATGCCTTACATATGCCGTACCAAGAGTGAAATCCTTCAGTCTTGGCCTGGAACAAAGACGCGCTGTACAGGAGTGTCGGAGCTACTGTACATGATTGACAGACCGATACCTTAGGCCAGCAGTCAGTCTCAGAGCTCAACCTGCAACAGCCGAGTCACCAGAGGAACTGACCCGTACCACAAAGTAGATCGAACAAATGGATAAGGAGTGCTAGGGGCGGGTCTGTGTGTGTGTATGTGTGTGTGTCTCTAAGGAACAGGGTAGCCAAGGTCAACGTCTGTGGCCACAAACAGAAGATTAAGAAACTGAAAACAAGCTCTGGAAAAGTCCGTGACTGGAGACAGAGGGTGTCCAAACGGCCTTGTTGGGAGATCTATCGATAACAGTGGAGAAGGGGAAATGTATACCCATATTCTACCATTAATAGTGGCTGGGACAAAGGGGCAGGTTGCATAAGAGTTTGACAGGGACGCAACCTTACAGGCCAATAGGACAACACACGGCCAACTGTGACTGGAAGATAACAGTGTGATTTGAGTTTCAGCTTTTTGATTCCATACCAGTTAATGCCATACCAGTGGCACCCAGTTCATTCGCTGCATACCATTTTCAACAAGGGAAAGGCTGGTCTGAGTCATCTCAACAGTTTCTATACTATAATATGTATATGGAGTCTAAGCATGATACAGAAGAGCAAAGCAAATCATCGTTTTACATTTTGATAAGAATGGTGTCAAAGTGTTTTTGTTGTGAAAACAATTGGAGTCCAGGACTCCAAAAAGGCGGGCTTGGAGAGAAACGGCCCAAACAAATGAGTGGAAAAGTCCGAGAACAGCTGGCCAGGCAGCCAACCATGGGGATTAAAAAGTGACAGACGTGTGTGTGTGTGTGTGTTTGTGTCCAGGAGGGAGGGTCAGCGTAACTCAGTAGAGGTCACTCAAGCCGGCAGTCTTGCGGGCTTTCTGCATGAGGGCGCGCAGCTGGAACTGCTTCCTGGACAGGAGACGCACGTGCTGCGACCAGGAGAAGACGAGGAGGACACAGTCAGTGACGAAGGACAGAGGGGAAAAAACTAGACCAACTGACACGAAACACTTACAACTCCTCATATTCATTTGTCACGGTGTATAGTTTATCTGTATGTTGAGGTACACCTCCTGGCCAATGAATTCCTCATTTACCTTCATCTATGTTTAAAATGAGTAAATTCCGTCTGTGTGTGTGTGTGTGAGTGTGTGTTCACCTTGAGGAAGACTTCCAGGTCGATGACGCCCCTGCGCAGGGCCTCGCCCAGGTAGAAGATGGTGTCCTCGATGGCGTTCTCCTCGGCGTACAGGTTCAGGATCTGCTTGTAGAGCGGCGCCGTGGGCACGATGACGTCGTCAATGTCGCTGTTCTCCGACTGGCTCTCCATCTTCTCCAGGGCCTCGCTCAGCTCCTCGTCCTTCCTCTTCAGGAGGTCGATGTTACGGTCCACCTCAGACTGGAGACCGGGAGAGGGAGGGAAAGAGAGAAAGAAAGAAAGAGAGAGAGAGAGAGAAGCCGCGATGAGACCACATGAGACACCGGCAGCAGCGATAACACACACAGAGGTAGGGCAGAGACAAGTCAAATGGAAGAGACCCCCCCCCATACATACACACACACACACACACACACACACACACACACACACACACACACACACACACACACACCCCGCCCCCCCCTCACCACTTCTTGGTCCAGGCGGGACACCATGTCCTCCAGCTTCTGGTGGCCCTTCTTCAGGTCCTCCTCGGTCCTCTTCAGGGCGTCCAGCTCGGCCTGCGCCCGGTCCATCTCCTCCTTCATCCTCCAGCGCAGCTTGTCGCTCACCGCCGAGATCAGCGAGGCGCGGATGGTGTCCTCGCCGATGGTGCCGTCCCTGCTGGGGCCTGGGGGGAGGGACAGGGGCGGACATTTCCGCGTCGGTAAGAGACAAAAGACGGCGTCTCTTCTCGTCTTAGATAAACAGGGCTGAGTTGTGGACTGGGCTGAGCAAAGATTTAATTCAACCCCCCCCCCCCCCCAAAAAAAATATTTTCAGTACGGTGACAACATCAGTGTTTACTGATGTATGTAGATGTGATCTAGACGGATCCCAGAGCTGCATGAAACAGCCCAGAGCCCATGTAGCTGCCCCTAGCAGCCTGTCATGTTAATAAACATCTATAGTGTGGTTGTGGTGGAGGCGTTGGGAGAGGGGACAGGGCTGTCTATAGGGGGCCACAGCTGGGCCTATCTCTGGTCTGGATGGGGCTGCAGTCAGCATCGTGAATGTCACAGTTATTCTCAGCCCCCAACCCTTCCCAGGCAACCTTATCTCTTCGCCACCAGCTCAATCTGTCTAAATATAGGACGCGGATCTAACCGCCCCAAACCCCTTGATCCCGGGTCAGCTCTTCTGCCTTCCCGGACAATCGGCTCCTTTCAGATGGGCGAGCGGCTCCTAAATCTGTGCCAATGGGAAGTTTTATCCAGGTGCTATATATACACAGCGTCATGTGTGTCTGTGTGTTGGGGAGCTGTAGACAGTCTCTTTCACTCCCGATTTGCCGCGCCCTTTGGCTTTTCACCACCCCCCTATCTGGTTACATAAACGACCTTTAAGGTGCTGGCCAGCGTTGCCGTCGGGTCACACGGAGTGGGAAGACACACAAGACAGAAGGTCAAGGGGCGTGGGGGAGGGTCAACAAAAGGCCACGGAATGCGTCGTGTAAAGCACCCCCACCCTTGCAAGGAAATCTTCGGTGGTTACTTTATAAGGCTATAATGACTAACATTCAGTAGAAAGTGCATAGAATATATATGGTACATATTTCATATTCCACATCATTCTGAGTTACAAACGACCATTTTGTCTACTTAAGGGGGGGGGGGGTAATGTCAATAGGGAATCAACAGAGTGCACCTTTGAAGCTTTGGATAACAATCACAATATACAATTCCTGGCACTAAATCTAAGAATTCATTCATACAAAAATAACCATCTGAAGCAATGGGGGGGAAAAAAGTGAAAAACAGGTCTTCGTGCAAAAGAACTACAATACCCAGAGAGTATTGGTAGGAAATACAGACCAACTGCGGAGACGGGAGGAGGACGGGTAGAGTGCAGGTGCCACCTGCTGCAGGATAGGAGTTTCCGCAGGGTACTGGTATGCCGGATAGCCATGGAGAGAAGAGATTACATAACAGATTAGAGAAAATAACTAACCATATACGGCTTAGAAAGCCCTTAGTGGCCAATTATGTATTCATATTTAAAGACAGCACCATTACCTCCAGCCAAACATGACAAGAGTGGTTTGTTCTCAATAAGTGTGGCAAGCGAGATGTTGTGGTACTCGCAGGGCAGACGTCTTACCTGGGATTGGGGTTTGGCCCGTAGGGGGAGACAGCGGGCATGCCAGGCATGTAGGATGCTGAAAGAGGGGACAAAAGAGATTCGGCTCTTGAAAAGAAAAACCATTGCCTTGCAAGCAAGTGACATCTGCAGTCCTGGGATGGAACTGCGTGGATATGAATGAACTATGTATGCACTACCATCCAGCTCAGCTGTGCGGCTTCCCGCTTTAATTAAACATTTTTTAAAAATCAACCAAACCACATTACGTTATCCTAATGAACACAGTTGGATTAGGAACTGGATTGAATGGAAGCTTGGCCGGGTGAGGGCTAACGGACGGCTGAGCGTTGGGTGGACTCACGGTTGGGGGGTCCAGCAGCCTGGAAGGCCTGGTAGGGGGCCTGTGTGGTGGGCCGGGAGAACACCGGGGGCTCCTCCCCGAACACCACAATCATCACCTGGATCAGACCGTACAGGTCCGACTGAGGCTGGAACACGCACACACAAAGATCAACATCCCCGTACGACATTTAAATATGCTTTTATAATATGCGTCAAAACAATCCTTATTTTGAATGTGAACGGCAATGCCGTTTGGAGAACCCGGCAGTGTGTCGTGAAAGGGTGACTCACATGTTTCCACTCGTGGAGGTAGGGCAGGTAGATCTTGCCATTGGCGTCAATGTGTTTGCCAGTCTTGATCATCATGGCACTGGTTGGCTTCACAAAGCATATGGGAGGGTTGTAGGGGTATGTGTCCAGCAGCCATAAGCACACGGGGATGTTGTAGACATTGCCTGGATAGATATAAATAAGGGAGACATTTGTCATATGGTCTTTGCTACATTTGTTTTTCATACAATTAAGATAGAAATGTACTGAGACTATTTTTGTCCGTTGAAGTGCCTTACCTCTGTAGCTGACTGGCACGGTTCCTGTCAAACTCATAAGATCTCTAGTGGAACCATCATTGAAAACTGAGAGAGAAAGAGAGAGAGAGAGAGAGAGAAAAAAAGAATGGGCAACAAATTGTACATAGTTTATAAACTAGAATCAGGCACCAACTTACATGACGATATAATAATGTATTAACAACATTAACTCAAACTTACCATAGGCATCCATAACTGGTTTCAGATCCTTGTACTGCGAGATGACATTGGTTATTTCACGCACAGTCAGGTCTCTGTATTTGTATTGCTGGACAATGAAAAACCAAACGAGACATTTAGCATTATTAAATGTTTTGCCATTTCCATGATAGAAAAAAGCTTTGAAGACAAAAATGGCTTTGGTCCATTGGCTAGCCTCCAAAGGTAATAGAATACTATTAGACTAACGTTACTTAAAAAAACAAGCGTTTTCTAGTGGTTCAATGATTTAAGCGATTGTAATGAGACATGGCGGCATCGACTAAATATATAATCTCGGGTATTTATTTATTTTAATACATGTTCAAATCAACAGTATTATGAAAATGTTTGACAATCGTTAACTTTTAGTTCCAGAATTGAACGTTACTTTAGTCGTGTTTACAACTTTAGCTATTACTAGCATTTTGTGAATCTGATTGACTCACCTTTAGCATTTTCTTTAATGCGCCTTCGTTGACAACTGCCATGGTTGATTATAGACACGTCTCGTTATGTAGCTTGTGAAATAGCTAACTATTGTATAAATGAAAACTGTGATTTAGCTAATTTTAATTAGCCACTGGTTAAAACTGGCCCTCGGAAATGCTAAGCTAACGTTAGCCCAGCCCAGGGCCAGAAACTAGAGCAAGGCTTAGTTGTCACACAAATTATCTCCTGAGATCTGAGTTCGACGACAGTATAAGCTAACCAAACGTTACGCGTGAAGTGTTTCTATAAATGGACATACAGTATATTCGTCTGTAACAAAACACAATAAAAACTGATACAATGCGAAAGGAAACAAATATATTTTTCCGGTGTTGTATTTTGGCTGCATCCGGCAGGAACGACTGTAACTATTCCGGTAACCAGTATTCCGGTGAATTGAAAATTAAAGGTTCCGCCAAGTTAGATTTGCCTGCAAGTATTTCAATATAGGTGAACGTAAGAGAACAGTTTAAACGCATTCGTATTTATAGATTTTTTTTGTTTTACAAATAAAACTAGATTTAAAACATTAGCATGCAAATATGAATGAAGAGCTTTCGAAAATCTGCGTTTTAAATACAAGACCATTAGCCTAAAATACAATTGTAGAATCCTTATAATATATAATACTCTTCATATCGTTAATATTACACAATAATGATTACACTTCTTTTACAAGTGGCGATACTGGGCTCCAGTTCCAGGGCAATAGTTGTAGTTTGCAGGAACATATGATAGGCCATCCTCACATATTTAATTATTTAATTAATCACCTGGATGGACAAATAATGCAGGAAATATATTAAAGATCATACTTTTCCCCTCTTGCTAGCTAACAGTTTGTTTCATTTTTCTGCTGGGAAGGTTGACCATCTTCTCTCATCAGAATCATCTTGCAACTGCTGTCAGTTTGTGAAAGGTCCTCATCTGTTCTTCTTTGGACGTGTTCAGAACCTTTAAAGATGGAAACGAGTTTAAGTGAGTTTTTGGAGGAGTGCCTTGTAAAATCTAAGTCTGCTGAACTTTGACTTCACTTGAAGTCTTTTATGATCTTCCCCAGATCTCAGGCATGCATATATCTCTTATTATTTCTCATCTGGACCAGATGCACGTATCTTGGTTTAGAACAACGCAGTACATCATGTTATCTGCTCGACATTATGTTTTAAAAAGATAAACAACATGCATGCATGTATTTATTTTTCAGATTTTTTAATTCTTACACAAGGTTTGTTCCGATTCTGGACTGGGCAGAACACACGCAGGAGGAAACTCTTCGAACACAGCAACCATCACCTCAAGCAGGCCCACCAGGTCACACTCAGTCTGTGAACAGACAAGTCTGACTATAGAGTTATGCTTTCCACATCCTGTTGTCAAACTCTGCCATTTGTCAAGTACGAATAATTGGAATAAATTCAGTGTTGACTGTTGTCAATAAGGTTTCATGCATTATACTAACACTCAAATATTGACTTATTTCATTTTTGGAGGACTGTCGCTGCTGATTTACTTGTAAATACCCAGTATAAATTGTAACTTTCTGTAGATAACAGTACCTTATGATCACATTTAACAACTCCCTCCTCCCATTGCCTTCTCTCAAAATAAAGGTTTCTCTCACATGTCTCCACTCTTGCAGATAAGGGAGCAACACTTCTCCGTTGCTGTTGATATACTGTCCTTTTAAAATCATCATCTCAGGGCTGGGTGTCACGTAACAAATGGGAGCAGACCTGGGGTAGGTCTCCTCAAGCCATAGGCACACTGGGATGTTGTAATGGTTATCTGGGTTTAGGGGGAGTCAACTGATTAGATTTTTTTTTTGGGGGGGGGGGGGGGGGGGGACTGAAGACTGTACATTCATGTAACTATTTTTTATGTTATGAAGAGAAGATAAAGTTGCTTGTTACCATCAAAAAGGACCGTTATGGTTCCTGATAGACTCATCAACTCTTTCACTGAGCCATCATTAAAAGCTGGTAAAAAGTTAATGAAATAACGATATTATACACTGTTCAGTGATAAACTAGGATAACATATAACAATGTTGTAACACTTACCATATGTATCAATCATAGGACAAAGGTTCTTGTAGTGTGTCAGAGCTACATAGATTTCATAAGCCACATGTTTCCTGTGTTGATATGTCTTCATGTAAAAAAGGCACAATCAACAACAAAGTAGGCTACTAATACTTGCAATTTTTGTATATTTTCAGCGATTGTCAGTGTGCACAATCTTTAGCTGGTCAAAGAACACCCCCGGTGGTTTCTTGTAATTGCTTACCTTAGGTAACATTTTCTTAAATGGATTCACCCCCTCATAGGCCATGGTTACTTTGAGAAAAATCCTAAGACCTAAATCACACCGGTCTATAGTTTTTAGACTATGACAAACTAGCAAAAGGAAACTAGTGAGTGTACTGTGTTTTAAGTGTTTTATGGATAACCACCCATATATTTTACTATCAGCTAGGTTTTATGTGAGCCAATCAGTAACCGGCTTCATGACCTCGCTTAAGAAGCAGAACAGTACAACGCCGTAGCTGATCACGGATCACAGAAAAAAAGGAAAGCAGTTCGAAATAAAAACAATAATATTGTCACCTATGATTATCATCAGTTCATTCTCAAAACAAGTTCTTAAGGATTCTCAAGTTTAAATCTACAATAATATCTAAGAATTGTATGGTTATAATCAAGACATTATACACTTAGATTTACTTTCCAGTCCGTCGCACAAATTATTTAACAGAGAGAAAAAAAGAGAGACTCAAATATAGAGGTCTGTTAAACCTGGAGTAAAACAAATGAAACACTTGTTTTTCTTCCGTCTCAGGCAGACCTATCTTTGAAAAAGACTTTGCCTTTGTCTTTGCTATCACTAGCATGGGTGGTGACATCTAGGCCAACACAACACACTACCTTGTGGGATTTGCCTTGGTAGTTTATGCATGTACTTTTGACCTCACCACACCCGGCAATAGTCTTGGTAAATTAAATGTATTTTAGGATAACAAATTTAATTAAAAGCAAGAGATGATGGTTTACGGTAGTTGAGAAGAGATAAGAGAAAGGCAATCATGAATATACATTTTATACTATTATACTTTAGGTTGATGACAATTTCTGAAGGATGCAACATGTGATAGACTGAAAACACGCTTTTGCCTGACTTTTGAAATGTATGTGTGCATACAGAACAAGAATAACATAATAATACAATGATTTAGATTTCTAATTTCCTGTATGGATGAACCAGTTGATCAGACTTGACAGTAGAGGGCAGCACTTGTCTCATCTCTGAGAGAGAAGTGAAAGATCTACAGGCTCAAAATAATAGGTAATCAACTTTATTCCTGTCCTGCTATACATTTTATATATGGTCATACAGTTAATACATCTTACACAGTGAAAACAGTTGAAATCTCCACAATCAAGGCTCCATCCATCTTCCCCAACTCCAGTTAGCTTAAATAAGCTATACCTGCGGATATCATTTATGCCAGGTCTATGTCATTGTGCAACGTTTGTCATGTTTTCGATGCGCTCTCATTCAGACCTGAACAGCATACATCCGTAGTCTTGTGAAACCAAACTAGTACCTATGAAAACAGACGTTTTTCTGCAACAGGTTGAATTACTTTGACCCGTGTTTGAAAGACATGACTGGGGAAACATCAGGATTATCAGGGTTGCAAGCAATTATTCAGACCACCACACCTTTTCCCATAAAGAAGCTAAGCCTGTTACTTGAAGCTCTATCGGGAGCTAAATGATCAAAGCCAGGATTTGACCAAGTCAAATACATTTTTGAATGGGGAAGGATCTCAGAACAAAAAGCTTTGTTCCAATTAACCCACCTGAGACACACACATTTGTAATTTATTTCAAATATATTGATATTTAGATTGATTATGAGGATATGATACATTAAAAGATGTCTTCAATAACAAAAGATTGTGTCTGGACCATAATAACACTATACAGTTAGAGAGAAACCTCCTCCTGAGATATTTTCCGAACGTCTTTTTTTTAAAAGCATCTAGTTAAACGACAACGTTGACATAAGTTTATTAACTAGCTGGAAAAAGCAATAGTTATAATTCTGGTCAATTTGACCTCAGGACTCTTAAATGTTGTGTCTTCAAAAAATATCCCAAAGTTTGCCGGAAATGTGTTTGAATCATCAGGTATCTTGTTTTGAGGCCTCAAAACCAGTCTAATTACATAACTATGTATACATTGTGGATCCAGGGGCCCACATACGCATAAGCACGACATGGCTGTAATGATGGTTTAGAAAAGTTGGAGGGGTAAGGTCCTTAACCCATAAAGATAATCTTTTAAAGTTCACACAGGAACATATACATACACATTGCACAAATATTAAATAGCGAAGAGCATAAAGGTTGAATTTTTTTTATAGACGGATAATCCATTTGTTTAGTAGCTATATAGGTAGTATGTTTGAGCTAAAAGCAATGCACGGTTGGCTTACAAAAAACATCTAATTCAACCAATTTTACAATGCCAACAGTGATGATCAGAAGGTACCGTAAAAACAGAAAGTAATCATGGGCCCTGCGAAAACCGATCAGCACAGGAATCACATTTAGCAGACGTGCTGTGAAGAATATTTGTCAACATAGTGTTTTCCCTGGCTTAGATCCCTGCCTCTGTCTGTGGTCAACCACCGATAAAGGTCACCAAGCCTAATTTCAGTCCCATGTACTTAACCATTCTCACAGAAAATAATGCTGCAGATCATCACACTGTCTATGTGAAGCACGGACCAACAAACAGGTAGGACAATGTTCAAACACACCAGTCTCGTTCATATTGCTCTGGCTGCCAATAACCCCATTTCATTTAGCAAAGAAAGCACAAGCTTAACCAAATACTTATGTATGGATCCCCTAATTAAATGGGCTATGGCAGGCGAGTACAGTATCAAGAATACAAGCTGCCACAACCGAAGAGGCAACCTTCGAGCAAGTGGTGAAATAAAGTGGTTTTCGCATCAACATATAACAAAACAAAGGGTTAGTCTCACTCAGGCTATTGTTTAGAGGTAGTGTGTATTAAAATCTGACTGAAATCTGGCCTTCCATCTGGTGTTCCAGGCTAAAAAGGTGAGACACTGCAACTACCCCCTTTCTGAGGCTAAGTGAAATAAAATAGGTGAAGACCAATGATTACAATTTACGGGAATAAAAGCAGTCGAGACTCTCCAAGCAAAGCAAAAATACCTGTTTTGCAAAAGGAAACCAATGCAGTCACTGTCTTATAAATGGCCACTGAATCAAATCTTAAAAGGCAGGCTATTATGTTTCAACACTCTACAAGCCATGTCTCTCAGGAGTCTTTAAAAGCAGCCTTGTATTATGACAGGCTAGATAATAGCGCTGCATGGACCTATGGGGATGACGTGAGACTCCTATACCAGGACTCAGCCTTGGCAGCCTTGGAGAGGACAGCAAGCACGCATCCCTCATGTGCACCCCCCCCCCCCCCCCCCCCCCCCCCCCCCCCCTCCCGCTCCCAAGAAATACAAGCGAGAAAATCGGCATGAGAGATGGTTTATTCCAAATCTTTTACCTAGCAAGATAGTAAACAATCCTAATGCAACAGAACCTACACTAGCCATTACTATTAGAATTCCACAGAAAGAGAACCTTAAAACACACATCTGGGGTTTTAAGGAGGCTTGGGGTGGGGGCAGTGGCACTCTGGGGAAAAATGAGTCCGTCCAGATTTTTCTTTTAGCAAAACCCCCATTCACAATCCAAATAAGAACTTTCTAACATTAATAGGTCTTCAAAATAGCAACAGCCTGTTGCACAAATGACCATCCTCATTTGCTTACTGCCCTGATTATGATCATATTTCATAATCACTCAATCAATCAATCACAGAAAACAGTCTCATATCAAAACATCATCATCATTTACAAGATAAAACAACGTTCTAACGGCTAGAACTAACCGTTAAACAACCCCCCCCCAAAAAAAGCATTTTGTCGTGACGTCTCATTTTATATTTGGCCCCCGTATCCAGTATGCGGAGCTTCCAAAGAGCCACGGTAGAGAAGCAACAGGCAGGGTTATATGGTGGGTGGTGGGGGTTACTACTGTCCAGTCACGTCCTTGCTGGGGTCAGGAGGGAGGGGGTGGGGGTGGGGGGATTGTTTTCGACCGCCCCCTTTAAGACCAGTGTTGAGACTGTAAAACAATAAGTTAGTTCGGACGTGGTGGAGCAGCCCAGCCCAGCCCAGCGGGACCCCACTGGAGAACAGAGTCGTTTAGTGGTGTTCGCTCTGGCAGACATGGACTCAAAGAGGGGTGCAGGCCAGGATGGCCCGTCCCAGGCCAGGTTAGCCGGGAGGGCTGCGGGCCAGGGTCCGGGTTCCAACCCCCCCCCCCTCTTCGCTCGAGTCAATGGGACAGTCTGCCGGTTGGTTTCCGTTCCGCGCTCGTCTTTTCCAATCGCCCTCATGAGAAAAAAAAAAAGTTTTTTTTTTTTTTTTTTTGTTTTAAATGTTTTGTGTTGCTTCATCGTTCGTTGTTCAATCTTTAAGTCCATGCTGCCGCCACGCGCCGTAGGTCCTCTCCTCACTCTGAAGCAGTGAGCTGGAGGGGGAACAGAGAGCGCAGGGTGGGGGAAATCAGGGATAAAATTTTTGGAACTAGGAATTTAACAGAGGAATAAAGGGTATTGAGTCCTAATGCTATCCACGTTAGCTTTGCTGAGAACTCTGCTCTTGTTTACAGTGACCACATGCCGGGGGGGTTACTGTAAGGAAAAGGGGCATACACATACACACACTTAACTGTAACTGTAAACATCCTTATGCTATGACATCCTTAAAGCCAGTTTGGTGGCATTCCATTCAAAAAATATGTGCAGGGAACTAGGGTGTATGTGATGTGCAAGGTACTAGGGTGTATGTGGTGTGCAGGGCGTTAAGGTGTATGTTGTGTACAGGGTGCTAGGGTGTATGTGGTGTGCAAGGTACTAGGGTGAATGTGTGAGTGGTGTGCAGGGTGCTAGGTGTATGTGGTGTGCAGGATGTCAGGGTGTATGTGTGCGTGGTGTGCAGGACGTCAGGGTGTATGTGTGAGTGGTGTGCAGGGTGCCAGGGTGTATGTGTGATTGGTGTGCAGGGTGTCAGTGTGAGTGGTGTGCAGGGTGTATGTGTGAGTGGTGTGCAGGATGCAGGGTGTGTGTGTGAGTGGTGTGCAGGGTGTGTGTGTGCAGGCTGTCAGGGTGTATGTGTCAGTGGTGCGCAGGGTGTATGTGTGTATGTGTCAGTGGTGCGCAGGGTGTATGTGTGTATGTGTCAGTGGTGCGCAGGGTGTATGTGTGTATGTGTCAGTGGTGCGCAGGGTGTATGTGTGTATGTGTGAGTGGTGTGCAGGGTGTATGTGTGTATGTGTGAGTGGTGTGCAGGGTGTAAGTGTGTATGTGTGAGTGGTCTGCAGGGTGTATGTGTGCATGTGTGAGTGGTGTGCAGGGTGTATGTGTGTGTATGTGTGAGTGGTGTGCAGGGTGTATGTGTGTATGTGTGAGTGGTGTGCAGGGTGTTTGTGTGTATGTGTGAGTGGTGTGCAGGGTGTATGTGTGAGTGGTGTGCAGGGTGTATGTGTGTATGTGTGAGTGGTGTGCAGGGTGTGTGTGTGCAGGCTGCCAGGGTGTCTGACCTGCATCACGACACCACACAGCGACAGCTCATACAGTCCTGCCCGCTCTCGTCCGGAGGGTTCAGCTTCCGCAGCTTGTGCTGCCTGATCTCCCGCACCAGCGTGTAGAAGGCGTCCTCCACTCCCTGGACCCAGGTAAAGAAAGGGAGAAATGGAGAGAGAGGGGAAAAAAAGAGAGAGATTGATAAAGGAGAGATGGAGAGAGAAGTACTAACAATACGCCGAACTGAAAAGCTCGCCGGCTTACTCGGCAGGCGCGCCATTCAAAAGGCCGCCAGCTGTCACCATGGAAACCACAATCGCTGCACTGACGATGAGACCAGACCAAAAAATAAAAAAAATATACAGCCTATGTTGCATGTAAAAATGTCCTCACTAAAACGGTGGTATTTCACCAGTCAGGGGTTTTTGAGGCACCGCTGACGACATGGTGTTCTGGTAACCACCTGTGTGCCTGCGGCGAGTCACCGTGGGAGAGGAGCAGTGACTCGCCCTCTGAGGGGCCTCTCCCACAGAGCTCCTCAAGGCAGGGCTACCTGGCAGTGACTCATCGCCTGCAGCGTTGGAAAAAAAATAAAAAAAGGTCCCCCCGGCACCGCTAACCACAGCATCACACTGACGGACACACTCTGCTCCTTGCCTTTGAATGTGTGTGTGTGATTGTGTAATGGAGAGCGAGAGGGAAAGCACAGATGTGTTGCAGATAGAGAAAGGAACATGCTATGAAAGACAGATCAGGTTTGGCTTCACCATCTCTCTATTCTCTGTGTGTGTGTGTGTGTGTGTGTGTGTGTGAGTGTGTCTTCCGGTTCTGTACCTGTCGTGTTTTGGCCGAGGTCTCGATGTACGGGATGCCGTAGGAGCGGGCCAGCTCCTGGGCTTGCCGGGTGTCCACGGTGCGCGCCGGGAGGTCACACTTGTTCCCCACCAGCACCATGGGAACGTCGTCGGAGTCCTTCACGCGCTTGATCTGTTCTCTGGGAGGACGCAGGGACATACGGGGAGGTCAGCGGCCAGTTTCACGGGGGAAACAGAGACAATACATCTAGGCCGTACCAATGCTGTGACCGCCCACGCAGGAGTTCTTAAAGCCAACTCCTCAGCGTGCTTCCTAGGACCAGCTACGGCCCGGCACCCAGAGGGCTTTAGGACCCTGAGGGGCGGCAGGGAGCCCGCTGTGCTGCACTGCTGGAGGGAGGGGGGGAGGGAGGGATAGAGGTGGAGGGCTAGCAGGCAGCAAACAGCATTACCTCATCACTACCTCAGCCAGCCAGCCAGCCGGGGGACTGAGGGGAAAGGGTCAGATCAATCTGTCAGCCTCCGCCCCGCGGCTCCCTCCTCCCCCAGCCTCCCCCAGCCTCCCCCAGCCTCCCCCCGTCTCTCCCGCAGCCGGCGGCACGGTCAGCGCTGGCTAGGTGAGCCACGGCGGAGGCCAGTGCAGCGGCGGCGGACAACCACCAGTCTGTACTGGGATGAATGGGCCGCCGGGATTAATCCCTGCTAAAGGACGTCTGTGTTTCATGGGAGGCAATAATCGAATGAGTCAAAAGAACCATGACGAATACCTATGAACTAATACGATAGAGAAGGCTCTAATCATATTAGTAATCAGGGCATTCCATGTGTCTTTCCCAGTGAGTCGTTCCCACAGGACGAAGAGGCACCGACAACGGGACTCCAGCCTTGGGGGGGAACCGTGCCAGGGTGCCACAGCGGGCTAAGGCCCTAACGTTGGCATGTGTCTATCCTAGGCCTCGGCCCTGGTATAAAGCGGACCGAAACACAAACACACCTACCCAGAGAACCAGGGCTATGGAATGGATTTGCCTTTAAGCGGTTAGGTTAGCACAAGCCATCGATACTTCGAACACACACTCGTCGACAGTTGAAGAAGCTAGATGGTCCCACATCGAATAAAATGATAAATCTGGCTGGCAGGTGCACAAGCCAAAGTTGTCTGATAAAGGCGTAACAACGTGCAATTCTAACGATGAACTTTGACCTAATCTGGGGACGTGGCATGTGAGAAAAAGAAAATAAGGTGTGGTCCTGTCTCGTCACATACAAGACAGGGCACAGCTCGGTCACAAGCCAGCGACAGAGAACAAGAGAACACAAAGAGAATAATACGGCCATGCTTATCATCTGGAATTCTTCTCTGGCTATGCCTGCCTGCCTGCCTGCCTGCCTGCCTGCCTGCCTGCCTGCCTGCCTGCCTGCCTGCCTGCCTGCCTGCCCCCCCGTCCTCCCAGCTGCTCGCCCTCCCCCCTCTCTCCTTCCATGTCCTTGGGAGCACTCCCTCTCTCCTCTCCTCTCAAATAGAGTCGGGATCGATTTCATTGGCCGCGCGCTGTAACCCTCCCGTTGGAGGCTAAGCTAGGCGTTAGCCGTGTTAAATGCTACGACGCGGCCTCACAAGTTCACTGCAGACCACAAACACACTCAATAACACACACACACACACACACACACACACACATCACTATAACCAACAGGGAGACATGCTGCGACACACACACACACTGACACACACCTGTACTGGTGGATGTCCTCGAAGGACTTGGTGTTGTTGATGGCGAAGACACAGAGAAAGCCCTCCCCTGTCCTCATGTACTGGTCCCTCATGGCACTGTACTCCTCCTGACCTGCAGTGTCCAAGATGTCCAGCAGGCACGTCTCCCCGTCAATCACCACCTGCTTCCTGTACGAGTCCTGCGCACAGAGGGAGGGACTTCTGGTTAAAGAAGTGCGGTATCTCAAAACAAACGTGAGCTGGCCCTCCAGCGCCGACCAAAACAACAACAACACAAAGGCATCAAATGAGTGAGGCAGGGAGCACCGCTGTTTCTAAGGTGCTGCACTCTCCCTAAAGACCATCTACAGGGCATAAGGGCTCACACGCATGCGCGCGCACACGCACACGCACACGCACACGCACACACACACACACACACACACACACACACACACACACACACACACACACACACACACAGTGTCGTGGCAGCGGCAGGGCCAATGTTTAGTGTTCCCATCACACAGCCACACAAACACAGAGGCCTGGGCCTTTTGTGTGCCAGCTCACAGGGGCCAGGAATGTGCGCGGACAAAAAGGACATTGTCCGACCAGAGGCAGGCGTGGTGAGAAGCGCGAGCGGCAAGAGAGGAGCCTCGACTGGCTCCTCTCCCAAAGCCCACCGCCGCCCCCCCTTTCTCAGGCTCGCAGCCTCCCCCTTGTCCAAATAATAGGAGGCCCGCAAAAATACACTCCCGAAACCTGACCTTTCTCAAGAACGGAACTGATAGAGAGCGTCCGTTCAGTAAATTAGATCAATTGGTTTGGGCTGCGCGGCATAGGGTTTGTAAGGCCAGCGGACAAGCCTGGCGATCGTGTCCGGCGGGGGGGGGCTGGTGACATCATAGAGGGAGACCAGGGAGCAGTGGGATGGGAACGGTAACTCCAGACACACCTCTCAGACAGACAGAGACACACACACACACACACACACACACACACACACACACACACACCACACAACACACACACACACACACACACACAGCTTTGCTTTTGGTTGCCCTGCCGGCCCCTCTGTGCTTCTCAGTAGAGATTGGCCGCGTCGTACCTCAATGGTGGGGTCGTATTCGTCCACAAAGTGGTTCTGGATGAGCTGGATGGTCAGGGCGCTCTTGCCCACGCCTCCAGCGCCCACCACCACCAGCTTGTACTCCGTCATCCTCTGGGCTTCTGCTTACCGCCGCCGCTGCTACTGGGACACACAGAGAGAGAGAGAGAGCCCGGGGGGGGGGGGGGGGGGGGGGGGGGGGGGGGGGGGGGGGGGGGGGGGGATACATAGAGAGAGAGGGGGGAGAAAGAGAGAGAAGGAGAAAGAGATACACATAGAGACAGATACAGAGAGATAGAGGGGGAGAGAAATGGAGAGAGAGAGAGAGAGAGAGATTGAGGGGGCAGAGAGAGATAGGGGAGGGAGGTTAGCCACGTTGTTGCACATCAATTGGTTCCAACTCCAATATTTACAGCTGCTTATCTGTGACCCCCTAGTTACTGGAGTGGCTTTTACCAAGCCAGGCCTGAGATATGAGATGCATATGACAACAATGTATTAATACCTTCTCTAGCATGTAAATACCAGAGTCACACACACAAGCCCTGCTGCCTAAATCGCCACCTCTGCCCAGTGGTTAATGGGTATAGGCTTCAACGTGTGTGTGTGTGTGTGTGTATAGGGGGGGTGACGCTGAGACCCTCAAAGGGGAATGTGAAAAATGTGCTGAAGGTACTCAATGTTCCAATACGCTCCCCCTCTCTCGTGTGTGTGTGTGTGTGTGTGTGTAGGGGAGGGTAGAGAGAGAGGGAGGGGCCACACGCTGGCAGAGTGCTCCTCACCATGGCCTACCTCCCCTCCTTCCATCTCTCTGGGTGGATGGTGCACATCAGATAACAACCCTGCCAGGCTTCAACGGTGGACGGTCCTAAACCTCTGGTCAAACCTCAGACCCCCCCCCACACACACACACACACACACACACACGCGCACATGCACACGCACTCCGCGGACCTCCCACTCCCTGGCGGGCTCCTTCCAGAGGCTGGGCCCCCGGCAGCTCCAATCACTCTGGAGGATACGCAGAGGACACAGAGCCCCTGTGGAGGCCTTTTATAACAACCAGGTGTGTTCCTGTGCTACCAGAGGCTGGACCCCCGCACACCCCAACCCCCACTGCCTCACAGTACTCGGCCCCGCCATCGAAAAGCCTGGGCCTGGCTGGAACTCACGGCTCAGTTAGGGCTCAGTTCTTTTGGGGAGAGAGCAGGGTCACATTTCCCCCACAGACCCATGCCTACATGCGGTGCCCAAAAAATGCACAGGAGCCCTCCTCCTCTTCCTCTTCCTCCCCCTTGAGTCAAGATGAGGTTTGCTTTGTTGCTAGGGCGGAGGACACGAGGGGAAGAGGCCCCTTAACCCGGTGTGACTTATGACAGGAGCATGGGGAACAATATGCTACTCATCCCCTCTCACTGTGACCAGTGGCACGGGAGACGGAGGGATGAAAGCAGGAAACCACACACACACTCACACACTAACACACACAGACACACACACACACACACACACACTCAAACACATTTAAACACACAAACACACACACACACTGACATCATCATCACCACCACCACCACCACCACCACCACGCCTGGGAGTGAGTCTGGGAGTGAGTCAATCTGCAGAGAGCCGGAATGATGTCGGTGGTGGGGACGGTGTGAAGCGAGCAGCTTTACCATCCGCAGCGCAGCCCAAGCTCCGGGGCTTTCTCCACCCCAGGCCTCCAAAGAACCACCGACCATTCAGAGACGGCTCCAGGCACAGGGAGGTTCAGGTACCAGTCAGGTCTGCCCTTGCACAGAACGACGACGACGACAACAACAACAATTAGCCCGGGGGAACATGACACCGGCACTCCTTGGCAACCGCCAGGAAGGAGCCTCCCTTGGCTACGACGTGCCGCCAAAAGGACGGTATCATCCCAAAGACAATGGCCAGTGATGTCATGGCTGAGGCGGTGACAGCTCTAGGGAGGAGCAGCGCTTAGAGGCCCGTGCCTTCCCCTTAAAGACACTGCCAGCGGGAGGTTCAGCACCGCACAGTTTGCCTGCTTCCACCGCTATGCTTTCAGGAAGTATGCATGTTGGTGGCACACGTTCCCTGTGCCCACGGCGATACACACGCCTACCGCTAAAACAAAATGGACAGAATGACTTACAGAATGATCGTATAAGATTACTGCCATGCCCGCCACGTGATAAACGTCTTTGGCTTTCAGAAAATGCCGCTATATAAATAAAATGACGTGTTATTATTTTTAATATCAGAGGTTTGAGGGGTCTCTAATCTCCACCTGCACAGGTGACAGGCATGCAGGGAGGATGATCCCATCCAGTTTGCGACCATGGAGGGCCAGCCTCAAACCCCATCGATCGCTGCGGTGGGTTTCATCTCCAGCTTGGTGCTCTCGCTTCTGACCCTCCAGTATCCTCTGCTCTGTGAGGGGCAGGGGTAGACCAGGGGGCCCCACACCACACCACAGGGAAGAGCCAGTCACGGACACACGTAAGCACGTGAACACTTGCATACTCAAATCTCATCACATTTACCGATCTCTCCCATGCCCACGTGCACGCACGCACGCACGCACGCACGCACACACACACACACACACACACACACACACACACACACACACACACACACACACACACACACACACACACACACACACACACACACACACACACACACACACACACACACACACACAGCTTAGATCTGCTTGCTCTCTCTCCTGCTTTCGCACACAGACCCAGACCCAGACATACACAGTCCCAGCACAAACACAGACAAAAGGTTTCTGGAGGGAAGGAACAACAACATGAACTATGGACAGTTGAATGAGAGTGTGAGAGAAGTTCAGGGTCCAGGAAAAGCCTTCATGTACAAGGCAGTGGCAACCCTTTCAAAAGCAATTGCAACACGCACACCCTCAAACTCCTGTGTTGGTCTGCGACTGCGGTCTCGTATTCCTAGAATTTGCATGCATCAGTCCAAAGCGTGTTTTTCAGTGCGTATGTGTGTGTGCGTTTACATTTTGAGTGTCCAGCTACGCAGGGCAGGCTTCCTGATGAGCCAACTGTTGGGCTGATGGCGTTAATGATTGACGGGAACGCAGGCTTCTTGCCCTGCGGTCAACAGAGCGAGCAGTGCTAACACACACACACACACACACTATATAACTGTTGTGCACGCTCGGTGCTCCCACTAGCTCGTCCTAGCGTCTAATGGAATAGGTAGCTTGCCAGTCAGTCACCAATGTCAACAGTGGGTAGGCCTAGGGAGACAGCACCATGGGTGTAGTTCTCATGCCCTACCAGAATGGAATCACCCTGACCCCTCAAACTAGAAGGTAATCATTTAACTTCCTTATGATGTGAATACACCTTACTGGTACACCCGGCTGTCCTGTTCTTGAGTGTGAGTGTGAGTCTGAGTGTGTGTGTGAATGTGTGTGTGTGTGTGTGTGTGTGTGTGTGTGTGTGTGTACCTTCCCGCAGCATCATCATACCACTAGTCACTAAATAAACAGTGTGCCCATGATGGTAAAGCATTAGCATAGCAAACACTATAAACACCACTAAACTATGACTGTCCATTTCTATGGCAAGATGCCAGCCGGCCATGTTATTTTTGTGGTCTCCCTTCTTGAGCTGGGCCTAAACTGGCCTTATCTAGATAAACAACAGTCCGGTCGAGAACCAAAGCAGGTCAAAGGTTGTAGTCTGACAGGGGCGCTGGCACAGCATGACGTGGACTGCCCAGTCTGTGGGGGCCATCGGCGCGTTACAGAGATCAAGCTGGCGATCTTCAACCGCCTGTCTCAATATGAAGAGAGGGTGGCTATGACATCACATCAGAACAGTCCATCAATCAGCAAAGCCGAAAGAGTGGGGGCGGGGTTAGCGGCCAGTCAGCGGGCCTCGGCTATTGTTGTTGTGCCTCCTCATCCACTTTGGCCTCTCAACCTCTCCATGACCCTGAGGTAAGTACACCCCCCTATCATCCTTGAGTTTCATCAACCCCCCCCCCCCCCCCCCAACAACCATCAATCAGCCCCCCTGTCCTTGTCCTGCTCCAGTGCCTCTGACTGCGCGTCCAGCTGCTGTCTCTAGCTCCCCTCTCACCTCTGCAGGAGGGGCAAGAAGGCGGAGTGGGAATGAGGGAACCGCAAACCAACACAGCCAGCGGCCGCCTCAATGCCATTCGGCCCGCACACCAAGGCTTTTGCTGTCAGGCTCCTCCGACTCCGCCGCCTCAGCCAAAGCTAGCCGAGACGCTACTTTCCACCGCCAGCTTGTTACGGAGCTTCAGAGGGGGTGGCAGAAGGGGAGAGACACAGGCATGCCACCACCCCCCCCCCCCCCGAACTAGGCCACGTGAAGGCATGATTAATAATCCAAACGCACATATGGGGAGGAATGTTTTATAGAGCGCCGGTTTTGTGGCCTGCGCTCAGAGCCACTTGTTGTCGGTAGGGAGTTGGTTTTGGGTTCGCAACTGGAAAATGGATGACGACACAACACACAAACTCCTGGAACCGGGGGGGGGGGGGGGGGTTCTGGAGACATCTATGAGGAGAACATGACCGCACGGGCATGAACCACCGTGCTCTGCGATGTGGTGGTTACTAAGTGCGCCATTTCCACAATCCCTCGCCGACTCTCGGTTTCCCTCCACGACACACAGACACACACACACACACACACACACACACACACACACACGGTGGCAAGACCTGTCCCTGTAGCCGAGCCACACGCACCAGCCCTAACCCTCCAGTCCTCGCTCTGCCTCACGGCAATTAGTGCCAGAGCACGTTGGGCCTCCACAAGTGTCTTAATTAGCCCCGATAGAATACACACACACACACACACACACACACACACACACACACTACGCCAGGTACTTTTCGACATGAGCTCCGAACACTGCCTCTGCTGTGGTAAACCTGTGAAACTCAACCAAAAGAGCGAGCCACAAAGTAAACACAGACGATCCACCCGGCCCGTCCCCACCGTGGCAGCAGGCCCAGCGCTCCTCCACCCCCCCACCCCTACGTGTCCCACACAGAGCGGTGAGGCTGGCCCCAGCCGAGGCACGCTCTCAAACCCTCATGACCTACTCCGCTCTCCGGTCCACTAAATCTCTGCGTGGCTGCGCCCTTTTTGCTGGCCAAACGCTGCGTGTCTGTCTGTGTGCGCGGGGTTATATATAGCCCGCCACCTCCAGCCTGGGAAATTAACAGTTCGTTTTTGAAACCCTAGAGCCCTGCCTGGACCGGGAGGATAATCTTACATGACAGCTTACTGAGGGCGCGAGCACCGAGGAGCCAGCGGGTGAGGGGAGGCTGGGGATGGGGGAGCGAGAGAGAGAGAGAGAGAGAGAGAGAGAGAGAGAGAGAGAGAGAGAGAGAGAGAGAGAGAGAGAGAGCGATCTGGAAACAAAAATCAAAAGACCTCCGCTAACAGACACGACCACAGCCATGTCGAAATACCGTTGGAAAAGTAACGTCTCTTTATTGCCTACTAGTGACGTGGTTCCCGGGAAAGGTAAGCGGCTGTGCGCTTTGCGAGAAACACGTTCCCCTCACAACCGTGTCCACCACGTTAGGAGAGGGAGAGGATGTCCCCTTTTCTCCCCACATGCGTCCTCCCCATTAAAGCACTTAATTGGTTAAAGGATCCATGTTGGCAGCGCCACAAGCCCACTGCAGGGATAATAGATTCTTAATGGAGCGATGATGGTAAGGAGAACCTCTCCAGGGAGGTATTGCAATCGAACAGCGAGAGGGACCAGAACACAACCCCCCCCTCCTCCTCTCCTCTCCTATGACTTCATCTCCCTAAACTGCAGCAGCCTCCGTGTCAACGGCCAGAGCAGGGTAACCAGCGCGCTCTCCTCCACAGCGCTGGAATGGGAAGACGGTGAGGAGTTAAAAACACACCCTTTTGAATCCGAAGGTCCATCAATTCAGGGGGCGCCGGGATGAATGCTCATCCTTTTAGAGGGGGGGGGGGGGGGGCACGACAATGGAGGCAGTGGACGGAGACTAAAGCCATTACACTCATCCATCATCCACGAGGACGGGGGACGGGACAATGACACGACAGCCTGCGGAGGAGACCAACCGAACACAACGACAGGGTGGCTTTGTGTGGCCCGACAGGACACCGTCAATCCAGATGTGTACTGCGGAGAGACCAGGAACAAACAAATGCATGGCCCACAATCGGTAGCTGCCTCTCTGCTTTCTCTTTATATATATAAAAAAGGAACACAAGGGCAGCGGCTTCTTGGGTTGCCGGGGTCGGCATGACCTTTTCCCCACTGGGTCACCCTTTTCAGGTCGGTCACACGGTGAGGTGGTCGGGGCCCAGCTTACTGACATGAAAAGGACAGATGACCTCCGCACCACACAAAGGGACGGCTAGTATTTGGGAGACACGAGAAGCAGCCTCGAAAAATGTTGGTTCAGGGAGAGCGACTTCATGTTTTAATCCAGTGGGCCAGTTGGTTAGAGGAAGAGGATGCCACAAACATGATTCGGTGAACTACAATCTTGTTATGCCATCAACATTTGGACATGGAATCCGGGAAGAAAGCGCCTCTGACAATGCACCTGATTCAGAGAAAGGCTAGTTGAGCTGAACTGGATGCAATATAGTTAACAGCTCCAGCCCTGCCGTTTAATAAAGATATCTCAAATTACAAAGCAAAATTGTTCATTATTTCAAGTGGGGGCTTAAACCAGCACACAAAATTGCCATTGCCAAATCAAAACAGATCTGATAGGGCAGCATAGTATTGGCTAAGTCATGAACCTGGCCATTCTTAACTGACTTGTTTTTACCACTCCCCAGCGTTGTAGTCTCTGTTAATTTCACCTTAAACACGAAACAATTTGAACTAGATTCTACCTTTGCAGTTCGACTACACTAACAGTTATCTCACAGTGTTCAAAAATGAACTCACAAATGAACTCAAACGCCTAGTAATGGAATGCAACTTCCGCAGTGCTACAATCGTTTTTCGCTGTGTGACGGGGCGTCACCCTTGCCTGTGCGGTCTCCACTATCGTTGGCAAGGCTAATGTGGATCCCGATTGGATATGTACGAGACCCCAACACGTACATTCATAGCCTACTATGAAAACAACTGGAACATTTAGTTTATATTTTAAAATGTAGATGTAAGATCATCTATAAAGGCAAATCAGTGACAATTCCACGTTGCAAGTAATATAAATGCATGCAAGAAAATGTATTTCACGTAAAATGTCACGATCGCTAATTCAATGCACTGACTGACCATGACATGAACAGCGATCAGCCCGAGTGTAATTTCAATCAATGGGTCAGCTTGCTTTTGCCAATCAGTCTTCAAGACGCAAATTATGTCGTAATACAGTATACGAGAAAAAAAAGTGGGCTCCGTCATTAAGTAGCCATTATTTTTATGATTCTGGGTAGGCAACATTTCAATGCATTTTCCACTCCAACACATAGACTAATATAACCCAACGTCAAGGTCTATAAATATTTCAAACACAGAGGAATGTGCATGGCATACTTACAACAAGCAGAGCTCTAATTAGCAAGAGCGACGTGTTCTATCTGAGACAATGTTTCTACTCTGTTGCCCCTGAGCGGTAAAAGCCGAAATCCGAATGATTTGTCTATTCTTTTTGTCCGCTATCTGTTCTTTGTATCTTCGGATGTAGCCTGCTATTTGTTTGAACGTTAGACCATTTACTACTTTTCAAAAATATTTATCAGAGCAGTCATTCGATGTTAGAAAAAGCAGCTACGGTGAACAATGTGCTTCGAAAGGGAAAGGATGAGGGACTGTTGCAGCCCACGCCCAGCTCCATGGACCTTAGAACCGCCCAGACCGACAGAGCATGAATGTTTTGATCAACTAATGTTTTTGATTTTCAACAGACAAATGAAATGTAACGATTATGCAGACCTTATGAAACATTACAATACATTAAAATAAAGATCCAAGATTTTGTTCTAAGATTTGTTATAGGCCGTCTAGCCTACAGATTTTCAAGCAGATGTGGACAAGTACAAGAAGACGGCTGCTAATCTGCTTTTCTCCTTTTTGATTCATGGTTATTTATTAAAGTTAGATGTGTTCTCACTGACTAAAAGGCGGCATTATCGTCTTCTCAATAGAAAGTCTTAAGTTTCTTTTTAGGAATGCATCGTAAAGTACTACATATCCCAGGAGGCAAAAACCTTCTTCCTTACAGTAACCAGGAAGTCAGGCCGTTGTCAAGCAAACTTTTGCCTCTCTTAAAATGTGATAGCTAGCTAGACAGATAGCTAAGATATCGTTAGTTGCATGTAGCTAAATAGAGACGGTAAGACATTTATAAAATATAGTAATTTGTAATCTAATTCCATTAGCATTAGACAGAGACGAGGACTGCTATTTAATTTAAAAGACTGACGTTTTTGTTCTCCCTCAGGAGCAAGATTGTTCCAAATTATCAGTTAAGTAACGTTAGTCAATGCAAAGACACAAACTGAATTTGCTGAAGCCGTTGCCTATCCTTTACGTTAATCTTCCCTGTCAAACACTGAATACCTTATGCTACACAGTTTAAATAATGACTGGATACTTATTTGATGTCTTAAACAGGAGTGTATTCAGATACCAGGGATGATCTGCAGTCAGGAGCTCATGCCCCTCGGGCGACCTGGTACTGCTCGGGTACTGGTGACTGAGTTAAGTGGATCGGGCCATTTGAACCCAACACCAGCCGGCTATGAGGAATCTGACACAATGGTGGAGCTATACCTCTCCCCAGCAAAACTGGTGAGCAACGTTGGTGTTGTGCCATTCAACTACCAGTATAGTCAAACATCTACAAATTAGAGGGCTCATGTAGGATACAGAACCAGACATTTTTATCTGAGACTCTGAAAGATCTATTGAGTGTCCTACTTTGGGCGTTCACTAGAATAGCTTGTACACATAAATGGCTGGGTATTTATTGAATTGACATCTGGCTGGGCTATCCTCTGTGATCTCCAAAATCATGCTTCTACTTGAGTGGGAAACAATGAAGCTGCTGAACATGTCAGAGCTGCATGCTTTGAATGGTTGGAATAGTTGCAGGAGCTGTCACGACACAAGTCCACAAATGAGCTATGTTTCTGCGTGACGCTGTATTTTATAGCCGTTAGCGTAGTCCATGACCTTGCTGGCTGAGTGGACATATGGAAGGATATTCATAAAGCTGTCAGCGGAGGCTAGACTTGATGAATACATGGTGCACTCGAGTTCATCAACATGTCATCATGGAGAAAAGATATGACAGACCCTAGCCCATAACAGAAGTTTTTATGTTTAAGGATAATACACTGCTGGGCTCAGACTTTCATGCATGACTTTTCTTTGATATTGCTGAAGGATTCCTTGATAATATTCCTGTATTCAATTTAAGTGTTGTACCAGCCGACTAGTTGTGGATTTCTTTTTGTAGGTCAGTACTGCAGTAAACAAAGAATCCTGGTTTACCCAATAAATCAATTAATAACAAAAAAAAACGAAATATTTGGCTACCTTAAGTTATATTAATCAATGGTTCCTGGTAGGAATGTTTCTAGGCTCTTTGAGCTTGTGTCTTAGTGAAACATAGATATGGCTATGAAACTGAAACTATTGGGGAAGTGGGATTTATCTGTGGAGCATGTGCATCACAGATTACGCTGAGCCAAAAGGCGTGCAGTGTGAAACCCTCCCATCCACAATCCGCTGTGGTGCTATAGCCGAGACGGCCTGCCTCACGTAGCAACAGACAGTAGACACTTTGTTTTGTTTTTATGTGGATCCAAGAGAGAGTAGTTTCTTGAAAGGGATTTTGAGCATACGAACGTGTAAACGAGTAAACTGTCTCAATCGGGTTGTTTAGTCTTGGCTTCAAGAGCGGAATGTAGAGTGCTGCTCTTTTTTTTTATCGAGGTCTGTGAGGAAAAGATTCTTCAGGTTTTCCCCGAAACAAAACATATAGTGATGTGATAAGCGATCAGGAATGTGAACTCAAACTCATGTCGTTTGAGTAAGAGAAGACAATATATGGCCAAAACTTAATCGACACATCCTGTTTGTGATATAAAACAACCTAAATATATTCTTGTTTCTAGGATAGATTTTAAAAGTGTTTTGTGTTATTGTTTTTCTTTTTCAGTCAGCATTGTGTGGAACACCGGAGCTCTCTCTGGTCACCTCCCTGGAAATCTGTGTCGACACAAGGGAGAATACACTGGGTAACTTTGGTAAGAGATATTCACAGACAGAGAGAGACCTGCGGGAACACAGCTTAAAACAAGTTTGGTATAGTGGTCTAGCAACTGTCATCATAGTAACCATGAGTCTGCAGTACTTGCTAATGGTGCGCTTTAGATGGCAATGCCAATGTCCTCACAGCAAGCATGCTGTCATAAACAGGTGAGAGATCAGACAGAGACTTTGCTGTGACGCACGCGAGGCGGTCATAGCGGATTTATCCCCAGGTTTATACCGTACCATAAAACCTTTTTCTTCTGCTCCTTCCCTACTGGCTAATGTGGCTAATTACATCACTGAAAACTCTTTCTCCCTCGCTATTGCGTTCAACCATGTCCCGTAAGAAAAACCTGCATTGCACAACGTGTACAGGCACGATTGGAAGTTTACCGACACGGGTGAATCACGCCTCGCTAGCCGCCCCAGGTTCCTTCTAGGCTAGGGAAATAAAGACCAGATTAGGCGTGGCTGGAAGCCAGCCAGGCAGGCAGACAGCCAGTTTAAGACCCAATTGAATCAAGTCATCGGCCCATTGTGACGTGGGAGAGAAATGTTCCTTTATCTTATCTATTTTGCAGGTGCCTACTTGCCCAAGCTGGTGCAGCTCAAATTGAACAACAGCATGATGATGTCTGTCAGGTGAGTGGAAAGTCCCAAAAGTGACCTTTTCTTTTGTTTGCTCTCTTTGGAGTCTCCCCCCCCCTCCTCCCCATACACACACACACACACACACACACACACACACACACACACACACTTTGCGGCTACAAAACGTAACCCCATCCTTTCTTTGTAGTCAAGACTGAAACGAGTTCTTCCCAGACCCAGGCCTGAGAAGTTCAAATGAGAGCTAAGTAACCCTGCTGGTATTTAGGTTAGAGAGGACAAAGCAGGAGATCCACCATGTGTGGCGTTCCCATCCTCCCCATAAAGAGAGCTGTAACTTGAACCGCAGCGGTGACGGCCCCATGGGGACCCCTGTCACGCTCCACACTGGCCCTAGCCGCATCCAGCCACTCCCTCCTGCAATATGGCTTAAAAAGGCTAGGCCTTTGAAGACGAGAGGCCCGTGAGCCCAGCTGGAGTCCCACAAGGCTGCCGGTAGACTGCCAGAGTCGCAGGGTTACAGCACAGTCGTAGCTGGCCTCTATTGTGTTGTCACCAAAGCAGACCAGGCCGATCCAGGGCAGGCCTGTGGCAGACAGGCCGAGCGGATAGATTGTAGGAGGGGCGCAGCAGGCCCTAAATCAGACTGCGTAGTCGGACACAAGTGGACAGGCAGTCAGCCCAAGCCACTTTGACCACTTGTGACAGCGCCGGACAGGGAGGGGGCTTTGTTATAGTCCACTCTTCTTATTGGTGTCTGGAGAGCTCTCCCGGAAGAGCTCACCCAGCCAGGACCGTCCTATCTTTTCCCACTGCAGTCGCAGCTGTGTCATCGATACGGGGCGGAAAGAATGCGGTTAGACCGCCACGGTCACACAGACCCGAAACGCTCGCACGAGCACTCTGGCCGAGATTTAGACATCCAAGCCAGCGCGCCCGACAGCAGCGCCGGTGAAAGCTGCCTGTTCTAGGGGGAGTAGTTGGGAAGTTTGGAGGGACGGGAGAAGGGGAGCAGGGGGGTGGAGGGGGGTGAGAGATAGAGAGCTGTCTGATCCACCCTGAAAAGAGCAGCTGAGGGCCAGCCGGACGTGCACAGCCCCTGATAGCATTCCCTGCTTTGAGCTGAGTAGCCTGTGGATGAGTCGCTCTTTGGGAGGGCTGCAGCCACGCAGCCAAAGCCTTTTGTTGGAGCGTGCAGGGCGGTGTAGCAGGAGGGCTCCGCTCCGAGGCACCTTTTAGTAGGAAAGCTAGAGCGGCTGTAGGATCCGACTAAGGGAGTGAAACTCTGGTAGCGCTCCAATCCCGTCTCCTCCTCTGAACCTGTTCCCACCGTCTGTGAACCCTCAGGGACCTGGGCACCAGCCTGTCCCACCTGCAGGTCCTGTGGATGTCTCGCTGTAGCCTGCAAGACCTGGACGGCGTGCCTTCCCTCTCCTCTCTCAAGGTAGGCCGGAGCCCCAGTGTGCCACTCCCCCGTCAGGAAGACCCCTTCGGTGGTACCTCTAATTAAACCTGCCTAAGTTTAGACAATCTACCGTAAATGTGTATTTTAATATGTGTGTGTTCGTCTTACAGGAGCTTTACGTGGCCTATAACAGCGTGTCCGACCTGAGCCAGGTGAGCATGCTGGAGGGCCTGCAGCTCCTGGACCTGGAGGGCAACGACGTGTGCGACCTGGTGCAGGTCCAGTATCTGGGGCTGTGCGGCCAGCTCCGCACGCTCACCCTGGAGGGGAACCCCGTGTGCGTGCGCCCCCACCCCGCTGCTGCACAGGTGGGCTCAGCACGGCGGGTCCCGCGTTCCCACTGTGACCTAGATAGCACCGTGCATAGTCCCAACCACCAGGCTTGCTCTAGCCCTAAACTGTGCCCGGCTCCAGTGCCAGTGTCTGCTGGGCTGCAATTGTACCACCCTAGGTGATGCTGCGCGACTTGGCAGCATGGCTCATCTGTGGGTGGTGTGTGTGTGTGTGTGTGTGTGTGTGTGTGTGTGTGTGTGTGTGTGTGTGTGTTATTGCTGTGTATAAATGTGCTAGAGTGTGATAGTCTGGAGATTACCCAGCAGCTCCTGTGCTTAGCAGGGCCCGGGCACGCTGGGCTCAGGCGGTGAGCCAGGCCTGCTCCCCATGCCTCCCTTATGGGCTGACCAGATAGTGGCGGCCATGCAATGGCTCTGTCTGGGGGACATGAAAGAAAGGGCTCTGGAGCACACCGCCGAGGCCTGCAAGACAGGGGAAGGGGCCATCGTAGCTGACACCCAATGTCACTCATTGTCAGCAGGCAATCATTTAGAATCTTTGGATTATAATGTGTTTAAAAGTCAAAGATAATGTGTTCTTTTTAGGTACGCTGCAGTTTATCGGTACTGTTTTGGTCCACTGACCCAAGCAGGGCTCTGCTAATGCGTCTGTTCTCTACAATGGTTTGAGTTGGCTTTTGGTGTTGACTTCCTATTTATGCATCAGACTGATCTGGTTATTAAATCCTTGGATCGAGTCCACCACACACAAGATAGCCTCTGCCACAAGTGCCACACTGTTTAGTAGGGGTGTTTGGGCCGGAGAGTGTGTGTTTATTTCCACCCACCTGGAATGAGTAAAGTGGGGCAATGGGAGGAGAAGCTGCTGTGAATATGCATAAGGCCTGCTCTGTAGCCAGTGCAGGGTCCTTGAGTTTGTGCCCCCCCCCCCCCACACACACACACACACACACACACACAACTTTTACATCCCTCCGGCTCTCGCTCCGTCTTGAGCGGCCCCGTTTCCTTCTAGTGGCTCCCCATCCTTTTTTCCGTCCCCTTCTTCCCTCTCTGTATCTCTTCTTTTTCTCCCCGCCTCTCCGCCTCTCTGTGGTTCTGCTGAGAGTGAGAATGTGCTGCTCTAATCTGATCTCTCGGCAGCGCCGGGCTTTTACCAGGCTCTCGTTCTCCTGCTCGGCGCTGATAAAGCGCCTAAGGGCCGGACAGAGTTCATATCACAGGCTTTATTAGCACTCAGTGATGGGCCCGCCCTGCCCTGTGCGCTCTGGCTCCCGTTTAGTTACAGCCTGCCCTGATCCAGATAGAACTGTGGCCTCGCCGGAATGGACTGTGTGCTAAGTTGCCTTCGAATAAAGTTGCGTTCCAGGTTTGGACACGTCTTCGGTGTCCCCTTCTCACGTGGTTGGCATTGTCTTTGGTGCCTTTGACATGGAAAGATGAAATCATCGTCTTCCCGTGTTTTGTCTCTGTTCCCTCGGGCAAATCATCCCCCTTTCTCCACCCAGACGGAGGAGTACTGCTACCGGGCGGCGGTGCGGGAGCTGGTCCCTCAGCTGCGTTTCCTAGACGACACACGGGCGGAGGAAGAGAAGGAGGGGCCGAGCGGCGGCAGGGCCATGGAGGAGGACTGGGCCGTGCTCCTAGAGTCCATCAAAGAGTGCGGCTCCAATGAGGCGGCCGACGGTGGGTGTTGACGTGTCGAGCTGACTGAACGTCCGAACACATCTCGCCTCGAAGCCAGTGAAGAGCAACTTGTTGAATTTCACTCGCCAGTATGTTATTGTTATTATTAATAATATCCACGACTATTCCTTATTCCCCTCTTTCTTATAGAAGATGGACCTGCCGGTGTGTGTGTCCACTCCCGGCCCAGCTCTGCCCAGCGTCCCGGTTCCAGCCTGTCCTGTTCTCGTCCTTCCAGTCGACCCGTTAGTGCCCGGCCCCTCTCCTCGGCCGGGTCCAGACCCCTTTCGGCTACTGGTTCTAGACCCATGTCAGCCGCCGGGTACCGAGTGCTCTCCCCTCCGGGTTCAAGACCCGGTTCTGCGAACTCCGACCCTGCTGTTGTGGACCCAGACGCCAGCATCCTGACCCATGGTAGGGCGGCCCACATAGACATCTCTGGGTTAGCCTTCAGCTTTTGACACCTTTTGTCCGCTCTTCATATCGTGTCTGCTGTGGTTTACCCATAAAGTACCATGAAGGTGACTGATCACTGATCAGCCAACTCCTTAGTTAGGCCACAAGAAGGACTTTTTTACTCCCATTGTTTGCTCAACAGTGCTTCCAAGGGGAGACGTCGCGACTTGGCCAGAAAACAGACCACAGTATGAGGGTTCCATCTTGTTGATGTGTGCCGTCTTCCTCCGTAGGGGCAGGCAAGATCCTGTTCTGTGGGAACCCCGTGCAGGCCCTCCGAGCCAGGCGCCAGAAGATAAAGGTATGTTTTCCTATCTGGGGGAAGGAACTACCAAACCTTTGTACGTCCACGGTCGAAATCCGTCCGTCATTTTGCCCGTCCGTCTCATCAATCGGCCCGGGCTCTGCGGCGCCCCCGGGGCGGTGTTCCTGCAGTGCGACGGGCAGACGGAGCCGGAGTGAAGGCCGTTATTTATAGGCGGTGACAGGCCATTACGGCAGGGCTGGCGCGCCGCGCGCGTCTCTTTAATGCCATGTCAGAATTAACAGAAGGAGATAATTAGGGGTGAGAAGCCCGGGCTGGGCGGCGGGGGGGGGGGACACGACGCGGCTGTGACGGGTGACATGACAGACGGGGCTCCCTCTGCCACCGGCCCAGACATCCGTCACCCTGTCATCTCCACACAGCTTTTATCACTCTCTGTTTCTCTCTCTCTCTCTCTCTCTCTCTCTCTCTCTCTCTCTCTCTCTCTCTCTCTCTCTCTCTCTCTCTCTCTCTCTCTCTGATCTCCATCTCTCTCTGTCTCTGTCTCTGTCTCTGTCTCTGTCTCTCTCTCATCTCCATCTCTGTCGCTCTCTCTCATCTCCCTCTCTCTCTCTCTCTCTCTCTCTCTCTCTCTCTCTCTCTCTCTCTCTCTCTCTCTCTCTCTCTCTCTCTCTCTCATCTCCATGTGTCTCTCTCTGTCTCTGTCTCTCTCTCATCTCCATCTCTCTCTCTCTCTCTCTCTCTCTCTCTCTCTCTCTCTCTCTTTCTCTCTCTCTCTCTCTCTGCCTCCCTCCATCCATCCTCTCCCTGCGCACTCCCGGCGGTTCTCTCACGCCTCCTCCTGTCTCTCTGCAGACCGCGCCGCCAGCGTCAGTGTCCCTGGCGGGGGGCCTGCCCCTCCACGTGCCGGAGCACACGTACGACCTGGAGGAGCCGGACGGGCGGCTGCGCAGCGACGTGTTTGCCGAGCTCCGGGCCTGGAGGGAGGGGCACAGCAAGTACTGACCGGTCTCCCCGTCCACTCACTCACAGACACCAGCACCGTGGCTAGCACGCTGACCAGCACACAGACAGATTAAAGAGGACTCCCTCCTAGCCCCATAAAAAGTTTGCCCATCAACTGACACTTGAATGAACTGCAAGTGTATTTGCTATTCAGTTTCACACTGACACAATAGATTGTTGTGATAAAAAGACCAAAGGTACGTGTTACCCGTTTTTTTCTCCCTGTGTGTGTGTCTGTGTGTGTGTGTGTGTGTGTGTGTGTGTGTGTGTGTGTGTGTGTGGTGTGTGTGTGTGTGTGTGTGTGTGTGTGTGTGTGTGTGTGTGTGTGCGCGCGTCCAGACGTCTAGAGACTATAGAGCGGGAGCGGTCGCCACAGGTTCTGACTATCCTGCACGATGATGATGATGATGATGATGATGATGATGACGACGGTGAAGAAGGCCCCTGTTTTACCAGTGACGACCAGGAGATGCTGACAGAAAAAGGGCCTGAGCGCTCACTGGGCAAACACTGCCTCCCCAGATTCTTCTTTTCAATCTCCCTCTCCAGGTGAACGTGCAGCAGTCAGCTAACTTCTCATTGCCTAAAAGAGAAATGCACAGACATGTGAGAGATGAATGCAAAATCTGTAGCTGAATATCAGATAATCCATTTGAGCTGACCCCCACCCCGCAGTAAAGATGATGGTAACGGATGTTTTTTTTTTTTTTTCTCGACAGACCACCAGTCACCGAGAGAAGCCTTATCCCCTGAGGTGGCCCGTCTCTCCATGTCCCCAGACTCCACGCTGTCGCCCTCTCCCCCTTTGAGCGCCGTGGCGGCCCCTGGTGGTCGCCGGCCCTCGGGGGTGCGCGCTCGCCGCCTGAAGCTCGGCCAGGCTCCTGGAGGAGGGCTAGCTGAGGCCCCAGCACCCACAGGGGAGCCCAGTGAGGAAGCGTCTGTCAGAGGAGGCACGGACTTGGGGCTCCAGCGGGTCCAGGAGGTGGTGAAGCCCAGGGTCCCCCTGCGACCCCTGACGGCTCATAGTCCCCATCGGCCAGCCTCCAGCCCTCTGGTCCAGGGCCTCAGGGAACCAAGGTATGGGCTTTTTGCAGAGCATTGGTATCGTTCGGTGTGACATTCGAAAAAATTATTTTAATCATCAACCAAAATGTCTAGTACAATTGGCTTAAACATATAATATAATTTTTTTTGTCCATCAAATATCTGCTTGACTGTTTAGGGATTAGTGTGCGCTAGGTTGGATTCAGCTTACTTTGATATGCTTCTTTGGCCTAACAGTCCTCATTTCTCCCAGGTCAGCGGGTGGTTTGTTGGCTGGGCCGTCTGTCAACGGGCATCAGCCAATCATCTCCTGCAGACCTCCAGATGGGTCAGCCCTGACACGCCCTCGTACAGCCAGGGCGGCTCTTCAGAAACTTTCTCAGCACCACACACTCCTGCCCAGCAGGGGGAGCTCTCCCCTGGACTGAGGCAACTTGGGACTGGGACAGCTGGCCAGTGGGCCCTAGCTATATTCCAAACCTTGGTGTGTGACTCACTGTGAAGATACCAACCTGTTAGGACAGGAAGAGAGGAACTGAGTTAAGGAAGGGTGAACTCTTCCTCTTCCTCCTTCATTCTGCTCAGCTCTGCGTTCCTCTTGCTCACAGGGGAGCGACAATTCGTTACTGTTCTCTATTTTCCAGTAATAGAGGAACAAGTGTTTGTGGTGCACAGGCCCTGCTTTCAATGTCTGAGCTCTCACTCCCTCTGCTGGCGATAGAGACGGTATTTGTTTTATTCCTCTGCATAAGCACTAAAAAGCATGCAATACACATCAGTAGCGAAGAAGCATCAACCCATTGTGGTTACAGGGCCTTTATTTGACAATACCTATTTTTTTCAAAGCGTATGTACCTTGTGTTTACTTTTTTGTTGTTACCGGGTTTTTAATGGTTTTATTCTGAGGATTTTAGTGTGTTTTAATATGAGTGATTACATGTGATTCCATCCTCATCGGTTTTCTCAGGTTCAATTTTTGCATGTACAATGTTGAGCAACATTGATTTTAATTAAAAAAAAAAAGACATTGTCATTCAAGCCTCTTCAAAACTATTTTGCTTTCATTTCTTGGATGAACTATATCGTTTAATCACAGGTGAAGTTTTTGCCTATATGCGCTATATTTTTACCAGCCTGAATGATTTCCCCAGTCCAGCCCTGGCTTAGATGTAATACTTATTTTCCCAAGATCATAACCAAGGGATGCACACGATTTTCTATCAAGCCACTTGAGGGCGCCATTTTTAAACTTGAGTATCTGGTGGGCAAAGGGGCCACTCCTCGACCAAGTCATCTTCTCCAAACATCCAGTGAGGCAACTGTAACTTCATAGGAAACTGAAACTCTCAAGATATTCAGTTTCAGACAGCTGATGTTGGTGAGCCTGGTATTAAAAGACACTAGCCACCAGTAACCAATAACCACTTCATGGGAAGGTTTTTCCCCTGAGACCCAGTAAGGAGAAAGCCATAATGATTAATCGGTAACAACAGATCCCACGTTCCTCACTGAGGGCATGAATGAGTCGAGTATGCCTCTTCATGGGACATTCCATCGACAGGTGAACTGACTGCCTTAACCACACTGACATAATTCAACATGCCCCATCCTGTGCACGGAAACCAGGTATACACATGCACCGAGGGGGAAGTGCACGCACGCGCGCACACACACACACACACACACACACACACACATACATACCCTCCTTCCATATGTCTGTCAGTTCTGCTCCAGCGCTGTCTCCAGCAACGGGACAAAAAACACAGGAGCAAGAAAACAAAGCACAGACTGTCATCACAACCAGAGCAGCAAGTCCCCACCACAGCTTAATTATATCTGTGTGGGTGGGTACACACAAACCAGCAGGAGTGTGTGTGTGTGTGTGTGTGTGTGTGTGTGTGTGTGTGTGTGTGTGTGCGTGCATTCACAGAAGCTTCTTCAACCACAATACTGTCTCTATGTGACTTGCTTGAATAGCCTGACGAGTTTTGATGCAGCTTCTCTCCTTGAGTTGTGCAGCCCACTCATATCACGCACTGCGTGCACATTGTGCCCTGGTCTCACATGGTTGGTGGGTCAGGTTGCCTGTCTGCCTGCTCCCCTGTTGGGCCCTTTCATCCGCACTGCCTCTTTATTCTTGCGCATCTAATTTACAAAAGACAGTAATGAGAAGAGCATCCTTGTAGAGAGAGTTCAGTAGTTCCCACTTACACTCAGTCTGGAGTGTAATTTCATGGTGACCTGAAAAATAATTCGGCTGGCATGTTGTTGTTTAAACTGAATTTTAAGTTGTGAGAATCATGACCCCCTTTCAGAAACAGTTGTAAAAGTCCAAAAAGACAAGTGCACAGAGAATGCGCAATTCTGGGATCTGTTGGTTTGGTGCTTCCTAGTTCAGTTCAGACCAATACATGTTTGGCTATTACAGCAACAACCTACTACAGTATTGTTGAACTAATGTATGAAGGGCAATTGCTCTCATGTAGTAGGTGAGTTGTGGGCTCGAAACTCTTTGCTCCGGACATGAAAGTCACAGATGGCCGTTGGTTCTGGTGAGTTTGTGATAGTCCACTGTCTACTTCTTTTCACCAAGGTCGGCACGATATTTCGAAAACGTCTCATCAGACCCTGCAGTTGTTTAGAAGATGGAAAATTAGTGCTACTGATTGAAATGGGCGGAGATAAGGTTTTGGGGGAATCATCAAATTAAAAAGTCTATTACTATACTGCATGTTATACTCCCCTTTCAAATTGTGTGTATTCCCAGGGGATTACTAAAGACATCAAAGGGCAGAATATAATAAAATATATATAGGGTTTACAAAGACACGGTGCAGGCCCAGATAACAGTCACCAAAATAATATGATCAAACTCACTAATATGACTGTCTTCAATGATCAGTTTCAACATGTCCTGCGCGCAAACACGAATTGACAATTAGGTACTTTTTCAATGTTATGTCTACAGTTGTCATGGTTAACAAGTGCCACACGGAAGTTTTGTCAGGCAGTTTTCTCTATACTTTTTTTTGTATCTTGGACTGATATAAGGTCAATTATGAATTCAAACTATTTAATACATTTATTTTCATCACCAAAGCCAAAGCTAGAATCAAGAATTCAATTAAGATTTTAATGAAAAATTAGAGCTATTTGAATTCCCCTGACACCAGCCTTCGTTATGTCACACATTCGTTGCTGTTTACGTTTCTCTGGTCTGTGACTGTGACTGAGTGGTGCAGAAGGAAGCCAATGGAGTAGGAACAACAACGAATGTCACTGAGATAACGCCTAACTTGCTGCCTCAAGCCATTGCACCTTGCGCTCCTAACCCGAGACCCATAATTCTGCTGAAACATCGTGGTGAGTATGGCATCATCGTAATACTAGTTCGACTCGTTAAACTACGGTCAGTCATACCCAATATGGATTATAACTTTCTGAGCTACAAAGCTAACGTTAGCAGCTACTACTACTAGTGAGTGCGACCAATTTACTTCGACCGCTGAAGTAACGACTACGTTTTTAGCCTAAAATAAGCAGGCGGCTGAGTCCTCTCCAGTATCCCGGATTGTGCCTTCTGTGATTGCAAGAACCAGTGCATCAATACTAGCACCTATCAATAACGTAGCTTGTTAGCTGGTTGGTGTTGATAAAAGTTAAGTATTGTGCCAGGGAAAGATTACCTAAAACAGTATTATGTAAACCAAGCAAACATCGTGACTGAAGCAAACATGTAAAATGTTGTCAGTCTTCACATTCTTTTTGAATTCGAATTTGTGTCGAGGAGAGGATGGACGTCATTGCTAATACCATGAAACAACTTTTTACTGCATTTCGTAGGGTACTGCTGTAAGAGAGACTTTTCTTTGTATTTAATAATCTGTATTTCTTTTTTTAATCTTCTGCATTGCATCACATGCAGTTGGCCTTATTAGTTGGACTGGAGACCTGAGTCTACAGCTTGTGATTGCTTGATGTTTGGTGTTTCCCACAATGGGAACCAGCTTATTTACAATTTACATTGTGGGGCTTACTGGCCTGGATGTCTGCCTACTTTGCCATGGAATCTGTCCATAGTGACTCATCTGCCCAGCTGCTTCTCACTGGGAAAACAAAAAGGCTAGTGTACCAGCTGGAGATAGCACTTATCGCGCAAACACCGAGTCTCTCTCTCTCTCTCCCTCTCTCCCTCTCTCTCTCTCTCTCTCTCTCTCTCTCTCTCTCTCTCTCTCTGTCTCTCTGTTTCTCTCACACACAGACTCGCACACACAAACTATGTGGACCCTTTCACAGGCATATTATGTGCCTGTACTAGGAGGACTGCACCCTCTGCTGTGCTGCCAGTCTGATGATGCCATTCCACAGGGCTGTGTGAAATATCCTTGTGGCCATCTCAGGACTGTTTGTGTCATAAACCTTTTCCTAATTTGGCTTTAAATCCATGTTGAGTTGTCAGAATGCCCCTGGCGAGGTTAAAGCACACACAGTTAGTGTAGGCCTCTGTTGTTTCCTGAGTTATCTTAATTGTCGTTTATTAAGTTCTCTCTCCTTTCTCCCCTCACAGTGCCTGTAACATCCTTTGACCTGCTCATAATCTTGTGAAAGCCTTTTCGAGAAATTCAAATGTTTCAAACCCTGATAAAACGTCTTGCGTACTTCTAGATTGCCATGCCAGATGATGTTATCTATGGCCACGTGCCTTACTGAACGTGTGGGACATGTTCAAACTAAATATTTTATTGTTGCACTTTGTTATTAGTCTGGGTAAGATTAGCCTCATCTTTGATGGCCCTAAATGATTCAAACCTTGCCTACCTTTTATTAGACTCTCTAGCCCGGTTGAAAGCTTAGGCCAGTTACAAGCACACTGACAAGTTCTTATGGTCATGATACAGTGGTGTTCATTCATGGCCAGTTTGTCTCCACCACCTCTACAGATAAGTGAATGCAATCAGCTCAGGCTGGTGGTTGATTTCCAAAGATGTTGTTGGACAGTCCCTACTCCCCTCTGCAACATGGGTCAGCAATCAGCCGTTCGGTCCAGCCTTTTCTCCGGCTAGGCTTTCTCTCGGGGAGAGAGAGACCTGCCGTTCACTGCCGCAGAGGAGTAATTTAACGGGGGCTGAGACACGGATGATTGTGCTCAAGTGTCTGCTCTGAAGGTGATGGATTGTGTAATTTAACATAATGCCGCCAATGTAATTCCAGGATGGCGCGGGGAGCCTGCTCCGGCTGCTAAGCTCTCATTGTGTGTGCCGCGGCCTCTTAGAACCGCCACGGCAATCTCCCAACGCCGTGATTGCACGCAACAGTTTTAGGGCTCGAGTCAAAAATAAATAAATACAGTTCTGGAGAGCCTCTTCAGACAAACAGCCGAGCCCAGCACCTCAGACGATGTCTCCAGGCCAGCGGGAAACATCACGTCGATGCCGACAGCAGATAGAGTTTCATAAACAGAGATGGGGGAAGTAAACACTGTTTCACGGACAGATACAAAGAGCTTTCGTGTGGTGACAATGGGTGCTTTTAGGCCGCACACAGTGTGGCGGAGAGCTTTGTTCCTCATAGTGGTAGGATATTAGAGTAAAGGATGTGAGCTGATTTAAAGGTTTGTCCTGTGGGACCAGAGTTTCCCTCTTATCACAATAGCATGGGGCACTAGAGGGCGAGGATGGGACAGAGAGAGCGAGGTCTGTCCTGGCACCCCTGTTCCCCTTTCTGCCCCAAACTGGACCCCGCAGCCCCCTCGCACTCTCTTTCTTAGTATCCTCTTTCGTTCTTAAACATTAGTTTGTTCACTGTCTTGGTTTTATGTCAATATTTCTTTTACCGTCCCACTTTTTTTCTCCCTCCCTCTGTTTTTCTTTCCCTTTCTTCTGTCTAGCCCTGCAGTCATGTGACTGCCTTTTTTGTTTCAACACAATTGCCGGTGTTTGTCATTGGCCGATTTCTTTGAAAGAGCGTTGGTTACCAGGGGGACGGGGAAAAGCGGCACCACTTCACTTTATTCTTGCTGTCGCCCTCCCCTCTCCGTGTGTGTGTGTGTGTGTGTGTGTGTGTGTGTGTGTGTGTGTGTGTGTGTGTGTGTTACCCATACACTCTCACTGGATCAGGTAGCAGAATAGCACATCCAAACAGACAGTTAGTCACAGAGCTGGATCTCACCGGCACACTCTTCTCCTTTTTCATCAGGGAAGCAGACTGACCCGAGGTGAGTTTTAAACAGCTATCCATAAGATGTTGTTGATCAGTCTTTAGTTGATATTATTTTGGATGGCTTACTTTCTAATGTTACCGTCGCTGTTTCCAATTCACCCATTGCCAGAGAATGGTAAAGTAGAAACTAATGCTTAAATTTGTTGAATAAACTATTATTCTGCATTAATTACTTTAATAATATATCGTAATGCGGCTATGCCAGTGGCATATCCGTGTAAGATGTTTTGCATTATCCTTTAAATTGACTATTTATGACTCAAAGAGAATAGCTTACTTTTGTCAGAGTGAAATGAAATTGCCATGGTAACATTTCTGGAGCAGTGTGAGAAAGAAAGCCGTAGACATTCTTCATCTGTGAAAGTGGATGTGAAATCACTCGCAGCTGTTGGTGATATTACTTCAAAGTGGGAAAGTCAGACTTCTTCTTTTAGTTCTGGTTTAGATGTGTTGCCCTGGCACTGACTTATGACTGCCGTGTTCTTCTTGGTCTCGGGCAGCCTGTTCTTGACCTGAGAGAACCATCTAAATAAATGATTTGACCGAGCCTGAAGTCTTGAGGTCCATAGTTCTTTTTTTTTTTATGTCGGCCAACTATTAAATATTTAACGGCGTTGCGCTTACCGTTACACTTGCTGTGTCACGGCTAGGACATATTTTGAGTTTTACAGAGTTTGAGAATCGGCTCACTTTGTAGGATTTGCCGTGGCAACCGCCTTAAACTCCCTCTCAACTCCCTTGCTCAGGTTCCGTCGAACAGGTGGCTGTTTGTGTGCGAGGTTACTGTGGCAACACTCAAAGTGGCCTGGGTCGCTCTTACTAGGACACTTTTATATCTGAGGATCTCCCTCTTGTGTGCAGCCACACTTACAGCACCCGCTCTGCACTGGAAGTCTGTGATCGGAGAAAAAAGCTTTGTGTGTGTGTGTGTGTGTGTGTATCAAAAACCACGGGCTGATTCGCTGACCTGTACCCATGCATAATCCCTGGGCATTGTGAAGTAGGCAGAATATGGCTCCTTAGGTTAGCTCAAAAAGTGATCTTATGTCAAGCTGACAGGGCTATTTGTCTGCGCTTAGTCGAAGGCCTTGGGCAGTGGGGTAAAAACTCTGACCTTTTCCCAGCTAACCTTTTCACCGCTGACCTCAGGCTGTGTGTCAGGATCACGGTTAGGTCATTCGTCAGCTCCTAGGTCAGAACAGGCTTGAGCGCTTAAACGCCTTCTAGAGATAGAATGTACATTACAGGAAGCGAAATGAACGTCCTAATTGGATGATGGACGTGGGCTGAAAGGCTCTCTGCGAGGCCCGCGAGGCGAGCTGTCGGCTGACGTAACCCAGAGGAAATTGGGAGTGGGAGTGGAGCTCTCGGGCCGCTGACTGCTGATGTGTTGCCATGATGTCACTGCTGCTGCTGACCCAACAGTCCTCGCATTCCGCCTGCCAAATAGGACGGGGAACGGGTGCGCAACATGCACATGAATTAGAAGCCCAATCTGGCTCTGGTCCATCTGCACACACACACACACACACACACACACACACACACACACACACACACATATACGAGGTTGCGCGCTCTCTGTCGTAAATTATTCGCCGTCACACGGTGTGCCCACTTCAACGCACACTCCGACTGGCTGCCAGCAGCTGAAGAGGACGTCTGCGATCCGTCTCTAAAACCTTGTTTGAAGCCGGGCGAGCGTTTTGGAGTGCCAGTCCTTCGGGTGCTGAAAATCCCGTCGGTGTCAGACTACACGCCTTGTCTGTGTTTCAGTTTGTGACACCTCGGGTCCGGTCTAGACCTGTTGCAGGTTCCCTGAGAGGCTTCCGCTTCCATTATTCCTGCAGAGTCGTGTTTCCCTGGCTAGATCTGCACATTGTGTCAGTTTATAGAAGGTATTAGAGGTGTGGGGGCTTGGGTGGTGGGGGGGTCAGACAAAACACACTGACTGACTTTCCCAGCCTGACAGTTGGTCTTTGATCCAACACATAAGAGGAGAGGAGAGAGGTTTAGTGATAGTGCCAGCTTTTGAAAGCCAGCCTTTTGTTCTCCCAGGTGGCTGGTTTCTCCAGCTCCTCCTACAGATTGAGCAGCCCGGAGAGAGACAGGGAGACACTGACAATATGGCAGACTGGGGGAAATTAAAGACTGAGAGAGCCGCAGGGCAAACGACAAGGAGAGATTTTGGATGAAAGAGTGACATGGTGGAGCATGTTGGATATGAAATGACAGACACCTCTCTGGTGACAGACAGACAGACAGACAGACAGACAGACAGACAGACAGACAGACAGACAGACAGACAGACAGACAGACAGACAGACAGACAGACAGACAGACAGACAGACAGACAGACAGACAGACAGACAGACAGACAGACAGAGACAGACAGCGCCTTCCACACCCTCTCTATACGGGGCTTACATTCCTTTTGTTAACCCCTGACCTCCGACCTCTCATCACCTGACAGGTCGACTCTATCTAAGCCATACATCCTGCCCGCCCATGACCCCCCACCACCACACATGGCTTTTTGTCAGCCGCCCCCCCCCTCCCCCCGTAGCAGAGTCAATCCTGGGCTGAAACGCTTTAGCGGAGGCCCTCACCTCTAGTTGTCATTCTCTCCTTCGTTTCGGATTATGTATTATTTCTCTCTCTCTCTCTCTCTCTCTCCTTTGACTCAGTGCTCCCACAAGGCTGTGTGTGTTGACCTGTGGTGAGCTGGGAGGTGGTCCTCCTATCCGCCCTCCCTCCGACGTCCCCACACAGCCGGGGCCGGAGCCTGGGACCAGCCCCACAGGGAGGGGGGTAGGGGGTCACTGTTTGATCGGGAGGGTCTTGTTGACTTTGCTCTGACTGGCTTTTGTTCCCCCGGCCAACTGAAAGGCTCCCTCCGTGCATGACGAAGGGGCAGAGGGTCTGAGAGAGAAGCTGGCCTGGACAGGATAAGAGTCAGGGATTGGGAACGGCTTGAGGTAAACATTGTTGGACAAGTTACCTTCGAAAAATAACTTCATGGTGGACAGTTTGTTAGCTGTAATATCTGGCATCGTTCACTCTTGTTTACCGGGACCTCTGGTGCCATTCCTGAGGGCTGGCCGCCTGGTAGCCTGAACTGAATTGGCCTAAGTGTGCCCCGAGCCAGTTCGGACTGGTTCTGAATAAAGGGAGAGGAACACAGGAGGAGGAGGAGGGCTGGTGGGGGGGGCAGAGGAGTGTGGCCAGAACTATGAGACAACCGAGAAGTGTTACGGTCCCAAACCAGGATACCCTACCGTCCCTTTGCAATGAGGGTAGCCAGTCTGTCAGGCAGAAATGCACTCAATTCAATGTGGGTACATTTAAACAGAACATATCTTATTTAGCAGGACTTTGTCTAGCTACTTTTCACCCAGGAGTACTCCCTCTTTGTTTCTCCTGTCCTCCTCTGTAGAAATGTATCCTTTACGTATTCTTAACATCAAACAAAGCCACAGAAATGGCTGTGTGTGTTGTTTAGACTGTATCAACCAGCGCCCGGTGCACAGTGGACAATGGACCTGTTGTTCTTCAAGAAGGGCTAAGGCAAGATGGATCCATATGCTGGCTATCACAACAAGGATCATCCCCTGAGCCGGCTTCCAGGGAAGGGGAAAACAAAGCGCTTTTTGTGTCTCCTTTGTGTGGGACGCTACGTTTAAGAGCCAACCGTGCAATTACCGCGGCTAGCGAAAGCCGCGCGGCCCACGGTGATGACACAGAGCATCCTCCCCCGCTGCGCGACCCCGGTCCTGACGGGACGGGACGGGACGGGACAGGACAGGACAGGACAGGACGGGACAGGACAGGACGGGACAGGACAGGACGGGACGGGACGGGACGGGACGGGCCGGGCCGGGCCGGGCCGGGCTGTGCACGGCTCGCTGCCGGCCCGAACGGAGCGCCGGCTGCTTTGGCCCTGGTCACCCCGTACCCCGCCAAACCCTGCGTGGACGGGCGTTCAGAGCCCCCCTAAGCGGGGGGAAATCCTCCAGAGTGAGGCCGTGTTGGCCGGCTCTCTGTCGGTGAGCCTCGTAAGTCCTGTCTCCACCTGTTGAGGGAGGCCTTTCTGGGAAGAATGAAGAGGAGGGGGGGGTTGTGGCTTTGCAAGGGGGGAGGGGAAGCACCAACTACCCGCTATTCAGGCTTGACGCATAATGGCCAACAAAGAGAGTATGAGTATGCCCCCCCCCCCGCCTTCTCTCACTCTCTCTCTTTCTCTCTCTGTCCGTCTGTTTTTCTCTCTGTGTCTCTCTGTCTGCCTCTTTGTCTTTCTTAAGTTCCAGGACAGCGCAGTATGTTCCCCCTCAGACGGAGAGCCATCCTCCTGTCTGCCGGGAGTTGAGTTAGGGCTCCACACGCTGACTCACACCTCTCCTCCGGTCCGTCTATCAACCTACTACTGGGGCCCGATGGTTCCCTCCCCCACCCCTGTCTCCTTTGTGCCGTCAGAATAGGAAGGCGAGAGGGAGGAACTGGGGCTTTTTCTGACAAATGCAGGCATGGTGTGTGTGTGTGTGTGTGTGTGTGTGTGTGTGTGTGTGTGTGTGTGTGTGTGTGTGTGTGTGTGTGTGGGGGGGGGGGGGTTAAGTAGAGAGGGTTAGGCGAGAATGTATGAACCACATAAAGTGTTGGGGGTGGTGGCGTGTAGAAGGGGGAGTGTGATTGAGGAGAGGGGTACTGGGATGAGGGGAGAGGGGGGGGGGGGCCGAGGAATGCCTGGTACGGGGTCAGGGAACCCTCCGAGTCCTGAGTCTGATAATCCTCCCCCC
>CM030181.1:7472911-7525411 GCA_017639675.1 Aplochiton taeniatus | reverse complement strand
GTGAGGTTTTCCTCTCAAGTGCTAGATCTAACAACTTATGTTCTTTTAAGGCCCAACTAAAGTTACTGTGGCTTCTTAAAATTTGTATCAAAGTCGATTTAGGTTTGGAACAGAACTTGTGCTTTGCTTTTGGAGGGTAAAGGCTTATTAAGGCATGAGACTAAGCCATTCTTTGGGCCATGTTGATAGGCTACGTAGTTCTTACTAAAATGTAGACTGTACAAGCTGGGGGAAATTTAATTTAGACGATATGAGAAGCCCGTAACAACATTGCTAGCAAGAATCATTTTCATAATTGCTTGTCTGCATTGCCCACATATTAACCTGGGCTTAACTTATCTTTTAGGGTGTCATGGGGTGTCATTTACAGCATTTTTGTGAGTGCGCTTCCGGAATGTTCAGACCCCTCAAAGTAAAACAAAAAACAGGAAGTGAATAATTGATGTCAGCAGACATGAAAAGAGAGCCCTAAATTACTAATGAGAGGAGCTTGGAAGTTTTAGATGGTTAGGTTAACCAAAGTGCATCCAGATAAATGTATTATTAACTGCTTAACTGTTGTTTAAGAGAGGGGAAAAGACTGTAACGTATTGGTATCAATATCGGCAGATACTCGAAGTTGCGGTATCAGTATCAGACATAAAAAAGTGACACCGACCTACCCTACAAACCTAGGGTTTGTGTATCTCTGTCTCTCTGTTTATCTCTCCCTCTTACTGACAGAAACTCACCACTTTCCTACAGCAAAAAAAAAAGGGAAAAGCCGTCCAGGAATAGCCTGCCACTGTCGCCATTGTGATTTGAAACATGGCAATTTTGTGTGGTGCGTATAGACATGTGCTAATTTGCTGCCTGGAAATGGCAGGTTTCAGTGTAGGCGCCGTACCAGGGTCATACACCATCACAGCTTGCAGCAGCCGCTGCCACCATTTGTGTCCCTTCCCTGTTCTAAGCTCCGTCCTACCATCCACCCATCTCGGTTCACTGTGTGTTACCTGATATATATATACCGTGTGTGTGTGTGTGTGTGTGTGTGTGTGTGTGTGTGGGGGGGGGGGGGGTCTGTGTGCGTTGTCCAAGAGAACCGAGCACCATCCCTCTTCCCAGGCGGGCCGTGCTGAGTCAGCCGGGGAGGGTATAATTACACACGGCCGTTCCCATCAGCACTCTGATAGCCTGGCTCTCCGGCTCCGCCAACGACCCGGGCCTCCCGTCCCTCTCCTCCTCTCCCCGAGCCAGCTAGCCGCCCGGCCGCCGCGGCCTCTCGTCCGGCGGAGTCGCCCGGACGCGCCGTGCGGAACAGAACTGCCTCATCATCCTCCGTGTGAGCTGCCGAGTGGGAGGATGCATGAGTCAGCTGAACGGTCGCTCCACTCTTCCGTCCGACTGCCTCCGCTCAATTTCCAGGTCGAAGGGAAAGTCATTCGGTGAGCAGGCAGCTTTTAGCGGCGAGGGATGAAGTAAGCCCTCTATTATCTTGGCTGGATGATGTAGGCCCGGGCAGCTTTCAAGTTTTGGTGGCTGTGTAAACGACTGCGGAATGGAAGTCGGCCTCCTTCTTTGTGGTTAAGGCTGGGCTAGCCTTTCATTTTGAAGCTGCACTGACTTCTGGGTGATTCACGATGGATGTGATTTCACGCTGAGGGCCTCCTAACAAATACACACACACACACACACACACTGGGGCTCCTGCAGTAGTGATAGCAACAGGTGACAGAGTAGACACTCTGTCTGGAGCAAGATGGCAACCAGTTTCTCACTATTTATGGCTTATCTTGATGTTTGTCTTGTTCTTTTCTTTCCTTGTTCTCGGGTGAGGCATGTGTTGCCATCAGCTAGCTACATAAAAGTGTTTTTATTTTGTATTACTCTATTACTCCTTTTGCACATAATTATGTTTTGTACATCAGCCTGCAGTGTTATGCTTTGTCTGTAATGTTTTGGCCCTTGAGTCAGAGACACAGGTGTGTGGCTGTGCTGCGTTGATGAGGCGCTAACGCTCTGCATGCACAGCGCCATGCATGGAGATTTCACACTTGAGCAGTTCAATCAGTGTAATGGAGACTCTTCAGTTAGCTCGTGTGTGTGTGTGTGTGTGTGTGTGTGTGTGTTGTGGCAGGGTCTAGCTGATTAGCCCTGTTGCAGACTCTCCCCTCTTGGGGGGCATTAGGATGCCATTCTTGTGAAGACACACACACACACAATGATGGTTTGAGAATGTTGGCTGGTCAGATTTGTTTGGGGGGTCGGTTCAGTGAATGCGTAGCGAATGTGCTGCAAATGCATTATTAAGGAGGAGCACTGAGCATTGCTCACCGTCCCTGGGAACCAGGCAACCAAGCGTACAAGCTAATTAGCGGCCAGCCGGCCTGAAGAGGCTGCAGCAGCCCTCATCTGTCAGGCGCCACAAAGACCACACTCACGCACACAGAAACGTGTCCAGATACCTACCTACCGACGCACACAAACATTGTACAAGAAATATTCAAACGCACACAAAGCAGCATGGAATTTTGAGAGAGTGAGAGCGAGAGTGAGGGAGATGGGGTGTGATATTTGTGCACGGGAAGAAGAACTGCGTTTGATGTTTCCCGACCACGTCCCAGACTCAAACCGAACATCTGCGGTTCTGCTTTTGTTTTTTTACTGCCTTGTCTCGGGCTGTTAAAGTAAATTGTCTCCAGTCTGAGGTGTGTCCGCGCTGGAAAATCCTCCTGGAATCCAAGACAGTACTTGGAGCTTCCGAAAGCTCCTTAGATCCCAGATTTAATTTCCCTCAAAGGGGCCCCCGACTCCCCGGACCACTCCCAGTTCCCGACCGCAGCCCCCCGCCAAAGCTCTGATTAATGTGGGTGAGATATTGGGCCTCGTTGTCTGTTTACTGTCTCTCTGTCCCTGGGACTGTCGGTGGTGTGATAGTGGTATTGTCGTCAGCGTGACTTCATATCTTCCAAAGCCTGTTCCCTGTCAGTTTGTTTGTTCGTGTTAGCGCCTATCCCCCGGACAACCCTGTCACCTCAGCGGTGAAGGTGACCCAATTTGCTCAGTCGGGCCCCATCCGGACGATTCTGTCCAATCGGAACGTTTCGCCGTCGGGCCCCCCCGGGTGCTGGGCGCTTACAGGAGGAGGTGAAACACACGGGGTTCCCCTTGGCCTGCGAGAAGGAGCAGGCCCGTCTCCTGCAGGGAAAGGATAATGGCACGTAACATCGAGCACTCCGCGGGCTGCACGCTACCCTGTACTTTACCGCGGGTGTGCCCTCGACGTGTCTGCTCCGGTCGTCCCGGCGGTGACTGCACCGTAGGCTCAGCACGGCTAACCCCTAATCTCTGCCACCGTTCGGCAGGTCGAGAGAGGACCGGGGGTGGGGGTGGGGGGGGGTTGGGGGGGGAGGAAGAAAAGTGAGAGGAGAAAACAAAACCGATGTGTTGACAGGTTTTATACGGTGCCGGGAGCGAGAGGGGGGAGGGCAGGAGAATCTCTTGGCAGTGCAGCACGGCCCAAGGGGGGGGGGGGCGCAAAACAATGGTGCCCGCGCCGTGCCAACGGGTGCCAGCCTGCCTCGGCTCGCCACCGCCTGGCCGTGGGACGGGGTAAGGGACACTGTTCATTGTCGCCGGCCGCTCAGCTTAACGCCCTGACGTGTGTTGTCTTTTTTTTTTTTTTTACCAGCTGACGTGACACTGATACCAGTGGTGGGACTGATATCGATTCTCCGTTTCTGCTTTGAGGACAAAGTGCTCGTCCCTGTTGGTCTGTGTCCGTGTGTGTCCGTGTGTGTCCGTGTGTGTCCGTGTGTGTGTGTGTGTGTGTGTGTGTGTGTGTGTGTGTGTGTGTGTGTTGGGCCTGTGTTTGTTTGCTGTCTGCGGTAGCTGCCTTTTGTTCCTGCTGCTGCTGTTGTTCCGTGAGGCCTGGGAGCAGAGATAGCGCCCTGATAGTGGTGCGCCGCACTCCGAAACAACAACACCCCGTTTGACTGTCTGGATCTCAAATCAGGCTGGCTGAGCTTAGTGAAAGCAGCTGCTCGTCAAGATAAACTACGCACACACAGAGACACACACACACGCACGCACACACACACAAAGATACCAAGCCGCTGTGCCTCGTTAACCTGTGGGCAGCCTCTAATGGGTGCAGTTTACACCCTAGCCCTCTGTGTGCACCACCAGGAGAGGCTTGGCTTAATTCGCTTAATCATCAATCTTGACTCCTACCGTACAGTAGGCCTCTTCTTCTCTGCAGTGCCCGAGGCCCTAAGGGTGAGGTTCTGGGGAGCCTTCCCTGGGTGAGCTCTTGTCGAAGCCTTTCTTCCCTCACACTTCTCCCCGGCGCTGCGGATGACTAACCCCACTCAATCATCCCCCTGCGTTGGCGTTTGGCTCCAAAGTGAATCTGAGAGTTTTTAGTTTTTTTAAAGGGTGCGTCGGGCCCTCCGGGCTCGAGCGTGGGGTAAAGTCAAGAGAAGGAGAGCTCGCAGATGAGGAGACCTGGTGGAGCACGTGGCAGCGCCGCGAACGGCCCCGGGCGGGCCCCCCGACGGTGTCCTGCTGTCCGCTGGGTCCGCGGAGCCTGGCTGACCCGGGGTCTTGACAGCGTCGGCTCCCGGCGCCCGGCAGAGCGGGCCGGCCCGTCCCTCCAGACTCTGGAGCGTCGTGTCTTCACCAAAAGCCCCAGATCGGAGCTCCTCGGAGAGGGTGAGCGGGCTGACGGGCAGGCCGTGGGGAGAGACACGGAGTCGGGCGTCCGGCGTGGGCGAAGGTGGGAGGGAAAGGGCACGTCGTGCATCTGATGGTCTGAAAGCCCTGCTTCCCCTCTCACCCGTCTCCTGTGGCCTCCCATGGCCTCCTCTGTTGTGGGCTGGGCCCAAACTTTTGGGGGGGAAAGTGGAGGGGAGCCCGAGACACTCTCGGAGCCAGGACGGGTGTGTGTGTGTGTGTGTGTGTGTGTGTGTGTGTGTGTGTGGGGGGGGAGAGTGTGTGGGAGGGAGCGAGCGAGCGTGGGCTGTCTCTGCGGATTCCCCGGGGCTCGTGGGTGGAGCCGGGAGGATGTGCGGCAGCGTGCAGAGGAGTGTGTGTTCTGTGGGCACCACGAAGAGGGTGTGTGTGTTCGTGCGCCGCGGGCCACAAGCTGCCGACAACCGTAGAGAGCGGTCACCCGTCTTGACTTGTGGTGTCTGTCTGAACAGCTTAGACGAGCAGGCGAGGAGGGAGGAGATGGACACCCAGTCGGCTTTTTCACAAAGCCAACCGAGAGAACGACCGAAACGGCCCGTGATTTGACCGGTCAGAGCTAAGCCTATCTGGGCCTTCCCCAGACCGTATCAGTGCTTTGGAGGATTGTGGTGAGTTTTTTTTTCGTTTGGGGGGAGGGGGACGGGACATCTACGTTCTGATCTGCGAGCTGGTCTGGGCTAGCAGGAGGATGTCTACGTGTTCCTCTGCTGTTGGTGTGCCTGTGACGGGGACAATGGAGAGCAACCTGAGATTGCCAGCCTGTTCCTGTTGGTGGAGTTGGTCACGTTACACTGACTTGTGTGTGTGTGTGTGTGTGTGTGTGTGTGCGTGTGCGTGTGTTTGCGTCGTAACTCACAGACTCGTTTCGCCAGAGACTTTTCAGATTAGGCACTTCTTTGGCCTTTGAGTCGACGCCATAAGTCCCTCTCTGCTCCTATTTTTCTTTCAGTTTGTGTAACCCATGCTTTTGTCTAGTGTGGATTCTGGAGTGATAATGTGACCAGGGGTCAGTTCCTCATAGAATGGGAGGGGAGTCAAAAGTGCAAGCCTTCGTTCTCTCTCTACCTGGTGTTTTTCTGTTGTGCCCTCCGTCTCCCTGGTGTCTAGTCAGTCTAGCAGGGGGATGGGTCTTTGTCGTGCTGGGTGTGCCTCAGTGTCTGTGTGGGTGTCACAGTGTTGGCCTTGGAGCAGACAAAGTGCTGCTTGTTCCAGCCTCTCTGCCTGTCTGTCTGTCAGTTTGTTTCTCTTTCTCTGCCTGTCTGTCTGTCGGTTTGTCTCTCTGCCTGTATTTCTGTCAGTTTGTCTCTCCGTCTTTCTGCCTGTCTTTCTGTCAGTTTGTCTCTATGTCCTTCTACCTGTCTTTCTGTCTGTCAGTTTGTCTCTCCTCTGTCTTTCTGTCTGCCACTTTGTCTCTCTGCCTCTCTGCCTGTCTTTCTGTCTTTCTGTCAGTTTGTCTCTATGTCCTTCTACCTGTCTATCTGTCAGTTTGTCTCTCCTCTGTCTTTCTGTCTGTCTCTGTCTCTCTGCCTGTCTCTCTGTCAGTTTACCTCTCTGCCTGTCTGTCAGTTTGTCCGTCTGTCTGACAGCCTCTCTGTCTGTCGGCTCTCCTGTCTCTCACAGGGGCCTGTAAGGCAGCATTCTTCCACCCCACGCCTGACAAAAACCATTGCAGTGTAAACCAGGTTGTTTTTATTTGAATTTGTACTTTTTATAGCTTTACTTTTCAGCACAGGAAGGGAGATAAGGCTTGTGCCAAAGCTCTTTAAGTAAAAACGCATTCCTTATCTGTGCAAACCTTGAACCCTGAGCCTGCGGCTGGCGTGCCCACGCGGTCGGATGTTGCAACACGCTACAAGGTGTGCTGCTCTCCAGGTAGGAGTGTTACGGCCGACGTCTGCGACTGAATGGAGCAGTGCTCAAATGTCCTGCACCACGGTTGATTGCCCCCCCCCCCCCCCCCCCCCCCCCCCCCCCCCTCCCCTGTCGTGTTTTTAGGAAAACACTCCAGCGTAGTCATCACAAACGCATTTCCGTGGGAGCTCATGGCTCCCTCGGGCTCTCTGCCACCCTTGGCCGTGTGCAGGTGATCGGTCTCCTCGGGTGTCTCCATGGCGTGTTGTGCCTGCTCTCCTTGGGAGGCGCTGGACGCTTTTCACAGGGGCTGTTGCCACATCACAGAGCCTGTTGCTGCCCGGCACGGCCACTGTTTGGCCTCTAAATACCCCATGAGCGAGGCTGGGAGCTGGATAGGTCAGGTCAGCCTGGGAGGGGAGGGAGGAGAGGAGGGCCGGGTGTCAAGAGGGCGGCGAAGGGGAGGCATTCCTGGGCCTGGCACATGAAGTCAGTGCATTCCAGGGCAGCTCCCCTACAGAAAGCCACTGGAGCCCAGCCAAGCCCTGACTGGGCCCCGTAATGGAGGGCTTGAGCTGGATACGCCTCCTCCTCCTCCACCAAAACTAGGGCCTAGGCGCTGCGCGAGGGTCTGTGTGTGTGGCTGCACCTTTTATCCGTTACGCTTTAGGTTGTGTCGGAGGCGTTTCACGGCCCGTGGCTTTTCCCTTTACAATAGGGCTTGTAATGGCCTTGGGGTTCGGGTGTGTGTGTAAAATCCAGTCTTAAAACTGCTGGGTTGAAAATAACCCAAATTGGGTCAAGGGGAAGAGGCACAGAGACAATTGGTGTGTTATTACGAAGTAAAGGGAAGTTACATTTTCATAAAATAAACCGCCCAAAGCAATGAAAACCTATTTTGAAAGAATGGCTGGTAGATGATAAACTTGGAGGGCAGCTTGTCGATTCCAATGGAACATGAAAGACCATGTACACTTAAACTGACACAGCGAATTAACTTGATAGCATCATAACGTTTACCATTGATAGTGGAAGGCTACTTACAAATGTAAAGTATATTTGCCCTTGCTTTGATGCTTGGCACCTGTCAGGTGTCCCAGTTGACTCGATTAACCCAGTAATTTGGGTCATCGTAACCCAGCACACAGTGTCGCAGCAAGCCGCCCAAAAATGGGTTCAAACTACCCAGCACGCTGACCCAGCATTTCTAAACCATTTTGGGGGGATGTCACAACAACCAGCCAGCCTTTTTTAGAGTGTAGTTTGTGGGTTGATCCGTTCTGTAAACTAATCCTGGGGCTAGACTACCTGCTGCTCTGCTCCTCTGACACCCTCTTCCCACCCCTGGGGAGAGAGATCAAAGTGGATCCCCCCCATGCTCCTTCAATCTCCCACACACACACACACACACACACACACACATGGACTGTACGCTTCTAACCACTCCAAAGTGCACTCTCATGCAAAAACCACATCACTCTCCTTAACACACTTCCTTTAGCCTATCCGCTCAGCCTGTCTGCTCCTCTCCTCCCTAAGCTACCAGAGAGGCTTTGAAGGGGGCCAGTGAGGCAAGCTAATTGGCTTACAGATCTGCCCCCAACCCCCCCATCATCCGGTCCACAAGGTATCACAGAGGGCCCTCTTAGCCATCCTCCCGAAAACCCCGCCGTGCGTGCCGCCCCTCTCCCCCCAGGGTTCGGTGGACTGGAAGTCAGCCTCTCCGACGTGGCTCCCAGCCTGCCCGGCTCAGCCCCCAGCCCCGGCTGACGTCACCGAGGCTGGGTTGCGTGGCGGCGCGCCGGCAGGAAGGATGCTCCGCTGCTAGCCCAGATGCTCACCAGAGGGTGGATAATGGATTAGAATAGTGGCTATGACACCGGCGCTCGTGGGCAGCGATTTCTCACGGCAACGAGCTGTGTCACACTCGACGCAGGCTCGACGTGGGGTGTCGGGCGCCGTGGCGTGTTCGCAACTCCGTCTCTCCGTCTCGCTCTCCTGCTGTGAGAAGCTTACATTATTCCGCTTGTTTTAAAACTGTCCTCTTTTTCTGCGACTGGGATTTTGCCCGGGCGCTCTCTTTTTTCCCCCCCGACTGTCTCTGCCTTCTCGGCAAAGTAGCCCCAGGCTAAGCCGCCCCTCGCTCTAATGTGTGCTGTTTCTCTCCCCCGCAGCGAGCGGCATCGGGGCCATGCTGTGCTGAGCCCAGCCCAGCCCCAGCGGAAGTGAACCAGTGCCAGCGGAAGCCCTCTCCCCGGGCGCCGGTCCCCAGATGGAGCTCAAGGTGTGGGTGGACGGCGTGGTGCGCGTGGTGTGCGGCCTGTCCGAGGAGACCTCCTGCCAGGATGTGGTCATCGCCCTGGCCCAGGCCATCGGTCAGTACCCCCCCTTACACCTTTTTCCGCCTTCCTTACAGCACACCTTGTTCCGAATGGACCCCCAGGGAGGGGGCATGGAGTAATAGTGGACTGGGGTTATAATGACCGACGCTGTATGTAGTCCCGTCAATTTATGGACCATTCCCGTTTAGCGTCCTCTGTCCAACTGTCCCCCGACCTAAATAAAGGGTCCAGGGGCCCGTTTGGAACAGAGCCCAAGGTCTGTCTGTGTTCTGAAGCCGTGCCATGCTCTGCGGTGCCAGCCGCTAAACTCCTAAATTAGCACTTCCCTCCTTTCAACGTGTGAGGCTGTCTGCATGTGTGTCTGCCTGTCTACCCTCCAGCCTGTCTGCCCGCCTGTCTGCCTGCCTGATAGTCTGCCTGCCTAGCAACTCATTAGGGAGGCTATGTCCTCATTTCAGGGTCCTCGTGGAAAACGGCAGTTTGTTCGAACACTTCTGTATGTTGTATAAGCCTTACACAACAGTCTTATTTGAATAACGCAGGGAATGAGCTTTATCTGTGCTGACATATATTGTGGCTCTCGATTTTTCACACCATGCAGATGCTGCGTCAGAGCCATAATGAGCCGTTCTGACAGTCACACTGTTATTTAACGACTTTCCCTGTCACTGTGTGCTGTGACACTGTGCCTCTGTCTCTTCAGGTCAGACGGGTCGTTACGTTTTAATCCAGCGTCTAAGAGACACTGAGCGGCAGCTCCTGGCCTCCGAGCGGCCCCTGGAGTCCCTGGCCAAGCTGGGCCAGCACAGCGGCGAGGTCCAGTTCTTCCTGCGCCGCACGGGCCCCAGCAGCAGTGACGAGCCCGGGCCCCACCAGGACCGCCTCACCCCGCTGCCCAAACACCCGGAGCCAGAGCCTGCCAAACGGAACCAGCCCAAGAAGTCGCTCACCTTCAACCTGGGCCCTTCCACCTCCCCCAAAACCAAAGTCAAGCAGCTGAGGAGGTCTCCCCGGGACACCCACGAGCAGAGGGCCTCCCCCTCTCCCTCCCCCTCCTCCTCGCCCAGCCCCCTCTCCCCCCACGCTCTGTCCCCCTCGCCCTCCCCCCCGGCCGGGCCGTCCAAGGAGGAGGTGTTCCGGCAAGTTCTGCAGCAGCAAGAGAGACTGAGGGCCATCGAGGTCCAGCTGGAGAGCCTGGAGCGGGAGTCCCGTACCTGGGAGCGGCCCTCCCCGTCGCCCAGCCCCTCCCCGCTGCTCGAGGGCCGCCTACGGGAGGAGGTGGAGGCCCTGGAACAGACGCTGCGGCGGAACCGGGCCGAGCTGGCCCACGAGCAGCACTGGGAGGAGGAGCTGCGGGCCGAGGCAGAGCGCGAGAGGGGCATGGGCCGGAAGCTGGGGGAGCTCCACGCCAAGATGGACGACTGCGGCCGGCGGCTCCACGACTTCACGGCGCGCGCCGCCCAACTGGAGCAGGACCTCGAGCGGGAGAGCCGGGGGGGCGGGCTCCAGGCCGGGGCGTCCAGCCCCGAGGAGTCCCTGGAGGCGGCCAAGGCGGAGCTCCAGAGCAAGGAGAGGCAGCGGGCCGAGCTGGAGGAGCAGCTGTCCGAGCTGGACCAGGCCCGGGGGAAGGCAGAGTCTCTGGTGCAGGTAAGGACAGAGGGCCGGGCGCTGGAGAGAGGGGTGTAGCACCACGAGAGGCCCTCCCACAGAAGCCCACCGGGCCTAGCCTAGACGCAGCACTCCTGCCAGCCCGCAGCAGCAGATCAGACACACACTCTCACTGGTGCAAGGACACTCATTCTTTATGAAAGAAAAAAAAAAAAGACAAAAACAACAATGTTGATTGAAACTCACGGTGATTGAAAAGTCAATATTTACATGAATAGTCGTGATCATATGAATGAGGTCATGCGTATTTCCTTAGTTGTGCTATGTTGTTGTATGAGGACTTGTGCTAAATCTTGTTGGACTAGCTTGGCGGGTGGGAGGTTTCACGAGCACGTCGCTCAAGGAGTTGCCTGGGTGATGTGCGCCATCGGGGTTTGTATTTCATTGACTACATGTCATTGTGCTCCTGTAACTGAAAAAAGCAACAGAATAAAGATGGTTCTTTCTGCATGGTAGCTTTTTTTGACTGGATCCACCCTGCGCCCTAGCCTACCATTAGAGTCATGCAGGTCGTGTCTGCTGACCGCAGGAGATTTGTTGCTATGGGAAAGGATCACGTTCTCCTTCCTGTAAAACGCTTTTCTGCGAACAGCACCCTGCCCCACCTGGGAGTGAAACTCGGCCAGTCTGGAACGTGAGACCACAGTCGACTGGCGGCGTTGGGGTTGGCTAAGCCCGGGCGACCTGCGGGCCGCCAGACTGCTGCGCGCTAAGTGATAGATGCAAACCGCTCGTACGAATGCCCGGGCTAATGTCCCGTGGCGTGTTCCCTGGGACCGGCTAATGAGAGCGGGCTCAATCCATTTGCTGCCTCTCCTCGTTAGGAGGGGCCGCGTGTGAGGGGGCCGGGCGGGCGGGCCATTTCGCCGGGGGTCTCGATAATGGCTGCCTGGGAAACTGATAAAAAAAAAACGACGAGGGGCTCGTTGGGGATCCATCAGTCATCTGAGTGGGGAGGGGGGGGGGGCGGGGTGTTGACTGGCCGTGCTAGGGTGCTGGAGATAGGCTTGGCGCCTGGGTCTTTGGGGGCGTGTTAACGTGCTCGTCCGTGGCCAATGAGACGGGGAGGACGCCGGCCTCGCCGTTGAGCGTGCAGACCCCCGGGTCCCCACTGCCAGCGGATTTTGTGTGGAGCCCCAGCCAAAGTGTCACCAGCGGGGCTGCCGTTTGGCAAACGGCCGGCCCATGGTACCGGCCAATTGGGCAAATTATAACGGCAACGATGTAGTCCCCTACTCTGTTTAGAGAGCGAGAGGCACCAAGAGCGCTGCTCTGTCCCGACACGTCTGGACTGGCAGCCGAGGCTGGCGCTGGGGAGTGCTGGCCCCCCTGCCTGTCAGGTAACGGAGACCCACCTGCAGGCGTGAACTGCCTCCGCCAGTCAGCTCCGCGGCGGATCGATTACACAGGCACATGCAGTCTGTAGTCAGGGGAATGGATCGGCGCGGGGCACTTCATATCTGTTCACCCACCTATCGACTGGGCTTTCGTGAACAGTCGATCAGGTTGATTGAGTGGTTTGTTTTGTGTCAATCTATGGATGAAAGGTCGAGGTTCATCGACGAAGTGACTTTGATGCACCCATATTCAGGCTAATCTATAACTTGGCGGATGGGATGTTGAAGGTTGTGCTAGTTGGTCGCTTAGCACAGTGATTTGGCCGTCAACAGAGTTGGATGAGTTTTATTCCACAGAAGGTGTAGCCATTTTGGGATAAAACGGTGTCATCTAAGATTCATCACGCAACATCCCCTAACCAAAATGGATTCATTTGTCTGGAGGCCTATGTTTTTTTATAACTGAATAACTGTGTACAAAAATGGATTCGCTCATGTTTATAATAATACATGAGGAGTTTTCGGTTTATATGTGAGTGGTCGTCACACACACTCTTTGTTTCAGGAACGTTGTCGCTCATTCCTCCTCAGTTGTGACACTGAAATCAAGGCAGGCTGTTTTCAGCTGGTTGCTGTTGGCCGACTCACTGACAGTTGATGCGTGCTCGTGCTCTGATGATGGTAATGATGACGGATGATGATGTGCGTTAGACCATTGAGACTTGTGCTATGGACTTTGCTTCCCCCTACTGGCAAACGCCGGCATTTCATGCAGAAGCATTATACAATTTCTCTTCACAAATGCTGCTGTTTTAATTATTGACTCAAGCACAGTCATTAATCAGCGATATTCGTCCATATTGGCCAGATACATGTTTTATAATAATCAATACTGATACCTATTCTACTTTACCATTAAGCAAGGCTAGCAGTGGAGCTCCTACGTTAACCGTGTAGGGCCTAACAGGCCTCTTTCCCCTCTCCGTCCCTGCTTCCCAGGAGAAACAGGAGGAGCTGGCGGAGCTGAATAAGGAGCTGAGGCAGTGTAACCTCCAGCAGTTCATCCAGCAGGCCGGGGTGCTGCCTGGACACACACACTCCCGCACGGACCTCCACGAGCAGCTGGAGCAGCTGGAGCTAGCACACCTACTGCAGGACAGCTACCAGAACGGAGGTACGAACAGATGAACACACATACACACACACACACACACACACACTTCCATCTGGATAGTTTGCATATCTAAACTGTCCCCCCCCTTTGCAGGTCTCGGCTTGCCTCCGTCGGAGTCGCCGCCTCGCCCCACGGCCAAGCAGTTCCTGGGACACCCCCGCAACCTGCAGAACCCACTGGTGTCCAGTCTCAACCCCGAGGGTGTGTATGTCTGAGACCCTGCAGCTCCTCTCTCTCTGCCCTGCCCTGCCCTGCTCTGCTCGTCGGTCCGACCCGACCCAACCCGACCCTCCGTCCCCCCCCCTCCGTCCCCCCCCTCGTCTCGATTCCGGCCCTCGCCTGGGGGGGGGGGGTCACATCCTGCTGCTGTGGTCGTGGTGGTGGTGGTCTCCTCTCCTCCCTCCTCAATGTACCCCCCTCCCCCCTTGACCTCTCTCCTTAACGGCTGCCCTCTGGTGGATTGTCTCCTAGCTACCGAGCAGCCTGCTACCTAACACTGTCCTAGCGTCCTTTCTGCTAATACCCACGTTTACTTGCCTTGCCCTTTTTTTGTCTCTCTTGTTCTAGATTTCCTCTGCTCTCTATTTTTTTAGCTTTTCTCGCGGAAACTTCTTTCTTCCATCTCTCTCTCTCTCTCTCTCTCTCTCTCTCTCTCTCTCTCTCCTTTCTGAGTGGACAGCTAGCTTAACAGTAGCTGCTCCAGCTGTACTCCTAGCCCCAAGGCAGCTGTGGGCTTTTCCTTACCCCCCACCATCATGGCCTCCCCACACTGTAAAACCGTGTACTGTCACAACAAGTATTGCTACAACTGGGAATGACTGCGCCAGGCATTCTCGATTTTATATGGACGTTGTTGCGGGGGCAAAACTCAAGGGCCCAGTGCCACTTCGAAGTTTGCCTCTTACTTGTGTAAGACAGGTATCTCTCTGTGAAGGGGCTGGTGGGGGGTGGTGGCTCTACTTTGCCTTCTAATGCGGTGGCCATTGACTTCCAAAGAGCAGGAGCCTCAATGCCAGGGCCGCGTGCCAAACGTATTGCACTGTTCCCTCGCTGTGTGTGAAGCCGTGGGCCCTGTTTGAATACCTCCCAGGTAGCCACAGATTCTTGCCTCAGTCCTGTCGCTCTCCGTCGGGTTGCAAAGCAGAATGCTCCCCCAAACACTGGCACCCGTCATTTGTCACAGAGTTAGCTTCACTGGAGGAGCACGGGGGCCATGTTGCAGAGGTATTTCGACAGGGCTGCGGTTAATTCCAAGAGGTGGGCATTGTTGTGTTTTTCTGTCTTTTCCGCCCGCTTGAGTGACTGGCCCTTCAACTTCCGCACACCGCGCAACTTTTGACCCTTGAGCTCTCGCGCTTTGCATTTGCCTTGGATATGCCGAGCCCTGAGATAATCAGGGAGGTCTGACGGAGCGCCAAGGCATTTTGTTCCCTTCTTCCTGACAATCAATAAACCTGTCAGACACTAATTGGTCCCGACGTAGCCATTGCTGGCTAAAGTTTTGCTGGTGTGCGAAGTTTCTCCGCCCGCTCTCCGTTTTGGTTGGGTTTGGTGTTTCCCTGGTCTAATGAGATGACAGAGTGGGACAGGCATAGAGATAGAACACAGATAGATAGATAGAACAGAGAGATAGTGTTCTATCTCTATGGGGACAGGTTTTTCCAGAATCCCCAGACCTCCCATCCCTTGTTTAAAAAGGCATGCTTAAGACCGGGAGCTTCCGCAAAACCCAGCTTCTCCGAGGGTCAAGTCACCTTGATCCCAAGCCTCGGCTGGTGGGAAGAAGGGTAATCTTTGGATCAGAGATTAGAGGCTACCTCGGTTCCTCTTCAGCATGCTTCGCTGTCCCCTTATTGAACTCAAGTGTTTTCCAAATTGAACCTGGCAAAGGGATCATCACCCCACCTATGTTTATGTGTCTTGCAGTCCTGACATCCAGAGAGTCGTCATGGCGATAAAACAAGGACCACAGGGCCCAGGGACGTGCTCACTGTTCACTTTATGCCCTCTCAGTCTCTCTTAACCCCCCGGCCCATCTTTGTAACTACTGTCCTTATACAGACTACAATTCTATACATACTGTATATACATAAGAAAGATATATTTACAGCGTTTGGCATACAAAGTGTGTATGAAATGTAAAATAATTTAGCAACCTTAACCTAGAGGCCTACTATTACTTTGTCTGTGTATTTAAAGATAATAAAAACCTGTGTATTGTTTTAGATAACCTGTAGCCGCGTCATTTGTGTTTTTTTAATGAATACTCAGCATCTATAATGACATCTTTTGACTCATCCACACTTATGCAGATTTACTCTTATACCTGGTTTACTGACGCCCAGGGAACTTGTAGGCACTGGATTGCCACACAGTTAATATTTAACATTCGAGTGTGTATACCAGTCTAAAAATGTCCCTTCCGCCCTCCATGAAACTCCTGGGCCATGCATTATGAATATATTTGATGCATTTAAACATTAATGCTCTCCTGAATCATTGCTGTAGTGCAGTCTCATAATGCATGATAATAGAGGGCATCATGAAGGAGGGGCGGTGGGTTTAGAGGTGGCCGATTGGAAAATGTTATATAAGTGCCTCCTTGGGTGCAGGGTTAAATGAGCCTTACATCCTGGAACCAGTATGGGTAATGGGACACACACACACACACACACACACACACACACACACACACACGTGGAGCACCGCACTGGCACCAGCTGCCTCAGAGATACAGTGTCCCAGTGTGTACATGTGAACTCTCAAGATGGCTGTGCTGCGTACAGTTTTCATGCAAATTCATTCTTGGACCGGTTGGCAGCAATTGCCAGCCGCCATTCTGCTGTATTTGTGCTGTAACTCTCCCTGTCTCACAAACTGCAGACATCCACATGGTATGGTACAGTAAATCTCTAAATAATAAAAACCTATCTTTATTTGCCTTGTCTTAAAGATTTTGTAACACTACGTGAAAAACAAGGAGGTAAATCAACTGAAGCATTAAAACACGTCAGGGAGAGCCACCCATCTCCTGCCATGTTTGTTCAGCATTAAGGATAAACGTTGGCGGTATGACACAGTGTGACATGGACTGCCCTTAGACCCCGGAAACAAACCCTGCATTGCTCTGTCAATATTTACCCTGCCTCATACTTGCCTGTTACAATCCAAGGAACAGGGCAATGCCCTCTCTCTCAACTTTGGTGTTAGAACTCTACACCCTAGTTTTTTTTATTTTTATTGAAAGTCTTGGTGACTTTAGTTGAAAAGGGTACCTGTTTACAGTGGGTCTGTTATTCAAAAACCGTCTGGACCGTTGGAAAATGTGGAGCAATTACATGAAATGGGATTAGGTGGCGATAAGGGCCGGTTGGTTTGGCAGAGGTTGGATGAGCTTGAAATCAAAGTCGTTCCCGCCGTCTGGACGTTTCTCTGGCCTGGGGCAACTCCACGGACACCTACCTGACGTAGCCAGGACACACACACACACACACACACACACATGGCCTGGTGACACTGACAAGCTGGACCAATGTGGTGTAAGTGGGATATTCAATAGCAGACCATGTGACCCGGCTCAGAGGAAGCACAGACATAAGTCGAAGGCAGACCAAAATAGATTTGTTTTCCTTTAGAAAGATTCGATAATAAAATGTGTTTCTAATTCAAGGCAAGTTTAAGTGAGTCCATAGAGGTTAATGTTTCCTTGGGAGTTTTACTCTTTAAAGTTTAATTTTTGTGGCCAATTGTCACTCCAAGGCTATATTTACAGATATGCACCCACCTTCTCACACACACGCCCTTGCCCACTTCAATTCGGGCAGCAATCTCATAACCAGGAGACTATTAACAGATTATGATGTTTCAGAGTGTCATGGGTTCGCTCAAATCTTATCAATACCACTTAACCGAAAAAAATCTGTGCATTGTTAACCACATCGTAGTATCAGGGTCATTGAACTGATTTGGATGGCAAACGACTGATAAATGATCAATGCGATAGAATGCGTGGAGGGCGTGGGGGGTATTCCAGAACGGACACCGCGCTATCACCGCTGAACGTATCGTCTGTGTTTGGAGATAGGGCTGTGTCATGGGGGTGAGCAGTGAGTGAGCCCCTGCACGTCCACATTATTAGGATGATGAATGAGCTGACGCGAGTCTGACACATGCACTGCCCTTATCTATCGCTCCGTGTCACACTGAGTCACCCCAGCCAATAGCACTGAAACAACATATGATGATTAAGGAAAAAGGACCACCTGATAGCCATTGATATGGGTAAAACCTTTACTTGTCCATTTAGATACTTTGGAACACTTTCATCGATCTGAGGCATTGTATGGTACACTAAAAAGAATGGGATACATTAGATATATATATATATATATATATATATATATATATATATATATATATATATATATATATATATATATATATATATATATATATATACACAAATATTTACTGAAACACTGATGAAATACAAATACACATCTGTTTAAACACACTGACCGGTAGCCTATGAGTCCCGACAGCAGATGGCATAAAAGAGGTCAAGTCACTTATACAAAGTAGCTACAGGATACAATACACAAAAAGGCCACAGGGAGAGCAGTCACTGTGAACAGAAACATATCCCTACATTGAGTGAAAAGGAGAGAACATGATGACCAGTTTGCAGACAGTTGCCATGTCAGGATGGGCTGATCAGGAATAATGGTAATTCCCAAGCAGACAGGGAATATGAGGTATCCCCAAAAACAGGTTAGCCGCTGTCACACGCACAGTGGAATAAGGAACAGGCGCAATGTGCGTTAGTCAGTGGCTTACCTGCTTTTAGATTTCAAAGATTGTAAGCACATTGCAAACACACTCGAGGCTGTAAAAAAAAAAAAAGGGGGGGGGGGGGGGGGGGGTTGCCTTAAAAAAAGAATGAAACATTTGTTGGTAACAGGTCAAATAATAGGCTTAATCATACAATTGCCATAGAATTTCTCGAAACATAGCAAACAATGGAGAATCATAATTGCCCCCTTTTTTTTAAACAAAATTGTCAAACCAGGTAGGCTACATAGGGAGCATGGAAAGAAAATAATTTGCTTTCGACATGTTCATCAAAATTCCAACGTGTTTAGCAGCACAATAAGGGTTTCAAATCAGAACATTCCTTCATTCAAAAGTACAAATCAAAATGAAAAACTATTGAAAGAAACAACACACAGCACCTGTAAACGCAATTAAATATCTACATTTTAAGTACATAGCCAACATAAGAACAATAAGAAGAAATTGAGCTACTTCCCATTCTGAAGTTTTCTTGAGTAGATATTCTTAAAGGACTCAAAGATTCCATGACTTGAGTGACCACCACACTACCGTGTATAGAAACATCTCTGTAAAAAAAAAAAGATGTATCATATTATTTCATTAAAGTGAGATGCTTTTTAGGAATATAGTGTACACCAACGCTGAAGTTCAGTTCACTTGCACAGCCCGAACCCTGCCCACTCCTCTGCATCTGCAACCTGACCTGTTTATGCAAATTGAACATATATTGGCGTCTTGTAAATCCAGTAGACTGTCTAGATGGAACAATAAAACCCGCCCAGTACAGACAGCCATCGAATTAAACCATTCAAGGGGTGTGATTGGCACTACGATTGAGGTTGGTGGATTCGCAGACTTATAGTTGGGGTGCGGTGCGTTCATTTTTGCACGTCCTACATTAGGAACGAACCATTTTCACGTCATCAATTTCCTTTTGTGGACAACAATTTTCACAAATGACTAAGGTCAACATTCATTTAGTTTTAAATGGGCATACTGCGATGTAACGTTGTCCTCTGGAGGCAAGACACTTCACATAAAACACGATTGGAGAAAGAGCGCCCTACCCATTCTATTGAAAGTGGTTGAACTCTGTTCGCTTGTGTACAGTGTTGCCATGAGAAGAGTGTGGTTGTGCACGTACCAAGGATTCAGCATGACAGTAGTGAAGCCAGTGGGAACGAATAGTACAGTGTGATCCGAACTGTTGGGGGTAGTGCAACTGTACAGTAGCTTATTCAAAGAACATTTAGGGAACACTCAATTATTTACGAGCTCTCTATTTCTACTCAGAATTTTACCTTATATTCATACCATAGTTATAAAACGTATGCCAACATTTTTCATTGAATTTGGTTAACGTTACTTTTTATATTTTATCTTAGTGTATTATATTTAAATAGGTAGAGCTTTATCATATAGGTTTACAAAATGCGACATATATTATCTTGTAGTGTTTGCGAAACCCTGGGTGGACCTATATTTTAAAATCATCCGTTTAAAAACAAAAGAACATTAGGTTCTCTGATCTTTAGCCGATAGGCAACTTGAGATGTTTGACCAATATTTTTTATGTCATATTTATATATTTTTTGTTTATATAGTATATTTAGTCACCCTGCAACCTTTCTATTCCAAACTGGACTTTAACAATCCATTCTCCAACGTAAAATAGCATGATTACCCAGCGTTATGTAACAGTTGTTTACTTTAGAATGATCTACAGAATAACCAGCAGAGGGCGACGTGGTAGCCAACGTCAACGACTACAGGCATCACTAGTCTAGTGACGAGACCATAGTCAGTGTGCTAATTTATTATCACTTTTCTTTTGCAAGGTTCCACAAATACAATATGTTAGTTGGGTGAAGTGAAGTATGGAGATCTTATTATTTGCGAAAACACTTCATAATTAATTATGTCCAAATAATATTCCGTTTTTAAAGCATTAATGTGTCTAACAAATGGGTTTACTGTTGGGAATGAATTGAAGGTTTCGTTTTTTATAGGCAAAAAAAAATAAAATAATAAAATAATAATAATAATAATATCCGTACAGCGACAAGTGAGCACACCAGGGATAATATTGGTTTATTGCATTTCCCTCAGCAGTCTATTTGTTAGGTCTCCAATTGTTGGTCATATTTCTTTAGGGAACAACTGGAGAATTCCCAAACGACATTCAAATAAAGTGAAGGAAGCGTAATTAAAGTCTAACCTAGCAGAATTTGCAACATGAAAGACGTTTGGGATATATTTAAAGGAGATTATATCTTTGTGGACAAAACTAATTTTTTTAGATTGATTTAGGCCTACATTATTTTGTTGTATACAAAATAAAACAGGTGGAATAGATATAAATGTCATATTTAGAAGAAGAAATAGCCTATCTGAGTCTAAACCACTATTTTTAAACTTTTGTCAATTCATTAAAACTTTATGGATTTACTTTATGTAGCCTACGTTTAAGAATAAGAACACCTTAAGAACATGTAAACAAACAAAACAAAAAAAACATGAATTAGTGGTTTGAATACAACCAATGCCACAGTTTAACAATTGTTCTTTTTTTCATCATTTATTGCTTCAAGGAGAAAAATCACAACGCTACTAAACCAGTTTCTTTTGTGTGACTAAACGTTTTTATTTTAGAATGAGATGGGCGAGGCAAAATAGTAGCCTACAACCCAGATAGCATGGGTACGTTGAATCAACACGGAATTTTCATCCGAATGGTTAGATACTGGTTGAAACAATCAACACAGATTCAACCTTGTTTTACCTATAATTGAAATGCACATATTGATGCAACGTTGAGCGTTCAACCAAGCATTTACCGCCACTTCTAAGAAGAAAAAAATTATTCTTATAAGAATAGCCTACAAATAATAAATAAAAACAACAACAAACAAAACAAAACAAATAACGGCATTAAGGATATTGGAGGTCTTGATTCATTGGATAGATCTTAATGTCATTGCACTCGGGCTCAGTTTCCTGATTATGTCAACTTTACCCATTCATCTACCCATCCTAAATAATATAACAAAAATAAACAAAATAAAATAATAAGAACCCTTTCCCTTAGTAGTATTTATTTTATATTAAAATATGCAAATAAAGAAATGTATTGGACTAGCTAAATCCAGCTCAGTTTAACAGCAGCACTGGTAGTCTGCACCACCACAACCATAACTTATACATCAACTTATGCTGCTAACCTAACTTATATATACTACAAACAAACTTACAGTGACATATGCTGCTACCCCTAGCAATACATTGTAGACTATACACTTCTGCATATATATATATATATATATATATATATATATATATATATAATTTTATTGGACATCTTTTAGCTTTAGTATATATGTCTTATCTGTGTTTGAATGTGCACTTTATATGTTTACCGCAAGAGCATGGGAAACGTCTTTTCGATTCCTTTGTATGTCTCGACATGTGAAGTAATTGACAATAAAGCTACTTTGAATGGAAGGGTGGAGGGGATAGGGCGAAAAAAGTAGATGGAATTATTGGCCTATTTATACGCACATAGATACATACATACATCATGTTCATGTTGATCATGTAGGCTAGGCTAATTTAAAAGTTTACAATTTGGAGTTTCGCAAGGGGTGTCAACCACTAACTCTTCCGGGTAAAATGTTTCTGCTTAATATTGTTTAATATACTTCGTTTAATACTTCAATGAAGGTGCATAGCACTGTATCTTTAAGAGTGTCACCGTGATTTGAGTGCACCCAGCCATTTCCGTCCTTATCCAGCCGGTGGTGTCAATCAACAATCGTGGACTTCAAATTAATCAAAACATACCCTGACACTGCTGAAAGGGTAGGTGTAAAATCCGAAGTTGCACGTGTAAAGAAAACATCCATATAAACCTCTCATTTAGAAACCTTTGAATTTTATGTTGATCTAAACGTCCAATGTCAGTTGCACACTTGAGCTTGCAGATCATTTTTAGAGGCTACCGTTAGCTAGCTAGCTAAATAGCTAGCTTGTGTAACGTTAGCCTAAGTTCGGCACTCCTGCTGGGTAACATCGTTACTCAGGCTGGTTCCATAACACAACAGTGCAGGTTTACTGGACTAGCATATTAGCCAGTGATGCTAACATGTAGCATTTGTTGCAGGTGGAGAGTATATTACAGGCGACGTTCTTTGGACTATTTTAATGCATGTGCACCCACATTGATTGGTCTTTTGCTTGCTTGCATAGCGACATGCACGCATATTAGTCAAGTGAACTGCATCAATGTTAGTCAAACACTGCCTCGTGTTAAGTCCCCAGCGATGGTTTGTTTGCATGCCAACACTAGAAAGTCGTTCAACAACTGCTCTCCAAATAAGTTAGCTTCATGTTGTACATGTTGTTTATATATATATTTTTTTTTTTACATAAAAGCTCATTGATGTTTACTGACTTGGCAGAGGTGAATTCGCATCGAATACATTTGTTATCGTCAGCTTCTGTTTTTTGGAGCACTTGCCACAAGCTCTGTTTCAATATTGTGGAGGACTAAATACCTTGTATTGAAGTCCGGTTTTTCATCCCGGCTAAATGCAACTGCCTATTTTCAATTGGATAATCTCTTGCAGATAAAATTCTGGAACTAAACAAATATTTGTTCCAAAAAAAACAACTAAGTCCATGTAAAAACGGAAAGTTGGCTTGATGATGATTTAACGATATTGTAAGGCCAAGTGTCTCTTTGATGTTGTTTGCTATGTTTTGTTTGTTGTGGACAAAAAATAAGTATGTTTAAACCATAGTACAGACATCAGAATAATAACCAGACTACTTGCTAAGTTTCTTTACAGTGGTGAGTAAAGCAGTCAGTAGGAATACAATATGAGCCAAAAATTATCATAAATGACCATAGCACAAAATGTTTTCATGAGGTGGATGGCAGTGGGAAAATCAAACAAAATTTGTCTGTCTCTTGTCCATTCGGCCCTCTCTTTCATGTTCTGTACCCTGTCAAGACAGCACCTTTGTTCTGAAAGAACTAAGTTTGGTCTTCTGATGGTCAGCCATGGACGAAGACGACAGCCCGGATGAGCTGATCAACAGGAGTGCGTCTCATGGTAAAGGGAAGAGGCCTCCTGTATGGGCCATATCAGGTCAGATACCAACTCCTAGAAACAGGCTTATGATTGAGTCGAGTCACCTGTGTTAATCCCCTCTTTCATGGGGCATTTTCAGCTGTGGATCTATTACTAAGAGTGATCTTTTTGGTTTTCTATTAAGCTAATGCTTGATTGCGTTTGCCCTGTTGTTTTCGTGCTTGTTGACTACTAGACGACTCAGACGAAGCCGAGGAACAGTCCGACGAGGGCGAATCTGACAGCGGAGAGGAGGACGAGGAACAGGAGGACGACGAAGATCACCTCGATGGAGGAGACGATGATAGTGACGGTTAGAAAGCCTTGGTTTTCAAATTGAATTTGTAAAATAAAAAAGAAAATGAAATAAAACAAAGGACTTTTAAAAAAACAGAAGCAAGGAACATAATTGAAAAACTGACCTAGACCCATCCACCTTTCCCCAGATGATGACGACGATGAAGAAGAAGAAGAGGAGGAGGAGGAGGAGGACTCTGGGAAGGTCCCAGGGGGTGCAGCGGGCGGCACCTCGGCTGACTTGACCGGTCTGAGCTCAGACGAGGACAGTGAGAAGTGTCCCATCTGCCTCAACTCCTTCCACAGCCAGCCGGTGGCCACGCCTGAGAGCTGCGAGCACTACTTCTGTCTCGACTGCATCCTGGAGTGGTCCAAGGTGGGTGAGACCACCTCATGGGCTGCACATGACACCCGTAGTCTCCAGGGAGGGTTGTTTCTCTGCGGACCTCACTTGACAATGTGTCCCGTTTGTGCTGTGTAAGTAAAACGTTGGCCAAGCCTGCTAAATGCCTGCAATGTCTCTTTTAGAACGCAAACTCCTGTCCTGTGGACCGCATCGTCTTCCATAACATCTACCTAAGGAAATGTTACGGCGGCAAAGTGCAGAAAATGGTGAGAAGCAGCTTCTGCTTTCTTTCTTTCTTCTTTCTTCGCTAATATCTTAATAACTCGGTTGTAGTGCTATACAAAGTGGCCACACTGTAATACCTGTTCATCTTCAAGTCGAGTGTCTGCGTTTCTGATTGTGACCTGTGTTTGTGGTGGTGGGGGTGGGTCAGATCACGGTGCAGAAGCCCGTGAAGGAGGGCCGGGAGGAGGTGGTGGTGGACCTCGAGCTGGAGCAGACCAGCTGCGAGGTGTGTGGGGGGAGAGACCGGGAGGACCGCCTGCTGCTCTGCGACGGCTGCGATGCTGGGTGAGACGAACGCCGTGCCTGCTGCCTCGCGTCCTGTCTCATGCACCTGTTAATGGGCGTTCCTGAACTGAAACAAAGGGGGAAGAACGGGCTCAATCTGTTGTGTTATTTGTTTTGACTGATGAGTCCAAACCCATTTTGTGGCATCCCAACAGGTACCACATGGAATGTCTTACCCCTCCGTTGGACGCTGTTCCTGTTGAAGAATGGTTTTGTCCGGAATGTGAAGCCAACAACCGGCGATCAAGTAATTCCAGTGATAAATACACCCTTCGCTAAATTTTGGGCACAGTCAACGAAATTGCCTTATTCTAACTCAACCCTGCCTCACCAGTTGATCTCAACGCTCAATTTTACTCAGGGCTACATCCAGTTTAAAATTCCATGAAACTTTGAGGACAAACGGCCGTTCATGCTCATTAATCTGCAACGGGATGTCTCCCTGACTCAGGGGGGTCTGGAGAGGAGCAGAGCGAGACGGACAGTCTGTCCAACGCCCGTCCCACCACCAGCCGCCCGCGTCCCTCCGCGGCGGGGCCCACCCGGGCCATCGCCCGCACCCAGCAGAGCGAGAGGGTCCGGGCCAACGTCAACCGCCACCGCATCACCCAGGCACGCACGGCACGCACGGAACAGGTTTGGCATGAGTCGCTTTGCTTCTTCGTCCCGTCCATCTCTCACGGCCTCTCTAGCGGGGCCCACTTACAAACTGTCTCCCCTGTGGCTTACTAAGGCAGGTCTGACTGGCTGCTTGTTTTCGTGGGGGTCCGATCCCCTTCCCAATCTTCAGTATTCCTGGGTACAAGCATGGGTTGGCTGTAGTGTTAACCGAGGATGTTGGCTCGATTACATAATAATAATGTGTTTAAAATAATAATCAAAGTAGCGCTCTTTTAGTCTTCAGACACCATACAAATTAATTACAAAAGCCTTGTGTGTGTGATATTGTGTCTCAGTAGAAAACCAGCACCCATGGTTTGGTTAGATGCATGTGTGTGTGATCAGAGAGCCACGTTAAGGGGGCTTTGAGCTTCAGGCATTCTGTAGAGTGACGCGGGGGGGGTGGTCCTGTCCAGTTCACGCCCAGGTTTCTGATGCAGTCCACCTGGCTGGATGAGACCATCAACGCCGTCGTGGCAGGCCTCAACACAGCCGTGTACGTACGAGACCTCACTCCCCGCGCTACCAGCAGCCGGCGACGGAAGACAGGTTAGGAGAAGCACACACACACACACACACACACACATTAACGCATTCACAGCAACCAGAAGAAAGCAGAATCTACAAACATCTATGAGGAGTAACCGTGAGCGTTCTGTGTTTCCAGTGAGGCGCCGGAAGGCTACAGGCAAGAGGACGTCGTCAGCCAAAGGGGAGAAGGGCAAAGCAGCAGGGACCGGCATCAAGAGGCGGAGGCGGAAAGTCAGAAGGAAGAAGTCCAGGAGAAGGCTGGTGAGTCGGGTTCAGGGCTCGGCCAGACCACTATGATGTTCCACCCAGTTATAAAACGGGCTTGCTTTGATCAGGCCTCCTAATGATAATGGCTGTTTGTGACCGTGTGTCTTTTGTCTCGGAGGTGGTGAAAAAGCCGCCTTCATCCCGGGGCCGTATCGCTCACAGCCTGGGCATCGCCAAGCCCAAGAAGGGCACCACTCTTCCGACCGTGTGCCGGCCGTCGGAGCAGACTCTGGGAAGCATGCGGGCGGACATCGGAGCAGCCTCCTTCTCCGTCTATGGAGACCCCTTTGGCCTGGACCCCTTTGATTATGCGTAAGACAAGCATATGCGGATAGTTTAATATCCAGATTTGCTTTAAACCGGCAGTAGCCAAGTTTAGAGAGTTGGGCAATAAAGATCAAGAATCGCAACCGACATAAAAGCCAAATTCCTGAGTTTCTGATCCCTCCTATCCCTCTCCTAAGCCCCTCCCTAAAAATGGTGCTTACACATGCCGGCATGCTAACCCACGATCGTTAGTTAGGTAACGCTAGGTCCAGAAGCTCTGATACAGCCATGCTTTTAACCAGGAAGTGATGTGATTGACAGGCAGGTAGCCACGCCTCCTTGCGACAACTGTCCTGATTGGCTTGTGAATGCCGGGCAAAAAAATATTTTTGAGAGGCTGAATACAGGCCCTAGGGCACTTATAGAGAATGTATCTTCTCTCAGAGGATTTGAATTATTGATATCTGGCAGGAGCCAGGTAGTAAACGTCAATTGTTTTTGCTAGACAAAAAATAGCCGAGTGACATTGTCCTAACTGTTTGTCTCTATCCGTGCGTGTGCGTGTTCATTGGGCTCTTCAGGGAGGATGAGGAGCAGCAGGTCACCTCCCTGCTGGACGCCAAGAGGCGAGGTCTCTCTCGCTCCGCCCTTCGCTCTCACCAGCCTGTGGCTCGACCCATCACCGCCGGCCTCTCCAGGTACCTCTCCGCCGAAACCCTCCAGTCATCCCTCCGATGACGGGCACGGGTGTCCGTGTGGTCTGTGATCAACATTCCCCTCTGCCGTGGTAACCCCCTTCACAGTGATTCCTTATTGTCTCCTGTTGCCGCGGTGTCCTAGGCAGGGCATAAGCCTTCCCCGTTCGGAGGAGATGGCGGCGCCGGCCCCAGTGCCGGACCTTCTGGGCAGCATCCTATCAGGACAGAGCATGCTGCTGATGGACAGCTCCGAAGTAGTCATCCGCAGAGATGGCTCTCTCAAAGCTCTCAAGCCAGGTGGGTTTGTGTTCGCCTGTTAGCAGGCCAGCGTTTACGCTTCAATGCAAAGCATGTTTTTTCTAGTTCTTGTGTCAACAATATTGGCTTAGCTAAAGCCGCCTTTTGTAATGTCTATGGCTGCGTCTCAATACCCATAATAGCATCCTATTTACAATGTCCTAATTGTGTTTCTGCATGCAATAGTATGTATGCGTAATTTGTAATGGCAGCTGCAGTACGAACTATGAAAGTAAAAAGTATAGTATGCGATTTGGGACGCAGCATGTGTTTACTCTTCTGCCATAGTAATCTTAGAATGTTAATTTAATCCTTGGGGTGTTTTTCTCAGCAAATGTTCATGTATGCGAATATGTGCGATTCATTCGATTAATCAATTGGGGTATCATGTAATTAATTTGAGTAATTTATTTATAGATTGACAGCCCTAATATATATGTGTGTGTATATACTGTATATGTGGTGTGTGTGTGTGTGTGTGTGTGTGTGTGTGTGTGTGTGTGTGTGTGTGTGTATGTATATATATATCAAAGGCCTCCGTTTTGCCTTGCAGTGAGCTTGCCGTCCTTGTCGAGGCCCGACAGCAGCCGGAGCAGCAGCAGCTCCGGGGAGACCAGCGCTCAGGTTACCCCAGGGATGTCGCCCGTCCCGGGCCCCGCCTTCAGCCCCTCGGGCAGGCCCTCCTCCTCCTCCCACAGCTCCCCAGGGCCCTGCCTGTCCCCGCTCACTCCCTGCTCACCTCCCCCTGCCAGCCACAGCCATCCAGCTCCACACCTCCCCACACACCCCAACAGACCCAGCCCTTCCTCGGGACTCACCCAGCGAGGCATCAACGGCGTGGGCTCACACAGAGGGACCACCCCCAGCTCCACGCACTCTGGCCCGGACTCCGGGTCCAGAGGGAGGGAGGTTGCCCCATCCCAATCCCAGGTCAAGAAGTCTGCTCCCAAACCGGTGTGGGTGGACGTGGCTGTGCTTCCCAGGATACCAAAGCTGAAACGGGAGAGCGGCAGCCTGGCTAACGTGGGCACCAGCAGCCCTGCTGGGGGTAGTGCCAGTAACGGTCTACCTGAGGGGGCCGGGGGGCACAGCCTGGCTGGGGACCGGGCCAGGCAGCACACCGTGGACCAGCAGCAGCAGCAGCAGCAGGGCCAGAGGTCCCAGCCTGACCGGGCAGCCCCTTCCCCTGCCTTCTCCAGCTCCTTCTCGTCTTCCACCTCTTCCTCTGGATCTCCGGCCACTCTCCTACGCTCTTCCTCCTCCTCCTCGTCGTCCTCCACCGTGAGCTTCCGCATCGCCGGCGGGAGCTCGTGGCACTCGCGTCGCCTGGGCAACACGTCGTCTGTGCTGGCCGGGGTCGGCCCACAGGAAGCGGGGACCTCGGAGGAAGAGGAGGCAAAGAGGAAGCGGGAGCGCCGGATCAAGCTGCTGCTGTCCGACTCGCACAACCAGGTCAAAGAGGAGGAGCAAGATGCGTACGACCCCTTCAATCCCACCGGCTCGGATTCCAACTTTTCCGATAGCGAAGCGGAGAACCCGTCACAGGACTGCGACTCCCAGAATGCAAACGCTGAGGGGAAGGGGACTGAGCTGGGAAACGAGGATGGCTCAGGGCGCCAGGTGAAGGCTGAGCCAGTGGAGACCAGGATATCCGGGGAGTTGGACCAAGTTTCAGGGCAACACCTGGAGGTGAAAAAAGAACCAGAGCCAAGTGATACCGAGGAGGGGGAAAGGTCCGTACGGCGCGGCCCTCAAAACCGTTCCAAATCTGGGGCCAGTGATACCAGGCCACCTCTGCCTGTCAGCCTGCTGCCTATAAAGAAGGAGAGCACAGAATCCGGCGATGAAAACGGGCAGAATGTCCAGCCGCTCAGCAGTACCCCCTCACACCACAAGGTGGCTCCCTCTGCATCCTGCTCAGCCAACAGCCAACACAGCCAGGGCAAAGTGAAAATCAAGTCTGAGCCCAAGGACAGTCCAGCCAAGTCCAAGTCCAGATCCAGGTCCCCGGCCAGATCTTCGGGTCAGGGGAAGAAAGCCTCCAAAGGAGGTGGGTTGTCCAAGGAGCGGCGCTCTGCCTCCAGCAGCCCAGAGGGCGACCGGCGCAGGGGGGAGCAGCCGGCCCCAGGCCAGGGGTCCAGGAGAAGAGAAGGAGGAGGAGGAGGAGGAGAAGAGAACCGAGACAGGAGGCCAAGATGCTCCCCGTCCAGAGAGAGGAGGAGGAGGGCGACTCGCTCCTCGTCCAGCAGCTCCGACTCGGACACCTCGGGGAAGTACCGCCGCAAAAAGAGACGCTCGCGGTCGCGTTCCAAAGACAGGAGAAGATCAAGGTAATAAAAGAGATTTAACAGAATCATTATTATATATATTGTTTCCATTTAACTGAAAATGTATCTTCCCCGTTCTTTTTTTAGATCGGGGTCGGACTCCAGCAGCAGAGAGCGCTCCAGGAGGAAAAGGCAGAAGCCAGGCGGCAGCAAGGAGCGGAACGACAGCAGAGGGCGGGAGAGAGACCGCGGCAGGGCCTCCAAAGACCAGAGGCGCGGGCGATCCCGCTCGCGCTCCAGGTCCAGATCCAGGGACCAGACAAAAGAGCCCCCCAGACCGCCTCATCCCTCCTCTTCCAGCTCCAAGGACCGGGCGGAGGAGCGTCCCAAAGACAGAAAGAGGGCCCGCTCGCGGTCCCGATCCCGCTCCCGGGAGAGGAGGACAGAAGGCGGAGCGTCCAAGAGTTCCCAGAAAACGCCCGCGGGGTCGTCCGCCGCTTCCTCCTCCAAACAGCCGCAAGAACCGAAAGAGAGGAAGAGAGTGAAGGACAGCGCTGGAGGCAGCCTCAAAGAGGAGAAATGCGCTCGGGAGAAGAAAAGAGAGGTCCCCTCTGGCGCGGCGCTCAAAGAGAAAGCCCCGTCCAGGCTCCCTGAGGTCAAAGCGGAGAAGGATCCCGCTGAACCCGGATCAGACGGCCGTGTCACGTCGGAAAAACCTACAAAGGCACCCAAGGTGGTCAAGGAAATCAAGCAAGAGAAAATCTCGCCCTTTGATATCTTCGAGGACTCACCAGTGATAAAGCCGTCGGAGAAAGAACCCACGGAGGCAGCCTCTCCCTGTGTAGTCAAAGAAGAACAGGAGCAACACAGAGTGAAACAAGAGCAACTTGACCCCGTCCAAGAGGAGACGTGTGCCCTCGTGTCTCACGACGAGGGAGGCAGAAAACAGCACGTGTCCTCCGCTAAGGTCAAAGCGGAGCCCGTCTGGACCGAGCTGGCAGAGCAATCCTCACCGACCGCCCCTCCGTTCTCCCCGGCAACGCCTGAACACAGCCCCGGCGCGTCCAGCCCAGCTCCCCAGGCAGCTATCCCCACCGACGGCCTCGGCGAGGCCACCTCAGACCCCCCTCCAGCACCGAAGGCCCCCGCTGTGAGCTCCAGCCTCGGCCAGCAGGTGGCCCCAGCCAACCCCGTGGACGAGGCGCTGTGTGACTCGGAGGACGAGGACTTCAACGTGGACATGATGCTGGACAGCCTGGACTTTGTGCAGCCGGCGGGCGTCCCCGCGGGGGCGGACCAGGGCGTGGCCGGGGTCAAGCGGGAGGCGGAGGTCAAGGTGGAGGGAGCCCCCGCGGGAGCCAAGAGCAAAGCGCCGGTGAAGAGGGTCACTTGGAACATCACGGAACCATCGGAGCCTCATTCCGAAAAATCTGCAAGTAGTGAGTATCACTGGTTCACGAGACAGGCCAGACTCTGCTGTGACTTTCAGCACGGGACTGCACATAGACAAGTAAAGCCGAAACACCTCAAAATAAAGGCACCAGTTTGTGTTCATAGTGTGAACTGGTCAGGCTGCTGCTGTGTTGTAGTAATGTTTTTTTTTTTTTTTTTCCCCTGCTTTCTATCAGGACTCGCCCTCTACAAGCTGAAACTGAAGCAGGAAGCAGCTCGCAGGCCCAACTCCACCCAGCCTACTAGCAAGGTAGGACTCAGACAAAGCACAAAATAGCCTTTTCTTATAGATGGCCCGGTTAAACCAGCAGAGGACACTATGCATGGATCAGAAGACAGAATATTCTCTTATACATTTATTCAAATATGTATTCAGCGGTAAGCTCTGTAATGTGTGCAGTTCTTTAAACGTCCCCTACGTGGTAGTGTTCGTCCAGAAAGAGCAGATTTTGTGGAATCTGAGTGAAACCTTTTGATCGAAACTGAAACTGATAGGAGGTGCTTTTCCAACGAAATGAAAGTAAAGGCCTTACATGGGAAATCACAACTATGTGATGAAAAAAACAAAAGGTTTATAGATGGGGTTTACTACCACAATTCAATAACCCACACTCTCCCAACCAAGCCCATGATGCAACACAATAGCATGCATAATACCCACAGTTTGCTTTCTTGGTGAGGCAACCTCTGATGTGTGGTGCGGTAACCATTATTTGCTGTAAAAGAGGATGGGGTAATATTTTCTCCGGTGATGTAACAACAACTCAAATGTGGCTGTTTGGTATCCTTGGGTATTTCTATTATATTTACCCTTTGTAAAACAAACAAATATAACATGCTGCTGAGTAATTTCCCAAGGCTTTTCATTTTCTTTTGACCTCTGAGATTGAATAACGATTCAATGGTATTTCCTCTTCCTGAGGATATGTCTGTCATTCTTAGGATATGTCTGTCATTTCAGAAGGACGGTGCGGCTGAAGGAGTTGAGGGAACGGAGGCTTCTGACGCGGACGCAGCCAGAAAGGACATGGTAAGGCCAGGAGGAAGAAAAGCGGATGAAGGCGTCGCTCCCAATTTCAATACTGGGACACAGAAACTCACAACTAAACCATAAACCTGTGTCGGGCCAGTGTTGTGGGAAAAGCTTTTTCCTCTTGAGTGGTTTCGATCGGTCCGAAGAATGAAGAGACCCCACAAGGATCTGAGTAATACAATAACAGTCCTTTATTGTCTCCATGCTGTGAACCGGTTGCAACATGAAGATGTGAGCTCTCGGTAGTCTCACCAAGAGTTTCTTTATGACCACATGTATTGTGCAATTGTGGTCTACATATTATTTGACTCAATCAATCAAATCATTTCTGTGCTTAAGCATGCATTCCCCATTTTAGTGGGTGAGACGCAGTAATATGTGTTGCCTCAATGATCTCTCGATGGGCTCTTGACTCTGTGTTCCCCGTCCTGTTCAGTGCCCAGTGTACTTGAAGAAGCTGCACATGCAGGAGCGTGCCGTAGAGGAAGTGAAACTAGCCATCAAACCCTTCTACCGGAACAGAGAGATCACTAAGGACGAGTACAAGGACATCCTACGCAAAGCTGTCCAGAAGGTAAGCACTGGCCAGCTAGTTCTAGCATTGAACCAAAGCCACTGGGTTTTGGCTAAGTGGCATTTCGACTTTGGGAGGTATAAGACTGTTGTTAAGCAAAAACGGCATTGGATTGCGTTTCTCTGATGGAATTTTCTGTAGGAATTACATTTTTAATTTTTTAATTTTTTTAATTTGAACTACCAAATGTTTGTTGATATGCTAGGTGTGCCACAGCAAGAGCGGGGAGATCAACCCAGTGAAGGTAGCCAACCTGGTCAAGGCCTACGTGGATAAATACAAACACGCCCGGAAACACAAGAAAGGCGAGGACGGACAACGGCAGCAGGAGGCCGACAGAGACTCAGACAGCCAGTGAGAGAGGGAGGGAGAGAGAGAGAGAGAGATGACACAAAACACCCCGCCACTCAGCCATGCTTATTTGTTGTTTTTTCACTGTAGCATTATGAGACATTTTTGTGGGTGGAACTCAAAATACTTTGAGAGGCTTTCCTCCTGGAACAATAATGCTGTTTTCTGTTCATGGGATAGGACCTGGTCCAATTGTGGAAAGCTTATTGTCCAACAAATGCTACTTTTTGTTGTTGTTGTAGAAGGAAATTATAGGAGTACCCAGGGTAGTCTTGGGACGTAACTTGAAAGCACGTGTTAGTTATTATATCTGTAGTGATTCCCTCTGACTGACAGTGTGCATTAGAAAATAAGATTGACCGCTTCATGTTGTGGTGGTCCAGCATAAAAGCGCAGAATCTCTGTGAGAGACTGTTGTAAAGGTTCTGTCTTGAAGAGACAAACCTCAACAAACTCATTACAAATGTTTGATCTGATATAGCTGTCTTTACCAGGCAAAATGTCTGGGTGGAAGCTGTATGGGTTTTTAGTCATTTCTATTTTTACAATCCATTCTGTTATTGCGGGAAGAGGGAATATTTATCAATATGAATAAAAATGTTGGTTAACAGGTGATGCAATTTACATATTTAAGATAAGGTTAAGACATAGAGGCAAAATGCTGTTATTCAAATTTTGTAGTAAGATAGAAGGTGAACACTCATTTTTAGATTTAGTTGTATATTATATAGTAATTACATCTTTTAAGTAAGATTAATTGATTTGATTATGTCACTACTGAACTTGGTGCTCACATATCCAGGGAAAGCTTTTTTATGAACTATTATTTCCTGCTTCATGAACTGCAATAATCCATACTCATACTGCTTGAAAGAGTTGTGTGCTTTGCCTCAACTTTTTGTGGGGCCTGCTGCACCATATACTGGTTCTGTATGGATTAGCTTATACCATGTTTATCAGTCGTTAATAAAGCTAATACCATATGTTATATTTTAGCTATTTCAGCAATATTCAGGAGGTAACCGCATTATCCAGTAGAAAAGCGCTCTTAAGGATGGATAAAGATTGGATTTAATGGCTGCTGCATAGGGTATGGTGACTTGACTATGCCTGTACAACAATGTAGTCGTAATCTTTTTGTAATTTTTTTGTAATCTCTGCTCTTGGCTGTCACTGGGCTTCCTATGTACGTTTATTTGTAGTTGGAGGAACCAATCTATGCCAGTTCTGCTTGCTTATTTCTCTGTGTCCATTGAGTGTGTGTGCATTCGGGAAAGACCAAGGGGGATGGAATGAAACGGGAAAAGAAGGGTGTTGGGTGGCCATGTTTGGACTTTGCTCTGTCCTACACTGTCATGTTATCTGATGGTGTTCTACCCTTATTTGTTCTCTTATGTCTCTAGGACATTTACATAACCTTTACATTTCCCCAGGTAGGGTAAGTGCTTCAAGGAGTGAACGCAAAACAGTAATAAACAAAAATATAGATCATGAAATAAGATTTGGGCCCAATGTTCTTTATTTTATTGCTTCACCTCATGCGCCATAGTAGGTTGAAATAGTTGGAAAGAGTTGAAATGGCATCTAATTCCGGGTATTAGGACTCTAGGACTTGAAGCTGTGATGGTTATTGAGTGAACCACTGTACCACAGGTACTGTGTGTGTGTGTGTGTGTGTGTAGCAAAAGTTAGTGGTTTTCCAATCCTGGGCAGCCCTCCGTCACCACATGCCTCTGCTGCCTTCACTGGGTGAAACTGGACGTTTCAATGGATTGTAAATATTTTTGGGACAATGTTTTAATAAAAGGTTATGCTGATAAGATTTCGTCAGCGTTTCTCTTTTCCTGTTTCGGTTGTATCCCATAAAAAACGGGGTGATCTGAGGTCTAAGGAATTTTCCAGACCATCCATCCAATTTGAAAGGCCTCTTAAGGGTTTACGACCGTAAAACGACAGTATCAGATTGCACTTAACACTTAACTACCGTCTTTTAGTTTGAGCCTTTTACATTGTTACTGTTGTATACTTCGATGGCCTCGTGTATTTCCTGTCCTCTGGATTTGAAAGACTGACTCCATTTATTTTTATCCATTGCTGCTTTGGCGCCATGCACTCTGAATGATAGTTTGTTTGACGGCTGTGTATTTTTCTGCTTCCAGTATCAACAGCATAATCTGATGAGTCTGTTGAGCATGTCTTTAAAAAACTGGTGAAAGCGGGGCCCGCTTTGTTCATATCTACACGTAGAGAAACAGTAAATGCAAACTTGACAGGTTTCTTAGATTGAATGTCGTTACCTAACCTTAGTTATCCCTATCTCAACACACCCAAGCCATAACATAAGAGGGAGTTAACAGAGGCTGTTTATTAAAAAAAATACATCTACAGGAATGCAGGTCAGAAATACAGCACAAACAGTAAATCAAGATTGACAGTGTGACCCATAGGGGCAGAAATAAAAAAAGTTTTCAGTAGAAGAGAAAGTATAACTAAATGAGTTATGGACACTCATTAAGACCAGTCTGAGAAATAGACATCATTTTGACCTCCGCAAGACATCCCCTAAAGTTATTCAATGCATGGATAAATATGATTAAAAACACATACTTTGATCAGATATGTAAATATTACTACATTCCAAAGAATTCTACATTTACAATGGCATTACATTCATCATTACGTTTCATCAGCCAGAAACAGTCTGGTCGGTTAATTGACAGTAATGTACATACAAAATAAGTTGTTTAGTGCAAATAACAGCAATAGTAACCACATGACATCAACCGTAAGTGTCAATCTATTTCAGACAGCATTTGCTATCAGCCACTTGGTGGACTTTAAAATCTGTTAGTTCAAGTAATAACAGTTACATGTTAAACATGTCCCTAATTTAATTGCCAATCTAGTACAGGCTTCATGTTGTCAGGAGAAGACAAGAGAATAGGCCATTAGCAAATCGGAGGTGGCCACGGCTGAAGCGCTTTGTTTAGAAAGGCAGAGCTGCAGGGGACTAGGGCAGATCAGTGGCAGCCATGAAGGAGCTGATGAGGTCGAACAGGCTGTTGGAGATCTGCAGGCTGATGTTGTCGCTGAGGAGAGATGACGCGCCCTCCGCCTGGGCCAACTCGTGGAAGTGACGACAGATCAGAGGAACCACCTTGGAACCAGCAGGAAAATGGGTGGGTGTGGGTGCGGGCGGGGGAGAGGAGCAAGAAGTGAGCAGAGAAGGACAGAAGGAAAAAAATTGGTCAGGGACTCATTGGAAAGCATTGGAAACATACGTGAAAGTTCCTGGAAAACTCCTTACCTTGACGACGACAAGTTTCTTCTCCTGGGGCCTTCCATCGGGGAACTTTTCTCCAAAGCACATCTGAATGGTATAGTCAGGAGAGCCGCGCTTGTGTTCACCAAACAGTTTCAGTTCTAAGTAAGAAAGGAAGAAAGACAAATCACTGACCTTAAATACAACGACTAGCAAAACGTGTGTGTGTATGTATATATATGTGTGTGTGTGTGTTTGTTTGTGTATAGTTTGTCTGTCTGCCATAGCACTGTACAGCAGGTTCATGCATACAGTCCAAATAGCTCCACGTACCATTTATATAATTTTCAAAGGACAAGAGTTCCACTGGGCTGCATTTGGGCAGGGTTGTGGGATCTGGGTAGGCCTCACTTGGGTGAGTACAGGCAAACACATGACAACTGCCCTGTCGGATGGCATAGATCCCATTGTTCCGAACCTCTAGGACAAGTCCTTTCTGAATGTTGTTCAGGATATGGTTGGTATAGTGAATCTGGTGACAGTGAAGGAGGACAGGTTATAGGCATATCAACCTTATTATTATCATCATCATCATTATCATCATCATCATCATCATCATCATCATCATCATCATGTTATACTTCAAAAACTCAGAAACCAAACGGCCGATACCCAAACACGATCTGACATGGCAGACCAGAGAGAGCAACTTACGCTCCGCCATACCTGTTTGTGGTCCAGCAGGCCCTGAGTAGAGGGGAAGCAGAGAGGGTGGGCATCGAGCTCCGGCGAAGGGTGCTGGTAGTGCAGCTGGAGACGGTGGCAGGAGACCTGCTGCTTAGACATTAGTTTGCCCCTGTAGTGGATGGAGACCTCCAGGTCAAAGATGTTGGGCTGGGGAGGCACCAGGAACTCTGCCCCCGGGTTGGCTTTGGAAGGAAACAAAAAGACACACTTCAGTAGTGCTCATCTTTTATAACCAAGTATTTCACTCTCCACAAGAATAAGATTCGTGATAAAGTGTAAACATAGCCAATCCAAAAATAAACTGCAAATATAACATGGTAAAACAGCAGTGTGTGTGTGTATGGATGGATGGATGGATGGATACAATTATATATAGAAACATAAAGAGTCATAAAGAGAAAAGTTAGAGTCGAATTCTATTGAATTGCCATTCTGTGACCCGTGTGAGGTCTAACAAACCTCCGTAATCGGGCTGTGAGGGTTCCGGGACTTGTTGAAGAGGCTCCACAACTTGCAGACCAGTGTAGTCAGGGTAGATGCTGGGGACCAGCAGGCCATAGTTCTCAATCAGTGGCTGCTCCCCTGAAAGTGGAAGCACCATACCACTCACTTTCCAATTGACTGTGCCTATCACAAATACGATTAATAATAATCATAATAACAATAATAATTCATTTAATTTCTATAGCACTTTTCAGACACCCATATGATTAAGCTTTGAGTTGCTGCAGGTGTAGAAATACTTTACCTCTGGCAGGGTTATTGAGATCTAGGGTGAGAAAATGGCTAAGCAGATCAGCCTGCAGTGAGAAAACGACAGAGGGAGCAGGGTTATTGTTTGGTGTATGTGAATAAATATAAGTACAGTAGTTTAGCTTAATCAGATCTAAGGTAGTGTGCCGGGGGGGTGTTTAAATTGCACCTCTATCCCTGTGGGGAACTCCTCAACGGGAGAGCAATATATGTCTGGGACCATATCATCGTCATCTTTAGGGGTGGGCTCGGTTCGCCCGCCTTCATAATCATCTGTAGGCAGGGAAAAAATAGAAATACACACCATTACAGATCCATTCAGTGATTATATTATTTGAATAACCATTCTGAACCTGACAAGTATACACACATCAACTTACACTCATTGTTGATAATCTCATAGATTTTATGGGGGTCTTCTGAGTTCTTTGAATAATCCCCGACCATTTTGAAGCGTTTGGTGAGGTTATTCAGGGTACAGCGGAAGTTGGTCTTCCATTTAGCTTTGTCATTGGGATACTCAACGATTTTACCACTGCAAACTGCCCATGCCTGTTAAACATATTATTGTGACATTGACAGAGATGCATGACTAAACAAAATTGTGAACTAAAATTCACAATGTAAACATTTGCACACCAAAGTAAGTAAGTCTATCCCAAATAAAGGGATGGAATAGATCCACAATAGTCTAATAGTTACAAGCAGACTATCGTCGTTTGAGTACGAGGACAAAATCGAATAGGCTAACGAGTCATTATAACTAACCTAGTCGCAGGCTATCCCTGTACTGTTTTCTCGCATGCATTCCGTCAGCTATCTTACCCGAAATATTTTACTGTCCTCGTCACTGCAGTCCTTCCTGGAGTTGTGCTTCCAAGGGACTCGGAACTGATTTTGGTTTACATATTGCAAGCCTTTGTACTGTCCAGTTGTCACTTGCTCGATGAGCCAGCTGGCAAACAAGGGTCTACAACCAAAGTGACAGAGTAGCAATATCAGAGACCAAGTTTACCGATGTAAACTGTACTAAATTGTACTGCGTAGTACTATTTTGTGCAAATATGTTCTTGCAAGCCTATTGATTAGAGCGAGATACATTGAGAGAGATAGATAAAGAGAGGGCAAGAACCTGGAGCATTCGACCGCATTAGCCTATCGTTAAGAATTAATCCAATTCAGAAGAACGCATGAACCTACCTGTTCATCTTGTGCGCTTCAATGGTTCTTTACTTGTGAACCGAAGAGTTCTACTAATTGTGATGAATTTATAGCTCGGTGCAAATGTACTTATATCGCCCTAGTCATGTGACGAGGAAGTAGCAATTGAGACGTTCCCCTTGTCCCATTATGGTCTTTCCGTTGAAACATCATTAAAACAGCATACTATGTGTGTCAAGTTCATTGGTAAAAAGTGGGCGTTTCCCTGAACACGAAACTGAGTTTATGGTCTACACAGCAAAACAAACTACTGTAATTATGTAGAGGCAGGGATTATGAAATTTCTGTGTGTTTTTTTGCCCCCGCACGCGTGTGCGTGTGTAAAAAAACGATACAGAGAGCGAGAGAGAAATAGAGAGTAATTATGCATGTGCTTAATGAGAGACAGGTCTATGCTTATTAATTGAATTTCAACTGCAGTGATTGCCTTCCGTACAGTATGGCGGCTGCTTCCCTTGCAGCTGCTATGACTAACCTCAATAGAGGATCCATGTGGCTCACCACACATGGCATCCTACGAAACTTCTCGTTAAATTAGAAATGTCTGCGTTATTCCAGCGAATTAAGTACATGCACCTGTAAATAGAGCACAGGGCCTTTCATAAGTCTTGGATTGCGTGATAATTTCATAATTGAACTGGTGCAGGTGTACTGCTTTGTCATGTGTTAGACTGGGACTATACTATGCATAGTGAGAAAATGAGTGGGGATACCCTTTGAATATGGACATTTCAGCTGTGACATGCATGCCCTAAAGTGGCATTTCCCTTTTCCAACTTCAGAGATCAGCTAAGTGACCAAAAGTCCCTTCGCTTTGATTCCTTTCCTTGATGCTTGTCTTTGGGGAGAATAACGTTTTGAATAGTCTGGCCTGTCGTGTCTCCATCCTCGCTGATGATATGTTTTCTCTAAGTAGCCATATTAGGTGCCATACTCTGCGTTACCTGTTGGGAATGGCCTACACCTTAACTCTTAGATTACCCCAAAATGAATCTGTAATAAGGAAGTGATGCACTCTTTAACAGTACACTTCCCTCGTCCTACTCGTCAGCCATGTTGACCTATCTGGCCTTGGGGCCTCACGCTTTGGAGCAAGGGTCTTTTCAACATCACAGAGGAGGGATGTGGTGATTTCAAGGAAACCAATAGTAAAGTTTTTACATCCTTCTTCTTTCAAATTCACACAGATTGAGGCACCACTGAGGGAATCAGGGCGGCCATTTGTTTGTTGGTGTAATTGTAACGATGAAACCTTAGATGGAAAGCCTCTTTAGGAGAAATATAATTAAAAGTTAGCCGAGTGTCAGGTCGGATTGGGCTTTAACATCATTAAGAAAGACATTTGATGGGGAATTCCGGAGATCATAGAAAAAATATGCTAGCACTCCTTTTTCTTTGTCAACCCCTTTCTCTCCTCCTTCTTTCCTCCATGCCTCCCTCCCGACCTCCCTGACTCCCTACCATCCCAATCCAACCCAACCTACCTACCTACTGTCTCTCTTCTCAGGGTCATGACACACAAGGCAACTTTAAGGACACATACTGACAAAAACTGTTAGGTTCTGCAGTGTTTCCACTGTAGCGTTTCAATGTTCTCCATGTTTGTTTTGCTCCCATTTCTTATCTGCATTAGGATCATGGCCTTCCGTTTCAAACTTAAATGTTCCCCTGTCGGCTCATTGGACAGTGAAAACATAAGTGGGCAGGCAGACACACCTGCATTTGTATGTAAGACCTTTACACTGTTGCTGCTCAAGATCAACACACAGATTACCTAAATTGATGTTGGTGTGACTGTGTGTGTTTGCACATGCGTGTGTGTGTGTGTGTGTGTGTCCAGATGCTGAAGTCTGAGTTGCATCATCAGTGTAAACCAGTTTTATCACTTGGTGATGTGATGATTTCCATACTTAGAAATTATGAAACCGGAAATAAATATCTTTCTACTTATGTGTAGACCAGAGAAAAATTGCCAGGAACGAAACATCCAGGTTGGAAGATGCCCACTTGAAAAACTTCAATGACATATCTCTTCTCAACCCAAATCCTTTCTAAATATTGGTTTTTAGAATACTCCTCTTGGTTTTAAGGCATAATGGACATTATAACACCATATCCTGTGGATTTTCAAATGTGACTAGTGTCATTTAGATAGTGTTCGTATGATTGTGGAACCAAATTAATGTATTTTCCGCTTAGTATGAAGTGGGTTGTTATTGCCCATTCTATCATTATTGTATAGTTGTATTGTTCCTTGGTAGCATCCTCCAAGTAGAGACATGATATAATGATTCAACAGAGGTGTGATGCATCTGGAAACCCTGTTGATTCAAAGTGCTGTTATTGGTGTTGCATAATGTAGAGTGTGTTATCCAATGGTGCCATCTGCTGGGGACAGTGAAGCTTTGATCAGAGCATTGGCCTCGCTAGGAAGCTCTCTGTATATTTAGTCAGTGCATGCCTAGTGATTGTTCTGCCATGTGTTGTGCTGCGTAATTTTGGACGCTAGAGGTCACACCGTGATCAGTTTTATTGCTGACGTCACTGTACAGAGACACACCGCTTCTCTGTGACTGGGAGTTTGATCAATAAACTCTTAATACACTGGAAAAATATCTATTTAGTTATACAAAGGCTTAGTGGTCTGTAGCCACGACGGCACTAAGGCTTTTAGACCAGAGTCATTCATATTTATGCTATTGTATTTTGCTGTCCAACAAAATGTGGTGCTGAAACTAATGTTTTGGGACAGAAGTAAACAGAGTAAAGTTATCTATTTACTTTTTGATAGACATTGCTTTAAAAAAACACTTAACACACTAAAATAGATATTCTATATATAACTTAAACAGTGGGTAATTTTTCTTCCGTTTTACGCAACGTGTTTTCAACTTCTTACGATCGAAGTTATAAAAAAAATAACTAATGTAAAAGCGGGCAGAAGCACGGCTGTCGATATGCACCAGTAGCACAGCCATGCCCTTTAAGGGAGGGCACATGCCATAAACATTATATTTACCTTTAAATTAATCGAGTCCTTAGGCAAGCATTATAATGGCCAATTATTCTGCACAGAGACACGCTTGCCATTTATTTTCTTCTTTTAGGCTGTAACCTGGCTACCGCTGAGAGCCTCCTTGGTATTTGTGATTTTAAAGAGTAAGAAGCGAAGGGTGGAGGGGGGAAGACTGATAATTTGAAGACTTGCCAGGGGTACATTGTCAAATTCAAAAGGCATTTCAGAGAACCAGAACCATTCACTTTTTTTCATTATCTATACTATTTTTTTTTCTTTTTTCCTTTTTTCTTCTTCCTCTTTTCGCCCGGTTGCAGGATGTTTGAATCCACCAATGGGCTTTCAAGTTGGAGACATTGGAATGTAAATGAGCCCAGCGCGTGCTTCTGGCGCAGTGAAAGCTCGGGATTGTTTATTGAGCTCCCGGAGCCACGCGCCTGGCTCGGGGAGTCGGTGAGCAGAAGAATCACACAGCGGGGCGGGGCCTGATGGGGAAGCGTGCGTCTCCAAAGGGGTGGGGTGTGTAGGGCGCGTGTTGAAAAAGAGGAGTGATGCCAAAGTTTGGGTCAGATCAGCTCGTAGAGTAAGCAAGCGCAGTCAAGAGAGACTTGGACTCCAGATATCACTCAGCGTGCTCCAGATAGCCACACGGTCCCCACGCGAAGGACACGAGAGTGGGACATTGCCAAAACTGCCATAGGCCTACTGTTTTTTTTTCTCCTCCACTGAGTACCTTTGAGGCTGCACTCCTACGGCCAGCCTTAAGCCAGCTATTTGAGTTGGACTCATCACCGGACGAGATGGAAACTACCACCACCACTATTACACAACTTGCCCAGAGCGCATGCCCATTTGGACTCACTGAAAGGCGTACAACAATCACACTGCACGCCCCGGCAGAAGAATGCGTCCTACCCACTGACCACCCTAACACTAACGCTGCCGGTTTCCAAAGCAAGACCAAGGTGCTGAAAAGACAGCGCTCCAGTTCACCAGAGCTACTGAGGTGCAAGCGACGACTCACCTTCAACGGTCTCGGCTACTCCATCCCCCAGCAGCAGCCAGTGGCCGTGGCCCGAAGGAACGAACGGGAAAGGAACCGGGTCAAACAGGTCAATATGGGCTTTCAGACACTGCGTCAGCACGTACCTAATGGCGCAGCCAACAAGAAAATGAGCAAAGTTGAGACCCTGAGGTCAGCTGTGGAGTATATAAGGGCCTTGCAGCACCTCTTAGACGAGCACGATGCTGTGTCAGCTGCGTTCCAGTGCGGGTTGCCGTCACCGGCTATCTCCAACAGCTACTCCGCAGAGCCCGAGTCCCCGCATTCCGCTTACTCGTCTGACGAGGGGAGCTATGAGCCTCTGAGCTCTGAAGAGCAGGAACTGCTGGACTTCACAACTTGGTTTGACAGATATTAAGCTGTCAACATCCCCATAACTTATGTGCGTCTAAGTGACTTCTACCAAAAGCGGCTCAAAGTTGATTGGCAAAGAGATAACGCTATTCGATTTCCCCTGCAGCGAACACAGACCTCCGTGCGCAGTGCACGCTCTCTGCTTGGCACTGACTCACTCTCCCTCCCTTCTCTAAACAACTTTGCAGGTGCAAAGCAGTGGCGAGAGAAGTGGGGTAAGGCAGCGAGCCTCTGGTAACCGTTGCTATGCTACGACAGAGCACAAACTAGTGGCCCCAAAGTCCCCAAACGGAAGACGTGAATGAAAGAGACAGACTGTGCGCTATGGACAAAGTATGGAGATCCCTACTAGCAACTTGGGGCGCAGAGTTAAACAATTCTTGATCGATGGTGAATTAAGTGCAATTAGGACTGCAAATGCTGTTGCACCACTAGTGCGCAAATTTGATTCCCGAGGACTCATTGGGGCCTGTACATAATCTTTCACTTTTCTATAAGCGTAAGACTGCCTTCTTTAACTGCCAAATCTGTTGGTGGAGTGAGTATAGGCCAAAAGGCTAAGATAATGTGTTTGAACTTTTTAAATAATGTGTGGGCCTGTATACTTTTTTCCCTTTGATATCCAAATTGAATGATACTGAAAATGAAGAACTATTTTTGTACAGGGAAATGAGGAGTAAACAAATCAAATGTTATTGAACTCTAAGCACCGCCACTCGTCTAAGTGGACTTGGAGGCAGTGAATTGGACAGCAACATGGGTTTAGGCTATAAGGCTACTTGACACTGATAGAAAGGTTTGACAAAAGAGACCTTTATCAATATGCACTTGTTTTCCGTTTCCGTAGCCTAAAATGTACATAACTGATTCTAACAGATATATTTTGTGTAAAACATGTTTTATAATAAAGATGAATCTATTTATATTACATGATGTGTTTTGTGCTCTATTTGGCCAGCAATTTGTTGTTAACGTTTGTCGGCCTAAACGAATATGGATGTATATATAGCCCAAATGTTATATGTGGGCCTTCATTGGGCAGACTGGGGAGCTTTTCATTGAAAGAGCAACTGTGACCTTTCTAGACTTGTTTAGGCACACGGAAAAATTTACGCAGCTGGGTGAACGCACCAAAGGCTTGCACCTTCTGCATGTCTTTGTCTGAATTAAAGACAGGGGGATTAATATTACCTTTCATGCATTGCATTGTTTCTTTTTCATGCTTTCTCTTTACCCAATAACCCGGACGGCCTGGGGGGACGAGGACCGAGGGAGAGCTGCATGCAGTTAACTCTTTTGAAATGGTAGGCCGATAGTGCAGTTTGAAATACGGCTCGGGGAGAGTCACCAAGCCAATTCAAAGGGTCAACATTCTTACTGCCTTATTGAGATAAATCTAAATAAAACCTATGGTTGTAGACTACATTTGTGTCCCCAACAGTTTTTCAGGGCGCACAGAACTTGCGAAATATGGAACACCCTGTTCTACTGTGCTTTTGCGCCTTATACCGCGTATTATTTGAGAGCTGGGTTGTAAATAAACATTGAAGCAACATTTTGCAAGGAGAAAGCGAAATAAACATTTTAGTTTCACCAGACGCTGTCCCAAAAGGTCCTGAAAGGATAAAAGAGAGAATTTGGTCCCCAGAAAGAATGGTCCCAAGCTAAAATAAACGTGCTCATGTAATCATGTTTTTGGTGTATTTAATCTAGGGAATGTCTTTTGCGACATCCATAACACCCCTTGCTCTACATTGCAACTTGTCGACCCTTCTCAGATGTTTGCATGTGTAACACCACAGATTTTTTTTTCCAGCAGAGGCAGAACGGTGGGATGAGAAGAGCGTGGCTTTTACCCCTCCATGTAGCTAAAGTTGCACTAAAAATAATGATAAACTGTTAGCCGAGTAGTATAGGCTATTGACGAATAAACAGTAAATATTTCAGACTCAAGCTTGTCTGATCAGCTGCAATGATTCCCCACCGTACTCCACACACAAATACGCAAGCGCACGCGCAAACATATAAAAAAAAAGTTCAAAAACACTCTACAGAATACACCCCTCCCTTCTATCCGTCTTCCCCCAACTTCACAATAAAAGAGGGGGCTGCCTGCAGGTGTGAGCCACGTGCCTGTATAGTCTATGACAAAGGCTTCAGCAGTCCCATTGGTTAATGGCTCGCGCCTGTCCAGTATATGAGCCTAGTCGGTTTAAAGAGGAAAGGAAAAAATCTATCGAATGATAAATGACATCAATTACTCATTGCTTTATATAACCTCCCAGGTCTATTGGACTCTATAGCCAAACCAATGTTGCCGAAAAAAACCCCGCTGCTCCATTCTTACATGCGTGAAATTCGATGTCTAACGTCCTTTCTTGTCAGGCAGAGGAAATATTATGTCCAACCATGCACATGCAATAAAGGCCAAAAGGTTATTTTCAAACTATATAGAGAGAGGATAAAAAGATGTATTCATGTTATTTGCGATGGGGTGACTTTCCCTTTGACAATGCGACGGGTTGATATTCAGTTTGGGGTAATCAAACGCTTACATATCCATCACAGAGAACCCATTCAGAAGTAAACCACCAATGAATGCGCAGATTCTGTCTTCCCAAACGGCGCGTTTCCCCTACATTTTACATTAGTCCGATTTGGCCGCATAGATAATGATAAAAAAAAAGATAATAACCGCAGAGACACCGGCAACGGTTAATCTCTTGTCTTAAATAAATACATCAGTGTTTTACTGAAAAATACAAGGCTGGCACTTTCCTTATTCTTGTCCGTTCTTGTTTTGTTGTGCTATATACACCATTGTTTTGACTCCGCAGGGAATAACGTTCCTTTCCTGATTATGTAATTGCAGACTGAGTCATTTTGGTAAAGAGATAATTGAGACCGCTGTATTTATTGCGAGAGTCTAGAGGTATATTTGCCACAATGTAGCCTACCGTCTAACCTATGCGTTTTAATGTAATAAACGCCTTCATTTTGTTGGAACATATCTATTTCAATCATGTTCTTAGAAATGTAATATGGTATACATATTACATGTAGGTATATATATCTTTATGTATCAGTTGATCTCTGCCTGTTAAATGTGTGTGTGTGTATGTGTGTGTGTGGTGGTGGGGGGGGGGGGGGGGTGAGGATGGCACCTGTTGAAATGCGATTCCATGTTATGTTTATCAGGCCTACCTGGGCAGAGGTCAAACCAGGGATCGGATGGCTGACAGAGAACTGTCTCCACGACCAGTCCCCTCCCAGTGTTGTGCCACATGTTGGGTGGCACAGGGAGGCCACCAAAGTGACAGGTGTTAAAAAAAAAAGCAGACCAAAAAACCAGCACTCATGACCGACGCAGACAACAGGTCCACATGTCTCTGTTTGTGTGACCATTCATGAGATATTTGATATCAGATACTTTAAAACCTATCTACACAAGTGTTCTACTGTGGCCAAAAGATCCAAAGGTGGACGTCAATCCCGTCAAGACAGATTATTCCATCAGCTCACTACAGAATAAGGCCAGATATTTTAATGCACAAATACACCATTCATTTGTGTTGACAATATCTCTGAGATTCCCGCTATCTGTTTAGAATTTCAATATGAAAGCTTTTTTTGTCAGCACTGACAATAAATCTAGAAGTCTGGCAGAGGTGATAAATGTAAGGCATCACAGATAACACGAGATGAGAAAAATGAGAGAGACAAGACAAAATGCAGACAGAGAGAGAGAGAGAGCCAGTGGAGGCCTTGGCCACTGCTTACTGAACTGTTAATGTTTAAGCAGGAGCGCAGACCAATTTGTACATAAAAGAGACACAAGCGTTGAATTGATTACCGGGCAGCAGACTCATTTGTAATGCGTAGAAGCCGTTGCAACACACTCACTGTGTCCCCTTAGATGTCCTCACAGAGACAGAGACCCACGTACACACACACACACACACACACACACACACACACACACAGAGAGAGAGAGAGAGAGAGAGAGAGAGAGAGAGAGAGTGGAGAGGGAGTTTTTTCGGAAGGGCAGTCGAGAACATAATGGTTAGTTCATGCAAGACAACTCGGTTAAATTTCTTCATTTTTTATATTTCAAAAATGTCACTGGCCATAAAGATTTTTACTTCCAAGGTTTCCTGGTGGTTTGAAATGAATATTCATGTCCTTTTTGTCCAAACTTAGGGTGCGGCTGTTGCTATTTCATCAGGTGGATATGGTTAGGTTTTTTTTTGTGGGGAAATTAACAACTAGAAGTAAAACAGGTCTGGTAGTTTGTTTGTTCTGTACTTATTAAAGTATTCAAATGTGCACATTTGGGAATGGGAGTTTTTACGGTTGTCCCATTAAAAAAGCAACAATTTGTTGGTTATGGTCCATCATTGAAACCCCCGGTTGGAAATCAAATAAATCCATTAATTCAGCTGCTGTCCCTATGGGGACAGTCTTTACAAAATGACCTGTGATTTTTCAAAGTGCCCTACAGATATGTGTGTGTGTGTGTGTGTGTGTGTGTGTGTGTGTGTGTGTGTGTGTGTGTGTGCGTGTGTGCGTGCGTGCGTGCGTGTGTGTGGTTTCTCCATGCTCCAATCATACAGGGCCCCTTTAATGCTGTCCACCTGCACCGTCCTGAGTTCAGTGGGCCACTGACTGTAGACTGGGGCCGTATGTTCCTTAACTGTTTCTAAGGAATAACTACCTGGCTCTTAGACACAACCCCCCACACAATGGCTTTCTCCTTGCCAAACGGAGCCCATCAGATTTCATTTTCTCTTTTCTCCTTCATGCAAGCTCCTGTCAGGAGGCCAGCGCGGTGTGCTTGGAAAATCCTCTTTCCTCGCCACAAAAGTCTTCAATGGGCGTCCACTCCTACGAGCTGCACAGGCGTCCACTGCTCCCAGCCCGGGCCCTTTTTGGCCGTTTACTTCCACTCTGGCTGGCTGTGGCGGCCCGTGAATAGTCTCCGCTCGTGGAGACCACAAAGGCGCTTTTGTGCCGCGGCCCGCACCATATTCATCATGTAATGCCTGTAAGACAAATCTGATTGGACGTCTCTGTCACTTTGATGTGGGGCCAGCGCGCGAGTGGCCCTGAGACGGCGAACTTCGCTCTCCGTGCGTTGCCTATTCTGCGGCATTGATACAGGGGCAGGGGGGGTTGGGGGCGAGGGGAAGAGAGGGGCCGAGGGAGGTGCTTCGGGGGAGGGAGGGAGGAAGGGAGGAAGGGAGGGAGGGAGGGAGGGAGGGGGATGGGGGGAGGGGGATGGGGGGAGCAGGCAGGGGGTAGTCCTCATTATTTGCAAGAGCAAATTCATAATGAATCCCCCCCCCGCTCCCCCCTCCCCCCTCCCCATCCTACAAAACCGGGTCGAGATGATTGACACTACTTTGCGCCGGGCGGAACAAAAGCTCTGATTTGAGCAGAATACCAAATGAATGGGCCGAGCGTGGACTCAATTCAAACAATTTTAATCTCTCCCTGCCCCCCCCCCCCCCCCTCTCCCCCACCCCCTATTTCTCCTCTCCTTGTCTCCCCCTCTCCATCACACTCACCCTCTTTTTTCCACCCCCTGCTTTCCTGCCTCTTTGTCCAGAGCGCTCTCAATTTACAGGGTAATTCCACCCCAACAGACCTGCTAATGGCGCCGGGTTAAACTAGATGCTGGTGGATCTGTGTGACACAGAGCTTATGCCTGCCTAATGACTGTGACGACCGTTCAGAGGGGCGCTGGCGTGAAGGGGGCTGACTGGACCCAGGACTGTCCTAGGGATTTAGGTATGGCTAATGCTGGGACTGGGACTAGGTTTAGGGCTATAGGTATGGCTGATGCTGGGACTGGGACTAGGGATTTAGGTATGGCTGATGCTGGGACTGGAACTAGGGATTTAGGTATGGCTGATGCTGGGACTGGGAATAGGTCTAGGGCTATAGGTATGGCTGATGCTGGGAGTGGGACTGGGACTAGGGATTTAGGTATGGCTGATGCTGGGACTGGGACTAGGGATTTAGGTATTGCTGATGCTGGGACTAGGTCTAGGAATACAGGTATTGCTGATGCTGGGACTGGGACTAGGGATTTAGGTATAGCTGATGCTGGGACTAGGTCTAAGAATACAGGTATTGCTGATGCTGGGACTGGGACTAGGGATTTAGGTATAGCTGATGCTGGGACTAGGTCTAGGAATATAGGTACGGCTGATGCTGAGACTGGGGCTAGGGATTTAGGTATAGCTGATGCTGGGACTAGGTCTAGGAATATAGGTATGCCTGATGCTGGGACTGGGGCGGTGTGTGCGTCTATGTCTGTGAAGAACCATTGACAGTTTTCAAGGCTTTGTTGGACTGCTCTCTTGCTCCTAAAGAGTTGCGTCTTCATATTTCTCTCTTACTTGTACATGACAAGTCACAAACTGCCCAAAGATACCGGCTACATGCCTTCCTCTCCTTTTTCATTCCTCAGATAGATATATTGTTCAATAGATATCATTATCATATTATCATACATCGCTTATAATTTGTCTTGACATTTGTAACATTTCTTCCTTCCTGCCAATTATCAATTCAAAAATCAACACCTACACTGGTACTGACCTTTCTCCTATTCACAAAGACACGTGTGTGTGTGTGTGTGTGTGTGTGTGTGTGTGTGTGTGTGTGTGTGTGATAGTATGTGTCCATGTCTTCTGAAAAAGTATGTTACTTATCGCACAATGGCGGCAGCACCCAAATAACTGCCGTCCTCCCCTTGTGTTTGTGGTCCGAAGCATGCGTGGGCTCGCTGAGTGTGTGCGCTGTGGCGTGTGTGTTTTGGGTGCGCTTTGTGTCTGTGTGTGTTCCGTGCGCTGCCTCCACCCTCCACTGTGTGGATCAGGTGCATTCCTTCACTCAGCGCCGGCTATTCAATCCTCTCTTGTGCATGCGTTCATATGTGTTTTTGTGGCTGTTTTGGCTTGTGCGAATCCGCTATCTCTAATGTTTTTGTTTTGTTTTTTTGAACCACCCACAAGCCGCCAACGCTAACCTAGCCCCTTTTTCCTGTGTGTCCAGCCCTCAGCCTCTCCCAGCACGTTGGGGCATGCTCATGCAGAAACCGGTTCCCTGTGAACCAGCGTAGCTGCTGACCCGTATAGAGACCTTCTATCCCACTTTTTGGCATCCCTCTCGGCACTGTACTGTACACATGTGCGCGCAGATAGCGTGTTAGGATAGCATGTTTTTTTGCAGACAAATTTATGCACACCCGTGCTCGTTGTGCGAAAACACGGATAAAGACGTACACACACAAACACACACACGCACACACACATACACGCACACACACACACACACACACACACACACGCGCGCCCACACACACACACACACACACACACACACACACACACACACACACACACACACACACACACAGACAAACACATTCATATAGATCTCAGAGAGGCCCACACAACTACCCCGCACCCCCACTATTATCAGTGGAGGTGCCCTATGGAGTCTGACCCCCCTCCCTGAAACAAGGTAAAGGGAGGATTAGGGAGTGCCATTTAGGGCCTCCTTTCAGGCCCACTTTTCATTTCATTAGCTTGTGACCCCTCCAGTTAATTATTTTGATCTGGCCAAAGGCCGGGTCTGCTTTTAATGGTCCTGACTGACTCACCCCCCCACCCATACAACCCCCCGAACCCCCCCACCCCCACCCCCACCCATACAACCCCCCGAACCCCCCCCCCCCCCCCCCCCCCCAAGGCGACACACAATACTTAACACACCCATTGAAGGCAAGAAATACAGAGAATGAAAAGGAGAGGAGAGAGGGAAGAGAAAAGAGAAAGATTGAAAGTGGCATTTACCAGTCAGCGGTGGAGGCTGTATAGAAGGGGGGAAACGGTGAGTGAGGGGTGGCGTTACGCCCTCAGACTTTTGTGAGAATATGCCATTGTTCCTCATTGATGGAATGCCTCTCCTCTCCTTTTTTTCAAGAGGCAAAAAAAAACCTTAAGAGGGGCTTTAAGCTGATTTCAGTAAAAAAAAATATATATATATAATAATAATAAAAGAAGAGAGAAAGAGTGACTAAAAGAAAGTGAATCCACTGAGCCTTCATAGAAAGCACCTTTAGAAACCTTTCATCTGGACTGGCAAAGCCTCACGGTGCTGGTGGACTGTTCATTTGACTCATGCCGTACTTTCGGGAGCTACAGTCGTCAGATTGACAGGTGTCGGATCCGTCAGATGGACTCCGGACAGATTCTGCGGAGTCCATAAAGACCGTCGTGGGATGAAAGGGCTGGTCCTTGCAGCCATCCAATTCATAAACGGACATATTCATACTCCCTTTCGCCCCTCCTCCTCTCCTCTCTCTCCCCACCTGTCTCTCTGTTTCTCGGATGCGCTAATCACGTGTATTTGTTCACCCTGTGGGTGTTTGCAAAAGGATTGCTTCCATTTACCCACGTCCACACAGCCCATATTGAATGTAAACACAATAATGTCGAAGCAGCTTGGGCTATTTAATGCCTCGCAAGCATGCCTCCGAATATATTTCTACTCTGAGCCGTGCACGAGGTAATGTTTTGGAGGTGGAGGCTGGGACTCTGAGCCTGCCTCTCCTTGTTGTCTCGTGGTTTTCTTTCCATCTCTGTGTTTTCAGGCCAGTGTTTGCTGGCAGCCCAGCCAGCCAGTTTACTCTGTCTGGCTGTGCATGTAAAGAGCGTCCCCTCTTTGTTCCAGCCTCGGGCCCCGAGCCAAGCTCCCCCTTCAAAATTTCTCTCTCTCCCTCTCTCTCTCTCTCTCTCTCTCTCTCTCTCTCTCTCTCTCTCTCTCTCTCTCCCTCTCTCTGTTTCTTTCACAAACACTCATTCACACTTGCGCACACAAACACACACAGACACACACAGTCCTTCACCCCCCCCCCCCCCCTACCCTCACAACTCAAACAAATCTCTCCCTCTCCCTCCGCCACGGCCCCAAATTGCGTATAACAAAAAAAAGGGAGGCTGGAAGCACTGGAAGACTAGCACTGCTTTTAAAAGCAGGTGTCCAGAACTTTTTTTTTTCTCCGCTCGCTCGTCCATTTCAAACGCAGACCTTTGAACCCTGGTGCCTTTCTAGCTGGTGGCTGAGGTGGCTAGTCAGAAGCCCAATCAGTCGCCCCGGTGACAATGCTGGGAGGTTTGAGGGCTGTCAGTTGGCCTTTCAAACCCCCGGCTCAGATGAAGCCGGGGCCAGTTGAGCCCCCTGATTGATTAGTGCCTCTTTATTGAAGGGTGTGCGTGTATGGGGGGGGAGAGAGAGAGAGAGAGAGAGAGAGAGAGAGAGAGAGAGAGAGAAAGAGAGAGAGAGAGAGAGGGGGAGAAAGAATGAAGGGGAGGTGCCGTGGGGGCCCCTG